>OZ010636.1:19216539-19816539 GCA_963932165.1 Pimpla rufipes
GAAAAGCAGATCGCACTGCGAGGAGGACATTTAATTTTCCTCGTTCCATCCACGACGACGGATAGCGGCGCGCGCGTTGCGTGTTTGTTTAGCGAGCGCCTCCGATATGACATGATCAGCGCATTAACCCCGCTAGCATTTTTTTTCCATCGCGCGTTCTCGCGCGGGGAGAGAAAGAGTCGCGCCGCGGCATCGACGCTCGGTCCCTCTTTCTCGCCCCCTTTCATTCCGCATAATCTCGCCGTCCTCGTCTATTGGCTCGCTGTGTACCGCGGCGCCTCTGCCTGGGATGCGTTTTTATCGATTCGTAGACCTGCAGCTCGCGATGTGCCCCCCGCGCTCTATCTGTATGTCCTGCACCTCCCGGCGTGCACGTGCATTGCCCTCGCACAAAAACGCACTCACACGGACGCACGCGCGAGCACCACAGCCCGAGAGCCCCGCGCGTACAAAGCGCCGATAGAGAGAAGCATACAGATTGGACAGAACGTCCCTCTTTTCGGACGCAATCCTCTCGTGGCGGCGGCAGCGGCAGCGGCGGCCACGGCTATTCCCCGGTCAGTACCCGGCCTGGCCCTAGCTCGAACTCTCCATGAACTTCGCAACGAACGGGCGTTAAGACTCGCAAAGGTCGAGTTGCTTAGGTTTCGAGTGACGGCAAATTTGAGAACGAGAGTCCTTATGAGGCGACCCTCGAAACTTGAATATTTGCATCAGGCATTTTATACGTGTGATGAAAAACGTGTGACATTTTTGGAAAAAAAAAAAATGTAATGGACTCTTTTTAGAACTATTTTCGATGGATTTCACTTAGACTGGACTGAAGTCTCCTTCTTATGTTTGTACATAGATCTTGTTAAAAATGAAAGATTAGACAAAAATGGTTGGACCTTTTTTTTCTATTTTTGATGGATTTCACTTAGACTGAATTTACGTGTCATTTCGATGATTGTATAATCTTGTAAAAAATGTTACAAATTATAAAAATGATTGGTATTTTTTTCACCATTTTACGATGATTTTCCCTGGCACGGAGAAAAGTGGTTAGTTGGGAGGTGAATCTTTTAAATGCTTGGAGGCTGTTAGTTGCAGAAACGATGAAATTGTTTACGGCAATTACATCCGATTGCTTCCTTTGACCATTTTTGGTTAGTTGAGAGGAATAGGACGGTTGGTTGGCACTACCAATCGGTTGGTAGGCGCTATCAAAGTTGGTCGAAGATATCCACCGGTTCTGAAACGATGCGAATTAGCGCCAAGTCACATTTGGGAATGTTTCTGAACGAAGTGAATCTTTCTTACTGTGCTCTGTATTAAACATTATAGATTGGCCATAGATGCTTTGTGAAATAAAACGTGTTTTGTCAGAACTAAATGGATTTGCGACTTTATGTAATAGACGTATAGATCAATGAAAATGTTAGGTTATGACAATCCAGCCCGTTATTTCGTACTATAGCATTTTATTATATTGATTAATAATAATAATAGTACGAATTAAGAAATTCGCCTCATAAGTCATAAATCGACTCTCATTCAAAAACTACTGGGTCTAAAAATCGTAAATTTGGCACACGCGTTCCTGTGACCATTGCGGAAACTCGTTTGGTGCGGGGATTCTGGATCACCCTGCATATGTCATGTTAAAAAAATAAAGATACGACCAAAATACTACATTTTTCAACATTTTAAACTCAGATAACGCAGATCGTTCTTTGCTTCTCCGAGATACTCTCGATATTTCGCCACCAGGGGGTGACGTCATCGAGGCGCATCATGTCTTCCACTGACGCACGGTCACCAAGTGCAATTTCGTTCATTCACGGCGCAACGTCTGCATTTTTCATTTTCGATTTTTTTTTCTTCATTTTTTTCACGTTCCTCCCACCCTCACACACTGATCGCCATTTCGTGATAAATGATTTATCTGCTTTTATAGGACGGCGCGCGAACTCGACATTTTGGTCGCGCGCGGTGCGCGACAGAAATTTTTTTTAGTGGAAGGGCCCGGGTATCGCCAGTCGCTCGGCGCGAAGAATAATGGAAGCTCGCTCGCGGTATAGATCCAAAATTTGGCCTCGCAGGTACGCGCGAGCCTCTTTTTTCCTTTTTTTTTGCGCCGTGCTCCCCCGATTTACATATACCGCTCTCGCCGGGCTGTAAAGAGCGGACAATAAGTTTTATAGATTGTGCCCATCGCCCATCTGCGCGATGGACATTAAAGGCACGGCAAGCATTTCGTTACGGTCTACTGTAACGTGAACGCAATGCGCTCACTCGTCCAATATAGTTGCGTTGATGTACACGCAAACAAAAATACACACACATTGAGCCTTATACAGTAAATACATAAAACAAACATTTCTTTACTAAAAATATTCTGCAAACAAACATTTTCTGAAAGTAAATTCTTGCCGAAAAATCTCTAACAAACAAAAAATTGCTAAAAAATATCACGATAAAAATGTATTCCCATATAATAAGTACATATAAATTTTGGTTAAATAAGCAAAAACATTCTTTTTATTTCATAACGTTTAATCTCAAAACCCCGACGCAAAGAAATGTAAACAAAAAATTCCTTGCTGAAAAATTGTTTGGAAACAAAAATTCCCTTTAAAAAATATTTTTTTACAAATCTCTTACAAACAAGTAATTGCCAAAAGATGTTTGTCACACTTTTCATCTTGTACAGTAAATACATACAAACCACTTTCGCAAAGGGTAAAACTTGCCGAAACCGAAATAACCGTAGAACGCGCGGGAGGCAATCGTATCGTTTTATCTCAAAACCCGAGCTCCCAGTGAGAAGCTCCCTCACCGCAGGTTGGGTACAAAAAAGAAAAAAGAGAAAAAAAAGGAGAAAGAAAAAGGAAAGAAAAAAAAGCACACAACCCCGGAGACCGTGCGAGGTCTCGCAAATGTGCCGGCGGCGGGAGCCCGTTGCCGCGCACGGAAGCTCCGCTCGCGCGCGCCTCGCTCTCGCGTCGCCTCTCTCTCTCCACGGACTGTAAGTGATCGGAGCGCGAGAAGAGAGTGGGTGGGTTTGCGGCGGCAACGGCGGCGGCGGCGGTGGTGGCAGAGAAAAAAAGGGTTGAAAGTCGACGTAGGAAGGGGTCCGCTTTATCGCTCACGGAAACGCCAAACACCTGTGGAATAACCTGGGAACCCGGTGTGTTAAGTAGAGCATCTGACGAGGAGGGAGGGCAAAAAGTATCGAGGAATTTCGCCTCGCGAGTGAGGGAGTTTATTTTTATCGTACGCCTGAGAATACCGCGGGCGCCGTTATGGCTTCCGTAGCTCGTTCACGCGGAGCTTGACCCCGGGGTATTTGGGTAGTTTTCGAGGTGAATAAAATTCCGGGCTGGTTCGAATTAATTTTTTTCCCAATTTCTGGTACTTTTGCTGCCGGGCAAGTTACGAGCCTGTGGAGATGTCAGTTGATCAGTCAAATATATTTGCTCTCGTGCGTCTACACTGAGAAAAAAAATTGGTTGAGCCAACTAAACGTGGGTTTGCGGGCCGCGAAGTAAATATATGGTGAATTGGACTGTATATTTGGTTGAACGAACCAACGCCTAGTTGAATCAAATTTTTCTTAATTCACAATATCTATTATTTCGTTCACGGTACGAAATATTTACTTCGCGGCCCGCAAACGCACATTTGGTTGGCTTAATCAATTTTTTTTCTCAGTGTACACATTTTTTTTCCAACTACTTTAGCTACTCCTCAGACCATTTTAGATATAACCTAGAAGAAATCTTCACCACCTTCTTTTCTTACCCCAAAAAGTATTCTCAAAACAAATCGGTGGAAAAAATTGTGACGTATGCGATGTAAACGTCAGTGAATCATTCAACCTTTCCACGCGTTTTCTAAACTAAACAAGCCTAAACGCGGGCTTTCTGCGTTTACCCAATTGTCACTGCACTGAAATCGAGGTTACATTTTTTTGGATTGGTCGAACCTGTATTTTCTTCCTTCGATCGAGAGAAAACTCTATAACGAAGAGAATGCCGCAAGGCGGAATGCGATATCTGGATTTCTAAACTTTCCACAGGATTTGAAGCCGCAAATTGCCTTGCGTTTTTCGCAAAAAAAAAGTTCGATTTCGTAAAGTTTGGAAATCCTATCCGATGGGAAATTTCTCGCTGATTCCGAAAAGCACCGCTGTTTGTCCAAGAAATGGAAAATTCGTTGAGAAAAATGCAAAAAATTATTTTCATCTCTGGAAATATAGAAACATAAGGCCAATATAAGGCTTCGCGCGAACACCCTTGCCGAAATAACGTTAACAAACCTTGAATCCTCATACGCCCTCCGAACTATCAAAATACAATAACACGATTAATACTGCTCGTTGGTTAGCAACGAGTTGCAGGCTGAGTCAATAGCCAATCAGAAAACGAATAACACGACAACAATACTTACATAGAAAATCAGAGATATTTTAGCCACTCATTTTTTATGAGGGATTTCACAACCCTTCAGAACATTTTAGACACCCTACACAAATCTTCACAATCAAACTTATTTTTTCGGCAAAAACATCTCAAAACACCCACCTCGGAATCGCCTAATGAGATGCGAATGGTCTCAGATGAAATAAAGATAAAGCCGCTTGATTTGAGATTTCGGAGAAAGATGCAAGCGCGGTCCGTGAATTAATGGAGTACGATCCCCGTTGTATGGCGTTCGTATAGCCTCAGCATTCGCACTCTCTCTCTCTCTCTCTCTCTCTCTCTCTCTCTCTCTGTCCCCCATAAGCATAACAATCGGAATGGAATCGGTTGTAAAGTCAAATGCGATACTTGGCTGACCATTTGTCGAACCTGGCGAGGGGTTTTCGGGGGGGAGGGGGATCCCCTCTCTGCTACCTCGTAGAGGGGCAAAGTCCGGCATCGCGGTGGCTTCGCGGACCGACGCGCGTAACCATGGAAACTCAGGCTCCGAATGATCTTCCGCGCGGCGCACGACCAGAAACGGGCGATTTCGAGCGCCCTTCTCATTTACGGCCCCGCGGAAAGCCACAGGCACGTCGCACACCTCGCGGGTAGAGCGCTCGATGGTCGCACGCGACCCTCGCGTCGCTCGCTCATTCACGATGTCCCCCCGAGCCCCCAGCGTGGGCCATCTTATTACAATACAAAGTTATCACTAACTTAGTTCGCGAACATTGATCGGACCCTGACCGCTCGCTCATAACGGACTCGCACGCGGTTTTACGGCCTCGTGTGCTGCGCGCAACCAACGGCGAAATTAACCCCTTCAGCTTTGTGGAGCCAGATTTTTCGACAAGAATTTCGAGCCAATCTTCCAGGTCTTAAAATTTCGAGAGTTGTTAAAGTAAAAATTGTTTCCCTTAACTTGTGACGAATTCATTGAGTGCAACGATCACAATAAGATGTTGGAAGAAAGTTTTTTAACAGTTTTCTGAAAATTTGATTCTAATAGCAGCTCCCCTTTTTTCTAAGATCGGATAAATAGAGAAAGACATTTTTTATATGGTGCACGTTGTGCGGTCAATTTTATGCCGCGTCACGTTATTCGAGTCAATATAAATTTATGATTTGCAAAAGCAGCGGAGGTAACAGGCATCATTATTAAATTTTCAGTAGCAATTCTCGTTGCGCGCGGTGCACAACGTATTTTTTCGCATGAAATTTCCGACGGGTAATTCGCTGCTGGCCGGTCACTTTTTTCGTCAGTCGTTGGCTTATTTTCGCGTCTATTTCAACTACCGAAAATTTCACATTCACCAAATCACGCGAAGAGAAGGACGGGGCATTTTTTTCTACTAACAATTCTATTGCCACACGGAAAAAAATGTTCTTTATCATAGTTGAGAGATTTTCGCATCACCTGATGACGAAACAATCTCGCGACTATGATATGCGAATGGTTGTCATTATTTCATCATTTTTTGTTTACCCAATTTGTTAATTTATTAAAATTCTTTTTCAGTCAAGAGTTAAAAAAAAACTATATGGATCGCGTAGATCGAATGTGTTCGATCTACGCTGTGGTCGATACAATTGTGCGGGAAAGAAGGGCTGCCCCTCTGATGGTCGAGGCCCCGAAAAGTGACGAGTTTTCGGAGAAGTTCGTCGGGGGTAAGCCGTTCCGTTACAGTACAATGTCATCAATCTCATCGTCCATACCAATCAATGGTATTTGAAACTCAATGAAATATACATTTTGTTAGTGCTTAATGACTATGTACTTGTATGATTATTTACGTCAAAAACAAAATGACTTTACACAAAATTGGTATTATTTCAATTTTATATGTATAATTATGTGTATTAAGCCCAAAACAAAATTACGTGTTTTGATGAAATTTGTATATGGTACAATAGCTAAAGTGGTATTCGAAATTTCACCGATAATCGATAATGTATATATCTGATTATGTTTGTGTTCGAAATAACAACAAATTTCCAATAACAGCAATATAAGTTCCCTAAAATGTTGTAGCGTTCAAACAAACCTATTTGTATTCTAATGGACTGTATAAGATTCAATTTCGATTGTTTCTATTGCATTTTTTATGTACACGGCGTTATCTAAGGCAATAACACTGTCTTTACAACAAACCTGATATGCAATCGGTCGGATGTCTGTACTATGTCAGTACCATGTCGGTATGTTCGATGTCAGTAGTTGAATAGTTGAATGAAAATAGAATAGTTGAAACAATTAAAATGATTTCCGATACATCAATGTTATTGAAACAACAACTTTTTTTCCGTGCAACAAATTTAGTTACATTTGCCAAACCTCGTAGATTCCACATTCAGCAAATTCACGAGCAATCACCAAATTCACGAGCAATCACCAAATTCACGAGCAATTTTTTTTTTTACTAATAACTCTATTGCCTGAAACTTAGTTACATTCGCCCAGCCTCATGGATCGCCGTGTCGCGTCCACTCCAGACACGGAAGCCCGGAATCGAAGGGCAATCTTTCCCATACTGCCCCCGCTCGGTACACGAGGGAAATTAAACGAGTACATAACGACGATTTTAAACAGCTCCTGACGCTTCGCCGTTTGACACATACAACCGCGCAATCACGCGCGGCAAAATACACGCGAGCAAAACGCAAAACATACTCGCACACACAGACGAGCGGACATTATCACCGGCATCAATCGACAATTGGATTCGACGCAAGTTCTCGACAGCTCGCAATTGCGAATGTTAAACGCGTTAAAAACGAATTACCGTGAAATTAGGGGGGGAGCAACGAGAACCAGAAAATCCAGAGGCGTCAGACTACCACGTGATCACCGCGCGGTGGCTAATAGACGAGGACGCCAATATAGCCTCATGTTACATAATGCGAACCATTAGAGTCCCAGTCGAAGCTGGGGAATTAAATCGCACCGAAGTGCCGGAAAATTATAGGAGCTCCACTGCGAAAATAATTGAAACCGTAAAGAGATGCACGGACGTCACGAGTCTTTCTAGGCGTCTTCCCTAGCGGAAAGTCTGTACAATTAAATCCGGCTCAAGTCAGGCCCCACACAGGCTCTGGCAGGTCCAGCCTGATCCTAAGCAGGCCGTGACCATTGCCAGATTCCGGCCCAAGTCAGGCCCAACACGGGCTCTGGCAGGGCCAGCCTGATCCTAAGCAGGCCGTGACCATTGCCAGATGTAACGCTAAAGAATTTTTACCAGAGATAAAATTTTACCGTCTTTCTGTTTATGAAAGCTCATTGATTAACTCACGCATCGAAGGTGAAAGATGCCCCGCAGGTAAAGTAAAATTCCACAAGCGACGTCGTATATTTTGTCACTTTGCCGCGCGTCCTCTGAGCGTCATCAACATCCGAGTCTTAGAATCTTAAGATAGCGGATGCCAGTTGGTATCTACTATAATTAAAATGGCTCGGGCATAATTCACCGCCGGCCAATCCAAACATCTCTCTCTCTCTCTCTCTCTCTCTCTCTCTCTCTCTCTCTCTCTCTCTCTCGCTCACTCGTCCCTGTCGTTTTTCCCCGGCGTCTTTGGTAATTGGGCCATTCATGGTTTGAAAGACTCGCTGATTTCAAGTGGAGGCTCTAATGATTTGTAATAACGTAGCTCACGGGCGCAGCAATAGGAAGCAATAGGAGCGGACCCTCTCATTCCGTCCCGTTGGGATCACCGTGAGACACGGCTAGCGGCGATACCCAAGATCCACTTACGCGCATTACCGAAGGTTTTCACTCGGTCTGATTATGCATCGCCTTTACCCAGCTTTCCGCGTCTCCATCTAGAGATACAGCAGTTCCTCTCGCATCTAACAAGAAATTCGGAATTAATTTTTTTCGAATTTCTGGTACTTTTGCACTGCCGGGAAAATGATGACCCTGTGGAAACGTCAGTCAATCAATCAAATATATTTGTTTCTACGCATATATACACATTTTTTTCCAAGCCATATTTCACGACTCTCGAGACCATTTTAGATACATTTTTTTTAAACTTACTCACCTGCTTTTTCACTCATAAAACTATTCTCAAAACGTTCCCCTGAGAGAAACCGTTCCCCTGGCCAGGCCCTCACCAGAGCCCGAGATGTGACTGACTTGTGCCGAAATTTGACGACACCCCGGCAGAAAATGTGTAGCGTTACGGGGGACCCAATTCAGACTCTGATTCGGACCTAGCAGGGCCAATATGGCCCTGATCTCGCCATTCTCTGGCATCTCGCTTCGAGATGCCAGAGAATGAGGTCACGAGCTCCGCGAATCCTTTCTTATCCTCTCTTAAAAAAGACATGACACATCGAAAGTCGAAATATCGAAAACTGAAGCCACTTTTCAAGCGTTCTGGTTGGTCGGGCGGCGACTTCGATATAAAGTCGATTTCGGACTGTCATAGCCGCTCCACTTCTCGCTCGCGTTTCGAGTGGTTGTATTGGTCAGAAGAAAAGTTAAGGTAGTCCTTGCGCCTGGTGTCGAGTTCGCATAAGTTTTCGAAAATTGAGAGACAATTGCAACCATTTCTCGATAATATAAAAATCTGAAAGAAATCATGCAAATTAAAGACAAACTGATGAAAAAAAAAACATTGTTTAACAAATATTTCGATGACCCAAGTTTTTTTTTGTGATAATGATTCCTTCGTTTTTCCGAATACGTATGAATTTTTTCAGATTTTAGAGTTCACTTTGAAATTCGTGTGTTTTTATAGGGAAAATATGTGAAAATTCAAAGTAAACTCTAAAATCTGAAAAAATTCATACGTATTCAGAAAAACGAAGGAATCATTTTCATCCACAAAAAAACTTGGGTCATCGAAATATTTGTTAAACAATTTTTTTTTTTTCATCAATTTGTTAATAACATTTTCGAATTATTATTATGTAAAATTAATCTTTTCAGTGCCTTTAATTTGCATGATTTTTTTCAGATTTTTATATTATCGAGAAATGGTTGCAATTGTCTCTCAATTTTCGAAAACTTATGCGAACTCGACACCAGGCGCAAGGACTACCTTAAATGAAGATGAAGGAATGCGAGCGAAGGGAGCACGTTGTTGCTAGTGATAGTATAAAGGATCCGTTTGATTATGCATCGGCCACCTGCCTTCCGCTTTCCACGTCTTCACCTGGAGACACAGCGGCACCTTCCGCATCTCGCAGGAAATTTAGCTGAAAAAATAAAAGGAAGCAGGAGGATCGAAAGCGCTCGGTAGGAAAAATCGTGATGTATGCGATGGTAAAATATCACGCGGGGGCTGCACCTCTCGAGAAATGCAAACGCGTTGTTTCGCCCCGCGTACGCCGGGAATAAAAAACTGTGTTCGCTCCGAGCAGCAGCAGCGGCAGCGGCGGTGGCGGCAGCGGCAGCCGCACAAACAATATGCAATCAATATTTTCAATCGCAAAAAAGCGCTCGGATTCTTCCTGTCCGATGGATAAATTTTTTTTCCTCCCTCTAACTCCCCCGCCCCCCCCCCCCATCTCCACCCCGCCCCCTCACCCCTTCCACTCGTCGCCCTCCCCACCCCCGCCGAGATAATACGCAAAAAGTCGCGGATGGAAAAGTGTGCGAAATCCGTTGTGTGTGCGTTTATGTCTGTAGTTTTCACCCGGCGAATGAAGAATCGACTTTAAAATCGATTAGCTCCTGTCATATTATAAATTGAATTTTGGCCTCGAAGCTCCGGTTCGCGGAACATTTTTTGTTTTGTTTTATTTCCTTCTTCTTTTTTTTCCGCTCTACGTTCCGCTCGCTTTGCGCTCGCGCGCGTTTCGCGTCGCTTTCTACGCGCACTCTTTACGTGCCCGACAGATTTAGCGATCGCAGAGCGACGGGAGTCGAATATTTTTTTCCGGACGAATCAATAATGAAGCCCGCGGGGCAATTGAAACCAAGCGCACCCGGTTGTGTTGCGCCGAGTGAGCTTTGGCTCGGGCAGCCCCCGACCGCGTAATGGAAGTAATAATCTCGCGCGGTGTTACGAGCAGCGAGCGCAACGCGCGAGTCGCGAGTGCCGGACGCGCATAAGGAGCTTAGAAAAGCTGTAAGTGAGCAGCCGACGTTGAATATCGATCACCGCGGCGGTAATTATTATGCAAAATCGCGAACGTCGGATTGGAAACTGATGTCCCTCGCGCCGGGCATGTTTGGCCCCCGGGGCTGATCGTGGTCGAAGCCGCGCTGTGCACTTCCTCGATTTCACACCTCGGGGCTCGAGCCGCATCACACGAGCAACAAAGTTTTAGCTCTCGCCGACTGTGGGACTGAATCTTCGCACGCATATCGCAAAGTTCTTTCTCGCGGTCTTTTGCTCGCTGTCTCTGTTTCTCCTTGTGCGATTATCAGTCTTCGAGCGCAGCCATAGCGACGGCCCCGGGGCTTTTAATGCGTGCCGATCGAGTGTATTAATAACGAGGACGTTTGGTAAATTATATTAATTAAATTTCTCCTTGCAGCGCGCGGATCGTGAGCGCGGGTTATATCGGTGCCGGGTACCGTGGCCTGTCGCGCTAACTGAAACGAATGGCGCGCGCCAATCGCGCCCAAGTACATCGGGATAATTACTTTTAGAATGCTCGCCGATGGACGTGAGGTCCTTATGAGTCCGAATGCGAGCTCCCTGCCGGAGTTGTAAATCCCTAAATTTTTTAGAAATGAAGTCGACGGTACAATTGGTTTTGTAATTGTTGAGTATAATAATAATAATATGGAGTAATTATTATAATATAATACGCATAACTACGAAAGCCATCATCTCGCATCAAATCTTTGTACAGCGCTGATAAAAACTCTCGCGCGTGGTGGCTGGTATTTGTGGGTGCAACGAAGAAACAAATAGGATGCGCTGAATTTTGAACTCATGCAATGAAAATTTATTTGAAAAAGGGCCTTTTTATCGTTTTTTTTTTTCAAACCCAGAAAAAAACACATTCCATGAATGTGTTTTTAAATTAAATGTTTCTAAATTTCTCAAGTGCTAAATTTGTAACTCATGCAATGGAAATTTGTTGTTAAAAAATCCTTTTTTTCATTTTTTTAAACCCAGCTCTACTTATGGCAGAAAAATACTTTGCTAGGGTTATTTCATGGGTATTTTAGAACACGTATCGCGGCAGATTTAACACGGAAGTAGTGCACAAAAAATCCTCTAGACTTTGACAGTCAGAAAAATGATCTCCTTGTACACCAGTTTTTTTATATTACAAAGGTACACCGAGTTGTCCCTCTTTGAATCGTTCGCGAATTTATTTTGTAGGTGAAACTTTAATGTCCCAATATTTTGTTTTAGCAAATTGTAGTTGAATCTACATTTTGTAATTACCGAATTATTTAATATTATTACCGAATTATTTAATTTGGCTTCATTACATCTCACATGGGTCAACTACAATTTAACAATAACAATAAATAGTACCAAGAGCGGTCAGCAAATTTTTTAAGTTTCCAATCCTATGCGATATGGAAGTCTAAGTACGATTTTCAGCCGTGCCCAAGGGTTCATCCCGGCGCGGCCCGTGTTCTCATTATGCTAAGCACCAAAATCGGTAGCATTAGAAAAGGCGCAAGAAGGCGCGCGCACCTTTGCCGGAGAGAGAGAGAGAGAGAGCGGAATTCAGGGTCTCTCTCATTTCCTACGCGTCGAATCAGCCATCGTTATACGGAAAGTTCTTCCGATCGACCGGTGCTCGTTCGGGGAACACCAGCGGAATGGAGGATATCGCCAACATACTTGGCGGTGACTACGTTTTACGTGTGGAGAATCAGCCGCTGTGTTGCACCACGTAGTACGTCGCGCACGCCGAGTGCTCGCATGTGGCCACTTCACAAGTATCCTTTTTGCAAATACTCTCCGCCTCTTTGTTTGCAAATTCACCGGACTCGTTATCGCCGATTGCAAATGCCATTCCCCCCCCCCTCTGCCTGCTTCGAGTATTGTCTACATCGAACGGACGTTAAAAACAATCATAAAATGAGCACTCGATGATTGATCGCGGTGGCTGTCGACTCGGTCGGCTGTAATTAGTCCGTACAGGTGCGCGTCATTGGCCTATTTGCGAAATCGATTCCTCTGTCTTTCTCGTTCTGTCGCGGTCGACTCGGGGCTCCCGGAGTCTTCGCTCACCGAGAGCCTTAAGCCTTGGCCGGCGAATACGGAATACCTGGACCGTTGACGTATCGAGCACCAGCAGCGAGCCTCGGTTAAGCCCTGGGTTGGTATTGTCCTCTCATGGATCGTGGATCGTGGCACCCCGGAAGCGGTTCCACCGAGGACCGAGCCACAGACGCGCTGGGAACGTCTTTTGGGATTTACTGCTCACATTTGCGGTAGCCCCAGTGTGACGTTTATCTGCGGAGCATGCCGACCGGATTCGGCTCACTCTCGGTCGTTCTATCGTGGCCCTGGCCCGGAAATCCCGTTGTATACGGGTGCCACGCGCGGGGCTTACGCGGAATTGAAACACCCAATTCCGTTGATCGCTGTGAAGCTGCGTTTGACTTGAGGAAAGTCGCGGCGAACGCGATCATCGGGAATATCGAAGACACGTCAAGGGTGCTTGGAAAACTCGTGGACTCGTCTTAGAAAATTTACGAAAATTACGGAGCCAACCTAGGCATAGTGTCGAGACAATTCTGGAATAATCACTCCGTTGCAAGACTCGACCCCCAGTATCGGTACTATACCGGCTGATAGTACTGGGACGTTCTGCGCATTATTACCTCCGTGCCGAGGTTGGCCAAGTGTCGGTCTCATATACAATATTAACATTGGCAAAAGTATTTTATTAAAATACATAATAAACATATACTAGTATATTAGAAATATTATCATCGGCCATTCGTCTAAAATTGGGATCGGCGGGTCTAAACAATGTCTCAGAAATTGGGAATTTGGACGTTTCCGGCCAGGTAGATATTGTGCAATGAGGCATATGCCGTCGTCATCCTTCCAAAAACTGCCGAGTGATATCGCAGGGTGCGCTGGAAAACATGTGTAAAATATGGAAAACATGGGTAAAAAAATATTTCATTGACCCAACAAATAATTCTTCTACACTTTTTCGTCATTCTGACAAATATCGTTCTCTCGGCATCGGCATCGGCATCGAAAAGCCTCGACCAACCCCCAGTACACAGTCCAACGGACAGACACACAAACACACATGAAAGTCCAGTCGCGAAATTCCAGAAGGGGTAGCGGAGAAAATTTGAGAGAGCATTTTATCGCTATAATTTTTCGTCCCTGCACTTCACTCGTGGTACTGGGTGAGAGGAGAAAGTTGGGGGGGGGGGGGGGTGGGGGAGGGGAGAGCGTAAAAAAGTGTAACGCCCGACGAAACTTCGTTGAATTTGTGTTGGCCCGGGGTCGGCAGAATTTCCCTGGTAATTATGCAGGAGGCGGCGGCTTATTACGGGCAATACCTTTCCGTCCTGGCCGCGCGCGGGAGCCCCGCACGGCTCCAGCGAGTACGACGAGAGCCCCACAGCCAACGAGGTGGAGGGTGCCGTGTGTGGCGTACACCGCGAGCAGCAGCAGCGCGAGATATACGGTTGCGGAATAAATAATATATGCCAAACAGAAACGAATGATTCGAAAAATATCGCTTCTCACGTTCGCCCGCAGAAACTGCGTCGGGGGTTGCGGCCCGCTGGCCACCCCGGGGCCGACCAGCACTTCCACGTTTCCCCCCTGGATGAGAACTTCCATCGCCGAGCGCTCGGACTGCTGTGTTCGCCATTGCCGACGCCACTCATTCCCAATAACAAACAGCGAGAAAGAGTCCCTCTCCCTCTTCCTCTCTCTCTTTCTATCTCTCTCCAGCTGGGTCGTTTACACACCGACGAATTTTTCCACCCTCTCTCTAAAAGGAATATTAGCACTCGCAATTCCTGTAATTTCCACTTACGGCGTTGCAGTTTTCGGAATCGTAATTACCCCTAATTTCGCAAACAAATTATGTGTTATTCCTTCAATCCGCGACAGCCGCGTCTTTGTCGAAAAAAAAATTCCTCTCAAAATGTTCAAAAACTTTCGACAGCCCCACAACCACCATGCGAACCATGGCAAAAAGATGAATGACATTCAAAGGGTACACGCGAGTTTCATCCTAGTAGAAAGCCTGTAGCGTTAAAACCGGCCCACGTCAGGCTCGGCTCGTACCTAGGCAGAGCCCACGTGGCCCTGATCAGGGCCTCACCAGGGCCGTATGTAAAGCCAACATTTTTTTACCAGGACACGTGAACCTGTCCAGAGGAGCGCGACGTCGCACACGGTGAATGCACGCGACGCCTCCCGAGACGCAGCAGCGGCCCGAATTTCGCGACCAGCATTTGCATACAAGTGGCGCGCGTCCGTCGGGCCAATCCTAGCCAATAATCCTGTCACCGAACTCGCCGGGCGCGTCTATCGGTACAGGAGACGCTATCGGCGGGACTAATGACAAAACTACAGGCTGCCGGGGCTGCGTCGGGGGCTGCCTGGCTAGTGCCCACTGCATGTAACGCGCGGGCACAGAGTGTTCGAGGCTCTGTAGCGTAGCCGCGCGCTCTCCGCTCTTGTTGGAAGCCAGAGAGCCGGACGACGGTATCAAGTTGTTGCTGGTCCAGTTCAGTCGGACCCTCACTCGCGCCTGGCCGAATGATAATTTGCCAGGTTAGCACCCCCCCCCCTCCCCCCAGCCCTCCTCTCCCCACCGTCACCCCCCTGTGCCCTTCACGGTGGCAGTGCCACCAAGCCCCGACACCCGTCCCCCTCTCGACCCCTCCTACCCCCGGCAACTCACCCCACGGCATCCATGACCACCCTTTGATTACGTCGCCCTCCCCCCCCCCCCCCAACCGACCCCTGCCATCCTCTCGTTCCCTCTTCGCTCTAACAGTAACAGTAACAGCGCCGCACGAGGCGACCGACGACTACGATGCCGCTGCTGCTGTCGTCCGCGATCGTAGCACCCTTTCCTCTCATCGCGCGAACGGCGAACGGCGACCACCCCCCCCCCCCACCCCCCGCAATCCTCTAATTATATTCACTCGGCGCTTCGGCTCTCCGGCTCCGGGGGGTCCAATTCCGTTCACCTTTCATTACGAACTGGCTACGATTCCAGCGATCGAAGCCGGGAGCAGCAGCAGCAGTAGCAGCAGCAACGCTGCTGCTACTGCTGCTGCTGCTGGCGACGCAGCTAGTGCCACAGCATCGGAACCCGGTTTCTTTTTTTCTCTCTTTTTTTTCATCGCGTCCGTAGCTCACGCGGCTGAATCGCTATTGGCAGTCGAGCGATCGTCCGCCTCGGTTTCCCTCGCCGCTCGCTCTCGGTACTTCTATCGATATCACGACCCGGTAGACATAGAGTGAAGTCGTGTAGTATATTCGTACGTGGGTGCGAATGGCCGTGGCTGAGGTGCGGGGGGGAGGGGGGGTGGGGGAGAATGAGGGTGAGGACACTCGGAATGAGACGCGCATTCTCATCGTCGTCGTCGCGCGTAAATCGTCGCCGCACCGGATATCCCGGATGCTTCTCCGCCGCCGTCGAATTTATTCGACGCCCCGAGCGGTGGATCCCGGAACGCGCGCGCGCGCGCTTCGGGATCCATTAATCAGCTACCGGTATGACTTTTCACCCCGTAAGCGCACTTTTTCTCCAGTGGGAAACAGTTGCGCGCGACGCTTATAGCCGCGGCGTAATGAAGGATAATTTTGTGAAAAACTTATTTGACGATCGCTTATCACACTCGCGCGTCGCGTGACGACTTATGGTTTGAGTTTGCGTGACACGATAGTCGCGTATTACCGACATGCGGGAAATCGGTTTTGACATGTTATCACTTCTTTACACCGTGTTAAATTCTGAAATTTTGGGGATCGGGAAATAGTGTATTATGCTACAAGTGCGTAAAATGCGATTTTAGGCACAAACAGCGATCGAGTGCTCTCGAGGCCGGCAAAGCCGGCCACGAGAATTACTACCGGTTTTCGCCACATTTGGTCCCGTTGTGGCCACCGAGATATGGTGTTTGTTCCGCTGCGCCTTAGCGCCTTACCTCTCGACCGTTTCGAACATATGATTATACCATTTTACTGTCTGTTTTTCTTGAAAATCTAAATTCAACTCGAACATCTGCATCGACGAGCTTCACGATTTGCTTCATTTGTTATGTACGATCCTATTTTGTATTAGCTCGTCTTCATTCGTTGTGAAACTGTCATCGAGAAGTGACGTGAATAAATCTCCTAAAAACATTTTTCTCGTCTCGTGCAATATATTCAATACTTCAATGTCCGAGGTTTTCACCTCAGGTTTCTACAATTTTAATGACTAATGTGAAATGTCTATTTAATGCAATATAGTCAACACTTTATAGATTTATGTAATTGCGTCTGATGTGGTAAAAATAAAAATTCGTTAGTACTGACTCACCTGAAGGATAGTACTAAAATGGATGACTAATTTTTGGGGAAGTGTTCACGGATTGCAGAAAGGCCCTATTGTGAAATCGCTGACAAAATGTAAAAGAGGCCTATTGAGGCTTCCTTACTGGAGCCCGATTTGTTAACTTGATACTATGATTAAGCGTGACTGGGCCCTCAAGTGATTACCATGTCAAGCCCTTATTGAACTTCGCCATGGAAACCTAGAATTTCCTTATCAAGGCCTGAATTGGGAATGATGTGGAAATTACTTTAATAGTGTCCACATGAAAGCCGGACAGGGTCCTAGTTTACCTTAGGACATCCCTAGTAATTTTCTTCAGGGGGTGCGGAACGTGTTGAATTATAAATTTTTATGGTTTGTAAAAGATTGTAACATACTGATAAATAGTTTTAAAAATCCAGCTGTCGTCTAATCTGAACGACTTAACAAGAACTCCAGTTGATAAAATACAATTTTGCCATAAAACCGGGAGAGAGAAATAACTCACATTCACGTTACGAACACGCGGGAAATCGCTTTTGACATGTTATCCCTTTTTCACACCGTTTTGAATTATGAAATTGTAGGGTTCGTGCAACAAAAAAAACAAACAAAAAAAAATACCCAGCTACTGTGTAATCTGGGCAACGCAACAGAACTCGAGCTATCGGAATATAACTGTGTCTTAAAACCTGCAGAAAGTAGTAAGTCAGAGTCACTTTACGAAGACGCGGGAAATCGTTTTTGACATTTTATTGCGTTCTTTTCACACCGCGTTAAATTATGGAAGTTTAGGGTTTGGGAAAAAAAAAAAAAAAAAAATCCAGCTACCGTGTAATCTGGGCGACGCAACAGAACTCGCGTTGAAGGAATATAATTGTGTGTCTTAAAACCCGGAGAGAGTAATAAGTGTAGGTTGGTTGGGCGGCGGTTCGCATGCTACTCAGCGCTTAGACATAGTAATATTCAAAAGAGGGGGCGTTGTTATGCACTTACTCTCGGCGAGTCACGGGGCGATGGCGGCGGCCACGGCGGCGGCGGCGCGTTTGAGAAACGGCGTATTCCAAAATTGGATGAGACGTACGTGTTGATTATAAACTAATGGGCCCTGAATTATAGAGATATTATACCGCGCGAGAGGCGCGGGGTCACCTCCCACCGCAGCGGCGGGCACCGCGCACGCTATATTATATTTCGCTCTCGTAATTCGGCGGAAAAATTATGATGGAAGGAAGCGGCTGTCTGCTCGCATAAGAAAGCTTAGGTATGTTATCTCGGTCGAGATTTAGGCGGGGGGCGCAGAGCGAGAAGAAAATAGCTCGCGCCATGCACGAGAACTCTTTCCATGTTGCATTTATCACCGAGCTCAAGTCTTCGCGTTCGTGATTCGTTTTCATAAATGTATGAATTCTGTTCGATACTTTCGATTGTAATTGATGTATACGATTTTACATATTTTTTATTCTTGTGGGTATAAAAAATGTCAATATAAAGTTAATAGAAGGACGAATAAATAAATCGACGACAATTAAGTTTGCAAAGCGATTGTCGAACTATTCGAGCCGGCGATTTATCTCCCACCAATTTGTTAGGGCAGGTTTTTAGACACTCACGTTTTGCAAAAATGCACAGGAGGGCCTATTAAGTTCGGGCAGATTTTGCCGAAATTACCTTTTCTTGCGAAAATGTTTATATAATTTGAATATATCCATTTTTTACAGCACATTTCTTAAGCATGGTGAAATACATTGTAGTAGCTTTTCCTAACTCCGAAAACCAAAGCCTATACAAGGCTAAAGCCGTGACGATTCCTCCTCTTTATATTCCCTGGGCGCCACACGTTTACGCGCCAGGGAGGAATCGCGGTGTTCATAGCCAAGCTGCTTCGCCGGACTAGCCGTATCCGTAAAAAATGTAGAGTCGCGAGATAGTTGAGTCGGCGATCTTTGGATGTTGAGAAAACAGACACACATTTTTTTATTTTGTCCTTAGATAATTCTAAAGTAGTGATTTCCTACCACGCTCAAATTAAAATATTAATTTTGGTGGGGGAAACCCCCAACAGGAAACTTGTTATTATTTTGCTAGTTATTATTTTTGTTCGGTTGAAAGAAATTAAATAGATATACATATTTTATATATTATATATATTTTATAGAATACATATTTTATTATCAACAGTTTCAATCAAAAAGTTTACAAAAAAATATCAATCACAGGACGAATAAATAAACGACAACTGTATTCGTCATGCGATTATTGACTTAATCGTTCTTGCGATATATCAAAACACTTTTTAAGCTCGAAACAAGAGGAAGGAGATGAAACTTCTGGTCTTCGATTATTCTCAACAAAACAGAAATTCCTTGCCTGAAGTAAACTTCGCTTATTCCGCGTCGTTTCGTACTTTCCGAAACTCAGATCCTTCTTGTAAGCTGCTCATTATCGAAATTTGGTATTAAGCATGACGCGTACTCGAAACTCGCAACGCAAAGTCTGGCCACGGCTCGGAGCTCTTCCGGTGGCGTCGAGAAATGCGGGCGAACTTGCCGCGCGCGTGGAATCAGCAGCCCGGCATAGGCGGGTCGGCCAAGAAGGAAGACCGTGGAACTCCATTATTACTCGCCAATTAGCCGTGATTAAAATATTTCGGCGTCTCGCGTGCATCTGGGATATTAATATGTACATGCGGGTTATAGGGAATACAGCGCGAGGGAGTCGGGAGCCTTCGGGAGCGGAGCGTGACGACGATTGTATGGAAATTCGAGAGGCTACGATCGGAAGGAAGAGCCCGTTCCTTTCGTTGATTAAATAATCCACCGACGCGAAGAAGCCGAGAGCGAGAGTGAGAAATGGCGTGAGGGAAAAAGACAGAGAGAGCAGGAGGGAGGGAGGGAGGGCGGAAGGGGGGGGAGAGAGAGAGAGAGAGAAAGCGAGAGAGAGAAAGAGAGAGGGCAACGCACAGCGATAATGACTTATTTATTGCGCCAATTACCCGATTGTATTAGCTATGCTAATGCGCAAAATATCGTCGGGATCGTAAATTTCATTAAAATTGCTCCCGGACGATTATTATTAATCGCATATTTATCCGCGGTCTACACCGGTCCGTGCAGATCGTCGCTTGCTTGATTTTATAATTACATGCGAGCTGCACACAAACTGAGCGAGACCCGGAGAGCCGGATAGTGGCTGTAGAGAGGGCGAGCGTAACAAGTACCTAGCCTGTAAATAAATCAGTGCCCACACTGGCTAATATAATATCCACAAAATGGGTGGGTATAAGCGTGATTGATAGTTGCCCCCTCTCTCTCTCTCTCTCGCCCTCTCACTCTCACTCTTTCTCTCTCTGCATTATGGCGGGGAATAATTCATCCGCCGTTCACGGTTCATCCGCCGACACGTGAGTGTCGCAAGCTCGATGATTTTCGTGAAAAAAATGAGTCAAGCTTGAGAAAGAGAAAAGGGAAAAAAAGAATCTTCAGCATAAGCGACGTCAGTATTTCATCCAGTATGCATGTCGTATGTGAAATAACGTGTCGTTTTTAGGCACTCACGTTTTGTAAAAACGCACAAGAGTGGCTACTAAATTGGGGCAGATTATCTTATCGGGCAGATTATATTAATCGCTTAAATTACCTTTTTATGCGAAAATGTTAATATAATTTGAATCTATCAATTTTTTACAGCACATTTCTTAAGAATAGTGAAATAAATATGCTTGGTGTAGTAGAATACATAAATTTCATTATTAAGGGGGTCTTCTAGTGTGTATACCCATTTTCGAGGTAATTTTTTGGGCATTAAATTTAGAAAAACGGTTAAACATATAGTGTTAATATTTTACAGTTATATTAATTCATGTTTGACGTAACATCTTGCTTTTTTTCAAAGCATTTTATTTAAAATTATCCAAGAAATGCAATGTTGCGCAGGTCATGCGTAGGTTCGGACTCGGTGGTTCCTTCAGTATGCACGTCGTATACGAAATAACGTGTCGTTTTTTTAAATAATTTTTTTCTTTCTTTTTGATTGAAATATACAATTTAGTCCGAACAGTTTTACCTTCTCCAAAATTTGTATCCACGACCTGTCGTTTTTTCGAATTATTTTTCTTTTTTTGTTTTGTTCGAAATGTGGAATACCGTATGTGTATAGATCAGCCCGTCGGTGGCGGCGCAGCCACAATGAACGCGGCGTACGGCAAGAATTCGCGGGGTTTCGAGAGTCTCTTGTGCGCGGCGCTCGGCGCGCGGGATCGCGTGCATAAATTAACGGCTGGCGAAAACTCGTTAGGAGAATAGTTGAGCCCATCGAGATATTACATAAATTACTCGGGCCCCGGGGGATTAGGCGTGGATTCTTCGAACTTTCGGTCGGACGGCTCCGATAATTTAGAAGTTCGCGAGATGGGCTCGAGCCGCCTCGAAGAAGCCCGTACTGGTTATCCTGCAAAATGGAAAAGGAAGGCTAGTGCGGAAATTTCGTCGATGATCGTCACCATCGTAGAGCGTCGATTTTTTATTTCGTTGCCCCCGAAACAAAAATACAAATGAGATTTTTTTCTGTAACCCTTGTAGAAAATCTGTGCCGTTACATTGTTGTTAGGCCCTGATCACGGCAACGTTGGCTCTACCAGGGTCCAAGCTGGGCCTGACATCGGCCGGATTTAACGCTACAGATCTTCGACTGGGGAACCCACTACTAATATCAATCATTATCAGCCTCTCCTCGAGATCTATTTTCATCATCACACTAGTTAAATATAACTTATTTCCGTGGACAATCAAACTTTATCAACGATTTCAATATGTCGCAGTACATCGAACCAACGAGGCCACAGCTGGTTTCTTCAGATTCTAGCTGGTTCCCAACCTGTCGACGCTCCGGGTACGACGACGAACATAGTAACGAGCCAGGACGACCCGCGTCGACGCCGTTCGACTTGTTCGGCGCGGAGCTGTGAATGAACGATAAAACCGGCCGACAATATCGACGGTGGCACGGGTTCATCAAGAGCTTATTGCGGACACATGTAGGTGCCGCGCGCGTCCGACCTTGTTTTTGACGAAGAACAAGGCTGCTCGCGTGGGTTCCACACTTGCGGCTTACAATAGCGTCGGCCCAGCAGCAACGGCAGAATACGGCATAGGGAGAGCCAGAGAGGTGTAGGATGTACTGTACACGCCTTAGTCCGACCACCTTCCGCGCTCCTCGGCATCGGACGACCGGGAGAATTTAGTGCGGATGGGGTATAGCGACATTGGGGCGAGGTGGGGGGGAAGGGGGCGATGGGGCCGCGTGAGGGTGATAGCTCGGCCAGGCCACGAACAGAACCAGAAGAGGGTCGCTAAATATTCAGGCATTACGGCTCTGCATAAATTCATTTCATTATAGCGCCACCAAACATTGCTTTTGATGCTTTTCCTCCCCACGCCACTCTCCTCGCCACTCCTCACCCCTTTCCTCTCTCTCTCTCTCTCTCGGCGTCGAAACCTCCCTCACTCGTGCCCTGCAACTAAGCTACCCCCTGCTTGGCAGGGTGGAAGTAGTATGGTAGTTTTGGTACTACCATACTACCAAAACTACCCTCGCCCGAGAGGAAGCGGGAATTTTCGCAGCCGCCGACAACGTCCTCATCAGTTGCATCGCTGCATTTTCTGGCACTTTAACTGCGTCGCTTCGGACCCTTTGACACTGGGTACTCAACTTTTTTTTTTTTTAAACACAAAATTTGTCTTAGGACGAAAATGGTAAAGACGCATTTTGGGGATCTTTTTTGTGTCAATCGAGATACGAATTAAATCGCGAATTTGAATCGGAAATGACAAACATAGTTCCTTAAAATTATTTTTATTTCATCCTTTTCAAAGTAATTCATAACGATATGCGCTATAAAGTGAGTTTCAAAATACGCAGCAATCATGGCCATTTTGTGATATTTCGATATATCTAAATAGGCTATTTGCAAAATGCATTTATCTAGGCGAATCAACAATTGATCACTTCAATTTATGGAAAAAGACATTGGGCGTTGAATCTGTCATGCTGTGAACGTTGGACGTAATAAAGTTCTCGTCGCTTATTAAAAATGTTATCGATCTCTCCGTAACACACGGCGTCTTGTCTTAACATTTTTGCCCCAGCGGGGCAGTCGGGAGTTACAAATAACTAATTCGATTCAATGCCGCAAATGAAGAGTAACAAATTTGGAAGGGAATCTGAAGAGTCACAGCCTGAAGCACTGAAGTCAATCGAATTTAGCAAGAACGTAGTGTGTAATGTAAATACAATATAGGTTATGTGTATAGTTGTGTACGTATCATGTAAACCGTGAGCGCACGGAGAAAAAGTCAGCTCTGGTTATCCAGCGCGAGAGGCAGCGACGGAAGACCCCGACTGCGCTCGGCGCGCGAGGCGTCTGCTCGACGTCTCATGCATATGGAGCGTTTCATTATATTAAGCCTTCTCGATGTATAATTTACTTTTGCGCATGAGTCATTTGAGAACAAGCGACTGTGCAGTCTGCACGCGGGAATGCGAATGCCGCACGTATCGCGAAGACTCTCGGTATATGTAGACATTGCGTACTTCGGTTATACTCGCGAAAGACTTGAAAAAAAAAAAAAAAAAAAAAATCCCGAGCCAATATTCGCGTTCTGCCGTTTACGTGCAAATGGCGAATCGCGCCCGGAGCGACGTTCAACCTGGGTGGCTTATTTGGTCAGCCGGAATCGACTCCTTGGCCGATCCACTTATTACACGTGCGGACGAAATTTCACTTTCCGAAAAAAAAAAGAAAAAAACAAAAAAAGACGTGGCTGAAATTGCCGGAAATATACGCGAATGTCAAATTCAACATCATTATCCTGGCCAGTTTTTGATGACCTTAGTTGATATTCCGTTACAAAGTTGCATAACGAGGAATTCTTACATCAGGCGCGACCTCAATTTTCACAATTTCCTGGTTTTAATAGCCGTCGAATCGCAAAAGAAGAAAATACAAAATAAGAGACTGTTTAATTAGAAATTTCCGCTGATTGCCACTAATTAATGAAGACAAAGATTCCTATTACAGACAATTAATTCGCAACACACAGACTCGGAATATGTATGCTGCACTCCGTGCGGCAGTCTCGTTGAAAAGTAACGCATGGGAGCCAATTGATTATGCAAATCGCGATAATGACGCGAGAACGAATGCATAATTCGCGGTACGATTGCCGGTTTTGCGGTTGCCAACCGCGCGCGGGATACAAATGCGCAATCTTATATAATAAGGTGAGCCGCAATTAACCGTATCGTCGGGGGGGGGGGGGGGGGGGGGGTTAATTAATTGAAACAGGAACTACCGTTTTTCGCTTTAGCTGCCTCGTCACCGTTCACCAACTTCATAGACAAAAACCGCGACTACGTGACCGGTGTTCGCGATATTATTCAATTCGTCACACGATTTACGGGTGAAGCATGAAAAATTGACAATGAAAATATCTATGAGACTGACAGAAAAATGCAGTGGTCGCATAAGGCGACCTGGAAAAAATGAGGAAAATTCACAGTTAGTCCTTGAAAATGACAAAAATCGATAAACTGCTGTCGATTTTTTGTTGTCTTCTATTAGCAGCCGCTATCCTTCCTCCACCTTCCTTTTCTCACGTCGACGGGTGTCCTGAAGTAGTACCCACAATAATTTGTTGCACGATTTACCGACGAACCAGAAAAATAGACAATGAAAATATCTTAGCCTAAGTAAAAAGCACGGAGGTCGCATTATGACACGTGGAAAAACCTAGAAAAATCATCAGTTAGTCTATGATGACAAAAATCAAGAAATTGCTATAGATTTTCTTGTCCTTCATCTATTGCCAATGAAAATAGTTTAGAGGCTGACAAAAATACAGAAAACGCATTAAGAGACCTGAAAATAAACTAGGAAAATCCATGGTTGATACTTGATGACAAGAAAAATCAAGAAATCGCTATTGATTTTCTTGTTGTCTTCTATCAGCAGCCGTTATCCAATTCCGTCGACCTTGTTTCAGCAGGTCGATGGGTGTCCTGAAGTAGCACCCACATGCCCAGATAAACAGCCGAGGAGCCACCAGCATTGCCGGTAAGTGGTGGTTACTTGATCCGCATGGACTGGTTTAGTCGGCGGCCCGACAGATAGGAACATTTGCCAGGCTGACTAATTGTCGGCGTGTCCTCTTTATACAGATTGTGCGAGGCGAGAAGTAGCTCGGGCGAGCATTTGTCATTGGTCGTGTGGCACGTACTTCGCTCTGAGAAAGTCGACGCCACGAGTAATAGCCGCGTATATCGCATTTACCCTACTATGAGATAATTTGTTCCAGTGGCGATTCGCAAAGTCGCGGTTGGCGATAGCGAAACTTGTGCAGGACCAAATGGCAGGAATTTGACTTTTTGTACTGATAAAACCACATGATAAACGAAGACTTCGTTCGACTTGGAAATTAGTCAGGGCCAACTTGTTTTCCTGACAATAGTAATGGTCAAGAATCACTATAGGATCGACTGGACCAACAAAATAAATATTCCTCGGCAAAGAGGAAAAATGAACGCGACAAAACTGCTGCTCGTTTGACGGACAAAACACACGAGTTTTAAGGTTGTTCCCGCAGGTGCCGTCGTTAAAAAATATGCAAACTAGCCGCTTTTTACCCGGCGGAGAACGCCCGAGAGCCGTATTTCTGTTCATCTCCTCCCGGCACCCGACGGACGCTACGCTGCCACTGCCGCTCGTCGCTTCGTAGGGTGAATCGGACATTCACCAGTAACACAATTAGACCAACAATCGATAGGACTTGGCTAGCGATGAATACGAGCGGACTTTCCGTGTGACGTACAAGTCGGGACGCACCCCCAGCTACCAACCAGGAGGGAGATAAAACATTTTGAGTTATTGGAATTCGTTTGGTGGGGCATTAAGAATCCGGTTGGCAGTCGTCATCCCTTTCGCGGCCGGGTTCGATTACCAGACGTAATTGAATCCCAGGGCATTTGGATCTCGTCCACTGGAGACAGCCGAATCGATTCGATTTAGAATCCTGGTGAATCGATGGAAATCATCACTAACCATTTTTCCGTTTTGCCTCCATTCCAACAAGCGATCCGTCAATATTGCAAACAATTCGACGAGCGAATTCCTCACGAGCCGAACAAATTCAAAGATCGTTTGAATTTTTCACTAGCCGAACGCACCGAGCGTCCTGGCGGCGGTCGTCCCGTCCGTCCAGCCGTATAGTATTTCAGCTCCAACCCCTCGGGCCGAGTCCCTCACTCACGTCCCGCCGAATCCATCCCCTATCTCATTTGGCCTCATTGTACCTTAGCATCCATTGTTTTTTAAAATTACGAATCCCACTAGTGCGGGTCCAACTCGCGTTCTCATCCCCGGGTGAACTCGATTTCAGTTTTTGTCCGGGGCGCCGCTGCCACTTGGCTGAAACGCTCCTCGCGGGCTCAAGTTCCATTCAGCGTAAGGTTCACCTTTTGTGGGCCCGTCAATTATTGACGCAGGAGCTTTGAGCGGAATCTATTCATTATTCAGACATAAATTACTATTTTCATCGTTAATTGAATTTTCATATTTCTTCCACCGACACTCGAGTTCGGTAAATAGTTAACGGCGGAAAGGATTCTCTCTTTCACTTTCTCTATTCTCCTGCTCACCTGTCGAAAAGTTAGATATTTTGACGTGGCACCGATATAGGCACTGAAACAGCAGCAGGTATCGTAATGGTTATTAACGATTGCTGCAAAGTGGTAGGCCGGGTCGGAGTTATATTCCGCGGAAGGTAATTCAATCAATGCATTAATGATGAACGGTGGGTTTGGCTGTAGCAAAGTGATGACGACAATGATCATCATCATTATCGAGCGCGTTGCTCAACATAGAAACGCTCTTTTCGTCACGTGGGCCAACCGTCAAAGGGGATATTTATCGACAATGCGCGGACATATCTGAGTCAGAGGCTTCAACTATTGCATTCAGTATTCTAACTCTGTGCCTACAGACACAAATACGCGGCGTCGCGTTGCGGACATTGTGGACAACCTGCTGACCGCGGCGCGAGTGACAAATTACGCGAATAAAACGCGCGTTGACCGAGGGTAACAAGCGATAATTGACCAAATGTTGGCGGAATTGGATTTACGCATTAAATTCGGAAAGCCGTTTGTTTGATTGTTTATCGGTAAATTTAATTATCACGGATTTTGCGAAGGGCCTTTGAAGGGTCAGTCAATACGATCATCACTGTCAAAACTGACGAACAACTTTTGGCTACCGAATCACGAAGCTACGTTCGAGGAAATTTGATATTGCATTTAACGTTAATCCATTAAACGGTTCGATAACTGAAAAAATGATGTCGAAATCGGAATTACGCATTAAATTCGAAAGTCATTTGATTGATCATCGGTAATGTTGATTAACAAGGATTTTGTGAAGGGTCTTTGAAGGGTCCGTTAAGACTATCAAGACTGGTCACAAACTTTTCGTTATCGGGTTAAATCGTTTTTGCCGGCATACGAAGCGAGATCCGAGGAAATTTGATATTGCATTTTGCGCCAATCTATTAAAGGGTTCCCAGTTTTATATTGTTTTATGTACACTCCGCCGTGCAAGGTGTGCAAAAGCACCGGTTCACCCCTGGTATCATGCAGCGTGGAGAGTCATCGGGGCTTTGTGTACGCCACTAACTTTGTGTATGCACTGCGCTGGTGTGGAGTGGAAATGCATGAACCGGCCACCCCGTGCATATCGATACATGTACAACGTGCTGCGTGGTGTTGCTGCCGCTGCTGGGGACGCGGAAGCGAGGTGTTCTAGCATGGATGACTCGTCATTGCCGAGGGGCGCGCGTGCCACGCATACATGGGCCGCCTGTTGTATGTGCACGCCTGCATCGACGGAGGTATTATCATTGACCTGTGTGAGTGAGAATATCACCCCGGCGACCTGCCCGTAGCTTTTCGGCACCGTGGCTGTCGAGGGTCCAAAAGTTTCCAAGTGGACATAGTGAAGAATCGTGAAGAAACTTTTTCCTTTAGTTTTGTTTTCCTCAACTCTATGTCAATGTACCAAAAATGGTAACCTGAAAGAAGTTATTATTATGGACTTAAAGTATAAGATATTTACGTAGTCGGTTTGGTCTAGTGGTTAGCGTGCACGTTAGATAGTTAGGTAGTTAGGTAGGTCATATAGGTATTAGGTTTACATCGTAGCAACATCACTTTGCCGAGAGCTAGTGAAAAAATGGTATCTATGGATGATTTCTTTTAAATAGTAGAAGGACGAATAGTCAGAACTAATATACAGAAATAATTGGTATATCTATCACAATATGTCACATAATACTATATTTTTATTGGTTGCGATAGCCATAAAAGCTTTGCTATCGACTCAGGGAAACATACTGTATTGTAAAAATATGGTTAATCAGACCATATTTTTTTCTGAGTGTAGTGACCACTGAGAGTTAACTCGATATTGATGTACCAAAAATAGCCCAAATCGCCAAGAAAATCGTTCCCCCACGATCGACGAATGTCCACCACAGTGAGAATTACGAAAATAAATCATCAGTACCGATCATCGCTGTGCTGATAGCCTGAAACCTTTCACGGTAATAAAAAGACACGTTTCGCGCTGGCGCCCGCGAAAAGTCATCGATGTCATCGAGAGAGCGAGGGCGAGGCGCGAATGGGGTTGCATCGCGCTCAGGGTGTCGCATTAATAGCGCACGGCACACGTCGTGCGACACGCACGCCCGTTAGTTCACTCGGGCCCGTTCGCGCGCGTTTTCTCGGTGGCATAAATCATTGGAAACGAAAACATATCCCTGCGGCCACGCAAATTTGCCAACACCCGACCGCAACGGCGGCGGCGGCGGCACGCAAACAAACGCAGAATCATGACACGACTACCGATGCGCGCCTGCCGCGCGAGCGAGACAGTGTAAGCCTCGTAAGTGCGTATAAAACGTGGTTACGCGGCTCGGGGGCTACAAGGATAAAGACTCACAACACGAACACACACACGCACACACACATACATCACACGAAAATCCACGCAGATGTGCGCGAAGCTTCCGTGCATTAAGGGCGGCGATACTCCCTCACATAGCGGCAGTGGCAACACCGAGTGTGGTGTGCAACATCACTAGTGGAGTCATCGGCTGTTTTTGCGTACATGTACGTCACGCCAACACTCCACGAGCCCAACACAAACGCATGCGGACAGGTCCGAAACGACACATATGCGTATATCGCGATACATGCGAACGAGGCGCTGTTTGTGGTTGTGGTGGTGGCTGCGCCGGAGAGACGCGGAAGCGAGGTGTTCTAGCACGGATGACTCGTCATTGCCGTGGGGCGCGCGTGCCACGCATACACGAAACTCGAGTTCACACACACAAAAACACTTGCACACCGGGTCGCCGGCCGCGTCGTGTTTAGATACGCCGTGTTCCAGTGAGAATGACTGGTGTGCGTGCACCCGCAGCTTTTCGACACCACCGGACCAGTCCGCACCGGTCTGGACCTGTTCGTACCGGTCCGAGTGCGTGCGACGTACGCTGAGGTGTAGGTGTCGGCCGCCTGGCGAAGTGTGCGAAACACGGATGCCAACACGAGCACAACCCGCCTAGCACGTTGGATGACGTGTCGCGTGCTAGTGTGGTGTGTTCGTGTGTATTGCGTTAGTGTGAGTGGGTGACACCGCGGGGGACGCGCGCGACTACCCGGCGCAGCAGTCATCGGCCACACTCTCACGGCTTGCGGCCGGGCACCACTCAATTACTCGCGGAACGCAATGTGGAATCATTTACCCAATCATTTGGTTACATCAACGCGGAGGCCACTCGCGCAAAATCCACCCACATGCGCCAGCAGAAATCTATGTGTGTGCGTGTGCGTGTGCGTGTGTGTGGTGGGGAGACGTGATGATGTGTGTGCAGGAATCGATGCGGCTTTGGTGTGTTGTTTCCACCACTGTTAACCCTCCCGGCAGCCGCACACGTCGAGTGCGACCCCCGCGCGTCCTGCATGTGCAGTCGTGTTGCTCGCTGACTCGTTTTGCGTACCATCATCAAGCGGAATTCGCGGGATGCGAGGGGGGAAGAGTTCAAAACCTGGTCCGACCCACGGCGTGACGCGGCCCGGACTGGCCTGAACCCGGATTGCCCCGTCTCGCGTGCATGACGCACGCACCGCGCGCAACCAGTCAGTGGATTTTCATGCATGTGTTTTGGTAAGGGGGGAGAGGGGCACAATGCTCGCCTCTGGTGTGTAGGCCACGGTGTGGTGGCCACTCCGACTACGCTGCTGGCTATTGTGTGCGTCGGCCACGTGGGACGCCCGGTGCGTCCTCGCACCCTGTTGATTTCGCTCTTATAACGTTATGATGACGATATAATAGCCTCATCGATGGTCAGCGCGGGTGGATTTAGTTTGATAATCTCGCGCGCTCGCGCTCGCGTTATTTCCCGAAAGCCACCATCTGCGGCTCTGTAACCTACATATTTTCACGCTGGCGGGTGATATCGTTGGGATTTTGCGGGGGTTGTCCGTCGCAAGCTCGTCGTGGCGTTGTGTTGGCGGGCGTGTTTTGGGCGGCTTTTGACGCCGTTTTGGCACGAGGGGAAAATCGCGCGCGTGCGGGCCGCGCGTAATTGCGCGTGCCGGAGTCATCGACGGACCCGCCGCGAGCCCCGGCGCGTCGGGTGTCGGGGATCATCACGCGGCTTCGTGCCAACCACCGATTGACTGACGCTCGACGGTCACGTCGACGCTGACGGCCCGCAACGAGAGCGTCGGGTGCGCGATGATGTTGATGTTTGGTGAGAGAACGGACACTCGAGCCACCACCGGCTGTGTGAGCTGCACCGGCTGCGTTCGGCGCTGGTCTAGATGCAGGGTCAACCTGAGGATATTATTAATTCCAAGATGGTGATATCAGAATCCCTTATGTAGGAAGAACTTACTCTCAACTTCCTCTCAACTTGCCCTCACCTTATTCTCCTTACTCTTAACTTGTCCTCAACTTACTCCGAACTTGAGTACGAATTAAGAGAAAGTTGAGAGTATGTTAAGGGCGAATTAAGAGAAAGTTGAGATTGGGTCGTCGTAAATCGGCTGTCATTCAAAAAGTACTAAGAATAAAAATCTCAAACTTTGTGATTAGAAACTTCGACGTCGATTCGCGCGAAATTCTAAAGTGATTGTTTGAGGTGTTAATATTGATCTGATATCATAGTCGTCATACTAATGCACATTAATAATGCAACGGCTTAATATTAATAACGGTTTTGAATATTTTCCGCTGAAATTTTCACAAAATACTCTTGAAATGTTATTATTCTACAGTAGTGTAATCATTCAATTTCAATTAATCATTCAAGGCCCAGAGGTTCTTTTTGAAGAAGAACCCCCTTTCCGCAACCCATATTTATTTATTTTTTCTCCCGACTCCGCTAAAATAACCCCATCTCGTGTCCGCAACGCGGGCGGAAGATCGCTAATTTTTTGACAACTGACTCACGCATGCGCAGTCCGGTTTCATTACCTCCCTAGGGAGGAAATCAGCTCATTTCTGCCCGCGCGGGAGTAATGGAAACCGTACTACGCATGCGTGTCGTCATTTGTCAAAAATGAGCTTATTTTCCGTCCTCGTTGCACACACGAAATGTGGTTATTTTTTAGCGAAATCGGGAGAAAAGTATAGTACGTTACAAGGGAGGAAAGTGCAACTTTTCACCGAGCGTGAAGTTTGATGCCCGAGCGAAGAGAGGGCAGAAATTCACACGAGGTGAAAAGTTGCACTCCTCCCATGTATCGGGAGGAGCAACGAATTTCTCGCGCGTTGGGCAAAATAATTATACCGATGCTCTCTGAAAAATATTAATGACTCCCAATATCGTGTTTCTTCGGCATCAGAAATAAAAAGGTATTATTTATCGAAACACAGTGCATTTTTCATCTCTTCGAGCGAAATGAATTTTATCCCGATTTTCCTCCCTTAAAAAGTTGATTAATAGTAACGGAGAGCATTGTCATCGTTCTATTCGTGCTCTCTTTGGTTTTCGCAGTCAAGCGCTGTAACCAAGCAACACATTTCAATCTCAGGCGTTGCTATGATCATAAATAAATAATAGTAAAACAAAAGAGCGCAGCAGCGCAAAAAGCATTGTCATCGTTCTATTCGTGCTGTCTTTGGTTTTCGCAGTCAAGCGCTGGAACCAAGCAACACATTTCAATCTCAGACGTTGCTATGATCATAAATAAATAAAAGTAAAAGAAAAGAGCGCAGCAGCGCAAAAAGTCCCATAGGTACGCGCGTCAGCGCGCGCGTATGATCCTAGTGAATTATATTTTTCACGCCGAAGAAATATGTTATCGAAAAAAAATATGTCATTGATTCCAGTCATTTTTTTTTCGCTCCCAGCACGCGCGGGGTGTTGTTACGGGTAGATCATCGCGCGGTCTCGCGCCAACCACCGATAAACTAACTGCGCCTCCCCGATCCCCCGCCGCCGGTACTGACGCCGCGGCCGTCCCCACCGGCGCCGACGGCCCGCGAGCGCATCGTGTGCTCGATGATGTTGCTCGATGAAGCGCGCGCTCGCTCGCTCGCTTGCCCCTCGGCAGTGTGTCAGCCACCCCAGCTGTTTCGCTTCCGACTGCGAGGGTCATCCCCAGGGTCATTTTCGAGCGGCCAGAAAAACGTCAAGGCCGCGATCGCGAAACGAATGATATTTCGTCACTAAAAATAAATAATTCGCTTTACGTCGTCATCGCCAACGATGTCGTTAATGACTTTTTTGATTTTTTCTCCCCCGGAGAGCTTAATCTCCCGCGTGATGCGAAAAAATGATTATAGAGCCACGGCAATGCGCGGGGTGTTGTTTCAGTGGGGGGTTGGAGGGGGTGGCGGGCGGGAGGGGGGCGGGGGGGGGGGGGGCGAGCGAAAAAAATACATAGGTGGTGCGCGCCGGGCGAGATCGAGAGACTGATATTTTTTTCAGGCTTGATCGACCCGAATACCCGCCGACAAAACCGATACATGCGCGCATACAATCTCCCGGCGCTCTGCAAGTCCAAATACGTTCTACGAATGGTAAAAAAAAGGAAAAAAATCCCAGGGTGGGCGGCCGCGAACGCGAAAGGGGTGCGGATGGGGTGGCGGAGGTGGAGGAGGACGCGGAGGCAGAGGAGGAGGAGGCGCTCTGCCGCTGGGAGGTACGTCGGGTGGGTGGTGTATTGCAGATCAATACAATTGCACGTTAGTGCTAATAAATAATAGGCGGTGGGAGCGAAAAAAGCGCGCATTGCAGCAACGAACGCAACACACAAATAATACGCGATACATCAACCGGGCCGCGGGTATAGGTGGAGGGTGTACGCGTATTCGCGGCGCGCGGCTCGCTCCCTCTCGCTCTGCCCCCTCACTCGACCATTTTTTTCGTTTCCTTTTTTTTCGACGATTTTTTTTTCTTTTTCATTCTCCCTCGTCTCTCCCGCTCTGTCGTTCGGGTCCGATATCGCTCGCACCCTTTTCGCTCGCCCCTCTCGGTTTTTTTCGCGCTCACTCTCGCTCGCTGCTCGCACTCCACCTCTACGAGCGCCGAGTCCCCGTTTTTTTCCACGGCCCCCCACACCTACGCCGCGCGCCCGAGCTGCAAGCACCACCCCCCGGGGCACCGCCATTTCCGGACAAATAAACTCTAGTCGACGTAATTTTTGGGCTGGCCGGGCCGAACGCGACGAAAAGTGAGTACCGCGAACGGCGCTCGACCGAACAACGTGAAATTGTTGGTTGGACACCCCTCTTCTCTATTTTTTTACCCTCCTACGCCGCCGCCCGCCGCCCGACGCCCGGCCACCCACTCTTTTTGGGCGCTCTTCTCATGTATCCACGCCCTTTCCGTTCGATTCCTCGACTCGATCCCCTACCCGCCTCGTCCCCCCCCCCTCCTCCCCTCGCCGCGATTTCGATGGTATCCGGTGCGCCCCCCTCTCCCCGTCCGCGTCACACTCAACCCCCGAGCGACTGGCTCACGGTGTCACTCGACACCCCGTAAGATGTTGGCCCACAGCACTTGGATTAATAAACCTTGTGATTGTAGAAGATTCGGACGCCTCGGTGGAGCTGCAATGTGGGCATTAATATACACTCCAGGTATCATCGAATGCGTGAGCGATTTTTCGTGTGCCGTCAATTCCGAAATTCTGCCCGTGTATCTTTTCATTCGTTTCGTTGACGTCTCCTGTCTTATCACCGATGATCCGAAGCACTTGGATTGGTAAACTTCTGATGACATCTATGCTGATCGATGGGACTGGGATGTAGCCTTTGGTAGGACGATTCGATGAACCTGAAATGTGGTCATTGCCAGGGATCTCTTCTGTGCTCCAGCCAGTGTCATTCGACGTATCTCAAGATGACAGCCGAAGGCTATTCACCAAGTGATGAACCTAAGATTGGTGACCACTGGCAGGACAATTCGATGAACCTGGAACTCGGCCATTGATAGGTACCATCGAAATTCGCAACGATCTTCCAACTCCGCGGATGCCACCGCCGATCGTTGAATTCGCGAGTGACCCTTTATACATTTTTTTACATTTTTTCGTCGTTCCCACATCTCCCCATGGAACGCGCCCATTAATTAAACCCCCGTGATTAATGCTATGTGCCACATTTTGCAGTCTGGCGGAATCCTTCAGGCCACTCGGCGTTCGCGCGCCCACCTCCGCGACTTCCGGCCGCGCAGCAACACGGAACCGGTCGTGGCCCGGGGCTTTTTTTCGTCCTCGTCCTCGTCCTCACTCGTGCTTGTCTCTCCCTCGACCTCTTCGTATATCCCTTTCACGCTCTCGAGCTCTCCAGGAACGTACGTCGCCCCTCGACGCGCCGAAACAGCGAGAGGATCCGACCGCATACCGGGAGAGCGAGAGACACCCAGCGACCCCTCACACACCAACCAGCGACCAGCGACACCGTCGCTGGCCGCATGGTCGCCTGTCAAACATTAGTTAATTTTGAAAAATTGCGCTAAACACGACGCGCGAACCCGCCACCCATCCCACCCGCCCCCACCTGGTGAATTGCCTTCTGGAGCTTTAACAGGCCAATCGGGGGTGACACGCACCACTCACGCCATACATATAGGAGAACACGAGGCAAAATGGGATAGTGGGGCAGAATGGGGTAGACATTTTTTCATTTCGGACAGATATTACAAGACAAAATGGGACACTCTGACATTTTTGGGAGATCGAATTTCAAAAACATAACTCAACGGAACCATTGAAAATCCTCCCTTAAAAAAGACATGGACAGTTAAGGTAGTCCTTGCGCCTGGTGTCGAGTTCGCATAAGTTTTCGAAAATTGAGAGACAATTGCAACCATTTCTCGATAATATAAAAATCTGAAAAAAATCATGCAAATTAAAGGCACTGAAAAGATTAATTTTGCATAATAATAATTCGAAAATGTTATTAACAAATTGATGAAAAAAACAATTGTTTAACAAATATTTCGATGACCCAAGATTTTTTTTTTCATGAAAATGATTCCTTCGTTTTTCCGAATACGTATGAATTTTTTCAGATTTTAGAGTTCACATTGAATTTTCACATATTTTCCCTATAAAAAACGCACAAAATTCAATGTGAACTCTAAAATCTGAAAAAATTCATACGTATTCGAAAAAACGAAGGAATCATTTTCATGAAAAAAAATCTTGGGTCATCGAAATATTTGTTAAACAATTGTTTTTTTCATCAATTTGTTAATAACATTTTCGAATTATTATTATGCAAAATTAATCTTTTCAGTACCTTTAATGTGTATGAATTTTTTCAGATTTTTATACCACCGAGAAGTGTTTGCAATTCTCTCCCAAATTCCTCGAATTTATGCGAAATGAATATTATCCGCAAGGACTACCTTAAAGTCGAAGGTCGCGATAATTGTGAAGCCATTCTGTTCGTCTGATTGCCTGTGATTTTCCACCTGAGTCCACGTAAATCACAAGCGCGCGCGTTTAAATACGTGACATGCGACTCGATACGTTCAGAATTTGAGTTATCACAACTTCAAGAAAACCCCAAATGACCCCAAAAATGAACCATTATGTACGTTGATCAAAGTAGTTTCGTCACTCGTATTCAATTATTTGATCTTCTGAGAAGATACTGAAACAGAAATAGAGTCACGTAGCGCGCGCGCATCTCCTGTATTCATTAGGCAGACGGACACGGTTAACCTAAAAGAGCGCGGAGTTATATGATAATGTGCAAACATGTAAATCGTGTTTAGCAACAAGAAAATATAAATGACAAGCTTCTAGAAAGCTTACGTCCGTCCCACATGGAAATAATATATATGTCATCAAAAAGTTCTATGAGCAACATATATGTTGCATATAAAAATATATGCAACACATATGCGACATACAGAACTTTTCGGCGAATATTTTTACATATAAATATTTTAATGTAGGGTGTCTAACCTTCAGTTAGGGACACAATGCAATCAACGCTGATAACGTCCAGTAGTACTCAGTAGTGCACCACACCATGCAATGCCAAATTTGGGGAGCGTCCCAGTTTGCCCCAGATTTTTTTTCCAATGTTTTGGGATTAAGTTTTTGGGTGAAAAGCAGCAAAAATACATTTTTTGTAAGGCATGCACGAAAAGTGGCAGGTTATGTGTAGGCCGGCCGTGACACAAGGTGGCGCTTTTCGAGAAGGCGTGTCGAAAATACTGGAAGCGTATCGAAAATACTGGAAGCGTATTGAAAATACGAGAAGCGTGTCGAAAATACTGGAAGCGTATCGAAAATACTAGAAGCATGTCGAAAATACTGGAAGCGTATCGAAAATACGAGAAGCGTGTCGAAAATACTGTGTGCGCATGCGCGCATCGGACCGTTGTCTCTTCGTGTTTCGGTCGGCCATACATAACCTGGCACGTCGTACATTTGTTACAAAAAGTATTATGCGATACTCTCACGAGAAAGCGGACTTTTGGCGGCGATTGTGAAGCGGCCGCACTAGTCTTCTCTCGTGCGGCCGCTTCCCAACCTTCGTCAAAAGTCCGCTTTCACGGACTTTTGACGTGAAAGTTTTAGTATCGCAAAGTACTACTGGGTATCATCGTAAAAACCATTTTTCGCTTATGTGTCCCATTCTGCCCCGTGTTTTCCTACATATACCTACATAAATTTATATATATATGCCATATCCTCCGCGATGTAACCGAAAAGTATACGCCTAGTTGTTAGTATACCCACATCTAAACGTGCTCCACCGGTACAGTCACTTTTCCCTCTCTCCTTCCTTCTCGCCCTCTCATAAACTCGCCTATATCTGCTCAGTTTCTCTCTCTCTCTCTCTCTCTCCCTTGCTCGGGTTGCAGCGTATAGCACGCCGACGTGGCAACCAGGCGATTCGAACCCCACCCTCGCGTCGTACCGGCACGACGAGCCCTCTGCGCCCCCTGGGTGGGCAGGGGGCACGGGCGGCGGGGGTGCCTATGGCATTCGCGTTCCCCCGCTATGTGTACGTGTGTATGTCCGTTGCGCCTCGCGGGGGGCGTGGGGGGTCCCCACCCCCACCCCCCGCGTCACCGTGCCGCCACTTCCAACGTGGGGCGAGCCCCCAACATATATCCCAACACACTCGCACGCACTTCGGGGGCAACCCAGCCTCTCTCTCTCTCTCTCTCTCTCTCTTTCCACCTCGCTCTCGCTCTGCACCCACCCACACACGGTTAGTGCCTGAAAAATGTACGGCAATTTTTTATTTTTTAATGCGCTCTCGGTCGCCGTCTATGCGTGATGTAGCGCCCCGGGTTTCCGGAGCGGCATCGAGGCAACGTACCCCCAACCGCCTCAACTCGCCCAGTTCCCCCCTCGCTGCTCTCGCTCTATTGCCACCCGGTCGCCCCCCCCCCTCCCCTCCCCCGCCCCCCGACCATCCCCCAATGGTTCGCCCGCCCGTTTTTTCGCTCTATCGATAATTTGTTTGGATAATTTCCAATGCTATTGATCTAGATGTACATCCTGGTAGGATACACACAATGCCGAGTACTAGCGTCGAAGGGGCGAGGGGGCAGTGAGAGGGGGCGGGGGGAGGGGGTGCACAAAGCCGATCGAGTATGAGGGTGATTGGGAGAGGAGCGAGGAGAGGAACAGACAGAAAGAGAGATCGAGATAGCGCGAGAAGCGGTGGATCGCGGTGAGAGAGAAAGACGGGGTATGAAAAAAAACGCGGAATCGTGATCGTGAGTTACTGACGTTTCGGTATTTATCCATCTACGCGAGAGCTGATATATCTGCATACCGGAGAGCCCGCCCGGCGATGTACCACCGCGCATCCATCTCGCACGCGGGGGGCTCGTATGCGGGTTTTTCGGCCAAATATGACACGGATACCGTGTACCCGAAGCTTTTGACGGGTTGGGGGGATGATGGGGGGAGGGGGCGAGAAATAAGAGTAAAGTGCGCCATTCTGTAGCGAGAGGGTCGACTGATCGGATTCGCTTGGTCGGTAAGTGCGCTCCACGTATTTATTTATCTGACCACCTTAAGGAGGAGGTAAATTAGAGAGGCGATACGTTTATTTTGTGCCCTGGGACTGCGTCGCCTAATACCACCATGCCATGATTTACATGCCGCAATATATGCAATACGGTGTGTAAAAAAATGTATTTTAATTTTGTTTATGGCAAAAGTATGTGTTCTGGCCGCAATATACACCTCCTATTTAAAAGCAATATACACCTCCGATAAAAGACCTCGATTGAGGCACCTCTAAATATTATATGTCAGCGAATTCCTTTGACACAATTGTTTGTTAGATCAACTTCTCGAGCTTAAGCTATGAAGACTAAAATACAGTGCGGCAGTACGCAGATAGACACGGAAATTAAGAAAAAAATGCTCAATTTTTCATTATTTTTATTTTCTGTTAATTTCCGTTTCTATCAACGTACTGTCGCACTTTTTTTTGGTCTTCATGGGCTTAAGCTTGAGACTTTGACCTACCAATCAGTTGTGTCAAAGGAATTCGCTGACAAATAATATTTAGAGGTGCCTCAATCGAGGTCTATTATTGCAGCGAACCTCAAATAATTTTTTTTTATTTATGCGCATTTTCGATATCGAAAATCAATGGGAAAAAAAAATAAAAATGATTAAACAAATGAAAATAAGAATCAAGAAGTCAGTCAAGAAACAACAAAAAATGAACATAAGAAGACTTAGAGGGAGGAAGGGGTGAAAAAAAAACTCGAAGGTAAATTCTGCTTGCAGCGTCGTCAGGACAATCAAGTTGCGAATGGTTAATTGAAGAAAATGGATCCGCTTGGTCGTTACGTCGCGTGTTCGCGGTGACCTGGAAGGTGGAAAAATGGGGAGGATGGAAAAAAGTAGAAGAGAAAAACCCTGTTTGCGGTCATCAAGACAACAAGCCGTGTCCGCGCTTTGGGGTCGAACACGTTTTACCGTTTCACCAGTGGTGACCGCTGGGACGGCGGTGATGAGGGCTGCACGAATGGGTGGAATGTTACGTAAGGGACGCGGAAGGGGTGGTTGAGGCGCTGGAGGACGTCTGCTCTTTGGGCTGGTTTTCACTCCACTTAACCCCTCCGGGCTCGAGACGGGCCAGTCGGGCTGGTGGGCGCTGCACTGGCTGCAGCGGCGAACAGTCGCGGCCGCTTCGAGAAACGGGAAAGGAGAGAGAGAGGATGAAAAAGAAAGAGACGAACAAGGTCTTCCCTTCTGCTACCTACGAGTCAAGTTTTAATTAGCTTTTCCGAATTACTGATGTAGCCGAGGCTCGCGCGCGTTTGCCGACTCCTTTGCTCTCGCTCTGGTTGCACAGAACCCGGGGAACAAAGAGAAAAGGTCAGCGCGCGGGGGACCCCGGAGCCTCCACCACCACCAGCAGCAACAGCGGCGGCGGGGCCAAGAGAGCTCGACGTACGTAGACACGAGCACCACCACCAACAGCCACGAGCCACGAGCCACGAGCCTCTTCTTATCCAAGTCCGCGCTTGGACAATAGCCAAGCTGCTGATTATACGGTAATCTTAATGAAAAGTCCGCTTTGGCAAGTTACCACACACCGGAGTGATTTTCAACTTTGGAAAATGTCATCTCCCCTTCCCCCACCCCCCGCCCCAACACCACCCTGCCGCTTTTGGCGTATGCGTCAATGAGAGATACCGGCTTCTCCGGAGCTGCGAATTGATCTGTGCATTGTGAATGATTTTTTACTCAGCTCGTCAATATCTACCTATGTGCCATGGTTAACACAATAGTTAGTTTACACCCTGTATAACTGTATGGAAGTCTTCTTTTATGATACAAGAAAATTATATTCGTCACTAGAACCTCTCCCGCTACCGGTGGAATACCCCAGATGTTCTTGGTGTAACAGAATACAGGAATTTCATTATTAAGTATTTTTAATGTTGAAACGAGATCATGTGTTGCCCGGACGTGTGAATACTTAGTAGCTCTGTATTGAATAGACCGAATAAGTTAAGCGCACAAAGCACAACAGAGCAAAAACCGACCTTTAAACCGACGTCCGTACTGAGCGCGAGACGCGACGCCCAAACCGTACGGAGCGCGAAGCACGACGTCCAAACCGTACGGAGCGCGAAGCACGACGTCCAAACCGTACGGTGTGCGAAGCGCGATGTCCAAGTGAGTGCCTTAAAAATGGGCTAAGGAAAAATTGTCACTTCGGGGTTCCCTAACAGGAAAGAATCCGGAAGAAGCAAATAAATCGAAATTTACCGATATAAGGACCGTTTCCTTGACAAAATTCATCGTTGATAATAATCAATAAACGTAGAGACACGTTGAAAATTGCAGTCGAATGTCTCAGAATTTACAGGAGCTGAAGTACTCACAGACATTAGAAAAAAAAAAGTTAACTCCGATAACATTTACCGATTCTCGGCAAATTCGGTACAGATCTAGATTTCATGGTAATCGATTTACATGTAAAATTTCAGCCCAATATCTCACAATTTGCGGAAGTTATAGCGTAAAAACGATTTTTTTATGTTCAAAATGCTATGTAATCTGAATTTCCCAATCGATTCGTGTCAACTACTATCCCAAACGTTGTTCTATGATAGCCCACTTGCGTGCTAAATTTGAAGAACATTCATCGAAAATTACGACAGTTATCGTGCACACAAGGAAATCTGCACACACACACACACGAATAGCTTCCGTCCGTTGTAGAATATGAGAAAATAAAATCACCCTTCTAATTAGTTGTTCGCTCACAGATTATCGCGTTATGAGACCGATAATAATGCGTTGCTTATCGCGAAGCATCGGTCTCAAGGGTCCGCCCCCCCCCCCCCCCCCCCTGATGTTCTTCATTACGGGGTCTCTCAGCGGTGAAAAGCTGCTTCCGATCGGCCTCTGTTCTCTCTCGTATTATCCCGGGACGTTTAATGATCATCCCACAGATTTTATCGGCTCGACGCTCTGCACCCCGACGGAACTTCATCCACCCGTCGCGCATTACATCGCGAGACCCGAAGTTCGGGTCAGAAATCTCGCAATTTTTTTACGCGATTCCGGAAGGAGTGAAAAAATCATTGGAAAAATATAATCCCGCGTCGTTTAAGAGGCAATGATGCTTCACTCCGAACTGCGATGCCCAATGTTAAATGCGCGTAAGTCTGTTTCTCTCGGCGCTAACCTCACTTTTTGGTTTTTCGGTTCCCGCGAGCAAACGGCTTCAAGTTTTGAGGAACCTGAAACTAAGTCCAATTCTCTCGTATTTCCGCATATGCTCTCAAAATTTGAGCCCTATCTGTCGAGTAATTTAGATGAAAATAGTTTTCAAAATGTCTACGCGGAAGTGCGGGGGGTAGGTCAGTACCACTTGCTCTTAAGAGGCAGTAACACTTTCACCACCGCTACTAAAAATGTTGAAACATATTTTTCCTGTGCTACCAGCCAGATTGAGCTTAGATTTGGAAAGTGTGTGCGGAATTATTGCAGAAATAGGCTAAGCTTCTGGCTCCTATCGAGGACAGGATTTCGTGTTTCATATTTAGTTTACACTTAGATAATTCTAAAGTGGTGATTACCTATCACGATTAAACTCAAATATTTAATTTAAATTAATTCAACAGTTGCGACAGGTCATGTACTTTTTTCTGTGGAAACTCATATTACATATTATACACATCACAAAACGAAAATGAATTCCACAACGTGTTTTTTATTTTGTTATTCATTCATTGTATTTGCACAATTGAATTATAATTATATTTTATTATTAATGTACAAAAAAGTGAGGAATAAGAACTTGCGGAACTTGCGGAACTAACAGCTTAACATGTATATTTTCTATTAGACTTTTTTATTTTTATTTTTATTTTTATTTTAACTGTTTGCATTTATTTTTTCATCGTTTCTAAATTTGAACCTGTCAACAAGCAATACTACAAGCGGGACTACAGACGATCATACTACGGTACCGCCGGAGCGCGAAGCACGACGTTCAAGCCATACCGAATGCAAAGCGCAACGTTCAAACCGTACGGAGCGCGACGTTCAAACTGCACAGAGCGCAAAGCGCGATATTCAAACGGTACGGAGCGCAAAGCACGAAGTTCAAACCATACGCGCGATGTCCAAGTGAGTGCCTCAAAAATCGCCTAAGGGAAAAATGTCACGAAGGGACATTTTTTCCGGATCATTTTTCGGGGGATTTGGGGATCCCCCAAAAATGACCCGAATTCAAAATTCAAAGAATTCCAAAATTCTTTGAATTTTGGAATTTTCCATATAAAAAAACCCCAAAATTCAAAGATTACTTAAAAATCTGAAAAAATTCGTGCGTATTCAGAAAAACGAAAGAATCAATTTCATCGAAAAAAAAACTTGGGTCACCGAAATATTTGTTAAACAATTTTTTTTTCATCAATTTGTTAATAACATTTTAGAATTATTATTATGTCAAATTAATATTTTCAGTACCTTTAATGTGCATGCATTTTTTCAGATTTTTAGACCATCGAGAAGTGCTTGCAATTCTCTCTCAATTTTCTCGAATTTATGCGAAATTGAACGCAAGCAGGGGGACTACCTTAAAACGATCACCCCACAAATCTTATCAGACCATACCCGGCACTCCGGCAAATTCATCCACCCGTTGCTCTTCCCTCCCCCCTGCCCCTTCGCCGTCGAAATTCTAGCCCTAAAAATCGCTATTTTTTCATCGACGAGAAATAATAACGACATCGGAATCTTTCTCTCGCAGAGCTATCGAGGAGCAACGTGAAATAACGTCGAATGCATGGAAAATAAAATAGAAGCCGATGGATCGGCAGCGAGAGTGTCGTTAGTGGAAGGGGCTCGGTGGCTCTCGCTCCGCGAGAGCAGGCGAGACGGAGATGGACGACCGAGAGAGCGAGAGAAAGAAAGGTTGGGATAGAATCAGCAGTCTGCGAGTAACAATGGGGGGTTCAATTGAAAAAATAATTTAATGTGTCCTTTTAATTAAACAGAGAGGGACAGGCGTGGGACGAGCGGGGGGGGTGGCGGAGATCAAGAGGGGAAAGGGGAGGGTGGGTGGCGGTGGTGGTAGGATGAGGGGAGCGGGGGCCTGGTAGCGCGGCGATGGCGCGCGGGGTGGAGAGAGAGAGAGGACGGAGGCGAGGCTCGGATGGACGCGGAAATTTAAAACCTGATCAATTGATAGGACGGAATGAAAAAAAGTAGGGTTGAGGGGTTGCCACGGGGGTGGCGCGGCGGCGGCGGCGTCGGGGGTGTCGCGGCGGAGGGTGTGAGCGAAGCGCTCGGCGGCGGCGGCGGCGGTGCACGAGGTTCGTGGGGGGGACGACCAGGCAAGCGGGGAGCCGGCGGTGGAGGGGGGGGGGGGGGGTCGGGTAGATGGGATTGCCGAGCATTATTCTGAAACGCGAATTTGTTCATTTGTTTCTTCCCTCTGTATGCGCCGCGGCGTGTGTGCATCCTTTTATCGACTAAAATCCAGGCTTCCAATTACCGTGCAAATTATTTTTTTTTGCGTTTTTTTTTTTTTTTTTTCGTTTTATCTTCTTCCTCCTTTTTTTCGTGCGCGAGCGGGCGTACACGAAACGGGGTGGTGGTGGTGGGGTGGAGGGGGGGGGGGGGGGGGAGGCGCACCGTACGCAACTCAAAAGGAATTTAAAACCACTGACGAAACACGTCCTCTCGCTGTGCGAAAAAAATACGTCGGCAGCGCGCGGCGGGCGCGCGCGATGCTCGTGTTACCGCGCCAGTGGATTTCGAAAATAGTTGCCCCGCGCGCCCGATCCGCCCCGGACCTGGACCCGCAGCCGGGCCGAGGCTCGCGCGAGGCGCGACGCGGCGACGAGGCGCGCGGGCGACGCTCGCGAGCGCGTCTGCATCCAGACGAGTCGTGCATTCGAACGGAAGCCCAACGCCTCGCAGCGACGCCTCGCTCGCTTGCTGCGTGTGCATATGTCCCGTCGCGGCTCAATAGCCGGTTTAGCGGGCGACGAGCGGGAGCCGCATCGGCACCGCGAGCGAAACATCTCGGTTTGACGGGTACAACCGCGAGCCGCTTCAGAATGACTAAGTTTTTTTCAGACCCTCGTGTTAAATGTGGACTCAAAACTCGATGGAGAAAAATAAAATCATTCCTCACGAATTTTAGCTGACCTAAATTACGATTCGCTAATTTTGTGGACGTAATTTTGTTAGCAATAAAAATGAAACCGTTTAAAAAAAAATGTATTTAAAAATTATTTTGTTTGTCACGGTAAAAAGATAAATATTAATCATCGCAAAAATCATTGTTTTAATAACTTATTATCGATGCAACCATTTTTCGAGTAGTCGTAAGAGACATTGAGAAATACTCGCCTCGAGAACTCGGGTCTTTTTCCCCGCGAAACAAACCCATTTGCCGCCGAAATCCAAATACCCAGTTTCGTTGATGATGAAATTGGAAAAACTGATCATCGAGCTCGTCGAGAATCCGCGTGTACGTGGTGGTGGTTGGGCCGGGTATCTGTTTGCGGTTTGTTTCCCCCAATGTTTGCGCCGAGGCGCGAATACACTTGTATGGAAGCGGCCCGGCCGATGTGTGTACCATTCAATAAAGTCATCGAGTGATGCGCGCGGCGCCTATATCTATATACACACCGTATACATATCTATATATATTTTGTATACCCCACGCGGTGGCATCGATATCCGGTGACCACGTGGCGCACGGACGGTGCATCTTCATTGAAATAACATCGTTTCCCTCGTAGAAGTTGTATCCATAGATATAGATATTGATATCTCATATATACCTATGGATATAATATATGGGTCATGGTATTTCACACACCAAAAAAACCGACCATCTCCAATCTTTTCCTAATTTTTTTATATCGTTGACCATATCCAACGAAGCATCTATGAATTTTTTTTAGAATTTTATTGGGATATTTGTTCGATCCATATAATAAAACATACAAAAATGAAAACAAAAAAAATCTAACGTTAAGTGAAAAAATCATATCGGAAAAACAAATAGGCCAATATTTTCGTTCTTTAACAAAGTTTACGATAAAAATACTCCATTTTTTAAATTTGTTGTATTTTATTTACGCATTTTACGTAAAAAAAGTACCATTAATTTCCATTTTTCACAAAGCTTCCTCTATGAGGAAGTTAAAGTGAATAAATAAACTTCATCATAGAGGTGGCTTTGTGAAAAAGGGATATTAATGAGGAAGCAATTTGCAAAGTTCTACTTTGCAACTTTTTTTTTACTGCAAAAGTATGTGTTCTCAATATACACCTTCTATACCGAAAACGCGCCTAAATTTTTAAATGATTTTTTTATTTGAGATTTGTTGCAATAAAAGACCTCGACTGAAGCACCAGGAAATATTATTTGTCAGCGAATTTCTTTGACACAATTGATTGTCAGGTCAACTTCTCGAGCTTAAGCCATGAAGACCGAAAAACTGCGACAGAACGCAGATAAAAACGGAAATTAAGTAAAAGAAAGAAATTCTCAATTTTTCGTTATTTTTATTTTCTCTTAATTTCTGTTTCTATCTGTGTACTGTCGCATTTTTTTGTCTTCATGGCTTAAGCTCGAGAAGTTGACCTAACAATTGTGTCAAAGGAATTCGCTGAGAAATAACATTTAGAAGTGCCACAATCGAGGTCTTTTACTGCAACAGATGTCAAATAAAGAAAATCATTAAAAAAAAATTAGGCGCGGTTTCGGTATAGGATGTGAACATCGAGGTCAGAACACATAGGTACTTTTGCAGAGTGGGGGTAAAAATAGCTTATGACCGAAATAACGAATCGCTAAAATAGAACATTTCAAAATAATGAACGATCTGAAACTAGAATGGTCATTATTATGAAATTCGCAATTTCAGCCATTCGCTATTTTCATCATTCGCTATTATGATTCCATTTTAATAAAGATGTGGGTCAAAATAGCGAATGATCGAAACAGCGAATGGCCAAAATAGCGAATTTCATAATGATGGCCATTCTAGAGTCAGACCGTTCATTATTTTGAAATTTGCTACTTTAGCCATTCGCTATTTTGGTCATTAGCTATTTTTACCCGTACCCCTTTTGCAGTCAAACAAAAAATGTAATTATCTTTTTTCCACCCCCTAACATATATAATACATATATATCAAGAGGCGGTACACACATAACAGCCGGAATCTGGAATCTCATCTGACGGAGTTGCCGAGCTACTGACCAGCGGATATTATTACATGAGAAATGGAAGCGCATCGGACGCGACGCTCGCCGTACGAGGTTCTCGATACCCCGAGTCTCCTCCTCCTGCTTCTTCTCGCTCTCTCTCTCTCTCTCTCTCCCTCTGCCATTGGCAGTTACCGCGCTGCGCCCGCTGTGTGTGAAGCAATATGAGACTTCTCAATCTAATATGGCTTGAGGCGGCGACGAAGCGTGAGCTCAGCGCGCGGGTCCGGGCCTCTAGCTCCGTTCTATCTTTTGGGCTTCTGGTCATCTTGAATATTGAGACGAATTCCGCCGGTGCGGAAGATATGAGACTCGAATTGTCCAACGGTCGCGCCCGACGCGACGCGACGCGACGACGCGCTCTGACCATCCCGGATCCCTTTTATGTCGCAATAACTCCCGGCTCTCAATCCGCCCCGCGTGATTCCCCGATGGATCTATTATTATACGAAATCGACGGAAATATATTTTCGCGATATTTAAACCAATGCAATTTTAGAAGTTCGCGACAAATTTATTAATTTATTGGTATAAAAAATTAATTTTATGTCGCTTTTTTTTAAATATTCAGTTCTAAACATTATTTTTATACAGGATAAAAAAAAATTGAATCCTCCACTAAAATATAATTCCTTATTACGGGACTGTAATTTTGAGGTCACGTTTTCTTTTCGCCCCAAGTCCGAACTTCTTTTCATTCCAAGTCCCGGGGTGATCAGCTCGATATTTCGGTACGCGCGTTGTAAAGTCTGCTCTGAGCAGAGTAGACGGGAAAAAATAATTTATTGACGTAAAAAAATTATTTTAATTCATTTATTTCTAAATTATTTGAAGCTCGAATTTTTTTTTTTTAATTGCCTTCCTCCATAAAATTAAATTTACACTTGTTACCCGCCTTTCAGGGGACGTGATAGTATATTGTGTAACAAGTGCATAAAACACCACATTTCAGCACGAGTTACACATACTATTTTTTATAATAGCGTGCGTGATGCGAGTCTACTTCGGGGAGGTTGAGCGAAGTCAAAGTGCGAGTTTTCCGAAAGCAGTGCGTAAAGTAAGCGGAGTGCATCAAGCTTCAATTTACGCACGACGTTACATTACATCACTCGTGCGTAAAGTAAGCAGAGTGCGAAATGACGAGCTTTACGCACGCTATTACAAAAAAAAATGTTCAGGTCATTTTTTTTCACACTCCAAGTCCGAAGACTATAAACAAGACTATAAATAAATGTAAAGAAAATGAAATCCCTCCGTAAAATACAATTCATAATTCCACGACCATATTTTGAGGTCACGTCTCTTCTTTTTCGCTCCAAGTGCGAACTGGCTACCCTTGAGTGGCCCTCGAGCCGCAATTGCTTATTCCTGGAGTAGTAGCGTAGGTATCGAGCGCTCGCCGGGTATCGGCCCGATGGCCCACAGTACGCACGTCGTAAAGTCCGCGCTCCGTGCAGATTAGACGGGAAGTACGGTTAATTATAGTGGAGGGGGAGGTGTCGCATTGCACGTCGGTGGAGTTCCGCGGAAAGACGAGTTATATCGACACCTCGTGCGTGGACACGGTCGGGGGGTCGGAGGGCGGCGACCGGGGGGGGGGAGTCGGCGTGCATTCCCGCTGATCCCGATCCGAAGTATTAGCAACCCGGCGCAGCCTTGGAGCGTCAGAGTTGAGCCGGTGTCGCGCTGCAGCGGCAGCGGCAACCCGGCTGATTGCGACCATCGCGTCGATTGGAAAGGTAATCAACTAAGTAACGTTAACTAGGCGCTACCTTTGCTCGTTATCCGGCGCCGGGAAAACTGAAACTGACGTCCTGGCGCGTCCATAAAAAGGTATTCGGTTGAAGGTGGGGGGGAGGGAGGGGGCAGGAGGGGTCATCGCTGGGTGTCGCACACAAACGCGGCGGCGACTCACACGAACCGAGCGCTCGATTCTCGTTCTCCGTTTTTTTTTTTTTTGTTTTTTTTTTCACCCGCCTGGGACTCGCGCCACCTATGCGACACGTGTGGGGCATTTTTTCCATACAGCGCATTTTTTCTACTAATTCCTCGCGCCCTCGCGACGATTTCGCGCCTCGTCGAGTCGATATTACCGCGAAAAAAAGACAGCGAAGATCGGGTTCGTCACAGTCGTAACATTGACGATCGGACGCGACGGACGTGTCATATTTTTGCTGGATTAAAATCGCGAGCGCCAAAATTCGCATATCGGACACGAGACGAGAAGAATTTCAAGCTGCCGCGAAACGTCGATGTGCAAAACGTCGGCGACGTCCGTGTGCGACATCGATGCACTCGCTTTGGTGGCGCGCGTCGCCCGCTTGCTCGACTCAAAGCGCAATCGATAATTCATTTGTTGCGTCAATTAAAAATGTAATTTGAAAAATATATTAAAGGGGGTTGAAGGTTCGCGTCGATGGCTCGGCTCGCGGCCGCTGCGCGAGGCGGAGAGAGAAATAAAAAGAGAAAAAGAGGCGGAGAGACGAAGAGAGGGGAGAGAGAGAGAGAGAGAGCGAGTCGGCAGCGGGAGCGGGAGAGCAGGGAAGCGGCGGAAGGCGCAGCGCGAATGCAAATGAATTATTAAAAAATTTAATCAATCGAATCGCTAGTGCCCTTACTCCTCCGGTCTGCCAAGTAATGATTATTCATGCTGGAATATGGCTTAGCGCGAGCGAATATTTATAATTTGTTTATTTAAATTGCTGCGCGACGACGACGACGACGGGTACAGGAATTAAACGCGACGACTACGACGACGTCGACGTCGAGAACGTGGATGACAACTGCGGGTTGTCCTCCGTGTTCTCACCAAATTGCGTTTGTACGTTTACCTTTTCCTATCAAACAGCATTTTAATGAAAATAACGAACCTCCTTTTTTTCCTCTCCCGTCCGTCGAAACAACAATCGGCACTCCGTCATCGTGGCGAATAACTCGAACGTCTCGCTCAATCTTCGATCGCGAACCTCGAGTGAAAACCTCTAATGGACGTGAAAATTCCGTGCGAATCAGAGGGTCCGGGCAATTTCGAACGATTGTCTGTCGCGTCATATATGTATAGATGCGGGTATTTATTTAGGAGGATGGAGGAATTAAGTAAGGATAAAATAATAAATTTGTGGGCCTAGACAATGTAGATATCGAGGTCATTGCAAGGCCGAGAAGCTCTGGTCGAAAATATGTGGCGTTAAGAATGTAGGAGCGCGAAGTATTAATTTCGCATAAATTCGAGAAAAGCTCGAGCGAATTGCCAACACTACTCGATGGTCTGAAAATCTGAAAAAATTAATGCACATTGAAGGTATTGAAAAGATTAATTTTGCATAATAATAATTACAAAATGTTATTAACAAATTGATTTAAAAAAAATAGTTTAACAAATATTTCGTTGACCCGTTCTTTATGCATGAAAACGATTCCTTTATTTTTCTGTATACGTATGCATTTTTTCAGATTTTTATCTAAACTTTGAAATTTGTACACATTTTCCATACAAAAAAACACAAATTTCAAAGATTAGTTTAAAAAAACTGAAAAAATTCATACGTATAAAAAATGCAAAAAAAACATGCAAAAAAAAACGTGGGTCAACGAAATATTTGTCAAACTATTTTTTTTTATGAATTTGTTAATAACATTTTGGAATTATTATTATGCTAAATTAATCTTATCAATACCTTTAGTGTGCATGAATTTTATCAGATTTTCAGATCATCGACAAGTGTTGGCAATTCTCTCGCACTTTTCTCGAATTTATGCGAACCGAACCCCACATCGCGCTCCCACATTCTTCAATACGACCGTGGTCGAGGTCTGGTCAGGGCCTTGCCAGGGCCACACTAGCCCCTCTAGGGCCCGAGCCGGGCCCGACTTGGGTCGGATTTAACAGTACAAACTTGCTACTAGGGCATATTCCGGCCATATTCCCCCATTCTAATGTAATAACCGTCGCAATCTTGACTATGTCTCGCACATAGTCGGATATTTCTGTAATCGTGAAGGAAGAATTAATTAAATAATAATAGAACGATAAATTTGACAGCGCAGATGTGAAGATATCGTTCGAGGGCGAGAAATGTATTCTCGGGGTTGCGCGGACCTCGAGATATTTCCGTATTCTAATGTAATATCGATCAATCCCGTCATTTAAATGTTGACCGCTGCTCGCGGGCAAACGTAAAATTCAAAGTATCGTTGATAGATATTTTTATATGCGGTGGTCTCGCACTCTGCTCTTAGTCCGGCGCCCCGGACTCCGCGGTCAGGATCTCGCGGAGAGGGAACGGACCAGAAGTAGATATGTGCTACACGGGTAAATATACGCGAAGTTGGCGGAACCTAATCGTATTCATGGAGGAATATATGCATGTACATGCGCGTAAACTCCTTCTTCTTTCTCGCTGCGGCGAGCTGTACGTAAGGAAAACCCGGGGTTAGCTGGATCAATTTCGTTTTGCGATTTTTGGCAATGTTAACAATACTTCAACTAAAATAAATTAAGAATCTTATGACGCTTTGAGTTTCTCGCGTACGCTGAAGCGTCATATATTTCAACAATCACTCGGAGGAACATTTTTTAATGAAACTTAAATTAGTTTTCATATCGCGAGGCTTGCTTTATTTTTTTTTTTTTTTACAATTTTTAAGAGACGAATTTGTGGACTATGTCTTGAACTTATGATCATTAGGTTTAAAGTTCCATCTCATCGATCTTAAGTTCGAAGTTGCTTCCAAAAATTCGATACTAAGTTCCTTTTAAGAAAAAAATATGAAAAATATATATTTTTTAAACGAGGACCATATTTTTCTCGACACACCTATTTCAACTCGCCCCGGGCACCCCACGCGACGAACTTTCCCGCCCGCGGGTGCGTCGCGGCGATCTCCGTCTATATTTTCCCACGAATCGTGCTCACTCTCTCTCCCTCTTTCTCGCCCCGCGCGCGGTGAATACGTGCGTGTATACATAAGCGGCCAGTCGCGGGCTTGCAAGGGATACAGGGAGTATACGTTACACATGTATGCAAAGTTATGTACGTACATGAATGCATTGAGAGGGGCCGGTCGGACAGAGGCGGCCGGAAGAGCAGCCGTGACCCCGAGGCGCCAGCCCGGAGAAGTCGAAGCGTCTCGCGGGGTCTAAGTATTATGTTGATGCTAGGCAGCGCCCTACGTGCTACATGACACATATATAGATATAATATAGATATATAAGGAAAAGGTCCGAGCGTCCCGGGCGAAGAAAGACCCGCGAGCTCCTCCATGGAAAAAAAGCATATTCGAAAATATATTGAAAAGTATATATTTATAACGCAATATCTCATAATTTGCATGAGCCAACGCAAGAACGAGATTTTTCAAAATATTTAAAATGCCATAAAATCTGAACGGCTGGACAGATCTGCATCAAAATCTTTGTACTAAAATCTTAGTCTATGGTTGTCCATATGTACACCAAATTTAAGTCAATTCTGCAACAAAATTATTTCTTTTTCGTGACGGCAGTTTTTTGTTTTCGGAGCAGCAATATCGAAATTTACCGACATAACGACCGTTTCAGTCACGAAATTCATCATTGATAATCAATAATCCTAAAGACATGTTGAAAATTACAGTCGTATGACTCAGAATGTACAGGAGTTGAAGTACTCGTCAAGCCCTGGTCAGGGCCATGTTGGTCCTGCAACGGCCTGACCAGGGTCTGACCAGGGCCGAACGTAATGCTACAGATTTTCCTCTAGGGCCAGACCCAAGAAACGAGAGCCTGAGATGAGGCCAAGCGCAGTAGCAACGCAGCTGGGCATTACAGAAACATTCTACGCTCCTCAAACTGGCGTCGCAGCTACCCGGCCACTCCAAAGACACTTGGCCATCAACCTGCCGCGCGAATTCCCTTGCAAATTGCAAACTCGTAAAATAAGGGGCCCTTCCCCCCCGAGGGCATCCGCGTCGGGCGCGAAGGCGTCGCCGCTCGCGCTGCGAGCGGCGGCTAACATCGCTCTCTCTCCGGCTTCGCGAAGGCCTAGCGAGCGAGCGATGCGAGAGTTGTTCACGCGTCTTGCCGGGAAATTCTACGATCGCCGCGTGCCCGGTTACGCTCCAATAAATTTACCGAAGGGTCAGCTTTGAAGCCCTAGTTGCACGGTAGTATGAAAGGGGGGGGGGGGGGGGAGATGGCAGGAGGGAGGGAGTGGAGAAGGGGTGGGGGAGGGAGGGAGGGGAGAGGGAGTCTGTTGGGTCCCTAATGTACCATTTTTACATCTATTTGTTACCCTAGAGCAAGACGTAAAAGAATGTCGACTGGTCGTCCTTCTGTCTTCGTTTATATTTACTATCAACAACGTGCTCGGCTCGCTAGCACTCCTTGCTTTTCATTTATTTTTTCTTGTGGCCAATACTGCTATTCAAAACGCGCGCGTGATTGCAGCGTCCATGACAGTCCGAATCGATTTATATCGATGCGCTGTCGCCAACCAATAGGAACGCTCGAAAGGCGGCTTCAGTATTTCGACTTCAATGTGCCATGTCCTTTCTAAGAGAGGATTTATATTAATTGGAACGCAACATTTGTTTTATATTTATTTGTTATCCCAGTTAAAAAGCCAAAATTCGCAGGACGATATTTCCATAAAATGTAAGGTTTCACATTCTTGTTATTACGTATAACCAATTTTGATTTCGCCCGTTACATTTTCACCCGGACATAGCGCTTCCGTCACCTCGTAATAATTTTACTTGCAGGCAGATGACGAGCAAACGTGACGTTCAATGCTCGCTCTCTCTTCTCTCTCCAAAAAGTAGGACACAAGACGCAGGAAGGTTACATGTATACGTAGTACGCACGTAGTGTGTGTATGTATATATATATATATTTTATCTACGCGTGTAGCACGTGTTGCTCGAAGCGTATAAAAAAGCTTCCCTCTCTTCCTCTCTCTTCGTCTCCAGTCGGGCTGGACCGGACACTCCACGCTGCGTTGCTGTCAAAATACCTCGAGCCTCTCTCACCTCCGCAACGGCGTTCGAGTTTTTGCCTCCCGTCGTCATCGTCATCCTCGCGTTTCACGGTCCGACGCGCCCGCGGCGCGCGGCTCACTTTCCGCGGATCTGCGTTACGTTAGCGTTAAATATTATTTTTTTACGAAAAACATTTTACTCGGGACCGAAAAAAGTGGAGGTGTCTCGCAACAAAGTACCGAGCGAATTTGTGGCGGTTGTTATTACCGTTTTAGCACAGAGAGCGAGAGGGAGACGTGCAGCGTGCACACTCGGCGCTGAAATCCGTCGCAGCCGAGAATTTTCGCTGTCGGTTGCATTCTCACACCATTTAATTCCGCACACTCGTCGCGCGGTGAACCCTCGCAACCGACCAGCGTTTACTTTACTCGCGATATTACGCGTCCCGGGTATTTATATATGTTTCTTTAATTTTATTTCCCTCTTCGCATATATTTTTATCGCGCGGTTGTCTAATAAGGCGAAACACATATCCGGATCTTTTTAAACCGCTATGAAACATTTATCGCACACCAAAAAAGGTAAAAAAAAAAGTAATTAGTGATTGATGTAATTGTCAGCTTCACCCGACGCCAATATTCTTTTAGTACGAAGAAAAGTTGCATTTTGCTCTAGTGGAGAAGAATAAGAGAGTCATTTTTCTTTCTCTCTATATCTTTCTCATCGTCCTCAGTCTCCTCTGGGTTACCCTTTCTCTCTTTCCCCTCCCCCCTCCCCCGAATATTTTTATCACGCAATTATGACTAATAAAGTGAAACGCATTTCTGGCATTTTTAAAACCATTATAACACATTTGTTTGCCCGCTAAAAAAGGTTAAAAAAAAGTAATCAGTGATCGATGTAATCGTTGATTTCACCTCTCGCAAATATTCGCGAAGTATCGCCCGAAGGAAAGTTACATTTCGCTCTACCGGAAAAAAGAGTACATTTTTTTCTCCGTCTCCCACGTCCCTGGTTTCTCCCTCTCTCTCTCCCTGTCCACGGCCGAGCTATACATCGGCCACGTTGATGGAGTTGATCCAGCGGAAATGCAGAGTGCGAGAGGGGGAGGGGGGAGGGGTGGGGGGGGGGGGGTTTAAAAATTCGTGATTTTTAAATTTGCGTTGGCAAACAGCCCTCGCTGGCCGAGCGGGGCCAGGGCTCCGAATTCAGCTCTCTCTCCTCTCTTGTCGGGCGCGGCGCGCATACAGCGCACTCGTCTGCTGCCGCCTGCCGATCGCCGGGCTCTTTTAGCTCTCCGCACACTCTACATCCCGACAGCGCCCAATGAATGACAAAATATAAGCTCCAAGCTTGGATTCAATCAGCAATGGCGACGCCGCCGCCGCCGCCGCCGCCGCCGCCGCCGCCACGTGCTCTCCGCTCTCCTGTCGGGCCGGCCCGTTCGTCGGATCCTCCCACCCCGGTCGCCGTTCGATTTTTTCCAAACCGTTCGGCAGCTCGTGCGACCATCGACGAAGCCATAGCCGCGCGCGGCACCCGTGGGAGGTGAAGCCGCCGGCAGCCCCGACCCCGCCGATGCCCTGATAAATAATCATAAGTTTCGGGCGTGCCGATTCTTTTTCCACCCCCTCGCGCGACTTGTTTTTTCAACCACTTTGTCGCGAAATGGAATATCGAGGGCTCGGCGAGAGCGATTTTAAACGCTCGGTGAAAAAAAAAAAAAGAAAAAAAATCTTCTCGCGCGACGCAACCGGGAAGCGACCGTAGCAGATTTTTTCCAAACCCCCGGAAAAGAGTCCGGCGAAATATATCGGAGGCTCGAGTGATGAAACCGGACGGCCGCCCGTGCGACACACGAGGGTCGAGGCGCTGTTCAATTCGGAAAGTGCGACGAGAATGCGACGCTGCGAGTATAAAATTGTGTGAGGTTTGAAAAAAAAAAGAAACCTTCGGCTTCGTATTTAGGCCAATGGGGAACGTCTGATCTGAACCAGTTTCCCCGTGGCCGAGTTCATCACTAGTCACGACAAAAACACTATTTTAGAAATGGAAGAATTCACACAAAATATGTGGGAAGTAAATAAAAAAATAATAATAAGAAGTAGCATGAAAAATACGAGACATTTATTCAAAAAAATATTCAACTCAAAGACCCCTCGAAACCGTGAATAAATAAATAAACAAATAAATAAACTGTAAATAAAAAAAATACAATAAGAAGAAAAAATATGAAAAATGCGGGACATTTATTCGAAAAAAAGATTGAACTCAAAGACCCCTCGAAACTGGATCGTAGGGGTTGCAGACCCCAAAGACTCCGCGCGCTCGTCGTCGCCCCGGTCGACTTGGGTCGCCGTATATAGGCTTGAAATTAAAGTTACTCAACTGGGAGGCTTCGGGGCGCGTCGATCGTGATTGCAAATAATGAAATCTATTTCGACGTTTAATTAAATCGGTGAGCGCGGGGATGGCGAAAAAAAAAAAAAAAAAAATTTGTCGAAGATTATTGAATTATTTTTGCGTCGCGACGTGTGCGCGCGGGGCAGCCGGGACGCGCGCGATGTGTTGGTCGAACCGCAGGGAGTATACGACTGCTGTACACGCCGCTTTAGCCGTCGATGCTGTCTGTGGTCGCTGGGGCAGGGAACGTGGGGGGGGGGGGGGGGGGGGGGCGAGGGCAGGACGAAAGTCGAATCGGAATGGTTTTCCATCGACCCGGAGGGACCTCGACGTACGTGGAGACGAATGAGCAAATGGCGCATCAAACCCCATCGATTAACGATGAATTCTGAGAAATGTCACGATTTCTTTTTCGCGCTGTCTATTTTGTTATTTATTTTTTCAATAAATGTTTTTTTTTTCTTCAATAATTCGAGACGTTGACGGAGGGTTCGATTACGGACGTCCTGAGACATTACAGAGGAAACCAAAATATTCGAGCCTCGATCCCCGCACGGGAAAAAAAGTTTGGTTGTGCCAACTAATCATTCACATTGCTGTACCTCAGTTTTTTGCGATTAGTTGCAGCAACTTACACATTTATTGCCGAAACCACTTCGAGTGGTTGTGGTAACTATTCACGATTTGTTCTACATAACCTAAAAACGATATTATTAAAGTTACGATTGTGCCGCTCAAGGCGCGAGTCGCTTTTGTACATAACCTAAAGACGAGATTATTAAAGCTTTAATTGTGCCGTTTGTGAAGCGATTCGCGTTAATTTGTCATAAGGATAGTACAAGTAGTGCAATTTTCTTTCGGAAAGCAATGACACGGTTGGTATGGACAAGTAACCGGAACTTGTGCTCCTGCCTACGCGAATAGTTGTATCAACCATTCGTTTGGTTGCCGCAACTAACATGGCATTTACCAACGAAACTTTGCTCGTGCAAACAATTCCTTTTGGTTGTCACAACTAATCCGAGTTGTTAGGGAATTAGAATAATCCATTGGTTGTGCCAACTAATTTCTTGGTTGCATCAACTAATTATTTTTTTCCGTGCGGAGTTCGCGGAAGTGTTTGTCTCGATGCCCGTTTCGTGGTTCCAGGAAGCGCGAGGTTATCCGAAGTGAAAATGATTTTTCGGCGGAAAAGCTGATCCCGATTTTCCAACAGTACCAGAACGCGACAGAGACGGAAAATAACCCTCCCCCCCTCCCCCTCCGGATCACATGGATTCCGGGAAAAATACGAAAATTCGCGAATTCATTTCGCGCAGCAGGTTCGAGAGCGGCGCGGCGCGTTCCTGCGTGCCTGCTTTATTTATATTCCCCGAGCGAGCGCGCTTTGAAAAGAGCGCAATACTTCGAGATTAACAGCGGCGGCCGGGGGAAAAAAATATCACAGGGAATCGCCTATGAGCCGCGCGCGGTCGCCGCGGCGCGAGAGACAGAGACGACGGTGGGAGAACAAAAAAATGAAAAATAGAGAAAATAAAAAAAAAAATCGGAAATATTATTAAAAGCCGCTGGGTGACCGCTATATTCGGGAGCCGCACCGCTGCGGTCGCGGCGAGGCCGAGAGGTGGGCAACACGTCCGGGTGGGTGGCGAGCTGGACCGGAGAGAGAGAGAGACCCGGGGACGCTTCGGTTATCTTCGGTGGACAGCCGTATACAGCCAGCGACTTCTGTGAACGTGCACGCAAAACTTCTCTCCGTGGCCGCCCACAAAACTGCCCGCGTATCGCCCAACACCCGAATCCGATGTGCAGCGCACGCGGGAAATATATGTTTATTTTTCTTTCGTTTTTTTTTTTTTTTTGTTGCGAGTCTCTTTACATTTTATTATTACACAAAATCGCGCGCGAAATGAGCGGCGTAAAATGTGTGACCGGTGGAATTGAGTCGTCAAGCTGCGGCGATAAACCATTGTTCCCTCGTTTATTTTTTTCGAGCGATATGCCTGGCATGCGAAATGTGTGGTGCGTTAATGCGGGAGAGTCGAAAATAGCGGAGGTATTATATTTTTCGCCGAGCTCGTGGCACGTTGCAGGATTACGGGATGGAAAAAAATGTAGGGTTTTATAAATTACACGTTGCTTGAGTGCTGTTTTCGCGAAATTGTGGGACAGTCGGATCGGGTGAGCTGGGAGAAAATTGTGGAGAAAATCGGACGGGTGAGCTGGGGTCAATTTTTCAAACCGAGTTTTCGCGTATCCGAAAGAGCTCGCAACTTTTTTCCAGCAGATTTCGTGGTACGTAGCACGATTATGAGATGGAAAAAAATAGAATTATTTGCAGGTAGCTTGAAAAATTGTGGGGCAGTCGCGTCGTCGATTGGACCACTTGAGAAAATCGGATCAATTCAGCTGGGGTCAGTTTTTGAGGTCTTCGAGCGTCTCGAGAACTCGTAATTTATTTTTCTCCCGACTACGCTAAAATAACCCCCTTTCGTGTCCGCAACGCGGGCGGAAAATCGCTAATTTTTTGACAACTGACTCACGCATGCGCAGTCCGGTTTCATTACCTCCCTAGGGAGGAAATCAGCTCATTTCTGCCCGCGCGGGAGTAATGGAAACCGTACTACGCATGCGTGTCGTCATTTGTCAAAAATGAGCTTATTTTCCGTCCTCGTTGCACACACGAAATGTGGTTATTTTTTAGCGAAATCGGGAGAAAAGTATATAGTACGTTACATGGGAGGAGTGCAACTTTTCACCTCGTGTGAATTTCTGCGCTCGCTTCGCTCGGACATTAAACTTCACACTCGGTAAAAAGTTGCACTTCCCTCCCTTGTAACGTGATGTCCTATTTCTAACAGGTTTCGCGGTTAGGAAAAAAGTAGAACTTTGCAATATCAAGAAATTATGAGACGGTCATCGTCATGGAGCCACTTGAAGAAATCGTTCCGGTCGAGGGAGTCAATTTTCAAGGTCTCCGTGTCCCAGCATGACATAATTTTTTTCCAACAGATTTTTCCGCAGGTCAAGCGGTCACACTCGGCCGGGCGGTGGGGCGTAATCCGTTGCGCGCGGGCGCTATAAGACCGGCATAATTTAGTCATGAACGAGGCCACTTTGTACAAATTGCTTCGTGCATCACGAGCAAACCAAAGAAGTTACGATCCAGCCTCCTTTGCCGCGAGCCGTAGCCGGACTCGCGGGTGAGCGTGATAGGATAATAGTAATGTGCTTAATGGTAAACGGCGGCATTCAAGAGCCCCCGAGATTCAGATGGCACTCATAATGGCCCCGACTTGCGCCTGTCGTATCACCCCTAATAAGTATAAGTGGCACAAAATAGCTGTAATCACTTCGGATCATGGATCGTGCAGGATTAGCCCCGGCGCTCGCGCGACGCCAAGACGCGCACGTTTCGTTTCCAACGCGCGACACGCAAGTCGCAACTCGCGGCGCAGGTATAAAGGCTGCGTTGACCATCGACGAAAGTGTCCGTAAATATTTATTCCGCGCTATCGATATTCAAATATTGGGGAAGAGAATTTTAAAGACCGTTTTTCGAGTCACATTGACAAAATTAATTAATAGGAAAAAAAAAGATTTCTGAATTATCGACCAAGGCGAATTTTCAATAATCACTTAATCACTTATCGGTCAATCGAATCGAGAGTCGATCCCACGCGAGATATATTAATAAATCGCACACCACGTAAATTCGTCGCGCGCGAAACGCTAAATTCCGCTGTTGTCCGTGACGGCCCCCCCCTTCCTATGCCCCCCGCGTATCGCATTTGCGGCCAGGCAGAAGGTCTACACACCGCAGGTATATCGAGAAGCATAACTCATCGAGGTCGCGGCTGTTTGCATTATCTGCAACGCTCAAACAGCCATATTTACCTCATCCGGCGTGATAGACCGAGCGTCGGATCGTTATTTTATTGTCGCACTCTTCGTCGATAAAGTTTCTACCTTACCGACCGAGGACTCGCGATTTTTCAAACACTGCGCATGCCTGGCGCGTTACGCGTGGGAAACGCACCGAATCGCCGATAATTCCCGACGACTTTAAGGCGAGGTGACACCTACTCAGTCGGTAATAAAAACTGTAACCAATCTTTCCGACGATGCCCAATGTTTCCGGAGAAAAGAAAAGTTTTACACCATTCCTCCTTCGATTCTGGTTGGTGTAAAACATTGATTTTTCCTGGCATGTGTCCAGTTTCCGTGAATTGTTGGTCCGAACATTATTTTCCATCTCTCTCGCACTCACGGTGCTTTCGCCTCGCCTTAAGGCGAGGTGACACCTACTCAGTCGGTAGTAAAAACTGTAAACAATTATTGCGACGATGCTTAACGTTTCCGGAAAAAATAAAAGTCTTACATTATTGCTCTTTCAATTCTGCATGATGTAAAACTTTTATTTCTCCAGGTGTGTGTCCAGTTTCCATGTATTTTCATAGTTTCCATGTTGTTCCGAAAATTATTTTCTATCTCTCTTGCACTCACGGAGGCTTCGCCTCCCCTTAAGGCGGTTTCCACCGCAACGACGGCCTATCTCGGTTCGCCGATTGGCACAAAAAACGTTGATCGTTCCAACGCGTCTTCGAATTTTTGTCGTTCGACCCGCGCGAAGCTCGGACACCGTATCGGCGCGATCGGACACGTGAATTATCGGTTAAAACAACCCGGCATAATACGCCGTCGCGCCCGCATTAATTTGGGTAATGGCGACGAGCTCGTGATTAATAATTTATCCCGGGCCGCGAGCGCCCGGTGGGCGCGAACCAAAACGTCGGGGGTGCGTTTGTCACGAGGCGTCGCGATGCTAAGTGGAACCCGTGTCGACCGTTGTGCGCGCTCCCCGCGCGTTTCCCGGAAACAATTGAACGCTTTTAGTTAACGAAACGCCGCGCGCGCGCGCTCTCTGTGTATATTCGCGACTGCAACGCTTTTCCAAGGCTGTATATTTTAATTCGCCCGGCCCAAGCGCGCAATAATACAGCGCGAGTGCCTCCCGAGCGCGCCACTTTGGCGAGCCACCGGGCGTTCGCCCCGCGTGCGGCTCGCTCGCGTTGTTCTTTTGTACGATTTAACGTGGCCTCGCGTGTGCGCTCGTTGCGGGCCCCACGATCGCCGTTGCATTATTCCCGCTCTCCTCGACACCGAGACTCGCTGCTTGATCGCGTTGGTAATACGGGACCATTGTCAATCGGACTAACACACGATGAATCGGTAACGATTTGGGAACAATCGCGCGATCGTTACGTACGTCTGAGACGAGTTTATGACAGATGCTTATTTTTAATTTATTTATTTTATTTTTAAATTTGTGCTGAAGTAGAAATGATTTATTAACTTTTTGCTACACTACAATAGTGGAAAATCTGTAGCATCACATCCGGCCCAAGTCGGGCCCAGTCTGGGGCCGATTTTAAGGAGGTAGTCTCGGTACAGTCCCCCAAAATGTGAGTTTCGGGCGAAATTTGTCGATGAGATAATAAACTGAAAAAAATCAAGCATATACAAGGTACTGAAAATATTAATTTTGCATAATAATACTTCCAAAATGTTATTAACAAATTAGTGAAAAAATGAATACTCAACAATTTAACCGGTTACCCAACTTTTTTTTCTGATGAAAATGAGTAATTCATGTTCCTGAATACGTATGAATTTTTTCAGAGTTTCGTCTAATTTTTTTTAATTGCGGTTTTCGCTGCCCATTTTGCTTAAAATAAACGCAAACGCAATTTTTTTAAATTAGACAAAATTCTGAAAAAATTCATACGTATTCAGAAAAATGAATGAATAATTTTCATCAAGAGAAAAAAGTTGGGTTGCCAGGTAAATTGTTGAACAATTACTTTGTTCATTAATTTGTTAATAACATTTTGGAATTATTATTATATTATCTCATCGACAAGGGTTCGAAATTTCCCCCGAAACTCACATTTAGCGGGACTGTACCGAGAATACCTCCTTAACGTCACAGTTTCTCTACCAGGGTTCGCGAAAGTACCCTAGTTGAAAATCTGTACCGTTAAATTCGGCCCGAGTCAGGATCAGTTCAGGCCCTGTCAGGGCCAACGTGGCCTTCATCAGGGGTTGACCAGGATATCTGTTATACTGACAAAAAGATTCGCTGATCTGACGAGCAAATTAGTCGATGCCAATAAAATGGTTAAAACGAAAAAAATTGTGTTTTTTATATTCACAAACGATTTTACCAACTAAATTTGATCTGTGTAAATTGCTCGTGAATATAAAATATAAATTGTACGTGGTAGCGACACAAGTTACGTTTAAGGATCTCAAACAAAACGTACCCGGGCTGCTGCGAAATTTCCAGCATGTTTGCCGCTGAGAATTAATTTCCCGGAGTTCTCGGAGACGAACTTGTGAGGGCAGATCCATCGCACACTGCATATAGGTTGCGCGCGTAAACGCGGCTGCACACTGCATACCGCCCGGCCAACGTGCACACAATGTGTGCCGACGTGCACACACATATACGCATCGATATATTGGGGGTAACGCGCGCGATATGCTAATTTTGATTAACGATGCGTGGCGTCTTCTCCCGTGGGAAGTAGCCTCGGGGAATTATTATTTACCTGATGTATTGGCGAAATTAGTGTTACGGACGTCGATTCATTACCGAGGGCCGCGTCAATTATCGAGGCTACTGCAATGGGCCGGGGCAGCTCGAACGGTTTACGCACGGGATAAAACAACGAAAACCCGACACCCCTATCCATATAGCAATTATTTATAAACATTTATAAATATAAATAGATATAAATGAATGTGAATAAATATAAATAAATATAAATGAATATGTATAAACATAAATAAACACAAATAAATATGAATAAATATAAATAAATATAAATGGATATGAATAAATATAAATAAATACAAATAAATATGAATAAATATAAATAAATACAAATGAATATGAATAAATATAAATAAATACAAATGGATATGAATAAATATAAATAAATACAAATGGATATGAATAAATATAAATAAATATAAATGAATATGAAGAAATGCAAATAAATATATATGTCTGCGTAAAAACAGATGCAACTTCTGAGACTCGTGACGATCTCGTTTGCGCGAAAGAGGCGAGTAAAAAAGCTGAGAAGACATTTTTTTTTTTTGCTGCTCCGGCGATCTTCAACTTTAATTCTTAATGAAAATGAGACCCTCGCCGAGTCACTAGGCTGGCGCACGAGATGCGAGACACACGACGACGACGATGACGTCGGGAGAGAGCGCGAAGCACCGCCGGCTGGGCTAAGCCTGGGTTCGCGGGCTGAAATAACCCAGGAGTCGCCGGGGGGACGACGACGACGACGACGACGACGACGAGGGGATCCGCTCGCGCGCGTGAGTCTCCGCGAACAATGAACGCACGAGAGGGCCGTCCCAGCGCCCGTAGCCACGCGCCCGACGGCCGTGTACTTAACATCTCGTCGTGTAGCTTTGAAATTCGCTCGCTGTTGATGTCTATCGAGCTGTCCCTACGTGCACCGCGTCAGGCGGGAATCTCGTCGGGCGGTGGAAATGTTGCGGGCAATCGGAGAAGAATAAAATTGAATTGATACACGGTGGACGCAACAGTTGCCAGTGGAGCCGCAACAGTTTAGTGGAGAAACGTAAACTCTCATTTTTATGTGGTGGATTAAGCGATTACGGACAGAAAAATTAAAGAAACAAAAAATCCATCGTTGGGACTTTTCCTTGGGTTTTAATTTTTTTTCATGTCCTTAATATCTGGTTGTAGGATCGAAATGTTCATTGCCGTCTATTTAATCGTACGTACTTCAAATTATTTGACGAGGTAGATTAAGTGTTGATAAATATTTTTTAAAGAAATTGGAACCCAAGGACGGATTTTTTCTTTTGTTTTATATTAAAAAAATAAAAAGTTGTGAAAATAAAAAATCCATAGTAGGACCTTTTTTTGGATTTCAATTTTACAAAATGTCCTTAATATCTGGTCGTAGGTTCAAAATGTTGACTGCCGTCTATTTAATCGTACGTACTTCAAATTATTTGATGAGGTGGATTAAGTGTTGATAAATATTTTTAAAAGAAATTGAAACCTAAGGTGGGATTTTTTTTTCTTTTGCTTTACTTAAAAAAGAATTCTTTAATGTCTCGTCGCGCGTTTGAAATTTTTATTGCCGTCTATCGCCCTCCCACGTCATTTCAGCCCGCGTCGAGCGTGTGGAAACGTTGCGGACAATCATCGAAAAAAAAAACGAAACAAAAAAAAACAACACCCCGCCGACGGACATTTTCACCGGTTACGAATGGAACGAACAGTTTAACGGAGAAACGTATGTTATTGGAGCGATGAATTCACACCAGAGAGCTGAATCATTCGACGCGGCCCATTCATGAAACACTTTAAAGGCAGACGCGGTGTACACTCGATTCACACGGGCTCGATGACTTTTCCATTAAATATTGCGGTATTTGCCGTCATCCCCTTTAAATCAAGCGTCGAGCGCCGGTGTAGTGCGCGCACACACGCGCGGTATCGCTTTCCACGTCGGGCTTAATTGGTCGTGATTGAGCAACTGGCTCGTTGGCTGATGCGTTTCACCGTCAATCTTATTACCCAACTTCAGAGATATACGACGAATGTAATTTGGCTACTTGGTTAATTATTTTTTTTTATAATGGTGATTGAAAATTTCGTCGCGATTTTACGTGACCTTCACAATTTTGCACTGCAATTAAGCTGCAATTTCTTGGAAAATAATTTACCAAATTGTATGAAAATTACATTTATAAATTACGTCATTTTTTTTTACAAGCTCGTCTGATCAATAAAAAAATGAACTGGCTCGTCGGCTGATGCGTTTCACCGTCAATCTTATTACCCAACTCCGGAGATATACGACGAATATAATTTGACTACTTGGTTAATTATTTTTTTTTATAATGGTGATTGGAAATTTCGTCGCGATTTTACGTGACCCTCACAATTTTGCACTGCAATTAAGCTGCAATTTCTTGGAAAATAATTTACCAAATTGTATGAAAATTACATTTATAAATTACGTCATTTTTTTTACAAGCTCGTCTGATCAATAAAAAAATGAACTGGCTCGTCGGCTGATGCGTTTCACCGTCAATCTTATTACCCAACTCCGGAGATATACGACGAATGTAATTTGGCTACTTGGTTAATTATTTTTTTTATAATGGTGATTGAAAATTTCGTCACGATTTTACGTGACCCTCACAATTTTGCACTGCAATTAAGCTGCAATTTCTTGGAAAATAATTTACCAAATTGTATGAAAATTACATTTATAAATTACGTCATTTTTTTTACAAGCTCGTCTGATCAATAAAAAAATGAACTGGCTCGTCGTCTGATGCGTTTCACCGTCAATTTTATTACCCAACTCCGGAGATATACGACGAATGTAATTTGGCTACTTGGTTAATTATTTTTTTTATAATGGTGATTGAAAATTTCGTCACGATTTTATGTGACCTTCACAATTTTGCACTGCAATTAAGCTGCAGTTTCTCGGAAAATAATTTACCAAATTGTATGAAAATTACATTTATAAATTACATCATTTTTTTTACAAGCTCGTCTGATCAATAAAAAAATGAACTGGCTCGTCGGCTGATGCGTTTCACCGTCAATCTTATTACCCAACTCCGGAGATATACGACGAATGTAATTTGACTACTTGGTTAATTATTTTTTTTCATAATGGTGATTGGAAATTTCGTCGCGATTTTACGTGACCCTCACAATTTTGCACTGCAATTAAGCTGCAATTTCTTGGAAAATAATTTACCAAATTGTATGAAAATTACATTTATAAATTACGTCATTTTTTTTACAAGCTCGTCTGATCAATAAAAAAATGAACTGGCTCGTCGGCTGATGCGTTTCAGCGTCAATCTTATTACCCAACTCCGGAGATATACGACGAATGTAATTTGGCTACTTGGTTAATTATTTTTTTTATAATGATGATTGAAAATTTCGTCACGATTTTACGTGACCTTCACAATTTTGCACTGCAATTAAGCTGCAATTTCTCGGAAAATAATTTACCAAATTGTATGAAAATTACATTTATAAATTACGTCATTTTTTTTACAAGCTCGTCTGATCAATAAAAAAATGAACTGGCTCGTCGGCTGATGCGTTTCACCGTCAATCTTATTACCCAACTCCAGAGATATACGACGAATGTAATTTGGCTACTTGGCTAATTATTTTTTTTATAATGGTGATTGAAAATTTCGTCACGATTTTAGGTGACCTTCACAATTTTGCACTGCAATTAAGCTGCAATTTCTTGGAAAATAATTTACCAAATTGCATGAAATTTACATTTATAAATTACGTCATTTTTTTTACAAGCTCGTCTGATCAATAAAAAAATGAACTGGCTCGTCGGCTGATTCGTTTCACCGTCAATCTTATTACCCAACTCCGGAGATATACGACGAATGTAATTTGGCTACTTGGTGAGTTATTTATTTAATAACGGTGATTGAGAATTTCGTCATGATTTTACGTGACCTTCAAAATGTTGCACTGCAATTAAGCTGCAATTTCTTGGAAAATAATTTACCAAATTGCATGAAATTTACATTTATAAATTACGTCATTTTTTTTACAAGCTCGTCTGATCAATAAAAAAATGAACTGGCTCGTCGGCTGATGCGTTTCACCGTCAATCTTATTACCCAACTCCGGAGATATACGACGAATGTAATTTGGCTACTTGGTTAATTATTTTTTTTTATAATGGTGATTGAAAATTTCGTCGCGATTTTACGTGACCCTCACAATTTTGCACTGCAATTAAGCTGCAATTTCTTGGAAAATAATTTACTTACCTTATTTAACCTTAATTTTTATTTCCATACAAATTAACGATTTACAACTCTCCTCTTTACACAGGAATAAATTTAACGAAACCGCCGGTGCTAATTTTACATCGTAAAAAGTGTTACTGTTAACACTATAATAAGTACCACTAGAAAAATGTCCACACCAGCAGCGTTGCGCACCACAATATTTCTAACAGTGTACACAACACTAAATCCAATAATTTCACAATACAATTCTTATCGATATCCCAAGCAACGAGCTACGATTTGTCAACAAAAAGAAACTCTCTCAGCAACCACAACGCAAAAATTCCCAGCTCTTTTCCCGCGACTATCCCGAATATACATATTTTTCTTTATCATTTCGGCGAAAGTAATACATACAACGGCGGCGGTGGAAACCCCTTTCAGAAAAATCTCGGACGGTACAACGACAGACCCCTTCTCATCACTGTACTCCTGGCTCTTCCTTTGCCGTCCCTTCGCCCCCCCTGCGCCCCCCCCCCCGCCCCCCTTAGTTTTATAACAATGGGACGAGAGAGCTCACGTGTGCGAGAAATCAAGTGTTCTCACACAGCGTGGGGAGGACGAGGGGGTGAGGGGGGCTGCGCGCCCGGCCCACTAGAGAAGGGCGCATGCATAATACAATGACCCTGCTAAGTACTATTTTAAAACAATGCTGAAATTGCTTTAGGGGATAAAAATGAACGAGGTAGCTAGGTGTATTTTTGTCCTCCACTTCTTTGACGTCATATATACATATATATATATGTATATGTATGTACTTATATAAGTATATATATATACATATATTCGCTAGGGGTGGTTTTCTCCCTCTCCCCAACCCTTCTCCCTTCCTCCCTCCCTCCTCCTACTCATTCCCTGTCTCACTGCACTGGGCACCGCTTCACCGGGACGCGTGGTAACCCCCGTACACCTGCACTACAAAGCCTTAAGCCTTTGAGTCGCAGTCTCACCCGTTGCACAATAAGGCGAACGACTTCTGTTTCCGCACTCATTTTTTTGCCGCCCTTTTTCCTTTCTTTCTTTCTTTCTTTCTTTCTTTCTTTCTCCTCCTCCCCCGCCTCCCCATTCTTTTGGCTTCTCTTTTTCACCTCGTGTTTTTCACGAACTGCTGGGCGTGCCGGACAACCAGCCCTGCTCCTCGCCCCCAGCCATATACCATGGAACATGTATTGTGTCCGCGTCTGTATATGTGTGCTGAGTATATTCCGTAAGCGTAAGTCCTCCATTGCACCCTTCTGACTCCTATAATATGCATTTCCCTCCGAGGTATGCGCCGGTCTCCGGCCTCTCCACACCTGTAACTCGCCCGCAGCCGCGAAAAAGAAAGAAAAAGAAACGCGCGAGCCAAGAGACGGCAACAAAAATTCCCCCGGCAAACTCGACCCGCTCGTTCCAGTTTTTTTTCCCCCGCGTTTTGGGGTCCCGGCACTTTCGTGTCGGGGGGGGGGGGGGGGGGGGGCGACGGGTAATTGGGCACCACGAAATGCGATGGGGTTAAAAATTCGACGTTTCTCCCGCGGGTTTCCTTGACGGGACCTCGAAATCCGGATAATTCGGAACAACTATGATGTAAATTTTCGACAGATTCAGAAAAATAGCTGCGTCATATTTGTGTTCAAATTCTTTTTTTTTTAATGCAAATAACCGAATTTTTGTGACGGAAAAAGATAATGTTTCGAACAAATATTTATCACCTGACTCGCGGCCCATTAACCTGATACAGGGTAGGAATAATATCGTTAATTTTTTTTCCCTTTTATTGCACCAAAGGAAAAACGGGAGGGAGGAAGTGGCAATGGGGTAGCTTCCATGGTTGTGCTCCCTTTTACCGCGACTAACGCAATTTTTTAACTTCATTACCCTTCGCGCTTAAGAGGGCGCGCGAACTCACTTTCAAGAGAGATTGGAATTTCGGAACGTTTTATCAGCCATCTACCTGCCCTCCCGGTTTCTCGCTGGTGCCGCCGCCGCCGCCGCGGCCGCCGCGCTGACGGGGTCGAGAGGGTGGCGAGCGCGGCTACTGGCTACCTACTCGATGTAGATACGTGGTAATAATTCAGTTGATATACAGAGGGTCCGACGGCGGGCGCCAAGGGTAATTACAAATTTGGCTCTTTACTTCGGGCACCGCGAGGACTAATAGCCAAATATAAATACAAACATTAGCTCTGTCACCTTGTGCAAATATCGGCTGGAAACACATCGGAACGACGCGGAAAGTCGATACAGCAATTTTCTTTTTTTCTTCTTTTTCACACAGATGCGGATTTCGCGCGTCTCTTTATTTTTCGTATATTGACAACGCGAAACTGATACACTGAGTAATTTTATTTCCTAAAAAATTACTTAGTTATTGAGTTATTTTTTATTCGAAAAATAAAGAAGTTGAGGCTGAAGGACTCCGGTCGATAGCCTATTGGCAATATATGTATGTTAGATGCTACGAACCCTAGACAAAGTAAGAAAAAAAAAAAAAAATGTACATAGTATTGTCAATCAAATTCTTATACTACTACTACTAAAGAAGTTGCTAATTGTTTTATTCCATAATTGTTTATAAAAACATATTCTATTGAAACATATTTTATCAAAAATTATTTTATTGTTATATATTTTATCAAAAATTATTTTATTGTTATATATTTTATCAAAAATTATTTTATTGTTATATATTTTATCAAAAATTATTTTATTGTTATATATTTTATCAAAAATTATTTTATTGTTATATATTTTATCAAAAATTATTTTATTGTTATATATTTTATCAAAAATTATTTTATTGTTATATATTTTATCAAAAATTATTTTATTGTTATATATTTTATCAAAAATTATTTTATTGTTATATATTTTATCAAAAATTATTTTGTTGAAACATTTTTTTATCAAAAGTCGTTTTAACGAATAATTTTTTATAAAAATTATTTTATCGGAATAATTTTTCATAAAAATTATTTTATCGGAATAATTTTTCATAAAAATTATTTTATCGGAATAATTTTTCATAAAAATTATTTTATCGGAATAATTTTTCATAAAAATTATTTTATCGGAATAATTTTTTATAAAAATTATTTTATCGGAATAATTTTTTATAAAAATTATTTTATCGGAATAATTTTTGTTGAATATTATTTTATCGAATAATTGGAGCGATGTTTCTTTTATCAATATACGCGACATTACTCGCCCGGCAACAATGTCGTTGACCGATAATCGTCCTAGGTATAAATGAGCGCTGTGTGTGCAGAATGTCGGGACCGAATATGGTAACAACGCGGGAACGAGAAGTCGAGCGCGCTGCTCCGTGTGCTGCATCGCCGGTGTCTGCCCCGTGGTAGTGGAAATCGAGCCAAAGTGCTGGAGGCCAAGCGCGGCATAAGTAGCAGGCCGTTAGTAGTAGTGGCTACCGCTGTACGGCCACTCGATCGCCAGTTTACAATTTTCACCGTTCCCTGCCTATGTCGCTGGTGCTATAATTCTGATAACCGTCCACGCGTGAAACCAGTAATCGAGAGCTGGATGGGTGAAGGAGGAAGGGGGAGTTAAGAATATACAATGAAAGGGTGAATCACCATAGCTAATGTGCCCGTGAAAAAGATCCCAGCTCCGCGCGGTTAGGCTTCTCCGCTACCGTTGAGAGCAGCCAACGAGTTTGTATACATATAATTTCCAACCACTTTCCTCTATTCCGCTGCAACGCGAGTACCATTTACAAAAAATTGAAACTAAGAAAATTTATATAATAATTAAATTTCGACAAAAAAATATCATTTTTTTACATATCACGAAAGGTAAAGCGACTTTTGAACAGCCAAAACGACATCGGTCCATACTGAGTTTCATCCAACCACTTCCCCTTGTTTGGCTGATACGCGAGTATTAATTGCTTTCTTATAGAGGAAGCAATTAATACTCGAATTTTTTTTTACCAAATTCGAAATATAATGATATAATATTCCCATAATTATTAATTCCCATATTATATAGTGTTCTCGTAAAATATTGAAATTTTTTTTTTTTTTTTTAAATCAAATCACAGTAAGTAAACTTTTGCCCAGCCAAAACGTCGTCAGTCCCCACGTAGTTTCGTCGCCGCCGAATGATTTTCGAATTAGCGCCCTACACGGTGGCGCAATTGTTCGGGTTTTAATCAACGGCTTCACCGGGCGTTACATCCCTTCCGTACCCCCCTTCCAACCCCTCCTCGCCGCTGAGTGTCTGACGCCACGAGAGACGGTGCCTACTTATACTACGCTTACAGAAAGACGTAGGACGCGCGGCGGTGGCAACGGCAACCGGCAGCGCAGCTCCGTCCGCGATTACAGGCGGCAGGTTGGCGGCCGCGTCCGCGGGGCCCGCGCGCAGCCTGTAGTCACGTAATTAGGTGATTAAAATTAGATCTCGCATCGGCCAGAAACTCAATTAGCAATTAAACGTGGCATTTTCTCTAATTACGATACGTTCTCACTAATTACAGTAGATGCGCCCACCCCGGCCCGCACGGCCATCGTAGCCACTGCCGCCTGGTCTTACTCGCCGCGTCTCCCTCGCTCTTTCCGTGTCGAAGCATAGTATACAGCCTCCCCCCTGCCCCCCCCCAACCCCCTCGCCCCCTCACGGTGCTCCACTCGCGCTCTACACTCAGGGAAACGAACCGGATCTCACTCACCCCTCGCGCACAGAGCGCGCGGGCTGTACACGTCGTTCTATCGAAAATATCGACTCCAATTGTAGCCCGCACAGCACCGCCAACTTGTGCTGTACGCGGCGCGCGCGCGGCTCGTTCATCGAATTAGGTACCGAGGAGAGAGAAATGCGTTTTCACCAAGTCCCCGGACACCGAGTTTCCACTCAACGTCTGATCAAACTATCCGTTTCCCGGACCGGCGACGAAAAGGGAACGCGAGGAAAATACCGGCGGGGACGGGGGGGCGATCGAGGCATTTGGAGGGAAGGAAAAAAAAGGGGGAAAATAATGCCATTGGGTTTGCCACTTTGCGACAAGATATTGAAACACCGGAGTTGTGGGGTCGCGTTTGGAGTGTTGGGAAAATGGACGAGAACTTGTGTTGTTTGTGAGGTTGATATGATTTTTTTTTTTTTTATGACGATGACAATGATGATGACGATCTACCAAATCTTTCGCGGAGTTTTCACTCAATATTTAAAAAACTATTTTTAACGGTGGAAAAAAGGAAGCGAGGAAAATAAAAAGGAGGGTGGGTTGAGGATCGAGGGATTTGGAATGAAAACATGTTTTTAATGAAAATAATGATATTGGATTTCTCACTTTGCGACAATTTGGAAAACTGGAGTTGTGGGGTCGCGTTTGGAATGTTGCAAAAAATGGAAGACGATAATTTGTGTTGATTGTGAGATTGGTTGGGATTTTTTTTAATGTCGAAGACGATGACCATCCGCAGAATTTTCCGGCAAACGTCTGATCAAACTATTCGTTTGAGCGGTGGAAATGGAAACGCTAGGAAAATATTGATGGGGACCTCATAGTAGGAAATCTGTCACTTGAAATCCTGCCCAAGTCAGGCCCGGCCGCGGCCCTGGTAAGGCCAACGTGGTCCTGATCAGGGCCCGACTAGGGCCAGATTTAACGCCACAAATATTCAACTGGGGTAGTAGAAAATTTGTAGCGTTAAGTCCGGCCCACGTCAGGCCCAGCTGGGGCCCTGGCAGGGCCTGACCAGGGCCGCATGTAACGCTACTGATTTTCTACCAGGGTCGAGGTTAGAGTTGTAAATCCTTAATGTTTATAGAAATAAAATTGATGGCACAATTAGCTTTATAATTATGTTTTTATAATAATAAATCGTAACGATCATAATATGATGTGTAAACTTTTAGACAGAGGCAAGGAATATTAATTTCCCATAAAACTTCATGGTAATTTGATTGAAAACGTGGAGAGATACTGTTAATGCATTGCGAAAATAATGGAGGACTGTGCTTGTCCATTTTTCTCACAATTTCTCACAAAATTTAAAGCTCCAAAAGTTCCCATATAATTTTATAATCGCTACAGGTCATCGTTATAAAATCGTAACTGGAAAATAAACTGTTATGTAAACTTTAATTCGTAAAATAATGGGAACTTACAATATTGGTCGAGGGTACCACGAAAGAAAAAAAAAGCCGTCGGGAAAATAGACTACTCCTTATGTTGTTTGTCGATTTGATGGGATTTTATCGCGGATGATGATCACGACGACGATTGGCCATATTTTCCGCGGGGTGAAATTTGGCGGATCGCGCGGTGCGACTGTACGACTCGCGCGGCGCTTCCGAGCGTCGCGCGTGGATTGTGGATTATTTTCACCGTCATTGAATTATTTCCTCATTCACGCGGGCGTGATGAATAATCATATTGAATTTCCCCGTGGGATATGGAGCCCGGAGTGATTCTCGGACGTCGCGATTAATGGCCGCGCGCAGCGCGCGTCGCGCGTAATGGAATTTAATCGTCGTATGAACCCCGCGAATTCTGCGTCGCCAATTTGCGGGAAGCGCAAGTAGAGCGCAGGGAGGATCGCGAATGCAGGTTTCGATTGTGGAAAATCTGTCGCGTGTCATTCGATTGATTCCTTACGCACCTCAATCGGCTACGAGCGTTTGTCAATTTTTATTCCGCCTCGACTGTTTTTCCCCTGTATAATAATATCGTAAACACATGTTGTTGTTGCCGTAACGCGCGCTGTAATTTTGACATAAATGTCCAATGGGCCCTGTATATGTCGCAATGTCCGAATGGAGCCGAGGACGATGGGCGATGAGTGGAAATTAGGCTAGAGGCGAAAAGGCGCGCGCGTTACAGCCTCGAAAATACGTGTAACTACGTATCCAGTCGATGAGCCGAGGTCTTATTAGGCGGAACGAGAAATCGATTTCGAGTGGGTGTAAGAAAGCAGCGGCTGGCGCCGAGCCCTCGCGTCGACTACGCGCTTCACGTAACCGTTAAAAGCATTGTGTCACCGCAATGCGTAATTAAGCAATATTTGAGCTTACATAATTACGGTTCATTACGGGGAACCCACGAAACAGCGAACTCGATACGAAAGACATACACAGAGAGGGAGAGAGAGAGAGAGAGAGAGAGAGAGAGAGAGAGAGAGAGAGAGAGAGAGAGAGACCTACGCGCCAGGTTTTAGTTAACATAAGCTAATGACACGTTCTGAGTTATCGCGCGCACGGCCGGGGAAACTCCCATTAGGCGAGTTGACATGGAATCTAACGCACCACCGCGTGGCTATCGCACTCCCTCTGACAGCCAGGATCGATAGCCTCGGATACGTTTTAATGGCCACCCGACGTCCGACACTGGGTTACGATATTTTCGCTCCCGTAGTATTCGACGTTGGTAAAATTTAACAAAGCTGAGAAATAAGGATTTTCGATTGCACTGTAGTGAAAATACCTATTTAATGATTTGTGTGACACAAAATCATGTTGACTGCACGGTTGTTATTCGCGAGACATCGAAATGGCCGAAATGATCATCTGGTTTGACGTCCGACACTGGGTTACGATATTTTCGCTCCCGTAGTATTCGACGTTGGTAAAATTTAACAAAGTTGAGAAATAAGGATTTTCGATTGCACTGTAGTGAAAATACCTATTTGATAATTTGTGTGACACAAAATCATGTTGACTGGACGGTTGATATCCGCGAGACATCGAAATGGCTGAAATGGTCACCTGATTTGACATCTGACACCGGGTTACGATACAAAATTCTGTTCTCTGGACGTTTTTTCATCGCGACAATTTACCGAACGACTTGCACTATCGATGAGTGAAACGATTATAAATCAATTGTCGTTAAATTGTACCGGTGGTGAAATTTGACAAAGCCCAGGAATAACGATTTTCACGTCAACGAATCAAAACCTATTTAGTGACTCCCGTGACATAAAATTCTGTTAACCCGACGTTTTTCCGCCGTAAAATTTCACCGATCGACTTACGCTATCCCGACGAGTGAAAAAATTGCGGTTCGAGTGTCATCTGTCGCGACGCGAAGAAAAAATCGCGGCTTCGCGCTCCTCGTTTACGGAACAACCGGAATATTAATATTAATTATTAACAATATAAATATTAATTATTAATATTAGGGAACACCTTTTAAAATTAATCAAATAATGTTTGCAATATCCTTAAAAAATAAAAAAGAATTCGTCTACAGGTACTGCCTAAACCTAACTACCTAATGACGCGCACTCTACCACTAGATCAAACCGACGACTGTAAGTTCTTATATACTTTAGTTTCATAGTAGTTACATAGAGAATAAGAATCACACTGATATCAAACGGATTTTGTAAAAACTTGGTATTCAGTTGTTTCTGAGATTGTTATTTACGGATCTCAATCGAGAACTCGGATATAAAAAAATAATAAATCTGACATGACGGACCACAAAATAATCGAATAAAAACCGGTGAACTTTAGGACCACACGAAACTTCTAGGTCGAACTATTTAGTGGGTGGGTACCCAAGTATTGAGCAGCTACGGAGTCGCCTATTGAAATACGGAACACCAGGGTGCGTCTGTTCAGTATGCGTGGCCCTCACTAGTTTCATTTATTAGTGCCTCCCAGCCCACGCTGACGAGCTCAACAAATCTGGCTCTAGCGAGTTTTCCTCGGCAAAGCCTGGTAGGGTAAGCTGGCGAGCCCAACAAGCTTAGGCCACGCCGGTTTTCCTCGCCAGCGCCACGTAGGGCAAGCTGGCAAGCCCAACAAGTTTGGGCCTCGCCAGTCCCTCGGCAGAGATCCCGTTACTAGCACGGCTAGGATTGCCCTCGCCAGCATTTCGCGGGACATGGAGCAAATCCGAGTAAATTTCTGCTAGGGGTTGTGCAGACGGTGACGAAAGACCGGCAAAGAGCCGACGGGTTCTGGTTGTGGGCCGCGCGCGCATCGCCTCTCTACTCTCCATTTGCACGAGAGAAAAAAAAAGAAGAAAAAAAATATATATCGCAACCCTCGATGCAGCCAGGCTGTATTCATACGTTCGTTAGGTTCGCAGCAGGTTTCAGATTACCGAACACAGAGAACATCGAGTGAGCGAGGGAGAGAGAGAGAGAGAGAGAGAGAGAGAGAAAGCGAGCTGTCGGGGCGGTGGAAAGCATAAAGGTACAGTACAGAGTACAGAGAGGACGACGGGGAAGCGCGCGGGGACGACGCGGAACAGTAAATGTAAAAATATTGCTGAATTGGTACAGATAACGGTTTCATATGAGGGCTGCTCGCTCGCGCTCTCTCTCGCTCCCTCCGATACGGTGGAAGTTGCTTTGAAAAAAATATATCTCCCGACTCGATCTACCGTGGCCCGTTCCGATACGAAAACGTTTGCATTTCAGCGCCGCGCTGCACCTCACTAGCTGCCGCTGTGCGCCCTCGTCCTCCGCGTCGTCGCCGCTCGCTGGCCTGCAGACATTCGTTCCACGGCTGTAACGAGACTGGCAAATAATTTTGTATGCTCGGAGCGTCATGGATTGAAACTGGACCGGGGCGCGTGTTGCGCGGAATCAACGTATAGGGCACGTTACGTTAGGTACGTAGTACAACCCCCCCCCCCCCCCCCCCCCCCCCCCCGCGCGAATTCTGCGCGCCCGTCCGGCGCGTATCGACGAGAAAGAATTGTTTTCTGACGAAAATGGGAAAAAGAAGGAGATGTAGTTTATTTATTTTGTTCTTGACATGGTCAAAACAGAAAGTGCGCCCCGTATTTGGGGTATCTAGGTTGAAAACGCGTAGTGAAATGTATTTGAGGTTTGAAATTATCGATTTTTTTATTTAAGGATGTTGGAGCGTGAGGTGTTCAATTCGCATAAATTCGAGAAAATTGCGAGGCAATTGCAAGCACTTCTCGATGGTCTGAAAATCTGAAAAAATGCATGTACACTAAAGGTACAGAAAATATTAATTTTGCATAATAATAATTCCAAAATGTTATTAACAAATTGATAAAAAAATAGTTTGACAAATATTTCGTTGACCCATGTTTTTTTGCATGAAAATGATTCCTTTATTTTTCTTTATACATATGAATTTCTACAGATTTTTATTTAATCTTTGAAATTTGTGTTTTTTGGTATGGAAAATATGTATTAATTTTTTAATGAAAATATTTAAAAAACATCATTCGATTTTTTGTAGCACAAATTCAGTTTCCACTTGTTGTTGTTGAGAATAATAACAAAACTGATAAAAAAAAACCCGTTCCTGAATTGCAGTTCACGAGGAATTCCTACGAAAAATCGGAGGTGAGACGCTCGGGGAGCTTACTGACACACGGCGATCAAACGTCGACGCGTGTGCGGGCGGTATAGGGAGCAGGGGGAGGAGGCGAGGTTCAGGACTTTCGGTGCGGCAGTCGAGGCAACGTCGGTGGTTGTTGGTTAGCCGCCGGCTCGATGATAGCCCGGCGCACGTAGAACGCGCGTCCAATGCCACCGTCGCGCCCGCGCGAAATCCCCATTGCTATTCAAAACATAAAAACCATTTAAAAATGTAATACCCGGCGCGGCGCGCGGACCCGGCCGAGAAGAGCGCGGCCCGGGGTGATCCAACGTGTGACTCTGTAAGTAAAATATACTGCCCGACGAAAAGCTTCGGTCAAATAATCGTGATTTATCGTTATAAGGAAAATTCCACGGCGAACGAAAAAAAAAAAAAAAAAAAAAAACGAAAGAAACAAAAAAAAAAACCTCCCGGCGCCCGGAAAAATCGCGTGTCGACTTAAACCGCCGAGGAATTTCCGAACAACCCGAGTGCTTTGAGGGGGTGCGTTATGCATCGTCGAAGCTCCGGATCCGATGACGAGAGGAAAGAAATTGCCTCGTTACATGGTCTGTGAGTTCCCCCACCAATCTGACATTATAACGAGAATGATTTTTTCAATGTGAGCAAAAGCGACACAATCGCGATGAATATCGACGATTTTGACCCGCGAGTCGCGACCCTTCTGACGATTCGCGGAATGCTTGAACATAAAAAAAAAAAAAAAAACAAACGGACGCGTCAGAAGAGGAATCGGAATCTGGTTGTTACCGTTTCTGGAATTGTCAAAGGTTGTTGCTTATGAACTAACGAACGCGGCGTAAAAAATACACACATACATATATATATGTATATATATATATATATACGTACACATGTACATATACATCGTCGAAATAATTGGATTCATCGCGCGTTATCGATTCTTCAGGCAGATTGAACTATAATAATGAAACTGGTTTTCGCGGTTCACGTAACCAGCACGGTTGAGCTGTCGAATCGAGGGTTCGCGCGCAGTTGAACCGCCGAGTAGTTGTGAGTCACCTTAGAATAGGGTCAGTGGTTCTTCTTCGAAGCGTTTGGCGCGTTTCGCTCGCGTGGAAACCTGAATTTTTACCTCTGGCCAGCCACGTCGATTCAGTCTCTTTGACCACTGTTCACGTTGTGACCCCTCGGAACAACTTGGGACCTGTTTCTGTGTGTCCTTTTTTCACCGTGGAGCCTCGAAATCGACACTGAAACGTGAAATGAGAAGCGCTGCCGTTACGCAACGACGAGGAGCCCTGGCTGCTTCGCAACTACCCCGCGCGCGCCGGGCCCTCGTATAATTCCACCCTTACAATTATCCCCGGCATTAAAAACACGATGTTAATTTCCCTGCGTCGAGTTGTGCCGAGCGAGAGTCGAGGGAAACCCCGGGGGCAGCCCTTCTCGCGAATCAATCGATTTGTAATTTTATTCCGCAGCAGCAGCAGCAGCGGCGGCGGCGGCGTAGCCCTCCGTGTTGGGTTAGCAGTCCCACATATAAGCTTCTATGTCTACTTGAGCGAAATCTCCCGGAGCGTAAAATCGACACGTTGCTTCAGACACATCAGTTGCGAAATATTGCAAACTGTTGTATTCGTGATTGACTTGGTCACCGGAGGGAAATTGTGGTGCAGGTCTGACGAAAAAGTGACGTTGGCGATACTTACGTTATAGCAACACTAGACTAATCACACGCGCTGGCGCGCGTGCCTGAAAAACTTTTCGCTAAAATCGACCGCGGAAATATTATTTTTCAAAATATCGACTTTTACCCTATATCATTGTTCTCAAGTCGCATATTCTACCCCGAAAACACTGGTTTACAACGTCTTTAAACGATTTTGAAAAAAATGATTTTTGGCAACATTCTTTTTGTCAGAAATCATAGATCCGGTTCCGGACCGAAAATCGCCAGAATCGACCGCAGAATTTTTTTTTTTTTTTTTTTTTTTTTTTCAAAAAATCGACTTTTACCCTATACCATTGTTCTCAAGTCGCATATTCTATCCCCGAAAACATTGGTTAAGAAACTTTTTAACCGACTTTGAAAAAAAAAAAAAAAATTTACGAAATTCCGTTTGTCAGAAATCATAGATCCGCCTACGGATCCAAAATCGCCAAAATTGAACACAGAACTTTTTTTAATTTTTATTTCACCTATAATAGGCTAATAAATTTTGCGCTGCTGCGCTCTTATAAAGCTTTAAAAGCTTACGGGCACTGCCGCACCCGTCGTCTCATTTCAAATTTGACATCAAACTGATTTTGATTACAACGGACTTTTCTGGCAACCAATCACAGCTCGAATAGTTTGCTAACAATATTTTCCATTACTCACGAACTTTTTATAAGAAGAAACATTTTCACTCTCAGCAAAATATTGCAGTTAAATCAGCAAAATATGTTTATTAAATCAACAAAATATTTCAGTTAATGGGCTGAAAGACCACGATCGATGGACTATTGGCAATATATAACACAATAAAAAATGTAATAGTTATATATGTAAAACTGTTACCTGTCATATATTGTCAATCAATGTACTACTACTACTATTTTTGTTAAATCAGCAAAATATTTTGCGAACCTAACAGACCATTTCTCTCTCTCCATATTCTTTCTCATTACTCAGTTTTTCACCGTGGTCAAACGACGACGCAAATGTCACAACAAGAATTTTGTTCGCGACGTCTTGACCGTTCGTCGCATGCCGCGTATTATTATTTTTTTTTTCCCGCCATTGTTTCACCCGGGGGTTATTCGCACGAGGACACCGGAGACGCGTCTCTCGCTCCGGCGTCCCCCACGCGGCTGCAGAGAGCGCACGGTCTGTGCGTGCCCAAGTGGTCCGGACGCATAATGCAGACACGCAGAGCCATGGGGTTCGGCCGGCGAGGGGGTGGTATAATTAGGGGCTCGAAGGGGTGTTTCGAGGGCAGGGAGAGTGAAAGTAGAAGAGGCTGACAGATGTGGGAGCATTGTTTTATGGGGAACCCAACTCGTCCATCGTCGCCACCACCACTACCACCATAGCCGTCGCTGTCCTTCACCTTCGCGCTCTCCTCTGTGTGTCTCCGCAGCATCGAACGCACATGCACGCACACCCCACGGCGTACGTGGCGCGCCGCTGTGATTTAAAATGGGGTCGCCCCCCCCCCCCCCCCACCCCGCCCACCGACCCCCAGTGCCGGCCGTGATTTCGTGAATCCAACAATGAGCCCGACGATTCACGCAGCACGTAGCTCCGCGAATTTAAGCTGAACGTGCGGCGACGCTCGCCCCGCGGGTCATCATTATATATATGTATATATAATATATATGTATATTTCGTTTTTTCATTTTTTTAATAATGAATATCGGAGACTAACGAGAGACACAAGCCCGGCGCACTCGCTTTTTCGACTAATTGTCGAGCGAGCCGATAATCCCGTCGCCGCACATCCGCTAATAATATAGTCGTGACTGATTTTTAATTCAACGCAAAACTTGTCAGTGCATTACTCGTTAATTGAGCGCACTGCGTGTATCTACCGAGGATTTGGATATAAACCACGAGTCGCGTCTTGTGTCGTGACGACGGCAAATTGGCGGGCTCATAGCGCGCGCACGCTGGGTGTTTCATCAAAACTTCGCGACTCGTTCGTGAATTATTCGCGACCAGAGCTACCGCCCACGGTTTTCGGACGGAAATTCTACAACTGTGCGAGTCCCGCGTGACGATTTCGGCGTAATTTATTCAACGACTCCGGCAGCTTGCGCCTGATCGGGATCGTAAATGTTAATGCACCGGGTGTGTTAATCTTGATCGGTTAGTTGCGTTAATGTCCAATGTGTTTACTGACTTAAAAAATTTGATGAATGGCTTGGTCAATCCGAAATGTAGTTCTAGTACGGAGAACACGCAACGTTTTGACATTTGGTAGCGCGGGTAATTCGTTGCGCATTTGTTACCGACCGCGACCTACCTTACCGGCAGCGCGGCTTACCGTGACCGAAACCGCATAAAATCTCCCTAATGCTTCAAAATGGATCTAAAATAGCAAACTTCAGCTCAGGAGTCGCCCTATTTCGCTCGCAAATCCGAGTTATCGTGGTCAAAGCGAGGTGAAACCTGCTCAGTCGGCAATAAAAACTGTAACTAATTATTTCGACGATGCCCAACGTTTCCGGAAGAAAAGAAAAGTTTTACACCTTTCTTCTTTCGATTCTGGTTGGTGTAAAACTTCTATTTTTCCTGGCGTGTGTCTAGTTTCCGTGTACTGTTGGTACGAAAATGATTGTCTATCTCTCTCGCACTCATGACTGTTTCGCCTCGCCTTAAGGCCCGACGGACATGTGCAGTGACGCGTCTTATTGAATTACTAGATTCATCAATGAAACATTTAGTTCTAATACAACGAACGCGCACCTTTGAACGTTTTGTATTGTGTATAATTCGTTACGCGGTAGTTGCCGACGGCGACCTACCTTACCGACAGTGCGGCTTGACGTGACCAAAACCATAAAATCTCTCTTACGCTCGTGCGTGGATGTAAAATCGCGCACTGTAGCTCAGGACTCCCTCTCCCTCTCCCTCTCTCTCCCTCTCCCTCTCCCTCTCTCTCCCCCCCCCCCCCCCCTCTCTCTCTCTCTCTGTGTCCTCCTCGCAAATCCGAATTATCACAGTTGAGGCCCGACGAACATGTGCAGTCACACCTCTCATTAGGTTTTTGACAGCTCTTCATCCGCGCCCGGACGAGCGGGGGGGCGATGTAGGGCGGGCGCGGGCGCGCGCGCACGCTTCCCCGACCCGACGATTCCCCGCAACAGTTCGGTACGTACGAGATGAATCCTCTCGAAAACGTTCATAGCGATCGTGCGTACAGTACGAGTGCGCGCGCGACCCCTTTCTAGCCTCGCGTTTGTTCTTTGTCTCAGTGAATGCTCGAGCCGGCGCGACCCCCCTCGTCGCTCCGCCAGCGACACGGCTTAAATCAGCGGAGCCACGAGCACGTAATACGTTCAACGGCGCTGCCGCTGAACGGCGGCTATTATTAGTTATTAAAACTGCGTTAACCCAGCGCGACAGATGGCGATCATTTTCAACAAATTGATCTAGCAGCGCGATTGTCCGGCGTGAACGTAGGTGCAAATTTGATTGGACTGAAATAACCCCGGTAGAAAATCCGTGGCGTTGCATCGGCTCCTGGTCAGGCCTGACTTGGCCCCGATGTAACGCTACGGAATTTCCACCAGGGTAAGCATCTGTTTCACTGATACGTTGGGGGGGGGGGGATTGTTCTTAAAAAAATAGCTCTCGATTACTGCCTGAACTCAGGAATTCGTCATAGCAATAAATTCATTATGAGCAAGAACGACTTTTTCGGGGCACACTGAGAAAAAGGAGCGGCTATACCAACCAAATATCTGACTGCTAGAATTATATTGGAGTCTGCAAGCACAACAGTATTTACTTTTAGAATTACTTTCCAGTTCCAACAGCTGAATCCTTCCGCTTTACATCGTCCGCTTGCAGGATCGAATCGGTATAGCTGTGGGAACTGAACGATGCCTAACCGCAAACGGAAAAAGAGCGGTTTTGCGATAGCGAAAATTTTAAGGTTAGGAAAGATAACTCGTGTCAATCGCAGTCCATTAATTTATAATTAGTATATGACTTATAAAAACTTCTTTGCCAGTATTACAAAAACCCCATGCCTGCAGTTTACGCTTCACCCACTCATCCACTAACGAAAAATTCGCTTATTAATCGTAGGACGTCACTTCCGAAAACAATGCTGCGATGTCGTGTCATGTATAGCTCCCACAGCTATACTGGGATTCTTACTGCACGACTACCGTAATTTCTCATGCAACTATATTCATAGCTATAATAAGAAATACGTATGCAGCAATACTTTGTTTTGTTGCCGGAGCTGTTAATTTTTCTCAGTGCAACGAAAATCAACTCCCCACCCACCCTTTCCACGTGAAACCAAAAACATTTATCCACCTGTCAAAGTCCCGTTACGACTAATTAGTGCGGAGCTAATTTGCGATGCAGTGCGAGCAGTCGGTACAAAGGATTCCGCGCCAGCAGGCTCTTCCGGTGCGGTGTACGAGGCGACGCCTCGTGAGCCTGATACGCAGAAGGGCTGGGATTGTTGGGAACGGTGTTGAATCGTGCGCGGCGCGCAAGAAGAGAGCGAAAAGGCAGATAGCCGGGTCTCGGTGGACGCGAGCGAGGCAAACAATGGTGCGGGGCGAAGGCAAATCGCGAGAGGGAAGTACACGACGAGGGAAAATAAGACAGGAAGAAAACGCGGAGCGGGAGAAAGCGAGACGGAGGGGGAAAAAGGACGACCGCAGAATGAAGAGCAGGCGAGAAGAGCCGGAGTGCGTGGCTTAATTTCCTGCTAAATTACTACTTTAATAGGAAAGATGAACGCCGTTGATGAGGAGGGTTAGTCGGAATATAAATAGGGGAAAAGCTCCTCTCTCTCTCTCTCTCTCTCTCTTTCTCTCTTCCTACCCCCCGGGACGCTGTTCTTGTTGCCGCTCCGCGAAACTCGTTGCCCCGATCCCGCCTCGCTACCCCCCGCGTCAAAGTCACCCCTGTCACGTATACTCTCGGTCTGCCACCCACGAAGACATCGCCGCGTTTGGCTCTACCGACGACGAGCATGATTCACGGGCTTGACGACTTCGTGGTGCAAAAGACGGCGATGAAAACTTGTTGAACGGCTGCAACCGCCGTTTGGATTCGGACAGTGTTGGGCAAAGTGATGTCTGAAATCGAACAACAAGTCAGAAAATAATGAAGCAGCAACGTCAACGTTAGTCAACGTTTCTGATCTGCATACGTTGAAGCTTGAACCAACTGTTCAGCCTGCAAGTAAGGTGAGACACAAAATGCAAAGATGCAAACTGGCGGTTCCCTCGGAACCGGTTGACGGTGTAAATATCATAGAGTGGAATAGGAGAGAATAAGGGTAAAGACCGAGAGGCTTGTAAAGCGAGTCCGTTTTGTCGCGAGAGCGGACGTTGTCTCTCGAGTCTTCGCGGAAGCAACAAACGCGGTCTGACTCGGTCTTCTTATCTCACTCCGGCACAATTAATGCCGGGAATCCCTTTGCAGCGACGCCGGCGCGAAATCTACCCCAGCCAAGACGCACCGCGGTTCCTTTACTTTGCCTCCTCGTCCGCCTCTTCTTTCACTCCCCGCGCCACTCGACTGAATTCAGCGCAGCATCTGAGATACCCTCGCGGCTCGCTGCCTCCTTTGGTGCTTTCGTTAACGCGGTATTACTTATGTAGATGAGCCTCGCAGTTTCTATACATTATTTGTGGGAGTGCGCGAGAAGCCTCGTCGAGAATCGCGAGTCGGTTCCTTCGCCAGGGGGGATCCCGATGCGGAGCGAGGGAACGGGGCTCATCAGAGCCGCGTTGAGACAACGAAAGGCGTTGAACTTTCGGGATTAACCCGGGGTGAAAGATGGAAAGCACAACCCTCGCGCTACCCTCCGCTTTGCCGCATAAATTTCAATCCACGCGCACCGAAATTTACGCCAAACTTCGCCGTGGCGATAATCACGTTTGCCTGAGCAAAATTTCGGCCTTGGCTTCGTTCAACCTGCGGATTTTGGAATAACGAAACATCTTTTTCACTGGCATACTGTTTCAAGTGTCTCTTGGAAACAGGTCGTGAATTTAAACGCGAAAAGCTCATCTCGACTGTTCTAACCTGCATACGTCGTCACGAGTTCCGTTTGTGGTTGTAGATTGTCAGATTAGCGATGACAACGCCGAGATAAAGGGCTTTTAATGATGCTCTTAATGGCTCAGCTTGCAAGACTATCCTGTTGTTAACGTCGCTCCGCGAGTTTGATCACGTCGCTTTAGCCGACCGCTTTGTCCGGTTCGCGGGACATTTCCGGCGGGTTTGATTACGACGGAGTCGTTCTAAATGTGGATGGAACTGAGTATTTCTTCATAATTCAAGGACTTTAAAAAACAAAAACAAAAAAAACATCAAGAAACGACAATTTTCGCAACAGAAATTCGGGACGGTCGTTTTGACGATGCAGAAACGTAACCGACTTGCGGAACCAACACCAGAATTTTTATCGAGTCGTATATCGAAATGTAAATGCGGTTGCCAGCGCGATGGCCAGCGACTGTATATCCGTTTTACGAGCGATTTCAGTATTGATATCCTTGCCCTTAACGTCGCGAGAGCTTCTACATTTCGCCAGCGCTCCTCAATGTTCCGAGGGGCTCACCAGAGGCAGCTCCTCGTTTCGTCTCTTGCTTCGAGTACGGGTTTAACTGAGTATAATCTAGTATCTGTTTGCGATTGACTTTCTCCCGACTGTTCATCCTTGCTCAATTGTGAAAAATGGTCATGTCCGACCAGTGATTCCTTCGTTAAGCCGACAAAAAGATTCGTAGGCCTGGCAAAAAAATGTTTCAGCGTGGAAAAAAGATGTCTTAGCTTCTCAAAAAAAAAACGTCTCAGCCCAACAAAATCATATATGTCAAGCTTTCGGTAGCCAAAGCAAAAAATAGTGCTTTGTGATACAAGGGCGAGAAAGCGACCATTATACGCAGTTTGGGAAGTTGATCCACGAGCCTCACAAGTATCACAGCAACACGAGCCGAACGCGAGTGATGTTTGTGATACAAGAGTATGATACGAGAAGTAGCACTTCTCACGCATGCGTTACAAAAAAATTGTCTTGCCACTGTATTAACAAACGATTCGTTCACACCCAACTGAACCTATTCCCCTCTTGTACAATTCCGAGAAACCATCGTAACTCGACGCACAAAGAAAATATCGTATCCTCGAATCGGATCCTCATTTTTCGATTTACCCCCGCCAACATGTGATTGCACCGCAAAAAGTGCGGTCAGAGGCAAAGGGCCCCCCTCCCCCCTCCCTTCCCCCACGAAATGAAATAGATTGCGAAATAAATCCAGAAAAAAGGCGCATAGCAAATTCGCGCACGGCAGCGGCGGGCGATGTTATTTTGATTCGGCGTGGCGACGCATGATCGTTCCGAACCCGGGCACTGAATATGCAATCACACTGCGCCGATATACACGTGCCACCCTTCCCCTCGGCGTGCGGCACAGAGGCCGCCGAGCGACGTGAAAAGATAGAAGAAAAAGGTACACACATTCGGCGCTCCGATCTGACTGGCTGGTTCGGCTGCAGGGCAACCGCAGGACTTCTGGCAAACCCGCGAGCGAGCGCTCGCGTCGATCGCGCGAGAACGAAGCATACGCAGAGAGCGAGCACCGGCGGCGCGAGAGAGCGGCAGGAGAATCGAAACAGGGTCTCGTACCACCGGCACCGGCAGCGGCAGCAGGTTCGTCGAACCTCGGCTTCGATTCTTATTGAAACCCTCTCACAAAAGGGCGATTGTAGCTTTATCTGCAGTTTGATTGTAGATTATTGATGTTCCTCCCCGTGTTCGTTCATCCACGGAAGCAGGAGCCGTCGCCCGTAAAAAACCCCGAAAAATCGACGGTAAAGGGTGGTCCACCCCCGCCACCGGTCGCTCCCCGGCCGCCGCCGCCGCCTCCTGCTGGTCTCTCTCTCTCTCTCTCTCACACACCCACTTTTTCTCTCTCGCACCCCGCGTGTACCTGCTACCAGAATTCCGTGCGTCCTCCATATCCAACCCCCCAGATTCTCTGGCTGCACCTCTCTGCACCAGGCAGCGACTCTCGCCCGCCCTCCGGCCTCACCTCGAATGCACGTCTCACCCTGCACTCCCGTTATATATATATGTATATAACTACATATACATACACATATATACACGTTTGAACAAAAAAATCTACGTGCACGAGCGACGCGGGCGCTACACTCGCGCCGCGTTGGTGTCCCTCCACATACACGGGCTACCTGCTGCCCATCTCTATCTATATACAATCTGCTGCTGCTGCTGCTGCTTCTCTATACCCCGCGTGTACAAAGCGCGTGCAACGGGTACTGCCTGCCTGAATGCTGGATGCTTGATGCGCGTCGACGCGATCGCGCGCGGGGCGTCCGTACACGGCCGTGCGGAATCTGCGCCCGAACATGCCGGAGCCGCCGCCGCGAGCTGCGTGGACGCGAGCGCGGGGGGATCCCGCGCGTGCTGCCTTGTTTTTCACGTATGTAATCTCCATTCACAATCATTTCACATACTTTTGCCATTAGAGACCGATTCACAAGGGAAGAAACAATGGAGAACACTGCTGGATCTCTCTCTGTCTGTCTCTCTTCCGATCCCTTTGTAAATGGACTTTTTTCCGCATACTTTCGCGTACGGACGTGCGCGGACGTGTGCACGTACGGACGCGCAGCGAGGATTCGCTTTCCGGCTGAATTGCGATCGGGATGGACGTTGAGATACGCGGAGAGACTTTGGTCGGTGTGTCTCCTCTATCGCGGAATTGCGTTAGGTCTCGTCGTGCCGGATTTTCCGAGCGATCGTCCGCAGGCAGGATGCGTGGGTGCGCAGCGTTTTGGGATCGATCATTCGTCGCCTTATTTTTATCACGTGCGTTATTTTTGAGGGGACGATATGCAAAAAATTCGGTCTCTCTCGATCGATCTGAAAATACATTCCGATGTGCCACCGAGTAGAAATATTCTTCAGGCATGCCGGCTGTCACACGAGGTCCGGATCAGTTTTAGATACGATAACCTTATTTGGGGGCCGCCGTAAATTCACCTGATTAGGTCCGTGTAAGGTCGAGATACGGCATTCTTACTTAAAAATACCGCCTTCGCCTCGGATCAGGCTCATATCAGGCCTAAGCCTGATATGGGCCTCCTATATGAGGCTCCGATAAGATCGGAGAATAGCATATCTATATACGTCTACCGTATCTAAATACAGTAGGTTTATATAGATATGCCATTTTCTCCGACCTTATCTGGTTCGCATAAAGCCTTCCTGGGGCATTCTGCAACCAAGATTTTATCCGATTTATCTTCATTTTCTCTGATCAGGTCCGCATACGGTCTACGTATGGCCTTCTTACAAAAAAGGTCGTACTTTTACCGAATGAAGCTCACGACAGGCTTAGGTACGGTAATCCGCTCCAACGATCACAGGTGGAATTTCTGCTAAGGGTAGAGTATTTACTATGCGCGCAAAGCCAACGATCATGACACGCGTTTTCGTGCTATTTAATCGAAGATCACACGCTCTAGTCCATCGAGAGATCGCCACGACACTCCGGTTTACATGCACAATGCCTTCTGCCAAATTCGGTCGCGAGCAGTGGCAATAAAGTTGCAGATCATCTGCATAGAAACTATGGGCGCAGTCCCCGATGATCTGGCCAAAACCCTGCAAAAAATCGCAAACAACAACGGCCCCAGCACAGACCCCTGCGGCACCCCAGCGCGCACATCAAACTCCACGCCGACCTGTTATCTTCACAGTCATATACCGACTGAGATCTGCCCGATAAATATGACTTAAACCAAGTCAACACTTCCGGCGCGAAATCCAAGTTGCACAACTTCTCCAGCAATAGAAGAGGGTAGGGTAGAAGCATCGGTTTTGGCCACCTTTGGTCCAGTTGTGGCTACGGAGTTCGAAGGGACAGAATTATTTGGATTGTTAAAACTAGGGCTCTCACATGGAGTCGGATTAGACGGACATCCAAATATATTCGGATATCCGGGTACTAAAGTCTGATACTTCAAATCCGGATATACGAACTACTCGAAATATCCGAGTACCCGAACGTTTCGAACTATACTTGAGTGCTCGTACGTTTTGAACAATCCGGATTCCGTTTCTTTAACACTATTTTTTACAATTATTGAATAATTCCGTATTTAAAATACAGAGGGAAAAATGGCTACGCACAGTATAACGTTTCAGCGTTTCCATGTTATGAAATGTCAAAAACATATATGTCAATCAACGCATATTTTTTTAATCGTTTGTACGATTTCGGTATTGTAGAACAAGCAGCGGGAGTGATAACAACAATTATGGGTAAAATGTCGTTTCACGCCTGCACCCAGCACTTGTCATTGAAGAAATTTCACGATCAGACTAACTTTCAGCCCAGCGGACCCTTCGTTGCAGATTTTACCTACGTCCATGGTACGGAATGTCACACCAGTATATGTCAATCAACAGTTACATGGTAGAAAAACGTACGCCGACGTTTAAATTTCGTTGAAAGAGCGGTGTGGGTGGTTGGAAATGACTGGTTTAAGCTTGCCCGGTCCCTTGTCGGTACGAACATTGTACAGGTGTTCTGTACAGTCGTTCGACGTGGGAAAAATACGAGTAGCAGTAGAGTATCGCGTCTAAAGAAACGCCGTCCGGCAACTAAATTATTTTCTATGAAGGTAAGTTATGAGCGTGCAGTCCGGCCTAGCACATACATTCAGAGACAATTTCGAATATCTTTCCCTGGGACAAAAAACAAGAAAATTGAGCATACGGAAGGTGCTATGAGAAGATCGATTTTGCATAAAAATAATTACAAAATGTTGTTAAGAATTTGATGGTAAGAAGTTGTCTAACAAATCAGCCGCCGGCCTAACTTAAAAAAAAAGGAAATGATCCATCCGTTTGACAGACACATATCCAAAATTTGTGACTATTCACACATTTTCTAATTAAAAAATAAATTATTCAGATAGTTCGAGTATTCGGATAGTCCGAATAGTTCGAGTATCCGGATAGTTCGGATAGTTCGAGTATCCCGACAATCCGGACCGTCTGAATAGTTCGAGTATCCGGGCAATCCGGATAGTCCGAATAGTTCGGATACCTCGGATATCCGGACAGGCTCATTTTGACCTAACGTTCGGACTTGAAGTGTCGGATCCGTCAAGTCCGGGTAGTTCAAGTTATCCGAGTATTCGATAAAATGCAAGCACTGGTTAAAACGAAACAAAATTGTATCGATAATCTTCCTAATTTGTATGGATACTTTCGTAGTATCAACATGAAAATACAGAAAAGCAACAATTTGAAATAAATTATAGTGAAAATAGCCACAACTGGTACAGAGGCCACAACCGGTGCTTCTACCCTGTGGACGGTGAGGACGTATGGACATTGAAGACGTATGGACGGGAGTACGTATGGACGCGAGGACGCATGGATGTATAGACGCGAGGACGTATAGACGTATATCAACGTAGCGAGAATATGGTTTCTGGATGAATTGCGATCAGGACGGACATTGAGGCAAGGCAGACATTGAGGCTTTTGCCTGGTATCTCTTCTATCGGTCAATTTCATTGGGTTTCATCGCCGGATTTCATCGCCAGATTTTTCCGTCAGATCGTCGCGCCGTCTATGGATATGGATTATGTAGCATTTTGAGATCGATCATTCATTGCGCGGCTGAAATCGAGGGGGACGGCGCCGCGCGAGTTAGCCGCGAGAATCGCGAGAGGAAAAATCAGAATTTTTGCCTCGAAGCAGGGTCGTTAAGTTAACGCGGTGACATCGGAGGTGCCGGCCGGACGAACGGAACGCGCCGGGGCCCTCTATATCCCCTGTAATATATCGAATGATGAATCCGCGCATCGCAAACCCATAAAAACCCGTCAGCTCGGACAGATACGAGATACGTCCTATTACTGTCCGCCAACACCCAGTAGTGGCAACCCGCTTCGGCTCCTGCCGGCAGCGATGCTGCCGCTGCCGCTGCTGCTGGTCGGCCGAGCACCATAGCCGCCCAGCGACGTCCAGTTCGGAACGGCTAACTAAATTACCAGTTACATTTTTTACTGTCCGCTACTCCCTCTCGGCATTTTTTTTTTTTTTTTTTTTTTCGCCCGGCGACGTATCGAACGCAATGAAATGCTTTTTCGTATCGTAACGACGTCCGCAGCGGGAGGAACGCTCGCACCGAACAGCGTGGAAATACCCAGTCGGGGCGAGCTGGAATTTAATCGAATAACCCGAAAGTCACCCTGGAATATCTGCTTATCATAGGGAATGGCGACTGGGCGCGAGACGCAACCTTCTCGCAGTTTTTCTCGCGAGCGATCGTAAACAAAATATTGTATCCAACTCGGGCAAAAGTCCGGCGGAAGGTATTTTATTAACAGTAAATTCGAGGCACCGAGGCGAACCCCGTTAATGCTGGGACGAGGGCGAGCCGAGCTGGGACTGCGATTTTATGCATTGGAAGTCATTTTATTATAAATAATATTTTATTGTTGGTCAACGCGTCGACGGGTCTCGCCGAGCTGTAAAATAAAACGTCACTCTGGCCGCCGCTGGACCGATCGCTCGGGGAAATAAAACGCGCGGGTTTCGAGGCAGTAAACGCCGCGCAAGAATTTTCGAGTCTTCTTCGAGACCCGAAAACAATTCCAGCAAGCCGTTGAATTATAAATATTCGAACAATTGAAAAAAAAAGCACCGTGGAAAATCGTGTATCACGACGATCCGCAACCTGCCGATTAATGACCCGTGGAGGGCCGCGAACATGGCCGCGAATGGGGTCATTTACCTTGTAACTCGACTTCCAGAATTGTTTCGGATCGATACTCCCCAGAGCTAAAGATGGACGCCCGGTGTGCACGCATAATCAGCAAGGCCGCGAGGACTATAACTCCGTACGGAGTTATCAAATTGATCAAGCCAAAATAATCTGTGCTGGCGGCCGGCCGGTTATGTCCCATAAACGCAGTGTATGAGCAATACCGCATGCCACCCGAATGTATATAGCGGGTGGGTATTAGGTATACAGAGAGAGAGAGAGAGAGAGCCAGCGCGCGCGTTGGTGACGAGGACGACGGCGCTGGTAGGTGGCTGTTGCCTCGGTGGATCCACGCCGGGGCATGGACAACACACAAACGCGCCGGAGCAGGGCCACGGCATAACCCGGTGTCACGCGCAGGACTTTACAACTCTGCCATCTCGTCGTGCAACCGCTCCCTTTGCCCTTCACTGCTCTCGTCCTGTTACTCCACTGCCGCTGCTGCTGCCGCCGCTGCTGGTGTTGGATAATACTGGTTGCCCCTTCCCATCCGCGACCGTCGAGCACTTCGTCATCTCATGTAATACGCACGCAGGACTCGCGTATACGCGTGCTCCTTTTAACTTCAAAGTACATCATGTCGTGCGCTACGTTGATGACGGCGGAATCGCACACGGTCGACAATTAAGTATCCCGCGAATTCTGCACTTGGAAAAAGTCCTTCACTCTTTCTCTCTTCGCAAGCCGTTTTATGATGAGAAGAATTCACTGTTTTTGAGATTGTTGGTCTGACCACGGTAGAACAAGTTTTGACATTGGAGCCTTTGTTCGTGCTAACGATGATATCAGAAATTCTGTTTAACAACTTGGAGAAGAGGCTCTTCCTCCGTGAACAGTGTTGATGCTGAGAAGACTTGACTGTTCACGAAATTTTAGTCTGATTGTTTCAGGGTATGACAAGTTTTGGCTTTGACTCCTTTGTTCCTGCTTAAGATGACACCAGACTCAAGGTGCCAGCTTCAATCTTAAGAGATTCGATACTCCGATTTTTCTCCTGTAACGCAATAGCATCGCGGTAGACCCAAGTGAATCTTATGACGCCGCTACCCATTTCGAAAATACAGATTGGTATGTCAAGCGTACCCGGTGAACAAGAACGCGGGGAGCCCGGTCCGCGAGCCACTGGGACACACTACAATGTCGCACATCCGGAGTGCCGCGATAGCCAGAGGTCATCCAAATTACCCAAAAGTCCGAGAGAACGCGGGAGGAAAGCAAAACTCTTGGTGTTCCGGTCGTGAAACGAAGGACGAGGGGGCGGGGGGGGGGGGGGGGCAAAGAGAAGGAGGTTTGGCGAGGGGGCCGGGATGGTAGGGGGTGAGTACGCGCACGAGCGCACAAGGCACACCAGCATCGGGGATACAGTAACGTACCCGAAGAGGCACTGAACATCCAGCACACATAGGGTGCTGGCAGGTATTACTATAATGCAACTCTGGACATAAACGCGTTTACGACGCGCTGCGTTGTCATTACGCGGCCCCTGCATCGTTCGCCAGTGGCTTTAATTTTATCGGCACCACTACCAACCGCGAGCGTCACCACCGGCGCAACCGACTGGCGTACGAATACCCGACCCGCTAGTTTCATCCCTTGGCGCCTTGTCCAGAGCTTCACTGTTTGCTCCGCCACCGCTGCCGCTGCCGCCTCTCATCCCTCTTTCTCCTTGTTCCGCAACAGCGGCGTACGCGCGTATCCTCCATCGAGGAGGTTCGCCCCGCTGCGTGGCGCACCGAATGTTCCTCGGTCCTCTCCGCAAAGGAACACCTGTCCGCCCTGCTTTACGGCGGCCTCGTAAAATTAATTGCCTGTAATCAGAAAAAAATCGTGCCCGGGACCTTCGTGCCGCTAGGCAACAGATAAAACGCGCTGCAACGCCCCGCTTGGTCGCCCGATCTATCTCACTCTCTCTGTCTCGCTCGCAAAGTGGCGAGGAATGTAGTTTTGGATGTGGTGAGAGAGTGGCCCAAACGAGACGGAACCTTCGCTTTTGTCGACTGGGCAGAGTCGGAGTGGGTTGTTATTGGCGGTCGGTGAACGAATTATGGCGAGAAATGGAACAAGGAAGTTTTTTGAGACATTGTAAGAATCCAAGTTTTTTTTTGTGTTGAAATCATGCAACACCCGGAGAACAGGAAATGCGGTGGCTGCACGTTTCTTTGGCCAGATTCAAAGGATGTAGACGCAAATGTGAGTCTTATTGAGAAACTTGTTAACGGGTATTTCGGTTGCGTGAGCTGCAGGTCACACGTAGCTGCTCAATTTCGTCGCTGGAGTGAATAGAAATAGACGTTAAACATCCTGTAGCAGGATCGAAACTCGTACCCTGGACTGGAACGAAATTACGTGGATGGATGTAAAATTCGAGTAGGTCCTCTACGCTGCTTCTACAACAGCAGCCGTAGCGACGGCAGCAGCCGCGGCAACATCCATCCGACGTGCGCGTAGTTTGATTCCTGTTTGTAACAATGACGCGCGGACTCGGAAGGGCCACCGGCAATGACTGCAACGAACACGACTGGCGCACGAGCCACTGGGTCGAAAACACACGTTGAAACATCTTTGTTGCGCTGTTTCTGCGGGGCTACACAGGACGGGCAGCGGGATTTTAGTACGTGCTTGCGCGAACGACGATGACTAGGTGTCCCGAGTCCCGTTCCAGAATAGGTGCGTACGAGCGTGATCACCTGTGTTGTAATGTATTTATCGGATTACGGCTTTCCGCGGTTCGATGACGACCCACGGGCCACCTCGTTCGAACGGGCGAACTACCCGCGACTCGCCGGCTGAAAATTCACTGAATAACGGGCGAGAGCATCGAATGTCACATTTCGAAGCTCATATATTGTGGATGGATCATCGGCTATTGACTGTGTTGTACCAACAGTTTATGGATCGTACGCGTGGGCAAAATCATTTCGACAATCATTTTTGCCGAGGCAAAGGCCAGCTCTGGAACTGTTTATTTACAGTCAGTGATTTTTCGTTCCCGAATTTGGTAAATCTCCTCCAATAGGGTAATCGCATTTGTTTGACGTGGTTATAATTTGTGTTCGAGTGGGATAACCCGACTGGACAGACGCAGGAACGATGGAAACATATCACAGGGAAGTGTATTGGATTCTGCAATTCTACACCTTCACGCAGTTGTTTACGATTTTGAGACGTGCATCGTACGAATCTTGGCGTCATTTGTTCTCCCGCTGGCCATTTGTTTTTCTTAACCCGGCACACCGTTAGCTCGTAACAGATACACACGTGCAGCTAAGTGAGAGCGAGGAATCCACGAGCTGCGTGCGCGATCCGAAGAACATAGAGGAAGAGACTGGTGGCGAACGTGGGGTGAAGCGGAAGAAGAAGAGGCCAGGGCGAACGGATGGACGCGAAGGTGAGGTAGGAGCCGAGTCGAATAATGTTCCACTGTCATGCAACACGGAATGGCCAGACCGTAGAGCTCTCGCGAAAGAGGCTACGTAGTTATTAGTTAATCGCGAAAGCCGTGTATAAGGCGCTGAAGATACGGCGCAACGTCGGGACGAAGGGCGTAAAGCGACTTTGCAATTGCGAGAGAAAAGTCCGGGGGACTCGACGGGCACACGACGAAATAATACATTGTCCTGAGGTTCCGGACGCGGAACTACAGTCGTATATCAAGAGGCGCGGCGGGGTTTCGTGGAAGGATCCCTACCTTACCGACTCAACGCGCTGACATGACCGGAATTGACGTAACTTTGTTTTAGTCACTTTTTAGCGGCTAATATCATCGTATCGAGAAGGCGACAACGTAATTCGAATATTCTCAGGCATATCTGGACAGTTTTGTATCAGGAGGCATTCCAGCGCTTCGTGTAAAGATCCCTACCTTACCGACCCACCGCGCTCACGTGACCAAGCACGTTCCAATCTGTCCGACTCACTTTTACACGATTATTACGGTCGTGTCGATAACATCATCAGGTTTTAAAGTAATTTCGTGGTAGAATCAGATATTTTCGCTGTTCTATGAAGCTTTCGACTGTACCACCATCTTTATCAGCGGATAGTGGACTATAGAATGTTGTAGAATATCGTAGTATGTGTTATTGTGCGCGAAGGCACTTCTCTCCCGCATGCACGCATCGCGTCGTATCGCATCGTCGGGGTGTTGCGGCAAGGAAGGGTTTAACGATTCGCGTAGCTGCGTCGATTTACGACCCCTAAAACACATCGAATGCGCTTTATATGTATGTAAATTAGGTCAGGCGCTGCTTCGCCTCTGCTTCGGTGTTGTACGGATCCTGCAGCAACAGCAGCAACAGCAGCAGCAGCAGCAGCAGCAGCAGCAGCAAAGGACGCGAGCATAGGGCCAGGGCGTATACACTGACCTTCGTCGCACCGCGGGTGATACGCCGAGGGCGCTATATTCGCAACGTAAAATGAACTGTCCATCAATTGGCCACCACCCAGCGATTGGCCATCCCCTCGACGATTCCCATACCGCAGCGAGAGACGCAAATATGCCAATCACTGTGCACAGCTCTCTATCAAGTGATTCGCGTAACCAAACCGACTACATTGTGCGCTCCTCCTTCCACCTCGCTTGCTACGCGGCCAAAACTCAACTCGGTAAAGCAAAATTACGACATTTCGGTGTGTCTGTGCGATGCCTCGTCCAAGAGTCCGCAACCACCGGCGCGCACGGTGGGGCATAACGCGGAGCACCGCAGCGGGGAGCGGAGGAAGCGTATAAAGTATGAGAATAGCGACGCGCGAGCGAGATGGAATCACCGGGTTCTCCTGCGTGCCGCGAACGTGAGGCGCATCATTCGACGCTGCGCCACGGTCAACCGAATGGCTTTTCGTACGTGACGCGTAGGTGTTCTCAAAGCGCGCCCGGTGCATGTGCGAACGCGATTTTCGGTCATGGCCGATCTCATTTCCGTCGGAAATGCAAAAATATGGTAGACAGCGATTTTGCCCTTTACGAGGGCCGAGAGGGATTGTACAACACATCGTGCATGGTGCATTTGCCATTTGCTCTCCGACGCCCGAAGTCTCTACATGTTATTTCTATACCTTTGAAATGAATTTGACTTATTTAAAGCTTTACCCGCAGGACGAGTGACGATGAAACCTAGTAGAAAATCCGTGGCGTTAAATCCAACCCAAGTGCGGCGCAGCTCGGGCCCTGATCAGGATCTGACCATGGCCGGATGTAACGCCACCGACTTTCCACCAAGGAAAAAAATCGCGGCCACGTCGTGACGCACAATTTACGAGATAGACGCATTCCGCGGTTCATCCACCCTGAGGTGCAGCGTGTTGCACGGGTCATAATTAAACTTCCGACCCTTGTGAGAACGAAATGCTTCGCGCAAATGCAGATACGGTGCGTGTTCGCGCGGCCGCGCGAGCACAAAAGCCCGACGGTCTCGTCTTATCCCCGCGGCTGCGGTATCATTTTGAATCTCGATGACTCTGCAAATGTTCGGAAGAAGTTACAGTCTCGGGTTCTCGCGCTCGTCGCGCGGTAAACTCAACATACTACGCTACGCATGTAGGATGTCGGGTATAATATATAAATATATATATATATATATATATATATATATATATATATATTGCGGCGCACATAGCGGAGGAAACTCGCGGGAGAGTTCACGCGCGAAGTACCCGGGCGCACGATAGCGAAGCGTTAACGTCTCCGGGTGAAGCGGCGAATTATGATTTGCGAGCCTCGAATCATCAGTAATTTTAGTAATGGCTTACTCGTCGTCTCGCGAACGACCGGGCGAGCCGCGAGGGAACCCGCGCCACTGTCGGCCGCATTGCCACGGCGAATACTCTTCAAAGTATATGACCAGCCACTTTCCACGGTGGAGCGAGCGCGCGGAGCTTCTCACTTCGCGGTAACTTCATAAAACAGCGCGGCAGCTCCCTCTCCGCAGACCGCGGGCCCTGGAGCACATCGTCCCGTATTCCGATTATTCCCTATAAAACAGCATATCTCAATCCTCGGCGAGAAGCAGAAGCGGCGGTGAGTACAGCATCGCCTCGATCCGCACGGTGAGTGTTACTCCGGCGCGAGGAACTTGGAGTGGCGGAGGAATCGTCGGGTGAATCCGGGCTAGATGCCCATTTTCGGCGTGGTGACATTTTTCTGCGTAATCGAAGCATTGGAGATTGAGGCGGAAGAAGATTTCGTCACGGAAATGGATTATCTGTTAAGGCGGTGAGAGTACGAATTTTTTTTTATGAGGTTGATTAATATTTTTGTGAGGCTGACTAATATTTTTGTGAGGCTGACTAATATTTTTGTGAGGCTGACTAATATTTTTGTGAGGCTGATTAATATTTTTGTGAGGCTGACTAATATTTTGTGAGGATGACTAATATTTTTGTGAGGCTGACTAATATTTTTGTGAGGCTGACTAATATTTTTGTGAGGCTGACTAATATTTTTGTGAGGCTGATTAATATTTTTGTGGGGCTGACTAATATTTTTGTGAGGCTGACTAATATTTTTGTGGGGCTGACTAATATTTTTGTGGGGCTGACTAATATTTTTGTGAGGCCGACTAATATTTTTGTGGGGCTGATTAATATTTTTGTGGGGCTGACTAATATTTTTGTGAGGCTGACTAATATTTTTGTGGGGCTGACTAATATTTTTGTGGGGCTGACTAATATTTTTGTGAGGCCGACTAATATTTTTGTGGGGCTGACTAATATTTTTGTGAGGCTAACTAATATTTTTGTGAGGCTGACTAATATTTTTGTGAGGATGACTAATATTTTTGCTAGACTGCCATATATTTTTGCTGTGTCGAAAAATATTCTTGACAGTCTAGTAAATACTTTTATATGACTGCGGGCGGAAATGGCCGCTTTTCTGAAACTTGTGATATACAATTTCGTACATCCCTCGGACGAAAGACTTTTTCTAACTCGTGTGATTGCAACCTTTGACTCGAGCTGCACACTCACGCTCGTTAGAAAAAGTTGTTTCGCCCTCGTAGAGTAATGTACTATCGCCCAGCTCATAAATATATTTGTTAAGCTTAAAAAAAAAAAAAAAAAAACTCAAATACTCTCGATATCGATGGAAGACTTCCCATTAAAAAAAAAATCTCTCTCCGGGACACCTACCCCGGAATTACCCGACGTACTGAGCACATGAGCGGCGCATCACCGCGCTATCGCGCTTCCGTTTAACAGTCTTACAAATCCGAAACGCGCGAGCCAAAATGATCTCGCCAGGCGACGACTAAAAGTGCGAGTGAAAAGCGCGGCGTATAAACCCACGCGAGTCGAGCATCGCGGCACCAGGGATCAGAGCACAAGTTCGCCGCCGGGTGAAACCCAGCGACCGAAGCGGCCGAAGCCCGAATCGCGAGGGTCTCACTTCAGTATCGCTTGAGCGCCGCTGCGCGCCAACCACTCACTCCGCCTCTGCGCGCTCCGCGCAGAGGTTGCAGTTTGAACTATAAAACGACGTAAATTATGGCCGTGGATTGCAATATTATGAGGCTATATACGCACGTTTAATGTTCGAAGCTACCGGGGGGCTCGCGCGGCGCAGCAACCGACCGGGCGCGTTCGTTCGTTGCGTTGCGTTATGCCGCGTCGTCCTCCTCGCGGGCCTCGTATATATTGTCCAAAAACGCGAGAGATACGCGCAGCTCGCGCCGGGTTATGCCCTGCAAATGCACCTCGAGGATCGGTGGGGTGGGGCGGGGGGAGGGGGGGGGGGGGAGTGAAGGCAACGTGGCTTGAGGGCAACGTGGAGATGGCCTTGCCGCTTGCCTGGCAAGTATTGACGGATCATCCCTGACCACGACGGAGAAGGAGAGATAGAGACATATCTGAAGGCAATGGCAGCGCGAGCCGCACGATCGAAAGGGCTGATGCCACGCTGGACCGAAGGTCCCCGAGAATCTGTCGTATGGCTGATATGACAGAGAAACACGGCGGGGGGGGGGGGGCGAATGGCCCTCGCACCCTTTGCCCTCCCGCCCATCAGCCTCGTGGGTTCGAGGGACAAAACTACATCGGCTGGCCCCACCAGCTTCGCAGTGAATAAGTACATCACCGACTTGGCAGTAATTGACGCGAGGGATGTACACATATATGTATACATAATATATAGCATACGTATCCTATGTGTGTTTGTGTGTTGTGTGCGCGCACGAGTTCGAAACACCTCGACGCGGTCCGCGCCGACTCTCGCGCCGCCACTGAATAGCGCCGCTACCGCGTGCGAAATTACCCGCTTCGAGGCGCGCGCGCGGCACAGCGGCTTCCGAGATGCTCGCGCGTTTCCCCGAGGTGCGCCCCGGAGAGTCTGAGCCGACGTGGAAGGGGCGAAGGAGGGGGACAGGAGGGGGCTCGATAAGGCGCGAAACGCTTCCCTCGATTCTCGGGACGATTAAACCACGACCCCGATATTCTCGCGATCTATAACGGCCGCGTGTTATACGTCCAATCGAGCCGAAGCGCGCGGCCAGGGAGCGCGATATATGCGTCGTGCCGCGGCCGAGGGACATAGGAGAGTTTACGATACGCGGAAGGGAAAATTGAATGAGAAACTAAGAGTGACGACGAGTGGGGGGCGGAGACCTTGGACGGTGGAAAGGCTGAGACATGCGCGGGAATTTGTATTTTGTATTGCGAGGTTATAATTGGTTGACGACTTTTTGTCTCGTAGACCTCGAAGTGCTGAACAATTTTGGTGCGAAATCTTTTTTCTTCGCGGCTATAATTGAAGCGTTGAGTTACTTGAAAATAGGGAGAAACAATTGAAACTGAAAATCCACAAAATGTACAAATAGCGAATAACTGGAAAACAAATTTATTGGTGTCCACAAAATACTATTGGGATCAAATAATTGATAATAGTTTTAGTTACGTATTCGCCGTTTTTCCGGCATTATAATTTAAACCGTTTCTCTGATAATTACTGTAAAATGATACCGAAAGTCATTCGGTGCCAAATACGTAACCGTCCAAATGTGTTCGGATATTAATCCTCAGTAATTAATAGCATCAACTTACTGTATTTTATGAATCAATGTCGGCGCCTCAATCATAGATCAGGGCATTCTCATTGCACTTCACAATAAGTTAATTGACCGCGCAACAGTATTTCGGGCCTTCATGCCGTCACCTATATAATTCCCACTCTCTCTGGCCATCCAAGTCTACATGGTGCATCTTTACACACAATAACGTACTCCTTAATCATGTCTTGAACAAGCTCCATCCAATAATGTTTTTCTAGTATTAAATAATTTACACTAATTAAAATAGCTTCAACACATTCTGCGGACCGTGAATAAATAATCTTAAGGATGTGGGAGCGCGAAGTATTCAATTCACATAAATTCGATAAATGTGCGAGAAACTTGCAAACACGTCTCGACGGTCTGAAAATCTGATAAAATTCATGCACGATAAAGATACTGAAAAGATTAATTTTGCACAATTATAATTCTAAAATATTATTAACAAGTTCATACAAAAATTGTTTAACAAATATTTCGGTAACCAACGTTTTTTTTGCATGAAAATGATTCCTTCATTTTTCTGTATACGTATACATTTGTTTAGATTTTTATCTAATCTTTAAAATCTGTGCATATTTTCCATAAAAAAAACAGAAATTTGAAAAATTATATAAAAATCTTTAAAAATCATACGTGTACAGAAAAATTAAGAAATCATTTTCATGCAAAAAAAAAACTTGGGTCACCGAAATATTTGTTACACCATTTTTTATCGATTTGTTAACAACATTTTGAAATTATTATTATGCAAAACTAATCTTTTCAGCACCTTTAGTGAGCATGCATTTTTTTTCAGATTTTCAGACCTTCGAGAAATGTTTGCAATTCTCTCGCACTTTTCTCGAATTTATGTGAATTGAATACTTCGTACTCCTACATCCTTAAGTAGAATTTTAAGTGTTACGTTCTACTTGTAAGTTATTCTTCATAAGTTCAATTGTAACTGATTAACTTGATTTGTCTGTTTAATTCGTGATTTATCTATCAACAAACAGCCATATCAGTTTCAGTAAACGTCTGTTTTAACAGCTAGTGAGTACAAAACCAATCTAAACTCATACTAAATTCGTAACTGTTTCGAATAGTCACGTAACAACAGTTATCACAAATAACCGTCGGCTCCGACAGTGTCGCACCTCCGTCCCAAAATCCACGCGCTCGATGTACCGTCGGACCGCGAACGCGGCGCAACACATGTCCACCCTTCGGTCCACATCGTCTCCACATCCCGAACGCGTTTTCAGCCGCGTCCATTGTGAGACCCCGCGTCTCGATTCTTCCCTGAAAAATGTCGTGCGACCACCGCGACTCTCATCGAGCGCGAGGAACGGCCGACGAATCGTGCGAACTTGTAACAAATTTTCGCGCGCGAATAACAACAATAATGACGACGTGTGGCTTTTGTGAGGCAAAAATCTCCTCCGCTCTTTATATGCATCATTGCACGCGATAATAACGCCGAGCAAACGGACCGGGAGATCCGCGACTTCCGTGAAGAACATCTGACCGCCACTTATCGACGGCGAGCGTCGAAAACACGCGCTTTGTGCGCCGGGTCCATCCGTGAGACGTCGACCGGTGCGTCAGTCAACACGTGAGATCGAGACCGCATACTACGCCGTAAAAAAAGGGGGGAAAGATCTACGCCGGCCATCGGTTCCTTCGTTATTTTCGCCCTCTTTCTTCTCTTTCATTCTCTCGCGGTAAGCAGACCCGCGGATTCCTCATCGCCGGAAGGCCCGAACCGAACCGCATTCATTAAGGGCCCTCGCTCTCATCTTCTTCTTCTTCCACGCCGCCTTTTGTAAGCAGAATGTAACACAAAATGCTACTTATTGTATTACTTTGTAGACCCTTCTCACCGCATGTCGTTCCCCCCCCCCCCCCCCCCCCTTCGTCCCGCACCCGCAGACCGGGCAATCAATGAGCGTGTTCTATTGACGATAAAATTACTATCCTCTCAGCTTTGGGAACTCGGGGTAATCTCGCCGCGTGCACAATGTTGCCCGGGAATCGGCGCGCGGACACTTGAGACGCGAAATAAAACGAGCGCGCACGCGATTATCCCTCTCGAAGTGAACGATCAGACCGGCAGCGTCGCGTAGTCCCTAATAACGTCCAGGGCGGGATGAGCGACAGCTCCGGGGAGTCTTTTGAAATGTATCGTCGTCCGGTCAGCGATCAATTTCTTCTTTTATTTTTCATTTCCTGTTTTACATTTGTTTTTTTTTTTTTTGTTTCGTTAGTCGACGTCGGGGGTAAATCTTGTTTTTGTATTATCGTATTTCAAAGTAAGCAACAGCAGCCTCTTGTTCTCCTCGTTCTCCCGGGTATTCACAGCGCCTAAAATCCAACAGAGCGACGACTACTTAGAGCGATGCATTGTCCACCTTGTATGACATCGCGTTTGGAGGTACAGTGAGTGAGGAAGATGGAGGATGAAGGAGGAGGGTAGAGGGGTAAAAAGGGTATGAAGAGCCTGAAACGAAACGGCCAAGAAAGCGGACAGAATGAAGAGAATAAGCAACTTTGTAAAGAATGTCGCATTAATTAGCCGCAATGCGATGCATCGTCCAGCACGTATGACGTCGTGTTTAGTTGAAGTGAGGGTGGAGAAGGTGGAAAAAGGCATGAAGAGCCCGAAACGAAACGGCCGAAGAAAGAAGACAGAGTGGAGAGAATAAGCAACTTTGTTCGGAACGTCGCATTAATTAGCCACAATGCGATGCATAATCCAGCGCGTATTACGTTGCGTTTAGGTGAAGTGAGGAAGAGGGAGGAGTTGAAAAAAAGGTATGAAGAGCCCGAAACGAAACGGCCGAAGAAAGAGGACAGAGTGAAGAGAACAAGTCGCCGGGGAGGGAGAGAGAGAGAGAGAGAGAGAGATGAGACGTGTCGAGAGACGAGGGAGAGGAAGGAGGAAGGTGGATGAGGAGGAGGCGGAGGAGGCACCGAACAGCTCGGGGTTTATACTTCTGGGAAGAAGCTCGTAAAGACCGCTCGGGCTTCGCGACTGACTCTGTTATTATCCGCGCAGCAGCAGCAGCAGCAGCAACAGCAGCAACAGCAGCAACAGCAGCACTGGACTGAAAGCGACCAAGCTCGGTGCCGGCTCAGGACTTCAGGAGCGATGTCCGCGCGGCCCGCGGGATATAATCGTGGCTCATTCCCTTTGGTCTTACGCCGGATATATATATATACACATGCACTGATGTTTATGCCCGGGCGTCAACTTCCCGAGGAAAAAAAAACGTAACATACCCAAATGCAAACCCGATTGGACATAAAGAGCGAGACAAGAGGTAGCTGGAATTGAGAGATCCGCAAACCGGTAAGTTTTAATATTATTTCCAGCTAAGTTGTAACGTAATTTTATCCTCCAGAAGGTTTGAGTTTTACGCGCGGATCGTATATCGTGATTCTGCATTTCTGCGGTTTGGATTACACGAGTTTTTTTTTCGCCCGGTGCTAAATGCTGACGGATTCATCGCGGCTTAGCTGATTATCTGCTGATGATTAAAGCCCGCTTGGATATTCGGTGGACAGGGAAACCGTCGAAACGTTAAAAAGCGCGATTATTAGGTAGAGAAAGAATCGAAAGTCAAAGTGTTTGGCCTAGTAAAGCGCGGCGAGGTCAGGATCGCGGGGAAGAAATATGGAAGGCGGATAAGTTGGTATCCGCTAAAGTGTGGAGGCTGGATATAGCTATATCGGAGCCGCGTGCGGTGAGAGGAAAAGTGTCCCGCGCCAGCTCGGGAAGGTGCGGCGTGCACGAGGCACGTGGGTTCCGCCGAGCGCAGACAGAAGCGGCGAAGGCGAGAGAAGGAGGAGGTGGAGCTGCTCCCGTGGGACGGGAAATTTCTGCGCGGAGATTATCAGGAAGTGGAGAGACCAAGCTTGAAGCTTCTATGAATACGGGCGAGGAAAAGGTGAGGCGTGGGAGGAGTGAGGAGCGAGAAAGAGAAGGAGGAGGAAGAGGTGGGGAGCGGAGGGGACGAGGGTAGCGCGAGAGATTCTCGGTTGCCGATAAAAAGAAGAAAAAAAGGTGCCAAGTCGCCGGGTGCCAGAGCGGTGAGTGTGAGACGCCGGGAGGAGGAGGAGAAGGAAGAAGAAGGAAGGAAGGAAGGAGTAGGAAAGGGAGAAAGAGGTAGGAAACGTGGGTCTCGTGGCGGTGGGAAAGTGACGGCGTCGCCACTCTCGTGTTGCGTCGCGCTAGACCGTCCGCCAAGAGGATGAGGAGGAGGAGGAGGAGGAGGAGGTGTCGGAGGTTGAGGAGGACCAAGGCGAACGGCAGAGAAAGTGAGAGAGGGAGAGGGAGGAAGAGTCAGGAAAGAGTTGGTAACCCAGTGTCGGTCGTGAGGGTAGCAAGTACTGGCTATATTGTGCATACAGTAACATAGCACAGGTCCCTGTACACATATATACAGACGTCTACGCGTGTAGTTAGGTGTTCCACCAAGAATAGTGTGCACACACTCACGTCAACAGCGTCTACACCCGAGTGCGGAGCAATGTGGTCGACCACGAATGAGCGTACCAGCATCGGATGGAGAGGCAACACTTTGTAGTTTTAATCGATCCCCCCGGGCCGGGGGGAGAAGGAGGAGGGGTTGAAAGATGCGAGACGGCCGCAACAAGAACGTCACGGGGGGAAGTGAGAGAAAGCGTGAGGGGTGAGCTCGAGGGGGTACAGAAGAGAGCGAGCTGTGTGTAGCGCACGAAGCGCGTACAAGAGAAGGAAGGTGGAGGAGGAGGAGGAGGAGGGGTGAGGGAGGGTGGGATACACGCTCCGCCAGTGGGATAAGGACGGTGGGTGCCACGAGCAAGGCGAGGAGCAGCGACGCGCCGGTGAAGAACCGGGAAGCGAGGGAGCGAGAAAATACGTGGGAGGCGAGGTGAGCGGGAGTGAGAGGAGCGCGAAGAGGAGGAGGGAGGGAGGCGAGAGGCTAGAGCTCGGCTCTCCCGAGGGAGAGGGAGGAGGACGACGGAGGAGAAGGAGGAGAAGGCGAGACCGGGTAGTGCGAGGGAAACAGAAGGATCGCGACGAGGGACCCACATCCTGGGCTACGCGCGGACTCCTACAACTTCAGAGCCACCAGCTGGCACGGCGCCTCTCTCTTTCCTCCTCCTCCTCCTCCCCCCTTCGCACGTCGCCGTTCCACCTCGCTCGTCTTCCTCCACTGGGCGACCCACGAGCCGCCGCGCTCGGGCCGCGTAGCTTTTTCGAGGTGAGCGAGAGAGAAAGACAGTGAGCAGGAGGTGAGAGGGAGTGAGCGAGCGAGAGGAAAGGAGAGGAGATGCGAAGGGATGGAGCAGGCGGCACGGGCGCAACGTGTGAAGAGCGCGCGGCTATGACTTTCCGCGCAGGGAGAGAGATTCGGGAGGGAGGGGGCCGGGAGGGAGGAAGGGGAAAGGACGCGTGTATTTCATTCATTCGTTTCTCCTGGCGTTATGAAGGAACGACGACCTGTCGCGTGCGCGTCGTCGCGATCTCGGCACGTTCCTGCATCGTCCGACGTACCGAACCTATCCCTCCCCTCCTCCTCCCTCCCGCGCCCCCTTCACCCCTCTACGCTTTCTCCTCTCTATGTATACTCACTCCACAATCGACCCTCCTTGCTCTCTTGTCGCTACATACACACCTCTCGCCTCATCCCCTTCGGTCTGTCTCGCCCCCTTGCCACGGGTCTCTCCTCTTTCCATAGCTCTCAATCGTTTCGTATAATCTCTTTGACTCTCTCGCGTGAAATAAAAAAAAAAACACCCCAGAAGGGGGAAAGAGCGCAGTATCTCGAGGAAATATAAACTCCCGGCGAATGGAATTATTGGCCGCGTGGTTGCGCGAAGGGTGATTTATTATTTCTCGCTCGGGTAACATTCTCGGATCGGACGCTAATGTAATACCAAACTTTTTGGGACGTTTGAAGGCATTTCCGGGGTAAATTGGGGTTGATAATTTTTTTAAATGTGACTAAAAGAAATTATAAGATGAAGGATTTTTTTCCAAGTTACCTTCTTCTTCCACTCGGTGACTAATTATTACATTGAATTTGCCGCGAGAGGATCGACGGAAAATTCGTTTTTCACCTCAGCGACTCGCGCCGCGGAGTGTCCGACGCAGCAGCCTCCTTGACCATCTGGTTCCAACAGGAACGGTCGCCCGAAATGGCAGGCGGCTCCGCGCGTCGCGTTCGACGATGAGACGGGGAAAACAAGGCGAGCGCGCGAGCGGGGCAGCCGGCTAAGTAAGACCCTCTAATCAACAGCGTCCCGCGCGGTACGGACGCGGCGAGCGGAGAGCGTGTGGTGTGCTGCTCGGTGTGTCCGATCGATAAGGGAAAGGACGCCCGAGGGTGGCGAAACGACGGTGCGAGTGAGCTATACGGCGACCGACAAATCCGCGAGGATGAGACGAGCGTCGGGACCTGTAAATATCAACATTAATTTACTGTCAGCTGGCGTGACGCTCGCGTTACGCGACCGCGAAGCCAAAGGCCTCCTCGGGTTTACTGTGGTATGTCTTCCTCGGCGTAAGAACAGACCGGTTCGTCGTCGAGTCCGTCGAGGGGCGCTACAGAAATCGGACGACTGTAAAGATGACGTATCCAAACGAACCCTTCCCCCCACCCCCGCCACTCGTTCACCCATAGTAGCCGCCAGTTTGTCAATAGGTGGAAATTACTTTGTCTCTGCTGAGTTATTTGTAGCACGTGTGGAAAGCTGAATTGTTGGGGACCAACAATTTCTACCCAACGCTGAAAATATTGAATAAAAAGAGATGTTTTGTCCTCGTATTCTCGCGCGGATGAAACTTTTACAGAGCCGGCGGTGTAATGGGAGGGTGATAAATCAAACATGGAGCCGTCACAAGTGGACATACAATATTCGGCGAATGAAATCAAATAAGTGCCAGCAATTAGGGATTTAAACAATTGTACAATTTCGTGAATTTTTTACGACATTTTTATCTGTGAATTCGCATCGGTTTGTGAGATTCTTCTCGTTGATTCGCGCGAAGAAGATCGAGGTACATTTTTTGTTACCGCACAATAGTTTTTCCAACTCATATGGTTGCGATGTAACTTTATATCCCATTCGCATTATCACCGAAATGGGGAACGAGCTGCCGCGTTTTTCGCACCCTCCGCGCACGCGAATGCAGAAATCGCGTACCTATATATAATACGTTACATTGTACAACTCCGGCCGGGGCGGCAGAAAGTAGCCGGCTGACGCGGTGGAGGCCGACGCGACGGAGAAATCGGTCCGCCACGAGGGGGAAAGAGCGGCATTAAAACACTGAGGGTGCGGACAGTTGTCCAGAGGCGTCGAGAGATAGGGATCCGTCGAAAGGGTTCGCCGCGCGCGCCATTCGCCCCTCGTCGCGGAATCTCCCTTGCTCGCCTCTCTCTCCGCCTTCGCCTTCTCATTCGACCTGCACAAAGGATCACAATTAAGCACTCGCCGACCTCCAACGACCGGCCGAACATTTTCCAAGTGTTTTTCCTCGTTGTAATTTTGACGTCGTCGCGAGTCGCCCAAACACTTTGCAAATAATTAACAACCAGTTTTACCCCGGACAAGAAAGTCCGGATTATCCGGAGTAATGACACCTCAAAATTTCTCCACAAACGAGAAATATTCAAAACACTTTCGGCGCCGAGTTGGCTCCCCGTAAAACACACATTTTTTAATTTTCGTCGGAGTCGTCCAAACACTTTGCAAATAATTAACAACCAGTTTTACTCTGGACAAGAAAGTCCGGATTATCCGGAGTAATGACACCTCGAAATTTCTCCACAAACGTGAAATATTCAAAACACTTTTGGGCCCCGAGTTGACACCCCGTAAAACACGTAATTTTTTATTTTCTCCGGAGCCGTCCAAACCCTATGCAAATAATTAACAGCCAGTTTTACCCTGGACAAGAAAGTCCGGATTATCCGGAGTAATGACACCGCAAAATTTCTCCACAAACGAGAAATATTCAAAACACTTTCGGCTCCGAGTCGGCCCCCCGTAGAAACACAATTTTAAATAATCTCCAGAGTCCGGATCACCCGGAGACATGTGTCGAAATATCTCCACAAACGAGAAATACACAAAACACTTTTGCCCCCGAGTTGGTCCCCGCGGCCATGCCTAAAACGCAATTTAAAATTTTCATTTCCCTCCCGGTACTCTGCAAAATTACTTCCCGGAAAAAAATCACCCCTCTCTACCCCCTCAATTTTTCGGGTACCACGTCACCATCTTTAAATCACCCTCCCCCTCCCCTCCTATCCGCTCGCCAATCGGAAAAATCGACTGCATCGTCTGTAAGGGAGTTAATAGCCGTTACCTTCCTGCAGAAACGCGGTACCCATCGAACCGTGGATGTCCGAGGCGCGGCGAAGGGGCGGGCGGGAGGAAAAGGGGGGCAACCTATACCATCCAAGAGAAACAGCGTGGGGCTGGGGTTGGGGGGGGGGCAGCAGGAATCCTCTCGCCCTGATATATCAAACATCACTGCGGTGTCGTGGCTTCTCGGTGTCGAAATTTTTATCGCCGTAGATATTCCGCGAGCTTCTCTCGCTCGCATTCGCACCGATGCCAGGGGGGAGGGGGGTGGCGGAGGGGGATGATTCTGTAGGTATAGGCTCGTGGGGGTGTAGGTACAGGCCAAGGGGGCCAAGGGGGCCAAAAGGCGGGTAGGGGGGTGGGGGGGGGGAGGTTTGTAGGGTAGGACCGGCGACCCAATCGTTCCTCTCGCTGTCCTCCGCCGCGCTGTCGTCTCCCTCGTGTATATCCCGTCGGTCGGAGAGCGCACAGAGAGATAGAGAGAGCGAGAGAGAGAAAGAGAGAGAGAGAGAGAGAGGCAGAGAACGAGAGCGCGCGGCACCCCCGAAGTCCCGTGCGCGCCCCAGCCTCTCGGCTGATTTGCATCACGGTTACGAGCTCGTTCGGCCCCGTGGAAGGGGGTCTTGGTTGCGCCGGGCGAGGAGTCGGAGCGCGGGCCGCGCGCGCGAAACCCGAGCGAGAGGGCACACGGACCAAGAGCCGCCGCGCTGCCACATAGGCAGAGCGGGGTTTATACGAAGGGTTGCGCGCTGGATGGCTGCGGGTACGTGCTGGCTGCTGCTGCTGCTGCTGCTGCTGCTGCTGCCGGTGGTGCTGCTGCTGCTGGCGCGCGAAGGGGGTTCTCTCGGCGCTCGGTCGAGCGGCTCGGTGGGTTGTTTTGAGGGGGGTGGGGGAGGGGGAGGGGGAGGGGGGGGGGTGGTCGGGCGGTTAAAAGAGGGTGGTCGAACGGGAGGGTATATTACAGAGGTCTCCCCCCACGGGGGCGGGGGGAGGGGGTGGTGGTGCCACCCCCCTTCCTTCCCCCCTCGCGCACCACCCTCGCTCCGCGAAGGCAGCTCGGACACTCATAACAATCATAACAACGAGAGAGATCTCGTCGGCGACTAACTCGGGCGACCCACCTCCGCGCACCGGGCCCCGCCCCCCGGTCACGCCCCCTCGGGCCCCCACCACGCGCCGGTGGCGGAGTCGCGGGTGGTTACCGCCGCCGCCGTGTAGACCGCGCGCCCGCGGGAGGCGGCTGTATCTACTTCGGGCTATTGCTCGCGCGCGCAGAGTGCCCCCTGCGCTGCTGCCGCCGCCGCCGCCGCCGCCGCCGCTCTCTCTGCCTTCCCGCCACGCCGACTTCTGCCACAACGCAGCCAGACTGCGGACCGTGAGGTTACAGGAGCGACGTTTCTGCGGCTCCGGCTTGACGCGCGACAACGTGACGCGCACGCCTTCGACGTATATACCCCGAAACACGTACGACACGCAGCACGACGAGAATCTACTGTGATTTTGTTCGTTCGCGGCTTTTTCGGGTTTCTGACTCTCGCGCTTCGTGGTTTCATCGGACGCGAATCGAGGGTTTTGTTTTGCTGGAGGAACACTCAGTGAACGGTGGACTATTTGAGCAGTGAACGCGGTTCGAGCAGTTCGGACACTTCCGGGGCTGCGACAGTTTTCATCGAACGGTTTCGTCGGATTTCTTTGGTTGAGAATCTAAGGGGAAATCGACGGCCGAAGGTGACAGTGAATTTTGCGGTCGATTTGGTGATGATGATTATGATGAGACTGTGAAGATTGAGGACATTCGAGGACATTTGGGGACATTTTAACTGTGCGAAGTGAAGTTTTTGCTCCGGAGACGAGAAACGAGAACGAGAGATTCGTGGACTTTGCGAAAAGTTCTCTTCGCGAGAGACGGAAAAATAACAAAAATCTATATATGTATTTGGTAGTCGTTCGATCTTCGAGATATTCGATGAAAATCAATTGAGATCGGGAATCGACTTGGCTCGAGAGTTCGACGTTGATTAAAATCGAGTGGTGGTGAATCACGACCGGGTCGCCGAGGCAAAACCGCGAGAATCCGCCGCGAGTGCCGGGCCCTCGTGCAGGCGAATTCGGAACTCTAATTAGCCCCAGGGACGCTCGTTAAGTGGTCGAGAGATCGAGCGGCGCTGGGTGAAACGAGAGAGACGCGGGGCACGAAGTTTAGCGAGCTAACAGAGGGGAAAACGTGTGTGGCCGATCGTGTGACACGCAGTGAGGATTCTCGTGCCGCCTTTTTTTTTGCTCCAGAGAGAGACAGAGAGAGAAATGACGTAACGACCCGAAGGGTCGAGCGAGTCCGTGCAAACGCGACGAAGGGCCACGAAAATTGGCGGAAGTTGAGACGCGAGCGGCGGGGAACCGGAAACGGAGACGGATTCTCACGGGTCGGACGTCGCGAAAACCGTCACGTTGACGGACGTGGGGGAGGACGAGCTCCTCGTCATCGCGGACGAGCCAGGACCGAGTCCGCGGCAGGTGTACGAGACAGGTGAGAGTTCTCGACTGTAATTCAACGAAAGTTTTTTTTTTTTACGTAAACCGCGCGAAAAATCGTCGACACAGCCCGCGAAACAATCGTGGCGATTGAGCTACTTGAGGTGACGACTGTTGTTTGTCGCACACAGAGAATTTCGAATTTCGAAGGTGACGTTTCAACAGCTTTTGCCTCTTCGTCGAGCCGATTTTTTATTCACGATCGCTCCAAGTGGATCGTAACGAAAATACATTTTTCGAATTATTTCCGATACTTTTGTAACGCGACACGAAAAACATCACTGAAACATAACCCAGTTTGTATAATGACCGACTAATGTTTTATTGGTGGCAGTAAAAGTATTCGGTGACTCAATTTTTTTTTCGCCGAACTGCATCTCGTTGCGCTGTTTATTTTCTTCGAGATAAAAAAATTCCGTCGACGCGGCAAAAATTACAACGAATAATCGCGTTGAAAATATGAATTCTAAAGATAGCCGATGATCGATCTTTTTCATCCGAACCATCGACGCCTCTCGATAAACATAATTCCGACGATATTTTCCCCATGCCAACCGCGCGCTCGCCTATCTCGCGCTCGATCTCTCGCGCTCTCCCTTCGCGCGTATCTCGGGCGAGAATTGATTAGCGTGCGATAGCGCGTAATTGAATCCACGCAGCGCGTTCCGTATATCGTTCTCGGAGTTCCACGCCGCCCGCCGCGTTGGCCGTCCAGTCGAAGGCAGCAACCAACAGCAGCAACAGCAGCAGCAGCAGCGGCCGCGGAGAACCCGAGAGACTTGCGCGCGAGAAGTGGCGGGAGAACGCGTGCGAGGCGCGAGTAGTAACGGCTCGTGACGCGCGAGAGTTTCAGAGTCAGACGCGGGCGAAGGTCCGAAAAGCCGGAGCGAAATACAACGCGAGAGCAGGAAACCCGGGGGTCGAGCGAGTGAGAGAAAAAAAAATGTCCAACTCTAATAAACTCCTAATTATCGTTGCACGCCGCGGTAATTACGTTGCACGTGACCGCGCGTCGAGCATTTTTTTTTTTTCACCTCGAATTATGTACACGCTCCGAGTGCGCCCGAGCGAACGAGGGATGAGAGACAGCGAAGAGACAGTCGAGAGAGGAGAGAAGCGTAGACTCTGCGGTGCGATGTGCGGAAGGTGAGAGAGAGAGAGAGAGAGAGAGAGAGAGAGAGAGAGAGAGAGAGAGAGAGAGAGAGAGAGAGAGAGACGCGCGAGCGTTGCCGGTTTCGCTGCTCTGCCAGAGTCTCGGCAAACACTTCGCGCGCCCGCCACGGCGAGACAAATAGAATAATTAAAACCGCATTATAAAGCCGTGCGCGCGTTGGGTATTCGTGTTATCTGCGCCTCTCGCGTCTACGCGAAATTCCGCGTTCGGTGTGCTTTATATATTTATGCTTATTACGTATATAATATATATGGACACTGAGAAAAAAGGGCTGTTGTTAACAAATATTTTGTAGATAGAAAATGAAAATTAAATATGTATTTGTTGTCACAAAATTTAGGTTGAGCCAGATGAGATTTAGTCGTACCAAAATGAAGAGTCAGATTATTTCGTGTATTGTATATTTATATTTGGTTATTATAAATATATCTATGTACACTGAGAAAGAGGGCCGTCCCCTATGGAAATGAAGTATATACTAGATGTATGAATTATATAAAGTTATATATATCGGCCAAAAGTTCTATATCCGCTATATATATTTTATATATGAACCGGATATATTTTGATGAGATATGTCTGAGATATATCTTAAATAGATGAAAATATATTTATTATATATTTTTCGGCCAAAAGTTCTATATTTCTTATATATTTCCAAATACACTTTATTTCCATGGGGGTTAACCCATATGGAAATAAAGTATATGCAAGATATATAAAATATGTATTCTAGATATAAAAAACATATTTTTTCCGATAACTTTTATATGTCGGATATATTTTAGGATATCCGAAATATACGCGAGCGAAAAATATATTTATGATTTATCCAAAATATATTCAAAATGTATTTTTATTGCATTTACGTCCTAAAAGTTCTATATGTCAGATATATTTTCGTGCATATTTCTTTTCCATGGGGGAAGTGTTACCAAACCTTTCGTAGCTAGAAAATGGCGTAAATATTTATTTGTGGTTAACAAATTGAGGTCAAGCCAGATAAGATTTAATTGCACCAATATGAGATGTCAAATTATTTTTTAGCAAATGCGGAATACGGTTTGGCTCAACAGTAATTTAATATGCTGTCGTTGTGCCATTAATGCCGAAAAAAAATTGCACTCGCCGCGGTCTGACGCATCGTCGAGATCGTTTTTTTGCGTCGCGCTGATCCTAATTCGCGCTCAGAGCGAAAAAGGCGCTCCTGATACGCGCAGCTCCTGCTGTACAGTTTGGTGTATTAATGCGTGACGCCCGAGAAACGATACGAGGAGCTAAGCAGCGGAGCTGGATACAGACGCTAATTCTTCCATCGGCCCGATCCAATTAAAACAGGCTCGCAGCTCGCTCGATCGTCCATAATTGCCGAGTAATTACGAGTCGCTGCTAATTGTAAGTAGGCTAATTTCGTGCCCTCTGGCAACGTCGGAAATTCCGTTGGATGAGAACGCGATGCCTGAGAAATTTCAGCAAAATAAATAATAAAAAATGTATGTCCAAACCCAACTTCGAGAAAAAACAAAGCGGGCCTAACGTCAGGTTCCCCCAAATTACTGTCAATGGAACGGCAAAATTAACCGAGCAATATTCCCGTCGTTGCGGTTACCCCAGTTAAACAGCATCGGGTAAATAAGTAATCACATTACGATTCCCCAACAGCTTTCAATGAAAATCGTAATCCAAATTAAGTGCAATCAACTATTAATCCAAAATCGATGACGAGCGCGCGGAAAATTCGGCTGTCGGTGTCCTAAGGCCGCGGGAATTTATAACAGGAAAGAACCGCGGGGCGCGCATATAAATAGGTGTGACATTTCGTAAAACCGGGTGAGAATTAATTGAGATTGCTTTAATCCGATAGCGATGCTGGAATCGAGAGTTCTCGCTCTCTTTCTCTCTCTCTCTCTCTCTCTCTCTCTTTCTCGCTCGCGCGCGCAGGGAGTGTTAAGCGTGTATAATAGGGGCTCACTTGGCTGCCGTTGCCTACGTCAGTGCGATGTCCTACTTACATCAGTCACGGATTGCCTCGGGTATATAAGCAGAGAGTGAGAGAGAGAGAACAAGAGAATGAGAGAAATAGAGAGAGAGAGAGAGAGAGAGAGAGAGAGAGAGAGAAAGAGAGAAGCGAGGCTCGTGCACACACAGAGAGATCGAGCGCCGGAACGACTCCCTCTCGGCTTGTTATAAGCCGGCTAATATTGGTAATTAGGTAGGTCATCTAAATGCGCTTGTAACTGGCTAAATTCGTACTGGCTGTTAATGGACCCCGAACACATAGTATAATGTGTAGACGTATATATATGTACTTATATACGTATGGATATGTGTATGTGAATACGTATACATACGGTATTGTGTGTGTAAGTACTCAGGAGATCTACGTTCGAATGTATACCACATATGTACTTACTTATATATAGGCACGTACATATATAGGTACATACGTCGTTCTTGTGCGCATCGCAACGATATAGGTCAGTAAGTACTTGTAGTCGCGGTACCCCGGATCGGAAACCCGAACTCAAATTAGCGTCCGTGTCGTCAAGTATTCAGCGATTCGATTTGCGAGGTGCGCGAGCGGCGTGAACAACGATCGGGCAGAAAAAGAAAAATTCTCGATATACGCGCGGTCGTCCCGCGGCTGAAAGTTTGATGGCGCTGTGGAAAACTTGCGGGGTGCGGGAAAAATTGAGGAAATTTGGTGCAAATTGCGCGTGGTTGAAACTAAAAGAAATGTCGGGTCGGAATCCGGACTGAGATCAGCGCCGCCTGGTCCGCCTGGTGAGGCGAAAAAAGTAAATATATTTCATGTTTGCGGGTTGAAGAATTTGCGTGCACGTGAAAAAATGCGCTGAAAAAAATCGCTATCGGTAATGAAACGATTGATAATATCTGTACTGGAAAAAAGTCGAGGCGCCCGCGTGGGTAAAGAATATAAAAACGCGTATAAATCTCGCGTTTAATAAATCTCGAATGTAAAAAAAGTTGCAAAGTTTGATGGCGCTGTTGCAAAATTTGCGGGGTGAAGAAAAAATTGAGGAAATTTGGTGCAAATTACGCGTGGTTGAAACTAAAAAAAAATGTCGGATCGGAATCTGGACTGAGATCAACGCCGCCTGGTCCGCCTGGTGAGGCGAAAAAAGTAAATATATTTCATGATTGCGGGTTGAAGAATTTGCGTGCACGTGAAAAAAGGCGCTGAAAAAAATCGCTATCGGTAATGAAACGATTGATAATATCTATACTGGAAAAAAGTCGAGGCGCCCGCGTGGATAAAGAATATGAAAACGCGTATAAATCTCGCAAAGTCCAACAAGATTCCGGTCCATTCTGTGCGCGCGAGATATCGGTCAGCTACAAAGTGCGCGCGCGACGGCGGCGGCGGCGGCGGCCGTGATGAAGAGTCCCGCCGACGCGATTATCGCAGACTCGTTACGATCGAGTTAATATCAGTAATTAAGAAAGTTGCTTAGACGCGAGCGGCGAACGAGTGCGCGTCGACCGCGGCCGCTGCAGTCGCCGGTCGCTGGGGAATGCGGAGAGACCGGAGCGAGTTTGGCGGACGTTTGCTTACCCACATCTGTATCCACCGCCAGAGAGACTTCGCCTACACTCACTTGTGTCGTATATTCTACAGCCACAGTAGCAACGTCTATACTACAGTCATAGGTTATAAATTATAAGTTATAAGTTTCTGTAATGCAGGTTAGAGTCGAGAGCGAGAGAATGAAAAAAAAAAAAAAAAAATGTGGAGATATGTTTATCCATGTTAGGATTATTATTATCATGATTATTTAAATTTTTATTCTTCATCTTCTTTTTCTTGCTTTAATATTATTATTACACTTGATGCTGAAACTCAGAAGCGCGCGGCGAGCTCGCCCAGAAGTCCCGGTGATAATTTTCCCCGGGCTACTTAGCTGCGTCCTAATAATTAACCGATAATTATGCACGCCCGCGTGTACCGAGGCCCCGCACACTCGCGTGTGTAACTTCGATGTGACCTGGAAATGCTAATTGAAGGATCGAGCGAGCGAGCGACGGGGGCGGACGAAAACCACGCCGAGTGCCAGCGAGTTAATGTACGGAGGACCCGTGTTTGTCATTCCTCTCTCTTTCTCCCTCTCCCTCTCTCGCTCTCTCTCTCTGTTTCTGTCTCTTTGTCTCCCTTTCTCTCGGAGCTGCTGCGCGACGCGCTCCGCGCTTTTCTTAAATCAACGCGACGAGAGGTTCGATACCGGCGGAGCGCGCGCGTTATCGAAAACACGTACGAGCGGATCGAGAACGCGCGCGACTTTCCGGGGCTACCAGCATCGCGCGATGTCCCCGATTGAATTAGTAACGTCAATCACGTAGGTCCCGCGTAACTCAGGAATAACTGGCCCTCGCGAATTCGACGCGTGGTACTCTCGTAAATTAGGAAAGAGACTTTCGCGAGCGCGTGCATCACACTGCAAAACCAAGCGTGTCGCAAATCTGTTGTTGAGTAACAAATGAGTGTGTTGTTGAGTAATAAAAATGTTTTTTTTTTTTTTTCGTGAAAACAAAGCTTCCTTTACGAGGAAGCAATTGACTCCCATTGCTTCCTCATAGAGGAAAATATTTTTCAAGGTTTTCATGTCAGGACACTCAGAATGATCGAAAACGTCGAGAAAAGTGGTGAAGGAAAAAGATCGGGCTGACATTTGGCACGCAAGTAGAGTAGTTATCCATCTTTGAAGGTTGCATTTTTTTTACAAAATGTATCCGACAGCCATTAAGATTTTATGCAGCTTTTAGTTGTTTGAAAAAAGGACGTGAATGCTCTTACTTTCACAAAAGTTCGCTGATTTAGCTAAACAGTTGTTCGTAACTGAAGATACGATCAATGTTGTTTGGTGTTGAAGTTGGGCGAAATCGGTAAAGCAGTTCGGATTTGATAGAATCTCGAATTTTTCGAAAAAAGAAAATTGCTCTAAATAACGTCGGATCTCAACAATTCAACTGAAATATTCTACAGACTAAAAATAGCTTTCCGCGCTGCTATACTTACCAAATTTGGTGGTGATCGGTAAAGTGGTTTCCATTTTACGTCATTTTGAATTGTTCGAAATTTTTTTATTTTCGCTCTAACTTCCGCAAAAGGTAAGAACGTAAGATAAAACCTTATACCTAATCAAAATGAGATGTAATGGTCTTTGTTAGTTTTTTTGTGTTATATACCCGTAACAGGTTCTTCGCAGGAAGAATGTAAAAAAGTTGCAAAGTATAATTTTGCGCATTGATCCCTTATTAATTTTCGTTTTTCACAAAGCTTCCTCTTTGAAGAAGCCAGAATTGCCAAATCAGCTTACTTCATAGAGATAGCTTTGCGAAAAACGAAAGTTAATGAAAAAGCAGTGTGGAAAGTTCTACTTTCCAACTTTTTTTTCCATTACATTGTAACGAGTTTTTACGAACTTACAGGCGTGTTCTCTTCGGATATTATTTACCATGTAAACGCCAACATGCTTGAAAGTGTGTAAAAGCTCGTCGCAATGTAAAAGATAGGAGAGACAACGCACTTGCAACACGCTTATGGTTTTTAGCAAAACACGATGCAGCATTATAATTTCGTTGTGCAAAATTCCGGACGGTTTCGAACGTAATATTTTTGCTACGGACAATCGCGAATATTGGTTCATTCGTATTGGTCATTCTGGAGCCGTGTGACGATTTTTTTTAATTACGACGATTCAATGTGAACTAAATAGTAAAATTCAACGGCGACTCAAGTGCCCTAAATCAGCGAATAATCCACGGGGGACACAATCGCGACTATGGCGCGCTCGGTGTCTGGCCGTGAAATTCTTTACGGCCTTTGTCAGAGCTCCGCGAGCGATCGGTGAAGTTATTTACGCGCTCGGCTCGAGAGCCGCAAAGAGGCGATGAATCTGAGCCTGTTAATTAGCCGAGACGTCGGGGTGAATAAGCAAATACCGGAATAGATTACAGGCGCTGACCTCTCGGCGTGCGGGCGGGCGGGGGGTTACAAATGGTGGTATCCCTCTTGGTGGAACTAGCCGGCTGGATATAAATTGGCGGGCAAGAATTCCAGAGGCGAAACATCAGGCTGGGGGGGAGAGAGAGAGAGAGAGAGAGAGAGAGAAAGGGAGACGATAGAGAGGAGCGAAGAGACCGGCGCAGCATATTTGCTGGGCCATGTGATTCGCTCGTTGAGGTAAACACGAGCACGTGTTGGCTCCCGATGTGCCAACGAGCTGTACATACAACACACGGATGAAAATATGTATATATTTTTGTGAACGTGTGTCGTATGAAACGGTGCTCGAACGGCGAGGGTGGTTTCCAAGGAGGGAAATTGAGTGCGTGCGAGCGGCCGGCAAGAATGGAATCTTCTTTTCTTTCGCTGTTCTTGGCCTAACGATTGCTATTCACTTTCGGGCAGGGGGCTGGATTATGCGAAGCGAGGTGAGTGACCAAGGGTTGCGGTAAGGGTTACCGCGGTAAGGGTCCGCCCCTCCCCCTCCCAGTGCCGGGGGAGACAGGAAACCGAGGGACGAAAAAAAAAAAAATGAAGATGAGGACAAGAGACGAGACGAGCCGCGAGACGGGGGCAAGAAAGCGGGACCATAAGAGCCGAGGACTCGGAAAAACATGTGGGGGAATGGCGAAAGGGTCGGGAAAAACGTGTGGGGGAATGGCGGAAGTAGAGGTCTCCTATTTATATATTTCTGTGTGTATATAGCTCGGGGAAAAATGGGTCGCACAAGCGAAAAATGTTTTTACTTCACTCGGTGTCGTCGCTTCGCGTGCGTAATACGTCCATTTTACACCTTGTAAAGTAAAATTTCGTACAATACTCGGCAGAAAACCTTTTTCCGCCCTCGTATAGTAATGTAGTATTATATCTGCTGGCCGAAATGGCCGAATTTCCGACCGCTTCGCATGCGTAAAAACCGTCATTTTCGCACCTTGTGATATAAAATTTCGTACATTCCTCGTGCGAAACACTTTTTCTAACTCGTGGAGTAATGTACTATTGTGACCTACCCAAAGTGTATTTTTCCTGAATTTCATCCAAAAACTCGCTTCCAAACATCGAATTTGGGTATCGGTAAAAAAAAAAAGTTCTGGAGCAAAATGGAACGCTCCCCAAATACGGCAATGTACGATTTGAATTCACAAAGTGCTACTGGATGTCATCAGCGTTCATTGCATCCTATTCCTAACTGAAGGAAAGACGCAGATGTAAGTTTTCTAGATGTATATCAAGTGCATTCGCGTTCAGTGTACGTCTGATAGCAGGATTGGAAAAAAAGAAATGGAGTCACTTTTCCCTATATGTTCAACGGTTCCGTTGAATTGTGTTGTAGAACCGCGTTTTTTCCTAAAATCTCGGAGCGTCCTATTTTTCCCCGTAACATCATCCAAAATAAAAAAATGACTGTCCCATTCTGCCCCGACGTCCCATGTTGTCCCGTGCTCCCCTGTATATGCACTTGAGTCGCTGGGTTGAAAGTCGGAGAGGAAACGGGAACGCACACGATGGTAACGTTGAAGATATACCTCGAGGGGGGAGAGGCATGAAGGGGGAGGGGGCGCCGACGTTGAAAAATCCCAAAGGCGCCACTTGACTCGCCAGGGATATATTGTTGGGATAGGCACTCGAGAGCGAAGGGGCCGGGGGGGGGGGGGGATACACAAAAGGGAACGACGACTACGACGACGACGGCGCGACGCGCCCTCTCAATCGACCGAAGTGGTCGCGACGCGTGTAGGGTCAGACACGAGGGGAGGACCACGCGGCTCTCGTCGCAATATGTTTCGCGGGTTATGCAACGTATTTTATACCGAAGACCGAAATAATGCTTTAGGGTTCTCTTCTCGTGCGTCGAATATCCGACGCAGCCGACGATTCGAAATAAGTGCCGCGAGTTATTTCCGCGAGGCCTCGCGTTATCGTGATTCGCGATGTTGGGAATAGGTGGGATTTATACTTGGACCGCGATTCGCGCTTGACCCTAACCTCAATTGGTGAATTTTCCTGGGACGTGTGAGATTTATGCCGGTAGTGAGACAATCGCTAAATTTATAGCGATTTTTCCGAAGGTTCACATGGAAAAATACTCAAACTCCAGTTTTAAGAATTTATAAACTTGTTATAAAAAAATTCGAAACTTATTTTGAATCGTTTTTTTGCTTAAGCACTTCCAGCAATGGAAATTCACCGGCAAGAAAAAAGAGAATCAAAACGTGTCCGTGAGCAACAAAGTTTTCACGCACGAGCGGAACTCGGGAAAAGTTTTGTTCAAATAAACTTCCGACGAGTGATTGGCTTGTTTGATTAAGTGCGAGAAGCGAGAAGCGCGAAGCTTCGCCGGGGGGGAGAAAAAGCGATTGTTAGCGAGGTCAAGAAAACGAATCGATGCTCTTTCTCACCCTCTCGCCTTTCCGCTCGTTCAACCCATGGCTGAAATCTTCCTGCAACCAGAGCCTCCACCGTCCCTCGACTCGGGTCGGTTTTTCTCTCTCCCTCTCTCTCTCATTCTCTCTCTCTCTCTCTCTCTCTCTCTTTCTCTCTCTTTCTCTGTCTCTCTCTCTCCCTCTCGCTCGGTACGCTGGAACCGCGAACGCGGGGCTCGTCGACCCTCGTTCGCTTCCCCATTCAGCTCTCGCCCCTTTTGCCTCGATTCACCTCGCGCCGCGCCGACGATCAGACGGGCGATAACATTTCGCTCGACAACTTACCCACTTCCAGCTTGCGCCGCGCGCGCCGCCTGCGATCCTCTCGCTTTTCTTCTCGTCCCCCGATAATTTTCCGCCGCAGCACCCTCGACGCCCGCGGCTCTTTCCACCGCACCGGAAGCCAAGATGCTCCTCGAGGCCCCCCGCCGCCGCGATATTTCCTCCTCGACTCTCCTCCCACGGATATCTCGCTGTGCTCACTTTTACTCTCGATGACAGAATACACGATGTGCACTTTTTCTTTCTTTCGCGAGTTGAGCGCGCTATAAAAATTTCAATGTTGTCGTATGATTGCGAAATTTTTTAGGATGCTTTTTTCACGCGTGACGGATGCGCGACGTTCAGCTCTTGTGGATTTCGCCGCGAAAGCCAAATCGTCACACATCTGTCGGTCGTGAAAAATATTCCGCTGAATGCCGTTCGAAATTTTGTAATAATGACGTCAGAATTTTGATTTTACCACAGTACAAAATAAAATTGGCCTCAAACATATTTGACACAATGACAGTTTTTTTTTTCTATGATGAAGAGACGATTTCCCAACCTCAAGGAGCCGATTTCCGATTTCCCAGCCTCAAGGCTCTTTGAGGCTGGCAATTTTATTTTGTCCAGCAATAAAATCAAAATTCTGACGTCATTGTTACAAAATTTCGAACAACACTCAGCGGAATATTTTTCACGACCGACAGATGTGCGACGCTTTGCAGAAAAAAGGGCGGACTGCATTGTGCGTTGCGCCGTTATTAATTCTAATAACTCGCAAAGAAACACGCACGTGCGCAACACGCCCGCCCCCCCCCCCCCCAAAGGGTTATCCCTCCCGTAATGCTCGCAGTCACGAGTGGGTTTTGTACGCGCGATGGCTCTGATAGATCTAATTTGCGTGTAAAAGCTCCGTCATTCACTTTCCCCGAGATTCCCCGAGTCGACGCTCTTGGCCTTTGACGCGTCGACTCCCCCGAGCTCCCTGGGTGGCACGCGTCCCTCTCCGGAGCCCCGCGAGGATTTTACTGCGCTCACACGACGTGGCAATCGTAGCTCTCGATGACTCCGACTTGAACAAAGAGGCAACGCGGACTGAAATCCGACTGGACGAAAACGCGGCCGAGATTATTCTGTGGGTCACACAATTTTATCTTTACAAAATAAAATAAATAAATTAATTTATTTTATAATCAAATTTATTTATTTGTTTGTTTTTATTTATCTTGATATTAATTTTACAGATTGCATAAGAAAATAATAATATACAACGTAAAAAGAAGTCTAAAATAAATTCAAAACAATTTGAGTTCAATTACCCTTTGAAAAAAAAAAAAAAAAAAAAAAAAAAAAAAAATCAAACACAAAGATCCACACGTGGACTTGACTTAATCGGGCGTGCGTGCAATAATGAAAGGGAAATCGAACGGATCCGAAGTCTCGCCGAGGGTTTTTGGCCAGATGTTGAGCACCAAGGCGCGCAGCGTGAGCCGCGCGCGAGCGAAGGCGGCGGCCGGCACGTAAATACATCCTCAGTAGGGGGTGAGCCATCATAATGGGAGCGCCGTAGCGGGCTTAAGAGTTCTATTTGTGGTAATTCGGGGTTTAATGCACTCTCACTCGCACGCTCTGATTTAGACTGACGTGGACTTTTTAGCCGAACCCCAGCGGCGCGGACGCCGTAAAATATGAAATATTCTTCCTGCGCGTCCTGAGAGCCTCGAGGTAGCTGGACAGATGTGTGTACACGCTGCTCGTGGCTAAAAAAAAAAAAAAAAAAAAAAAAAAAATCCAAGCACTTACATTTTATATATAGTTACCTCGCGCAAAACCCATTTGAATACGTGTCGAGTAAACGAGGGAGAAAAAAAATGACCGCATATATCGCGTCAAAAAGTTTGTGGAGTGCGGCTGCAACGCGTCGAGCCGATATTCCATTCCATGACAGTTGAATGCGCGGGAAGCTGAAATAAACATCTGTAATAAACAGTTTATTAACGTCGATACCAGTTTATAAAAAGGTCATCGAAATATTTGTTAAACAATGTTTTTTTCGTCAATTTGTTAATGACATTTTCGAATTATTATTATGCAAAATTAATCTTTTCAGTGCCTTTAATTTGCATGATTTTTTTCAGATTTTTATATTATCGAGAAATGGTTGCAATTGTCTCGCAATTTTCGAAAACTTATGCGAACTCGACACCAGGCGCAAGGACTACCTTAAAGGAAGCAATAGGATGTAATAGCCGCAAACAATTTAATCGTTCCTGCAACCAACAGGCTCCAAGCATTTAAAATATTATTTTCCCAACTAACATCTTTTCTTCGTGTGCGTGGATTGGCAGGTCCACCTGCTGATCCTGTCGCCGCGACCGTCAAGTGACGTCCAGCAGGCGGAAATGCGGTTAATTTTCTTGTTGATCGACGAGTCCGTAAAATTATCGTCCGCACTTCGCGAGCGGTGAGAGCAAAACCACGTGCGAAAAGCCAAGATCGACGCTCGCGCCTCGCCGGGTTTACCCTCGAGACTTCTCCTTCTCTCCCGGCGCGTCTCGAGTCTCGCGTTTAATTCCTTCCAGCGGAAATCTTTTTGCTTCTGCTCGGCCGCTCTTTCCAATGAATTACGAATTACGGCATTACGAAGCCGTGGCAAGAGGCCTCGCTCGATTGATTACGCCGCGACGGTTGGAGAAAAGAGAAGAGAAAAAAAAACACGTATAATGTGATTGCACTGTATTCCATGAACAATGTCCCGATGGGCGGTTGCCAACTGGTCCCGTTGTGCGATACCTCTTTATGCTTCTCCGTCTTTCGGTTCCTGCGACCACGGATTTTTATATATATTTCACGTCGTACAAAAAAGTCACGACTTTATTAAGTCGTTAAGTTTTTACTTTTTTTTTTTTTAAGTAAATATATTCGCACACTATATGGTCAAGTCACGATATTTTGGCGAGCAGCCAGCGAGCGTTTAATGGCCGGAGAGCACAAAGTCTGCGTCCAGCTGTTATTTTCCAAACGCCGGAGGCGAATGCACGAAGGACAAGACGCGAGTGGCTGTAACATCGGCTGAAAACGTCTCCGGTGGAATCGGGACAGGCGGAGTTTCGACAGTCAATTGCATTTTCGAATACTCGAAGCTTTTGAAACACGGAGAAAAATAATGAGGGACTGACAACAAATCGATAATTAACGAATTTTAACGAATATATTAACGAATTTTTTGCTGTCGCAGCGAAATGTTTATCTCTCACGTCAAATTTTCAGCTCTTGCGCAGCAAGCGCCCCGTCAATATTTTTCTCCTTGAAAGGTTTAAATCCCGCCCGTTCAGCGTATCGATAAATCTCAGCAAATTGTGGATAAACACGACGCCGCCAATTATTTCCCGCCAAAAGAGATTACGTAATCGCGGGAATCCCGAAAATTCTGGCTGTAAAAAGGTGTAACGTGCGGGGCGTTAAACTTTGGTAATTTCCAATATAGAACTATTCCAATTCCCCGGACATAACTCGCGGTGCACTCGGCGCGCGTCGCGAGAAGTTCGCCTGACCCGGTAATATCATCGCTCTAAAATTCTAAAACCACGAGCGAGACGAGTAGCGAGAGGGGGAGAGACAGAGAGAGAGAGAGCTGAGAATCAGGCTCATAAATTGCAGCCGAGTCTAACCGCGGGCAGTGGGGCTCGGCCCCCGGTCGAGCTGCTGCCGCCGCCCCGGAGCCCCGTCGAGAACGCGACCAGCCGAAGCTTAGAAGAACCTTAGGATCGTTGAGAGAGATCGAGCGAGTTATACACCTACTTGGCCTCAACAGGAGCGCGGCTACACTGACGCGGACGGCCAGAGGGCATCGCGCTGCTCGCACCATTTCTAAACCCACACACACCTTATCTGCGGGCCACTGTAATAAGCCGCGATCTGGGATCGTATATATTCCGCAAAACGCGGGGCCCGCGCGCACGAACACGAAAGCACCAAGTAGTGATGCCGTTCGAGACGAGAAATTCTCGGCGAGACGAGACGAGAACGAGAAATTTCTCGTCTCGACCAAAAAAATTCTCGTCTCGAAAAGTCGAGACGAGACGAGAAATATTTCTCGTCTCAGCGAGAACGCGACGAGACTCTCGGCGAGATTCTCGACGAGACTTTCGGCGAAACTAATGAAATTTGAAGTAAACAAGTGTTTTAACATAATTTCAGAAAATAAAATAACTGGCTTGAAGAATCTCTGCGACTGGAAAGATAACCTTGAAAAAGTCCAGCGAATAAGAAAGAATGTCTTAAAAAATCTCTCTCCAACTGGAACGATAACTTTAAAAAAGCAATTTTCTGGAATTACTTACCTTCAGATATTGAAAATATTTTTTGGCAATAGTTGCCAACGGACCAGTGACGTAGTAAGTGGGTGGGCCCGAGGGCTCGTGTCCGATCAAAAACAGTTCTCCCACCCTAACCGCCCCCAAATCTTCGTTGCGCCACTGCAACGAACCAAGCGTTATTTTCACGAAACGAGACGAGAAGTAAAAACTACTCGTCTTATCTCGAGAATTGTTCGAGATTCTCAAAAAATGTTCTTGATTCTCGTAAAATGTTCGAAATTCTCGCGTTTCTCGAAATTCTCGCGTTCCTCGAAATTCTCACGTTTCTCGAAATTCTCGCGTTCCTCGAAATTCTCGCGTTTCTCGAAATTCTCGCGTTCCTCGAAATTCTCGCGTTTCTCGAAATTCTCGCCTTCCTCGAAAGTCTCGCGTTTCTCGAAATTCTCGCGTTTCTCGAGATTCTTGAAAATTTTTCAAGGTTCTCGATAATTTGTCGAGATTCTCGGGTTTTTTTCGAGATTCTCGAGAACTTGTCGAGAGTCTCGAGAATTTGTCGAGATTTCCGAGAACCGAGACGAGAAATATGTCTCGCCATTGTTTCCGAGACGAGACGAGAACTTGATCTCGTCGGTTCGAGACGAGACGAGAACTTGAACTTGTCGAGACGAGACGAGACGAGAATTCGCTATTTCTCGTCTCGTCTCGTCTCGACGGCATCACTAGCACCAAGTGTAGCTGGACTCTCGTTTGCACACGAAGAGGTCAAGTGTATTGGACTGTTGTCTAGGGAAGACCGGGGCATGCTGGGACACCTTTTGTTTGGCTTTTTTTTTTTTGTTTTTGTTGCGTTGGTGATTTGCAATATTGTTACGGAGTTTGTGTTCCATGATCGATTGGGTATACTCTGTGAAATCCCGAATGTCCCGCATGGCCCCGGCAATTCGTGATATCGTATCCTATCTTAAAAAGGCATGACGCGGCGAAAGTCGAATATCCAGAGTGTAATATAACTATTGTATCAACCATGGCACTTAGATAGATAATGACGAGCTGAGTAAAAAATCATTGGGGTAAAATGACGTCCGGTAAAAATTGACCGAGTTACAAGCGTTGCAAGTTGAACCAATGTGACAAAATTGTTCAACGAAATATCCGGCTACTTAATATCATTCCCACCTTGCTTTCACCTTGTTCTCACCTTGTCATCAACATGCTCTCACCTTGTTCTCACCTTGTTCTCACCTTGTTCTCACCCTTGTTCTTACCTTGTTCTCACCCTTGTTCTCACCTTGTTCTCAACTTGTTCTCACCTTGTACGCGCCTTGTACTCACCTTATCAATTTTGACCGGACGACATTTTACCCCAATGATGTTTTACTCAGCTCGTCATTATCTACCTAAGTGCCACGGTTGATACAATAGTTATGTTACACCCTGTAATATCGAAATACTGAAGCCGGTGTAACTCGTGCCGTGATTGGTTGGCGATGGCTATGTCGCAGAGCTAACTTCAGACTGCTGTGACCGCTGCAAAGTCACGTATGGCGCGCGTTTTAAATTACTGTATTTTCGCTTTAGTGGAATAGGATACTGCAACGATATGGCACATCGAAAGTCGATTATATCGAAATCGACTAAATATTCCCGCATATTTAGTCGATGTATTTTTTTATTGGTTCAATAAAAAAAATAAAATAAAAAAGCCTGGTATTTCACGTTTTCTTAATCACCGGGAATATCTAACGAACACAATCATGTGTTTTATATAACTATATCTTGGATTTAAGTATTATAAAAAAATCGAAATATGAGATATCATGCCTCTGATCCACTAAACACGTATAAAATTCACTGACTTTACCATTTAATATCTCGGAAGCTGTGCGGTAAATCCATCGCAAATTTTGCATACGCATCTATGAAGGCTTTCCCTACATCTTGAAAAAATTTCAGATTTTTATCTTGGATTGCCGTTTTTCACCGAACCTCCTTCTACGACGACAAAATTTTACTTTTGCAACCCTCAATTGGTTTTTTTACACGTAGCTAATCGAAATTCTATCGAATCCATCGGCAAGTTCACGATAAGATGTATCTCCGAGTGGCCATTGATGTCTTAGAGTCAAGAAAATTCGCGTCAAAGCGTCAATTTTTAATCGGCGTTTGTTCCGGCGTGCCCGATGTTCCGACTTGCCCCGGTCTCCTCTACTCACGTAGAGTCTAGCGTAGTCGGACTCTCGTTTACACCCAAAGGGCCCAAAGTATAGTGGACTCTCGTTTACACACCTAAAGACCACAATGTGTAGAGTCTCGTTTGCACACGAAGACCCCGGAGACTCGAGTTTATGGTATATATATATGTGTTATATGTACACGGAGAGAAGACGACCAAACTCCTCGGATCTCGTGGTCCGTGTGTAGGTTACATGCAGGGCTAAGTCTCGGCTGCACGCAGTCGAGTATACCGTGTATACTGCGGCGGATAGCGCGCTCGCAATTACAAGCTGGTCAACATGTAATTATCCCCAATGACCATAAATTATCGAATTTTTATGCGCAACATTCTTAATTACCCTTTGAATTAACATCAATCAACCCCCTTAATTACACGCTGCGACGACGACGACGGCGACGGCGGCGAGTCGCGTTCCCCGCGTCGCCGTCGCGCGGCGGCCGCGACGGCGAAGATGATGTCGCCCGTCGATGGAACGATAATACGTTGCGCGCTGACTGCGTGAGCTATTTGAACGGTTGTCGAGAGTTTCTGCGCTTCTCGTCTGTATCATCGGCTGAAATTAACCTGCGACGGATTTGCGGTTAATAAAATGAAGTTAAGAAATTTTGTACTTTGAGGTTAAGAAATGTGAGAAATGCTGCGGTTAACCATCAAGTGGTTAAAAAAATGAGAAATATCGTTATTTTTGTATCTGAAACGATTCTTCGATTACTACAAATCAAGCTGGATGAAGCAGCTCGAGTAAAGCAACTGGAGTAAAATCGAAAAATCGCCGCCAGGCAAAAACCAGAGAAACATAAAACTCGCTGCCCTGTGGTTAGAATAAGATGGAGAGATTCTCTAACTGCATTTTTTTTGTTCTGTTGCCCTTCGAGGTGTACGAAAAAAAAAAAAAAAAAAATCATCGGGGCAGAAGATTCCGAGGCGAATCCTTGAAACGCAACACAATGTTGGCCGGTTGTGGAATTAAGGTTGACGTACAGGTACAGGTAGGTCGCTCTTCTCGCTCTCTCCCTCGCGGATGGAGGATTGATGTGGCCGTGTAATTTTCTGCGATTCCCGTATTCCCTTCTGCCCAGCCGTCTGACACACGGCCTGGGCTGAGGGCTCGCTGCTCGCGCTCCTACATTAATGCGAGGCTGCGCGAGGCGTTCCCGGGGCCCCGTTGCTCCTCTGCTCTCGTATAATCTGACACCTCTCATTATACCGCATTTAAATCGGCTCCCTCTCGCTCGCTCTCTCACTCGCGAGCTACTTGATCGACTTTCCAAATACCCGACTATTATATCCTCGCAGCTCGATTGTATAATCGCCGCTGCATGCCCCAACACTGGTAGGTGGGGGGTTTCTTTTTTTGGCGAGCGCGTTTATGGTTTGTGGGTACGAAAAATCTACGATGCGGGTGATCGAGAGCGATCGCGCACTCGACAGGCTATTGTTAGGCCAGGCTTCTAATAATTTTCGGTGCTCCTTTGCCGCCCGCGAGACCCGCGCGTCTCTTGTGGATGTAGAATTACACGGCAATTAATGTGATCTCTTGAGAATTGATGACGATCCAGAGTCATCCAGATCCAGAGTGAAACGGAAGAGGAGAATATCGGTGGTACTGTGAACCAAGAAAATGCATTTCGGAACGTCTCGATAACGAAATGTTTTTTTTACATTTTTACAGATTTCTGAAGTTAACTTACAAAAAACGAAAAATGAAAAATTGATGTTCGAAAATAGCTTCGGTAAAATTAAAGTATCACTTTTCTGATCGACATACGAAGATTTTTGTATGCACACGCATTGCAATCATACAAACGAAGAGCAGACTGCATTTTGGAAAGTCTCGATATAACTATTTTTAAAATTGTTTGCAGACTTTGAATTTAACCTACAAAAAAATATCCGAAAATCGAAACAGCATCTTAAAAAATCGGCAAAAAATTGAAACCTCGAGATACCGAGTTCTGTCTTACGGAGTTCTCTTCGTATTTTAAATTTTTTATCGAATGGACAAAATATCCAAGGTACTTTTCAAGTGTCAAATTTGAGCACTAAAAAAATGTAGTTATTATTTTTAGGCGAGGTTTCTAATAATTTTCGGCCCTTCTCTGTCACCCGCGAACTAATTACACGTCACTTAAGTCGATCGCTTCAAAATTGATGATGATCCAGTTTGAGAGTAAAACGGTTGAAGAGAATATTTTTGGTTCTGTAAAATTCGTAAAAAAAAAATGTAATACCTTTTTTTTCTCTCAATGTGTCAAAGAAATTCCTTCATGGCGGTGAGACACAACCGGAGGTCTCGCCGGACGATTGCGAGTGACGACAAAAAAGTAACGAGCGATCGCGAGCCCGAAAGACGCTCGCGTCGTCTGCTCAACGGTGATTCACCTTCGACCCCTCCTTCCTCGAAGCGCGAGCGGCTCGCGTGACGGAAAAAAAATCGAGCGAACGAGCCAACTTGCGGGATTATTAAATATCCGGTTCGGAGTCAAAACGCTTTCGTATATCGAGACGGTGTAATATCTGTACACGTCGGTGTATGCGGTGTACTCGGCGCTTAACTGAAGTCGTGTCAACGTTTCTGTCGCCCGTTTACCGGAGCTTACCGACCCTTTGAATAATCGCCACAACCACGCGAGCGTCTGACACCTCCACACATCATATTCCCAGCAGTTTCTCGCGGTCCTTCTTTTCTCCTCGCTCGAAACACGAATCTATTTCCGTTGGTTATCGTGACTCGACGTAGTAGGAAATGCAAATTTATCGAGCTGCATTTCTTTTCGTTAGCTTATTCACATTTTTTAAATCGATCGACTATCGGTTCGAGGATTTTTCTTGAGGCAACAATGATTAATCGACCACCATTTCATTTCGTTTCGTTTGTTTATTCGTCACTGATTTTCCGAATCGGTTCAATGATTTTGTTTTAAGACTGCGATAATTAATCTGTTAAATAAAAAAAAACACCGACTGAGATTTGCGATTCGTATTTTATATTGAAGTAGCGAATTATTTTTCTGCTAAATTTTTACCAGCCAACCGAGCGTCCAATGTGTCATTCTTCTTCGCTCGCAGCGTTGCACTCGGATCCCTCTCGCCGGGAGGACGACGCTCAATGATCCATCCAGCCGTTCATCATAGGCCAAGAGCGAGAAACGCTTTAAAAAACGTTCGAGCACGTTGGACCCGGGCCAGGCCCGAAAATAGAAGCAGATGTTGTTAGCCGCTTTTCGAAAGCTCGTGGATGACGACGTCGCCGGGTTCTTCTTCTTTCTCGTCGAGATTCACGAGGGGGGGGGGGGGGGGGGGGGCGAGAGAGAAGCGCCGAAGCGTCGCGTCACTCGCGCCCGATGCTCTGGAATAAAAGTCGCCGGGTGGAAAAGAGACGCCGAATAAAAGAGAGATGGAGAAAAAAAAAAAGAAGTAGTCGACGGCGCCGGACGGGAACCGCCGTGATTGCCCTTGAATTCTTACTAACAGAACGCTTAGATAAAAATAATTACCTATATAAATGTGCGTGGCCCGCGGACGACGTCGCGACTCGCGCGGCGTCGAGTGTGCGTTACAACCGCAGCCCGGGCCGCCCCCCCCCCCCCCCCCCCCCCGAGAAGTGGCGACCGCGAGAGAAGTTTTTGCGCTTTGAAGTCGAGAGATTAACGGGTCGCTCCTTCTAATTTTCTGTGTCTGCGCATTCTTAACAGCTGCGCCAGTTTCGTCAGTTTCGATGTGGCTGATACTGCGAGCGCCGTATATATACGGTGGGCGCCACCGCGGCCCTTTGCTTAATTAGCGATCGTCATGTTCGCGGGTAGACGCTTTTTGTCACTGCGTCGACGACGACATCGGTCGGTAATGTCGAAGAGGAGGGGTGGGGGGTAGACTACTCCGAGTTGCGATCAAAAAATAGAAATAGCATTCCCTGAATATTTAGGTTTTTATATTTCATTAAAGGGGTATGGAGATTTTTAATTTTTCTATTAAATTTTTTATGAATTAAGGGGGGGGGGGGGGGCATCGTTAATTCGGTGAAAAAAAATACCCCTTTTCAACGATTTTTTTTACAAGATACAGGCAGTGTATTTTTAATTTCATGGTTGCAGTATTGTAGAGTAACATTTCAAGATTATTTTCTGATAATTTCAGCGAAAAATATTAAAAACTAAGCCGTTGAAGTTAATCTGCGGAGACGTCTCCAAAGAAAGTGGATTTGCGGTGACGGTTGTAACACATCACTCGATCATCTAATATCAAAAAATGAAATTAATTTTATTAGTTTACGAGTTTCTCCAGGTAACGCTGTCGAGTTTTAAAAAACGGTAAATTTGTTACTGTAAAATAAAAAATACGAACAAATTTTTTTTAAACTCGACAGCGTTACCTCATGAATTATACAGAGAAAGAGTGTGCCAAGTTTGAAAAGGATTGGTACAATAAATTTCCAACTACAGCCGTCACCGATTTTGAAAACTTGAAGTGCGGGAAAATCGCTTTAAAGTGAAAACTTATATACGAAACGACAGAGAGCCTTGGATGGTTAAGATTCCATATCTCCATTAATTTTGCTTCAATTGCTCTAAAAACTTCATACAATATTCTTGAGATGTTGTGCATTCATAAAGTAACATTTTTTTAAAATGAAAAAAAAAGTTTCAAGACCATAAACCCCACCCAACATATTATTGTCAGAGCCGTTCCTGATTTCGGTGGATAATGTTGGGGTGGTCGGGGTTGCAAGAAGAAAGCAGACTGCTCCGAGTTTGATAAAAAAAAATAGAAATGGCGACCCTGAAAATTTCGGATTTATTTTATTTTCTTTCAGGCACACAGATATTTTTTTATTTTTGTGTTGCATTTTTCATGAATTAGTAGAACGTATTATTGCAAGCGCCTTTTGTGACTGATTATTGTATGAATGACACACATTCAGCGTTTGCTCAACAATGTAAATCTCTGACTTCAGATCGCGAGTCCTCGGGATGCTTGGTTGACATGGCGGAGGGTTCGGCCGAGGAGGAACAGAGCAGTACCGCTGCGCCCGCATCGCCGCCAGCCGATCTCCACACGCTCAACATCCAATTGTCGCCGCCCTATCACCACCGGCACCTACAGTCCCGTCTTCACCATCGACAGGAGCCTAACATGTTGGCTACTGCCGCACCACCCAGGCACAGCCACAGCAGCATGCTGTCCCATCAGGTCAAGACGGAGCCCGACATGGACGGTTCGTGCGACCTCCCGTTGAACCTGAAAAGCGAGGTAAGCGCAGTGAATGACACGCTATTCGTTTTCATTAAAAAACGATTCTACTTAACAGTGTGATATTATTGAGAATGGTCCAATTAGTCGAATGACACGGTAATGCGAATGGAGCATTTGATCGCGGGGCACACGTGTCTTCGAAGTGCAACGGTCTTCGTCTTTCATTCATGTATACTGAATGGATGCGCTGGGTTTTGTGTGCCAATGATTATCAATTGTCCGGTCGAGTAGTCCACGTGTGCACGGGCTCGAAATTACACGGTCTAAATCGGGCATTGACCTCCATCGGGTTCTATGTAAGGATGGGCGATGTTGAGAAAAGAAAAAAAATCGACGTAAAAAAAATCGATTTTTTTTAATCGATTATGAAGAATCGATGTTTCTCAAAAAACATCGGAACATCGATTATTTTACATCGGTAAAGTAGAAAACGATGAAGTAGAGAACGATCAAAATATTATAAGCAAAATTATTTTATTCGAGTAATAAAGTTGCCCATGGTCTCAAGGCACATTCAATACATGGTGATCCTTAAATCAGTATCGAATGATCACGATTCATGCAATCATGAGTACCCGTTGGCGGTGAAATTTGCTAATATACCTATCCGATTTTTTTTCTCGACGTTTCATAAATAAACATCGAACATCGATTAATCGGCTTTGAGAAACATCGGAAAAAAATCGATTATTTGACAAAAAATCGTCGGTGGTCGATTAATCGACAAACATCGCCCATCCCTAGTTCTATGGCGAAATGGGTAGTTGAAAAAATGTTAATGTTTGAAAATATGGCTTCACTAAAATTGAAGTGTCTTTTTTTCTGGTCGGCACACGGAGATTTCCTTCTGCTCGTGTATTGCAATCTTACAAACGAAGAGAATGCATCTCGGAAAGTCTCGATATCGAACATTTTATTTTTTTGACAGGTTTACAAAATTAACTTAGCACGAAAATCCAAAAATCGCGACATCAAAAGTCGGTAAAAAAATTGAAATGTAAGTTCCAGCATTCTCTTTGTTTTTAAATTTCCATTGAAAAGAAGAAAAAAATCCGCTCTCGGTCAGTCGAAAAAAAAAATCCACGCCAGAATTTTTGTGAAATAGACCGAATTTTTAGTCCCAAAATTTCGTAAAAAATCTGAACTCTCTATTTTTCGTATTACCTACTTCGTCTCCTCGAATCTCCGCAAAAACCGTTACATTCCGATAACAAAGTAGGCGAGCTAACGGAAAGTCTCTAATTATCCGCTTGTTCCGCGAGCCAAAGGACACTCGTAATTCAGTTACTCCCGTAGGCAGCGTGGAGTCGTCGAACGGGTCGTAAATATGCCTGTAAGAGTTTAGCGACTCTCGCGACGGTGGCGCGGCCGTGGTGAAAGTCGTAAATCCGGTAGCGAAGGGATACAAGCGGCGCTCCTACGCTTCTTCGCGTTCACGGCGAGCTCGCAAACTCGAGAATGCGGTGAATGGGGGTTGTTTGCATGAAGCTTATGCGCCCACCTTTGGCGAACAGAGCGACCAGCCTCCAGCTTTGCCGCCGGTCTCTGCTTGCGTATCGGACTAAAGCGGAAGCAGTGAGAGTACGAGCCCCCCCCCCGTCGAGGCCCTCGAAGGGATGATTACGTGAGTGAAGTCTCAGAGCGGCGTTGAAAAACGTAACGCACGAGTGTCGTGTAAATCATTGTTAAAAACTTGGAAGCGAAAAATCGATCCTGCGTGTGCTAAGTAGGCGCACCAAACCGGCGAAAAAAAGTCTCCTCCTTCGACGCAGGAACGCGCATTATTAACATTATTATCGCGAGGCACGGTGAGGCTGCTTTCTGGAAAAGCAGCCTCATCCGTCGTCACTCTGATCCGTATCCATCTATTACGCTATTATCCCCCGGGCAAACATCGTGTCTATCCGACCGGTGGAGTCGTGAGAAGCTCTCGCGAGCTAATGCCAGGCCGTACAAGTGCATATAGCGACGTGCATATAGCGGCGGAACATTTATTAATTTACGCGTGGGATGACTGGAAAGAGAGGCCGATTACGAGGAAAAGTAATCAGGATCTAATCTCGACGCGAGCCCCGGTGAAAGTCGCGCGAGGGACGAAACGTTCGCGAGAATGTGTGGAAAAAGTGTCCGCTGGGCTCGAAGAGAAAGATTTTCACAAAATAGTCCACCCCCTGACGGAAAAGAAATATATACGAAAATGTATTTGGAATATACAACTTTCCGGACGATAATATGTTAAAATAGTACATTGTGTGACTAGTGCGCGAAGTAGGCGATTCACGACGAGTGTGAAGTTTGCCGAATAGTGCGCAAATAAAATTCGCGCACTGTTCGGAGTGTGCGAATAAATTCTCCAATAACATGCGAAAATCGACTACTTCGCGCCCGCTACGCAGGCACGAGAAGACGAACTTCGCACGCACATATGTCAAAAACACATTTTGAATTTAGATCTATTTTTTGCTCACATAGATTTCGTATACAACCTAAATTAGAACCGACATTAACAATTTTTCGGAAAAATAGATCTTTTATATCTGGAATACATCTTCAGCAAGAGAAAAAGTTTCATTGATTTCAAAGGAATGGGTGGACTGGATTTTTTTCATTGATTCCAATAAAATATTTCTTTGAATTTCGAAGACACAATATCCTTGATTCAAAGAAACGATCTACTTGATGGCACCCGGTCCGCCAACGTTTGGCGCACTCGCGATAAATCGTATTGGTGCTTCTCGCGCGATCTGGTCTGTTATGTTGTGGTCAAGTCAAGTGAAATCAAGAAGATAATCATTGGTTAAACCATTCAAGTTATTGGTTAACATATCTAAGTATTATGGTATTATATAACCAAGAACTTGTTCGACGTAACCTATAATTTGGTTGATGTGATCATTCAAAGAAAATATAATATTAATTTAAGGATATTATTTCATCGACGTCAAAGAAATGTTTCATAGGTTGAGATTTCAAGGAAATTTCATTGAATCAAGAAAACTTTTTCTCTCGGTGTTTTATATATCTCGCATATACTTTATTTCCGTATGGAACGTCCCTGGTAAAAATTATGTGTTTCGTCTTATACTTATATAGCCTTCGTCAAGCCCTGGCCAGGCCCTGGTCAGGGCCACGTTGGCCACAGTAGGGCCTAAGTCGAGCCTGACTTGGGTCCAATGTAACGCTACAGTTTTTCTACTATCATCCCTGGTAGATATTCTATGTCGTTACATCCGGCGCGAGTCAGTCTCTGGTCAGGCCCCGATCAGGGTCAAATTTAACGCCATACATTTTCTACCACGGCATAGATATTATTACAATAATTATCGTGAACGCACCGGCGGAAATAATGATACATTCCGGGTTCTCGGGCTAAAATGTAACACAAGCCGGTTCGATTTGCATTTTTATGCTAATCAACAGCGGACCACCTTGCGCACGCGCATTAGCCACTACCTCAGTTCCGCCGGTAAACATGGTATACAATTATTTTTTCGCTTTTCTAAAACAAAAATCCATTCCCGGGGGTTGTTGCTCGGGGCGCAACGCGTTGACTCATCCCCGCGCGACGTCGACGTCGGGCCACGAGGTGTATTATAAGTCATCGAAGCTCACGCACGGTCGCCCCGGGGCGCGCATTCCTCCTTGATGGTCCCGAGTCCCGGGCGCAAACCCGTAAGTGCATCTGTCAAGAAGTGATTGAAGGCAAACGATCGAGGCGGCCACCGCCGCTTTCCGCCCGCGTCACCGGGCAACGCGACGTGCGCTGTTTCAGGCTCCGGAGTTTCTCACTCTCTTTCTCTCTCTCTCCCTCTCTCACCTCGAGATCTCATTGCAGGCTCCCAGGCTCATTTCAGCGTCTCAATTGCGTTTCGATCGAATTTCACAATTATGATTATTATTTGCCCGTGACGGGTTTTGCGCCGTGAACACGCGATTTGGATCTGGCAACCCGGGAACGACCCGGCCAGCTGAGACTGTAGCCGGAACGCAAGCGATGGCTGAGGCGCGGGGGGGCGGGGGGGTTGAGGGGCTCAAGCGCAGAAGGTGTGCGAGCTTTTGACGGCTGCGAGAACGACGTGAGATGAAGCCCGAGGGGACGGGGGCCGTGAGGAATCCGGTTACCTTATCGCGTGCGAGCATTAAAATTTTGTTTACACTCGCTGTAATGACGTTCGGTGTGAGCAGGTAATACAGTCGGGGCGCAGGTGCGACGGTTATTATAATGCAACTATAGTCGCGACGCTTTTGCGCTGCGTGCGCGACTGACTATGCAACTACAACATATGCGCATATAATATCGGCGCTGCACTTGCAATTGTGCTGATCGTCCCGTATCGTCGCAATGAGCTCTGTACGAGTGACACCGGTTGGGGGGTCACCCGTACAGCGCGCAGTTGATTCTCGGTAGCCGTCCAACAGTTCAAAATTCACGGCTGCGGATCGGATAACGTCGCGCGGACACGGCAAAAGTAGTTTACAGTGACGGGATTTATATATATATATATGTGTTATGCATATATGTTGTACGAGCATCACCCGTTGTCGTTATCATTATGGAGTTATGTTACGAGAGTGAATCGCACATCGAACGCACCGAATTGGCCGCATTCGTCATATATTTCGAGCGACAGTCGTATAAAGGGCAGAATGATGATAGAAGAGTAACGGCTCTTGTAAAAGGTTCAGGGGGGACGAGAGCCCATGTGATCATCGTTGCGTTATGGCGCCAGGCGATATGGGGCGACCAGGCGTCATGGGAATATTTGTACTTGCATCGTGTACCGGAATCTCGGTGATTGGTGACTGTTGTCGGTCACCCCGAGAGCTGATGTTGAGTGAACTTAGGGATTCAAGCTTGGACCTGTGGATTCATTTGAGTCAGTCAATCTTTTTGCCTTGTTAATAAGGAAATTATGTGTATGGATTTTAGCGCCTCGAACCATGTAAATATAGTGATGCTTCTCACTGCTTGTGGACCAGCTGGAATCGTGGTGATTCGTGACAATCATCGGTCAAAATGGGCGTTGATGTTCAGTGGATTCAGTTATTCATGGTTGGAATTCTGAATTCACTTGAGTTAATCAAGACTTTTTGCTTGTCTCGTTAATGTATTGATTAGCAAATGATAGGTATGCATTTTTGCGTCCCGATCTATATAAGAATATTTCCCATTGAACCTGGACCAGCTGGCATCGCGGTGGAGCTGATGTTGAGTGGTCTGACTGATTCAAGGTTGGACTTCTGGAGTCAATCAAGGTTTTTGCCATTCAGTTTCGTTGACTGATTATCATGAAAATAACTTGTATGGATATCCGCGTCTCGATCCATACGAGGACCCTTCGCCCACCGTCGGGTTATCTCATTTTACCCCAGCCGCACGAATCGCCGCTCTTTTGATTGGCAAAAAACGCGCTATTTTTCCCGGAAAACCTCGGGCAACCCACGTCCAACAGCGTCGACTTATCGTTTCGGCCGGCGTTTCCACCGCTTTAGCTAGTTAGCGGTACACTCGATGCACGCCCGCGGACACACGTATATATATTTTTTTCCCGTATCGCCGGTGCGTCTGATGGAAAATTTATCAATGGATTAATTTGGGTGATTGGCGAGAGGTAGCTCGGACAATCGTGGTCATCTCTTTGTACCGATTAAACCTAAAAGTTCTTTTCAATCTGGGTCTCTATCTCCCTTTCTACTTTTTTCCACCTCCAACCCCCCCCCCCCCCCTTCCCTCCTCGCCCTCCCCCCTCGCGGCGATAACAGCATCGGTCCTGGCCCGCGCGCGCTTGCAATGCGTTTTCACCGCATTCGATGCTCCCGCCGTTAGTGTGTAGTGGCGGTTCATACATCAAAAGATCCGGGCGTTTTTTCCATTAGTTTGGAATTTGATTAAATTGAAAATCTGTCAATTTAGGAAAAAGCATCCGACAGCTTATATTGACGTCGGACATTACATGTATGCATGTTGTGTGTGGGTGTGTGTGTGTGTGTGTGTGTATGTGTGTAGGGGGGGGGGGGGGAGCGGGAGGTGAACCCCGAGGATGCACGAGAGTCGCTCTGGCGCTGCTGCTACTGCTGCTGTCCACCGTCGGTTCATCCAGATAACTTTTTTTCCTCTCTGCCTCTTTCTCTCTCTCTCCCTCTCGGCCGCGCCTCGTGATATCCTTCCTCTGGCTTCACGACGACGTTCGCTCTTTTTTTTTTTTCAGAATTAATCACCGCCCGGCTAGCGCTACCGCTGCGTGGCAATGTACTGGGGTCTCTTTAAGCGCGTCACTCCTTCATTTTAGCTCTTTCACGCTGCTCGCCGCTGCCGGCCACCGTATGAAAAAAGGGTCTTCACGACCGCTTAATAGTGGAACGACGTTGCAGTTCTCGGCGCGAATGAATTCATTAATACGGGACTCGAGGGGGGGCAGAACGGATTACGCGACAATTGGATCTGAAAAGCGTGGACATAAATGAGTATAGATAGGGTCGGTAATGAATGTTCCGAGGACTCGGGTGATGCAGAGAGCGGAATTGTGGATGATGATAATGAGAGCCAAGCTTTTCTCGTGGTCATTACTAATTTAATTTCCACACCTTTTTCGCTCTTAACGAGTTTACCCCCCTGAAATTCGTTTGGAATTGACATGGTTTCACTTCTCCAGGTGGTTTATCGTGCTGCATTTCTTCGTCAGGAATTCGCAATCGTGTGCGCTGTACGTTTTTTCTTCGCTCAATTCGATCATTGACCGCGAACTACCGACGCGTGAAACCTAACCTACCGCTTATCGGCCCGGCGATAATAACATCATTGGTCCGGTTCCGGCACACGAAAAGCAACATTTTACTCCAGTGCCAGACGATTAAGTAACGGTAATTGCAATTTGTACAGCCCGCGCGTACGTCGAGAGCCCATTGTCCAATTTGAACCCACATTATATTCCAGCGATAAGCAGCTGACCTCATGTTCAGCCAATGGACAAAACGTATTATCGGATCGTTAATTCGCCCGCCGCTATTATTGCCAATGCCACTGTTATCATTATGCGACGCGAACCAAGTTTTGTATCTGCTTTCACTCGAATGTCTCCCCCACCCCGGGCAAAGATCAAGGACGAAGGCCTGACCGTTTTGGCAATAGTTCCGCTAGGTTCAACCCAAGTGGTGACGTTCGACGCTGAGACCAGCGTCACCGCGGCGTGCGGGCCCTTTGAAAGTACCGTCGTTGCCGCGTTGCCGTTGCCACTTCTGCCGCATGTTGTACGTACAAAACTCAACGAAACTCCGAGTGGGGCCCAGCAACTCCGGTCTAGGGGGGAGGGGGGGAGGGGGGGGGGGGGGTGGTAGGGAAAGGACATAGAAGGAGTAGGAAACAGAGGGGTGCAAAGGCAACCTGCCACACATTGCCCGGCAACTCTCTGGCGGTGCCAAATAACAATGTTGAATCTCATAAACAAGGAGACAAGATAAATACCCGGTGGCCAGTGGCCTGGGGGGAGGTGGGAGAGCGCGGAGTGGACAGAGTCCGTTCGACCACCCACTGGTCACTGCCTTGGCCACCCTTCATCCTCCTTCTGCCCACCCTCCCGGGCATGAGAGACTCTGCTGGTAATTTCACGGTGTCTTGCATCCCTGAGCGAACCGCTGGCCGAGTCGCACCCCCCTTGTCCGTGTACTCCCCCCCACTCCTCCTCCGCCCCCTCACTGTTCTATCCACTTCGTCGTCGTCCCCCCCACCACCCTCACGACCTACTACTACCTACTCTCTGCCCAGCAACGCTGGGTACAATCCATTCACTCCACGTACCACCGAGCGCCGCATTATGAGCGCCACTCGCGCCGCATTAGCCGTGGCCTGTGTGATCCTGCGACTCATCAAACTCCACTTCCGGATTAGGCTGACAATGTGTGCGAGCGTTAACCGATTTTCGATTGACGACGCGGGTCGAGGGTTTGTCGTTGAGTTGCCGTTGGATTCGACCGGAAGAAACGGCCCGTCCTGCCGCTTCTCGTCATTGACGACGTTTTTGCGGTTGCGTTGTATTCGGGCGGAACGAGACTGACAGCCGAGTTCGAGTCGGCAATCCTGAGACCATCCAGTTTATGAGGAATTGACCGTCCAGTAGCCAGGGATGGATGTTATACCCTACCGTTTCGCGTGACGTCATTAACGGCAATGTTTTTGCACAGTTGCATTGAATTCAAGCTGGAAGAATTTGCCAGAAAGCCCGAATCCATAGCTTCCAATTCTGAGACCAATCCAATTGATCAATCCAATCCAATCGAATTCATCAGGAATCCCAGCGTCAGAGACGAAGGCTACGTTGCGCCTGACGTCATTGAAGAACATTATCCAACTTAATCCCCCAGCACGAAAGACACACAGAAGGGGCTGCCGGCCCCGGGTCGACCCTTTCCCTTCCTTCGCGACTCCGCGCGTCCTCCCGGACGTAAATTTGCTTACGCGATGACCAAAGGGTTCGCCCCTCCCCCCGCTCATCTACTGAGCGCGATGGACACACTCCGACAAATTGCATCGACGATAACTTGGCGACTCGGCGGCTGGCGGCGGCAGCTCGAAAGTTTTTCATCCTCTCCTCGGACGACGACGACGACGCAGCAGACGACGTGGACGAAGGTGGAGGTGCGAGAAGCGCCTGCAAATCATAAATCAAATTATCCGGAGAGATTAGATTTCTGTTTGGCTATACGCTTGAGCTCTCGAGTTTCGGACGTATAGAGGCGACCTCCCTCTTGCTCGCTCGCCTAGTCGCGCGAGCGCCAGTCGAGGGTTACGTACTACAAGGACCGCGCGCGTCCTGTGTGGATCGAGGCTGAAGCGGAGGACCCGAAGCCCTCGGTTCTCTTCCCCATCATTCCTCGTGCTTCTCCGTCTCGGTCTCGCCTTCTCAGAGGTTCAAGCGTCCACCTCTCTCTCTCGCTCTGTCTTGCTTCGACGCTCAAGGCAGGCGGCGAGGGGAACGGGGGGAGGAGTGGCTATTCCTTCGTGTTGGTGCGCACTGCAGGGTCCAACATTAGTTAACGATTAATCAAGGCGCTTGTAGCTCAACATATATCATTAAACTAGTTAGCGAAGTAGGGTCGGCCAAGTGTGCTGACCACTGGCCCGACCCTCCCTGCTTCTCGTCCGCCGTTCTCCTGCCACCACCTACTCGCCTCCCGGACCCCCTTTCCCTCCCCCTCGACGCGGCTCAGCCACATCCCCCTCCAGTAACAATTCCCCCGGCCCCCCGAGCTCTCCCCCCCCCCCCCACGGAAAACCACCCTCTACGAGTAGTTCGCTCTCGTAGTTCGCGCGTCCTTCGGCGAAACCAGCCGCGCACCGGGGTGTCTCGCCCTCTGGCGACTCGTGTGCTTCACGGACAGAACGAAACTCTTAGAGAGCCCGGTACAATTCTGACTGGGCGGCCTCTTCTGGTACGTTTTCGCCCTCTCCCGCACTTGGTGGCGAGCCTCGAATTGAATGCGCGGGGCCTCTTCGCGCTTTTCCTGCTGCGTTTGGAATGGTAGTTAGGGTGGCTTGCAAAAGTGGGATTTAAGCTCTTGGTCCTCTTGGGCTAAGTTGGGATTTCCGGTAACGACGGCTCGATGAATCCTCCAAGAAGACACGAAATTCGTAAACACATGTAAACTGGCTTTTTTTCGGCAATGACTTTTCGATGGAATCCGGCAAAAAGACAAAAGCGGGGAACGGTAACGCGATACGTTTACACGCAGAGGCAGATTAGACACGGACGAGTATCGGACGAGCGGCGCAGTGGAGATTCCGAGTTTCCAGAATGTTTCTCTCCGGCGTCGGTTACGAACATGCTAAATTAATTCCGGTTTCTCTGGCGGGCGAGAGAGCGGAGGGAGAGAGAGAGAGAGAGCGAGTGGGGCTTCTGCGGCAGCCGGTACCACGCGCTACCCGTGGGGACTAACCGACTGACCAGAGAGCAGCTCCGCCCTTATCTTCCTTGTCTCTCGCCCGCGTCGCTGTTTCCCTTCCTGCTGCTGCTGCTGTGCACTGCGCAAAAGCTTCTCAGATCCTTCAGGATCACCCTTTCAACTTGGACACTCGCTTCGGGCTCGACTTTCCCCACGTCTGGTACGTTCAGCGACGGCTTCCCGTGGGATATTCTTTTGCCACAGGAATTTCGAAGAGCTACGCTGATCATCCGTGTTCCTGTTCATCATTGAGACCACTTTTTTCTTCTCTTCCACCGTTGAACACCGCAAAAAAGGCATCGCATGTCCTTCAATGTTGCAGCATTCGACATTCGTCATTGAACCTAGAGACGAATTTTTGAAATTACGTTGGAAAGTTGGAGCCGAAGTTTGCGCATTCCATTTGCATGCTCGCAACGGGTATCCAGTTGTTCCATCCAGTAGCCGCGTACGCCCTCGTGACCTCCGCGAATCTCCTTCAGGTTTTAACCATCAGCAGAGACGCCGCGCGCGGCCGCACGATATAGGCTGCTCCCGTGCGCCCGCGGGCGCCCCTTATAAATCCTGCAGGACTCCTGCAGGCACTAATGTACGACTGTTTGCGGGTATAACTTGGCCCCGACACGAAGGATAGGGGGGATGGTGTTTCCAGTACAGGCTAAGCCGGGCTAAAGGCTCGCCAGACCGAGCCATTCCTCACCGCCCAACAGACTTGCAGCACCTCGGCCCGGCACCGCCGCTCCTAACCCCTCTGCCAACCCCCCCCCCCTCCCCCTCCCCCTCCCTTCTCCTTCCTTCCTCCCTCGCCCTTTCTCCCCTGTCTGTCCTGGCGCTTGTCTTTGCTTCTTATCCCTAAGCAAATGTGGTCAGCGCGAGGATGGTGCCGGATTTTATTGATGGATTTATGCGTTCTTGCGCCAGGGACGCGATACCTTGCGACGCCTTGAATCCCGGTTGAGCCTTATTTAAGGAGTCGTTAACCTTGTTCTCGTAAAGAGAAATAGAAAATGGAAATTCTTGCAACATTTACGCGACACGGAGATGAGAGTTGCGGTTGGTCAACTTATTTGACCACCACTGCGTTCATCCAGCGAGATAGTGTTGAATCCCAGTGTCTCTGGATCTGGCTCCGGTTGTTCGGGCGCGCCGGACTTGTACCCAGAGAACCCCGAGCCACGAAGCACCAGCATTGTCCGGCGGTGTCGTCGGCAAACGTTTGCTCGACAAACAAATTCTCCACTATCCTACCTCGACTAGTCGTCTACTTTGCTCCGCTGCTTCTGCCGTCGTCGCTGCCGCTGCCACCGCGGCGACTCTGTTTTACTGCATAAATGAGAGGGTAGTCGTATAAGTACAGCGGAGGGTTGAAACTGTCCAAGAACCGTGGATTACGATCGGAACCGGAAGGAAATGTCCTGGATCCACGATGCACCAACTGTCTTGCGATTTTTCGAAAACTCATACGATGCATCCAACACGGGAACCAATGACAACAGAATTCGTCATAAACTCTTCTAAAATTTAGAAGATGCATAAACGCTGAAACCGATGACAACAGACTTGTTCATAACCATTCAACGATGCATCCAACACGGGAACCAATGACAACAGAATTCGTCATAAACTCTTCTAAAATTTAGAAGATGCATAAACGCTGAAACCGATGACAACAGACTTGTTCATAACCGTTCAACGATGCATCCAACACGGGAACCAATGACAAGAGAATTCGTCATGTACTCTTCTAAAATTTAGAAGATGCATCAAACACGGAAACCAATGACAACGGACTTGTTCATAGTCTTCCAACGACGCATCCAACACGGGAACTAATGACAACAGAATTCGTCATATCATCTTCTAAAATGTAGAAGATGCATCAAATGTTGAAACCGATGACAACGGACTTGTTCATAGTCTTCCAATTTTTGGAAGATCCATCAGACACCGCAACCAATGACAACACTATTCTTCGCAATCTTTCAATGTTTAAAAGATACATAAAACTTAATCTAATGCAATAACAAACGATAGCACAATCCAATGACACGTCAAAAACGCTGCATTCCCGTACAGCCAATGCCCAAACGTATAGCCACCTCGAAACTTTCCGGTATCCCGGAGATAAACCTCCCGATTTCTCAGCCGGAAGATTCCTTCGAGTTATTAAGGTCCCAGCAGCAGCGTCGGCGTAGCTCGACGGTGTTCGGCGCTCGGAGCGAGCTGAACCGGACAGTCCGGAGAAATTGGTACTCGCCACTGGTCAACATTTAAACCACATCGCTTCGCGTTCTCCTCTCGCTGAGCGGAGAGCGTGGGACGGTGTTTGCCGATGAAGGGGTTTGCCGCTCCCGAAGGACGACGAGAGAAGCGACGGCCGGGTAGCTGTATAGGTAGCACTGTCCAAGAATAAGATAATCCCCCGGCACACACCGCGCGCCGCACCGTTCTTGCCCTCGTCCGGCACTCAGTATTAATGTTTGCCTGTGATATCTGTTACCAGACGTTACCAGTACATATATCTCGGATTCTCCGGTGGCGCGCGCGAGACGACCGAGAATAGAAGTAAACGCGTGAGAGAGAGAGGGAGAGACGGAGACCCGACTACAGCCAGTTTCCCGGCGTGTACCTATCCGAGCTTACGCCATGTTTGGATATTAGCTGACCACTGAGATTAGGAACTTCCTTCGACATGGGCCCCGGCTATCCGGGCTGTGTGCACCGTTTCTCCTGGTCCACCCATGAGCCCCCCTCCAACCCCCTCCGTCCTGCGGGCACCGTCGTCCACGTATATCCGGCTATCCTGCAGTCTTTCCCGCACCGACCGTTAGTTCATCCCCCAAGTTCATCGGTAATAGAGAATACGAGAGAGCAAATTGCAAGCTCGCGCCGCGCGGTCCACCAATTTGCCAGCCACGGTCAAGGAGCTCGTTCGCCCCTGCAGCTCCGGCGGCGGGCGCCAAGAAAGTTCGCCAGGGGAGGCGGTCGAACTACCCGTAGACTCGGAGAGGTCCAGGGAGTGGAAGTAAAATAATTGTTCCGGGCTACTTTTCGCGGTGGGGGATTAATGGAGACTCAGAGTCTACGGAGAGGACGCTCGATTTGAGGTACTCGTTGTTGTAGCACTTTGATGATCTTTAGGAATATTTGCTTTAGTTCATGGTAGAAATTGCGTCAATATTGATTGTTTCAACCGTTTTAATTGTTGTTCCTGGTCATGAGAGGCGGTGAAATGTGCCGATTGGCTTTGATTAAGCGGAAAATTTATTGTGCATCGTATAATCCAGTGGTGATGCCAAATTAACATCAGAGTCCATCCTGAATACATTCCGGGCTACTTTTCGCGGTGGGAGAGTAATGGACCTCAGAGTCTGCTCGATTTGAGGTACCCGTTTTTGTAGCACTTTGATGATCTTTAGGAACATTTACTTTAGTTCATGGAAGAAATTGCGTGAATATTGATTGTTTCAATCGTTGTATAGTTGTTCCTGGTCACGAGAGAGGGTGGGATGTGTCGATCGGCTTCGATTAAGCGGAAAATTTATTGCGCATCGTATAATCCAGTGGTGATGCCAAATTAACATCAGAGACCATCCTGAATAGTCTGTTTTCGCGACTGTCACTATAGTGTTGTTGATCAAAGTCCGAAGCATCAAAGCTTCGAGCGCGCTCGACTTACGTCGCATATTTTGTGCTATCCGCCCAAGACGCTGCAATTAAGGCTCGTGCGTGGCGCATCATCGAGCGTGACAAATTTCACCCGGTTTGATGGCTTTGGTCACGGTTTTTTTCCGCTTCCACTCGCCTCGCTCTTTCTCACCTGGATTTCTTGGGAACAAAGTTACCTCAAAGTGACTTTGTAGTCCACTCCAGCTCGAAGACTACGCGAATATCCCTCACACTCTCTTTGTCCTTGATTTCGACTGTTGCATCTTTCTGAAAAAATTATCGCAGAGCGTCAGTTGCCAACCACAAATCAATTATCACCGCTAGTTTTGCAGCTAAATTCACCAAGACAAAAAAACGCATCCAAAGTATTTTTAAAGCGCTTTTTATAGTAACCAATGCCAGATTTTCGTCTCGCCGAATCTTCCAGCGAGGACGAAGCCGCAGCGGCCGAAACGGATTTCCGGTTGACGGACGTTTCGTTCGAATCCGACATAACGTTTCATAAGCTATTTCTGTATTAAGCTCTCGGCGTCGATACGAACTGCGAGCCGGGCTTCAAAATACGTGCTGTATTCTCACTGTATCGGTGACCGTGTGTGTGGCGCGCCTATCGATACCCAACACCGCAACAGGAGAAGCAGCTGTTCGCATTAAACTCGTAAGGGCATCGGAGAAGTTCACTGGTCAAATTGTGCCGGGTATCGGACCATACATCGCCCACCGAGACCGTTCACACACTCGGAGAATGCGGGGCTTCCACCAGAGAACCCGTTATCAGCCCCTCGAACGCCGAAGCGCAGTTTGCAGATTATCGTTCGCCCCTGCGCGCTCTTGTCTGGCTCTCTCACTCTCTCCCTCTCTGCCCCCCTCTCTGTCTCTTTCGTAGGGCCGAGGGCCGCGATAGCAGAGTTTGATTTGCCCGACGCCGACACCGCCGTTGCGAACGGCCCACAGGGATTGTCGTGGCTTCGAGATTCCTGACCTAAGCCTCGCGTCAAATGAACACACGTTTGGGTTCAGGTTCAGCGATTCCTCTGGTTGTCATTCGTTGTCGTCGAAATACTCAAATTTGATTTCTTGTTCCATTTGCATTTGTCCAGCTCGTCAAACGGGATGAACTGGAGGTCCCGGTTCTGCAGCTCCTGATGAGAAAGTACCTTGAAATTTCTGACCTGAGCCTCGCCTCGAATGAACACACATTTAAGTCCGGGTCCATCGACTCCTGTGGCTGTCATTCGTCGTTGAGACACTCACATTTTATTTCTCGTCTCCTTTACATCGTGACCAGTTCGTTAATGAAAAAAAAAAAAAAAAAAAAAAAAAACAGTCTCCAGACCTGAGCATCGCGTAAAAAACCTACGTTTAGGTCCATTGACTACCGTTCCCCAAAATCCTGTAGTCTTATTTTTCCTCCCTCTCACCCTCTGGCTATTTCGTCAATCCGAGCGCGGACCCGACATCCCGTTTCCCCACCCCCTCCCCCGGAGGAATAAGACTCCACTGGCAGCTCTCGGTGCAATTCAACGGTTAGCTGCTTTGCATTTCCCAACGTTTCGGTGATAAATTTCAACACATTCCGATCTCGTGGTACAGCCAGAACGAGAGGGAGAAAGAGAGGCAGAGAGAGAGAAAGAGAAAGAGAGAGAGACACCGAGAGACGAGAACGACTCACGAAACAATGGAGAACAGAGTGTGGCAGGGAGGCAGCGGCAGCGGGTTAGTTGCGCCCGGCGATATCTCTCGCCTCTCTACTCCCTAGTCCTCTCTATCTCCTCCGCTGCGCGCTCGGCCCGGCTCTATCTTTTATTAGCATCCCGTAGAAGCTATTTCGTACCCCTTTCTCTATCGTCTAACCCATCCTGGTGCGAGAGTTTCCACCGCGACCAACCCCTGCAGCCCTCCCGAGCCTTCAGTCCCCCCCCCCCCCCCCTCTCCCCACTCGCACTTCACAGTGCAGAACACACACTACACTGTACACAGTACGTCGCAGGACGGGCTCGGAGTGTAGGAGTACCAGCAGAAGTGCGTATTTACGAGCGTTCCCGTCCATAAAGCAACCTCGCGCCTGATTTTGATACATTCTCCGCGCTGGGCACTATCTCACGCGCGAATACGACCTACGTAGCCATACACTCGGGATTTATGGAGATGCCGCTGCCGCCGCTGGCTCCGGCCGCGAGCGAGCGAGCGAGCCAGCCAGCGCCGGGCGGCTCACTCGCCCGCAAGTACATCGACGACCGGTATAACATAGTTTTGTTTTCCACCCTGTACGCTATCTCGACGGCGCTGGTACGTTAGGTAGAGCGGCCCTCACGGCCGGGAAAGCACGGTTGACGAAAACCGGGAGGCTCGTGTACTGGGCTGGTTGTCATTCGGGGTGACGTGCCGCGGCCTCGTTTTTTGTACCGTTTGGCCTGGGAGGAGATAGGGGATTGCGAGTGAAACGAGATTGGTGAAATCTGATTGATAGTGGAGAAAGGCTTTTTGCTGGAGTTTCGATGGAATCTGGTGGAAGTAACGAGGGCTGAACAGGTTTTAGCGGTGGTTACAGCGCTTCGAACAAGTTTCAGTCAGTACAGGTCGGATCGTAGAACAAGTTTTAGTTGGTTCAGGTTGGATCTTGGAACAAGTTTGAGGTAGTGCAGATTGGAAGAAATTTTGGTTGGTACAGGTTGGGCCTTATAACAAGTTTTAGTCTGTGCAGGTTGGAACTTAGAACAAGTTTGAGTTGGTGCAGATTGGAAGAAGTTTAGGTTGGTCCAGGTTGGGCGTTATAACAAGTTTTAGTTAGTCCAGTTTGGGCGTTATAACAAGTTTTGGTTGGTCCAGTTTGGGCGTTATAACAAGTTTTAGTTGGTGCAGGTTGCATCTTACAACAAGTTTTAGTTGGTACATGTCGGGACTTAGAAGAAATTTAAATTAGTGCAGATTGGAAGAAGTTTTGATTGGTGCAGGTTGGGCCTTATTACAAATTTTGTTTGGTGCATTGTGGATCTTAGAACAAATTTTAGCTGGTGCATGTCGGGTCTTGGAAAAAGTTTTAGTTGGTGCTGGTCGGATCTACGAACAAGTTGTCCTTGATGCAGGTCCGATCTTAGATCAAATCTAATTTCCTTCACGTTGGATCTTAGAATAAGTTTTAGTTAGTGCAGGTTGAGTATTAGAACAAGTTTTAGTTGGTGCAGGTTAGACAGTGAAATCGGTCTGGACCAAACTGACCGTTCAGGTTGCGCGTTATCATCGCTTCACAAGACCTTAACGGTGCATCCTCACCCCCGATGAAATTCTCCCTCGGAATTGTAATTTTTTTCCCTCTTCTTCGCCCCCGAAAAACCCGATAGATGCCGAAGGTACAATTGCCTGGTATAACAATTCGAATCGAAATGCCATATCGATGCGGCGGTCCGTGGGGAAATACGTTGCCAAAAATATACATTAAACATAGAAAAATATTCACGACTCGCGCGCGGCAGCGGGTTGCTTGCTTATGCGTGAATAAATGTATGGGGAAAATATATGCGCAGGGTGGAGAAGGGCGCGATTCGCTGCGCGACGTGTCTGTACGTCCGTTCGGTGGGCAACGTATATTCGTTCCGCACGGGGTGACCGGGGTCAGTTGGACCACGTTACGTTTGAAAATTCGTCCGCCTCACGGGGCTTCTTATATATTGATAAAATATTGTGAAAATATAAATTCGATTTAAATTTACCAATTTGAGCAAAAAAGCGATATTATCCATAACAATTTTGTGGTGCCAATTAATGCAAGAAATAAATATATTTTTGAACTCCCCCTTTACGCGTCTTCATGGCCTATATTACTCTTTTAAGATGGAAATTCGGCAAGCACAACTCGGGTCTGAGTCAGAGATGCCTAGATTAATTAATTTTCGTCGACTCTGACTGCTTCATCGAAAAAAAAAAATATATATATAAATAAATAAATATAATTTCGTCGTTAGCAAATGGTCCAAACTACCACTTCGATTACTGATAATATAGACCGCGCAGTCTGGCGAACTTAATTATCCGATGTCAGCCACGGGGTCTATACGTTCGCGAGGGAGCCCGGGCTATAAGTCCGCGCGAAGAGAACGCGTAAATACGCGCGGAGCTCTACTAATGATCGTCTGGCCCTTAGTTCGAAACGGAACGCGAGAGCCGGGCCGGTTATGGCGAACGTCTCTTTCGAAACTTGTTGAATAAAGCTCGCACTTCGAAGCACCGCGCCGCAGAGGCGCAAACTCAAAATGAATGGGGCGCCTCTCCCGCATTAGCATAATCTATGTCGCAATTATCATTATAATTGCCCAAGTTGTTGCCAACTTATTTTAATCTGACTCCCCCCCCCCCCCCCCCAAATGAGCATAAATCGTGCCACGGCCTCGCAACTATCTTGCTGTGACTCTGAACAATATTTATAACACTTAAACAATAAAAAATACAAAATTCAGTGTACTGACGTTTCGCTGGTCATTTTTGGCAACATGTCGATAGCTCCTGGGGAACGGGGTGAAAATAATATTTAAAAAATACTGACACGATAATTTTTTTTTTTAGTATGAGCACTGATGTTTTGTAGATCATTTTGGGCAAAGTGTTGATGACTTCCGGAGCCGAGGCGACTCTGAATAATATTTCAAAAATACTCAGACAATAAAAAATGAAAAATTACAAAAGTAAAAAAAATCAGAGTGCTGACGCTTCGCAGGTGATTTTGGACAAAGTGTCGGCGGGAGCGGGACGATTGAGGCGACACGAGGATCGTAATCGGCTGCGCGTACAAAACCGGGGGAGGCGAAAGATCTCGGGGGGAAAATGTTGGGAAAGTTTGTGCGCCAGAAGCCGCAGTGCAGGAGGGGGTGGGGGGAAGGGAGGGGGGTGTTCGGGGCTCTGGAATGACGCACGAAAGTTGCCGGCGGTTTGTCGCGTCCGCGCCCGCGCGTTTTGCGCTCGCGCGCGCGAGTAACACGGAGTCTGGTGAGCGAAGTTGGTTCGTGAAAAGTTTTTAGCGTAGAATTAATCACCGGAAGACGGTGACTGGGTCCTTATTAAATTGCGATCTCGCAATTCATTTCGGCCGCGCTGAGCGGTCGCGAGGGGCCGAAGGGGTGGAGGGGGGGCGGGGGGGGGGGGGGGCAGGGGGGTCGAGACAGACGCGCGCGCGTCGCGGCCGCAAAAGCAATTATCGGAATCGAGGACTGGCAAGGGTAATTATTATGTCGCTGGATCATTGCGACCAGCGGTAACATTACTGTGACCGTTGGTCGTATTCCAAAATACTGCTGCGGCACGCGTACGGGTTCCTCCAGTCCAATTCCACGGGACTTTGACGCTTATACCTTCTTTTTTTTTCCTTTGCAAAAAAATAATGGCAGAATAATTATTACAGTTTTTGGCATTTTTTTTATCAATTGCTTTATCTCTGGTGAAAGAATTGTCGATGTATTTTGATTCATTATACTTGATTCAATAACCGACAGAGAGAAAAAAGTGTGGTGCAGATTTTGTTGTTATGACGGCCCCAAATAAAGTAAAAAAATAAAAAAAATTGCGGGTCGTGGCCCTGTCGAATTGGGCTGGAATGCCCCATATACAATACATGCACCCGTATATATATATATGTACTCGTGGTGGTGTATCGGAGAGTTATATCATCCCGGGGTCGACCACTCATCCGAATCGATTTGTCGACAGTCATTTCGAAGTTTTGATGATCTCGCCTCTCGCGGTCCGCGCGCGGCCCGTCAGCCGTCGAGTCGGTAAAACAACTAAAGTCACTCACTCCCCGCGCGCGACCGCAGCGCGCGCGGTTAGCCGCGGATAGCGAGGTCTTTGAAATTCATTTATGCGCACCGAGTTTTCTGGAGAGCGCGGCGCGCGTTGCGTTGTATATTCCGCGGAGCTATATTTTTTTTACGATAATGAGCGGGACATTCCACCTCGTCGCGGGCATTCCCGAAGCACCCGGGGAGCGCAATGAGCTTCCCAACGCGGGGCCGCCCGAGTGTCGCACGCGCCTTTACGCGCGGTCCATCCGCTTTTTATACGGACGCCGATACGCGCGCGTCACAGTGGACAACCGGTAAAGTAATAAGTTTGAGAAAAGTCGAGGTCGAGGAATTTACGAGCGCGAAAAGTTATACCCGTGCAGAAATTAGAACGGGCGTCCGCGAATATCTATAGGCCCAATATAGGCTTATCCGTGGAAGCCGTCGCCGGGAATCCAATCGTGGGCCCTGCTTGGCCCAACACAGGCTCCACAACATAGTATCATGGCACTCTCGTGGAACCCATGATAGAGAATCCAATCTTGGGCCCTACTTGGCCCAACACAGGGTCCAGGAAATAATTTCATGGCACTCTCGTGGAAGCCATGACAGGGAATCCAAACTATGGCCATACTTGGCCCATTAAAAATCACGATAAGACTCCCTCGCCAAGTCTCCGTAGTCAGTCACCCTTTAATATAATTATTTAATATAATGTAATAACTATAGTGAACGTCAGGGTCAGGCAAACAGTCACCCATCTTAGTATTGCTCGTCAGGGTCAGCTAAGAAGTCACTCAATAAAGTACTGACTATTAGGGGCAACCGAATTTCCGAAGTCCCGTAAAAAAATATCAAAGTCTTTTTGTAGTCTTACAGCAAACTTCATAATATAAATCTATAGAGTTCTGACTACATTATACTACATTAATTTTATACTTCATATATTAGTAATTCAAATAAGGAAAAAAATTATTACAATCACAAGATCCGGATGGCCGAGTGAGCTAAGGCGCAGCAACCATCTGGAAGGTCCGGGTTCGATCCCCGGCCATGTCAAATATATAAATGTTGTTTTTTCAGCGATAAAAATACACTAGCGTGTATAAGAATGACGGAATATCAATTAAAAGTGCTATAAATTAGCACAAAATCATGTTTTTAAATTTATTTATTTAGTACGGGGTAAGTACTGGAATCCAGTATTGGCCCAGTCTTATCGTCCTATACGGGCCCAAGCATTAAAAGCGTGACCGCCCAATACGGGCTGCAGTTAGATTTCCACGATGGGCCCCGTACTTAGTCAGGGAAGATTGTACGGGCCCAGTATACAGCCCTGACTAAATTTCTGCACGGGTAAGGTCACTCCTTTTCCGCTCGACAAAAAATACTTCTAATTTTTTGCACACGCAGCCGGCGAGACTTTTTGGCAATGTAAAGTGGCCGGTTATTTTGTGAAGGGAAAAACGGTATTTTTGGGACAGGAGAAAAAATCGGTAGGGGACTTAATGCTTAAGATGAGTCTCGTTCGATTTTGCGACTCTGCATGTTCTTAAATTTTTCGGTAAAGTAATAAGTTTGGGAAAAGTCGAGGTCGAGGAATTTACAAGCGCAAGAAGTTAAGGTCACTCCTTTTCTGCTCGACAAAAAATACTTCTAATTTTTTGCACAAGCAGCCGGCGAGACCTTTTTGCAATGTAAAGTGGCCCCGGTAATTTTGTCACGGGAAAAAAGGTACTTTTGGGGCAGGAGAAAAAATCGCCAGGGGACTTAATGCTTACGATTACTCTCGTTCGATTTTGCGACTCTGCATGTTCTTAACTTTTTCGGTATTGCACTGTATGCTTTTAACCGGTGTGCGTTCGTCCTCGATTCTTCGTTTTTGTTCGTCGATCAAACGTCGTGCGTTCAATCGCGTCGCGCGCGATGGAGTCGCGCACAGCCCCGGCTGGAATATAATACGCGGTCGCGGCTCTTTCGTTCCGTTTACGAGGGCAATTTTTACGACTCTCCAACACTTTCGCGCGAATCCGCGGAGACCGAACGCAATTCCGAGGCGTGACGTCACCACCGCGATATTTCGGTGCCCGTACGACGGATTTTTTAATAATATATTTATATATTGCGAATTCTTTTTTTCTTTCCACTGATAATAATATCCAAAAACCGAAGGACCGCGGTCGCTGGCCTGTTGGCCATGATGATTATAAAAAATATGCGCCTCGTCATAATTACTGTTAAAAATAAACAAAATGGTAACATTGTCAATAAAAACATTTACAACAACTACTAAAGAAATAAAAAGGTAACATTGTAAATAAAAACATTTACAACAACTACTAAAGAAATAAAATGGTAACATTGTCAATAAAAACATTTACAACAACTACTGAAGAAATGAAATGGTAATATTGTCAATAAAACATTGTCATTTACAACAATTACTGCTACTAATATTCAAATCTAGTGTGTAGATGAATATCCTTGATGGATTCCAGATACCTCATTACACCGCTATTGACGTGAATCACTTATTATTCGTCGGCGTAGCCGCGTATTATCGTCCCCCGTACATCGTGTGTATTATATACATATTTTTTTATGTATATAAGTGTACGTAGCCCCCTCCCCCTCCCCCTCAGCTCCCCTCACGTTACTCATTACACACTCGGAGAAAATAATCATTACACAGCCATTGAGGAGCGACGAGGGCCAATTTTATATTCCTCGTATTATATGCGTCTCGCTCCTCGTTGAATGCGGGTCTGATGACGATTAGTAGCCCTTGGCATCCTTAATGACCGACCGACCGGCGCGTCTCTCGCGCCACGCGGCCGCTGCCGCTCAACGTGGGTGGGTGTTGCGCTCTCTCGTTTCTCGTTCTTCCTCCGCCATCGACGACTGCGAGAAAAAAAAAAAAAATCCGTACGCGATGCAGAATCGATTCAGCATCGCCCGTTCCCATTGTGTCTTCTGCTATATTGCGTTCCTCGCGATATTCGCTGATGCTGCTGGGCGAAAGCGCGTGGGCTTCGCTCAATCACCAGCTGCAACATCGATGGTGCTGAGATGAGCCATTATTTATTTTTATTAATCCAAAATTAATATTTATTATTATTACGCAATATTGATAATAAAACCTCCTGTTGACCAAACTGGCTATAACCACAAAGCCTGAAATGTCAACCTCAAAAACAGACAAAAATAATCAGCTTAATCTGTCGGCTCGTCCATCGCGCAAACCCTATAGTAGAAAATCTGTAGTTTTACGAGCACACAGCCGTCACATATCCGCGGGGCAATTTCGCAGCCGAACCGAGATCGCGAAAGAAAACACTGACGCCACTTGCACTCGGGTCTTACGACGCTCTGTACCCTTATAACACCGGATGGACGTCAATGTGTAGGTCTCATGTAGGAAACAAAAAGTACGCTTTTGAATGAGCGATCTAACTTTTGCAGGCGCAATACTAAGATTAGGACCCAACAACGAATGCTTTTTCGGACATCATAAGCCTAAAAATGGAAACCCAGTTAGTGGACTTTAGTGTACTAAATGCTTACAAATGGACCCTTTGGTGTTGTCAGGGGTATCTGTGGGAGTCCGACGCACCCCTCACCGATAGGGAAATTTCAATACAATAGAACTTCCGCAATGTCGCGAATCGGAAGCTCAAACTTCGCAGGTGCATTTGTTTGGGCATCAGCCACATTCCTGTTAAGCGATCCCCGGGATTTACTACGGTATGGAAAGTGAGTGAAAAAGTGGGAAATACCACCATGAGGTATTTTATTACGCGACAACGGGGTTAGGGGTAGAAGTGAGGGGGGCAACTACCCCGGGGAGCGCGGCGTAGGAGGCGCAAGCCGCGAATGAGAGTGTCCGTTATGTACGTCGACAAGTCGCGTGTGTCGCTACTTTGATCACGCGGCTCTCGCGACGAGAGCAGAAAGAGCAGAGAGAGCAGAGAGAGAGAGAGAGAGAGACTACATCGAGGGAGAGAAAAAGCGACGGAGACACCGCGGGGAGAAGGAGAGCGCGGACGAATAGGAAATCCCGGCAATCCGAGTCCCGCCGACTGTTCCAGAGCTATCGCGGAATTCAGGGGACGCGCGCGGCTCTTGGGGGTTTCGCGGGGCGCGCGGCAGTAATCGCGGTTAAAGGCTCAGGTGGAAAGAGAGTGGAAAACCGAATAATCGTCCGACGCCGACCCCGACGTCGGTTAGGAGCGACGCAGAGGCGAAAGAGAATGAACGGCGACGGGCGGACACGGCGGAAGGGAAAGGGATAGGAGGGCGAGAGAGAGAGAGAGAGAGAGAAAGACTAGAGGGGTGAGGGGGGGGGGGGGGCGATAGGGCGCGCGGAGAACGTGCCACACAGAGAGCGGAGTTAGCAGGTGGAATAGAGTCGACGGGCACGCGGGGTGGGGGAGCGAGCGTCGGGGCTGCAAACGGAGAAGGATAAAATGGACCGACTGACAGAAATTTACATCCTCCCGGTGCCGCGCAATCTGCGTGAGTGAATTGTGTCGCGTTACCGTCCCGGAGAATTAAATCCGGGGAAATCCATAATAATTACTCGAGCGACGGTTACCGAAGTATCCCGCGTCTCTGTTTTTTTTTTGGTATTTTTTTTATTTTTGTTTTGTTTTGTTTTGTTTTGTTTTGTCGTTTTTTATTTTATTTTTTATTTCACCGTCTCTTCGCCGTTTTCTATCGTCGTTCTCGCGTCGTTCCCCCCCTCTCCCTGACCCTCCCACCTCTCGCTACCTCCTGGCTGGTCGCCTGCCTTCACTTGTTAACGCGCGCTTTTCTTTTTCCCCCCCGGCTCGCCGGCCGCGCATTCGCGCTCTTATTATCCTCTTCTCTTTTCTGTTCTTCCGCATCGCGGACACCCGACGCGGCGTAAAACACAAAAATAAATAATGGCCTCCGTGGCGCAAAAAAGCGGCGACTCGGGCCGCGCGTGCGGCGGCGACTCCGGAAATGTGACGGAGATTTCGTGCGCGCGCGAATTGATCTCTCGCGACCGCGTCAAGCGATATCAACGCACTCGCCTTTTATCTTTGATTGTCTCCTGTCGTTGTCCCGAACTGAGACGGGATTTCCGCGGTGATTCCAATCGAACGTGCAGGGATTTTGATAACATTTACGTTACAACGTCAAAAAATTGGTCTTACAGGCAGGTAATTAACCCTCCGTATGTAATCTATATTTTTTCCATACACGGTACACTGGTTTTATCAAGGTTAAAAACAGTCGAGTTTTCAAAATGTTCTAGGCTTTCAAAAAATCGGAAAACATTTAGGGATGCTTCTCGAAGTGTGTACTACGCGGCCCAGAAGTTCCCGAAGTCAAAAGTGTATAACTATTGTTAATAAGAATCGAATTGTTGTCGAAAATGGGGAAAAATCAGGTTTTTCTTCAATAATCCATAACTCCGCAATAAACAAATATAAAAAAACGGTTATCGGGTTTTGTAGCTTAGACTATGAGCTTTCAAAAGAATATAGGGTCATTGGGGTGGGTTTTGAAAAGTTGAATTATTTCAGTACCTGAATGTGGGGAATATTTTACGAAGTCAGGCATGTTATAAGTACACTGAACGATAATTATCCGGCGCAAAATCAACGTTTATTATAAAAAATACAAAAATGTTGTAATTTTGGAATTTTTTAATGTTGGGGAATATCGGAAGAATAAACCAAAAATGCAAAATATCTTGTTTTCAACATAAAAAAAATAAAATGAAAATGGCCAGAAAAAGCACAAAATTGAATGCGGGTCTGATGACGATTAGTAGCCCTTGGCATCCTTAATGACCGACCGACCGGAACAGTCGAAAAAATTTCGACTGTTCCTTAAAAGGCCCAGTTTACACACGGAGTGTTAATTGACAAAACCGATGATTCAGCGTTAAGAAGAAATTCCTATCCACAAAAAAAAAATAAGTTTGATCACCTAAATAACTTTTTCGTCCGCTTCCATCCACGATAAAATGCTATCGATATTTCATGATACAGAATTTAATTGATTTCATCCAACTACCGATATTCTCGGTTGCAAATTAGACACGACGTAGAGAAAAAGAAGACTCGACCGATGGAAATTCATTGTAGCCGATTGCGCAAGGTCTGCGCAATCCGCTATACAATGCGGATTCCATGCATTAAAAACACCGCAGTCTCGTCCGCGGCTCCGCGCGCCGAGAGATATTGGCATTCCTCGTTGACTTCGCGGAACGTAGGCGAAGCGCGCTTAGCTAAAAAGACGGTCAGCGAGTGTAACACACCGCGAAGGTTTCCCACGACGTGTAGCGAGAGCGCTTTATCCGCCTCGACGAAACTATGCTGTGTACCGAGCGTGCTAGGCAGCTGCCGCCGCAACGCATCGTGTGTGTTGCCTTCGCCCACTTGCTTAGACACAGTCTCGTAATTACCGCGACTAATGCCGCATGATTTATGCGCTGCTTTCCCGCGAATTAGGTGAACCCCGGTGAGAGCAATGCACCGCGCACCACACGTTGTGTTATCGTCTATGTGTAAACACGTATCCTCTCGGTATTCTCGACCGAATCCATCTGTCGTCGCAAAACAATGTCAAACGACTCACGCGGTGTAGTCTGGAAAATTAATTACAAATTTTAAAAAGATTTTCATGTAGGAAAACGAGTGATAGATTTTCAAATGAATTTGACTTGGGAAAATGCATGATACATTTTCAACTGAATTTGGTTTGGAAAAATGAATGATAAATTTTTTAATGAATTTGATTTGGGAAAATCCTCTTTTGAAAAGGATATGGCGCATCGAAAGTCGAATGTATCGGAACACTGAAGCAGAAATAGTCACGCAACTGCGCAACGCGAGCGCGTAGCGTGTGTGCTTTAATCAGATGAATACATCTAACCTAAAGGAGCGCGAAGTCATATGGAATTATGCAAACATGCAAATGTCATATTTAGCCACGAGAAAAGACAAATGAAAAGAAAGGAGTGCGAACGAAGCCAGCACGTTGCTGCAAATGCATGATAAATTTTCAAATGTTTTTGATTTGGGAAAATGAATGCTAAATTTTCAAATGATTTTGATCTGGGAAAATGAATGATGCATTTTCAAATCATTTTGATTTGGGACAATGAATGATGCATTTTCAAATAATTTTGATTTGGGAAAATTAATGATTTTTTTTCAATTGATTTCGATTTGAGGAAATGAATGATACATTTTCAAAAGATCTTAAATTAGAAAAATTACATTTTTTTTAAGATTTGAATTTTAGCAATTAATTAATGAGTGATGGAAAAAATGAACCAACCCGTGAAAGGTAAAAAAAATGACTCGAAGAGCGTAATTATCTTTTATCAATAAATCAACGGTAAAAAAACACCACTTCGAGAGGTGAAAAGTCACAGTCATTAATATCGTCTGCAAAAAAAGAAAAAAAGAAAAAAAAATGACGAATCAGCGAAAGACGGGGTAAATAGAAATTACGAATATTCGCGAGAGCGTGATTTTTCGTTCCTCGATACTTCCTCAATCGCGGCGCGGCGTTTCCTCTTTGACGACGATACATTGAATGCGACCGAGTGCGGCGCAGTCATTTCGCTGCGGCGGCGCCCGGTTATTTGATGTTTTGTAGAAATTTACAACGACGACGGGCTTGTTAAACATTTAATGATGCTTCAAAACGATCAATCATTGTTCATCGTCGCCGTGCTCGCGGCCCGATAATATCACCCACCCCGGGGTTGGATAGTACGCGCGGCGCGCAATATGTATAGCAACAAGTAACATATAGTGGCACCGTGGCCGCAACTATAGCCGCACGTCGCGAGCTTGTGAAAGCTCGTGGAGCGCGCGCAGTGTGCTTGGCGGTGCGTTAATGGTATGAAAGAGCTTGCACGAAGAGTCACGTGATTCTCTCTCGCCCCGCGCGCAGATAGCTCGCTTACCCCCCCGGGCGGTAATGCGCGGTTTAATGCGCTATTGCCGCGCTCATTCACGGTTGTCTCTATGGCCTGTGCGATGTGCCATGTGTGTGTGTGTGTGTTATTTTCTCCTTTCTCGGGGATAAAAGCTCGCGCTGCTGCTGCTGCTGATGATGATGAACGCAATCAGGTGACAAATCCGGAGGGGAGCCAATCACGGAATATGCTGATGTTCGCGTGCGCGAGGCACAAAGTAGCGTAAAAGAGTTTTCTGTCATTTTTTTCTATCCGGCATTAATACCGTTTATCATAATCACCGGATTAATTGATACGGTTGTGGGACAGAATGCTAAGTATTCATTAGTAGTTGTGGATTGACGATGACGATGGTACATGTGGATTAATAATTTCGTCGCGGTTGCCAGATGAGACACGAAGGGATGGAAAAGGATGTAGGGTAGGCGCGGGCAAAATAGGACGCATGCGCGAAAAACGGTTTTATGGCGATAACAAAAGTGTAGTTTGATTGTTTTTCATCCAAAAATTCGATTCCAATCATGAATTTTTAGCGGCGGCAAAAAAAAGTGCTGGCAAAATGGGACAGACCCCGTATTCGGAAATTCGTGTTTTTTTTTACTCGGTGATACTCCTTAATGTTTATATTGAAGAAAAAAAAATCGAAGTGACTTTTCAAAAGCCAGATTGCTTAAAACACTGAAAATGGTTAGAAATCATTATATTCCGCTCACATGCGTTGAATTGTGTCGTATAGACGCGATTTTCACGAAATGGGGGTCTGTCCCATTTTCCCCTAAAAAATAGTTAGAACTGGAAAAAAAGCGCTGTCCCGTTTTGCCCGCACGTCCCCTAATTGAAAATCGAAAAAGGTGCGACTTCGGGTCAATAAGAGAGTATAGCGGTATCGCCTCATCGAGACGAGGCATATTAATGTCTTTTTACATTTGGCGTCGAGACGCTAGCGCGTCTCTTTGGTTAGTATTTTTTTTACAATCCACATGACACGCTGCCGGGTGAGAAATAATCACTGCATATGCTAACGATAACTTGATGCATAAAGTAGCGTAAAAATTATTCACGTTCCTTTGTTTCCCCGTCATTAACATCGTTTATCATTACCTGATTATTTAATACAATTGTGGGACAATATGACAATATTCGTTGGACGCTAAATGTGGATTAATCATTTTTTTGCCTGCATAAAGGGACACGAAGGGACGGGGAAAAAATGTAATTACTCTTTTTTTCGCAATCCACTTGAGACGCGATAATTTTGCGATACACGAGATAATTAGCAGACCGTATTTCAGTGTCAGCCGGCGCCGTATTTCCACGGTTTTTCCCTCCCTCGTCATTCGCGCGATTATCTCGTGTCCGTCCAAGTTCAGCTGTCAAGACTCTCGGCCCGAGTCCTCAATTATACCGACTCGCGCGACGTCCCTTATTTACGCGTGCTGCACACAATACGTGACCCTCTCCCCCGCATTTCCATCCCCCCCCCCCTCCACCCCCGTTCAATTAACCACCGATGTCCGCAAACAGCGATCCTATCGCGCGCAATTAATTTTTCACAAACGAATTACCGCGATATTTGCGCCCGCGGAGACGCCCATTACACGCGCTAAATTGCTAATGCGATGTTTTCGTGTGTTCGCGCGGGTAAAAACACACGAAATCCCGCGCAACCTTTTTCAATCCGCGCGCTCCAATTAACTTTCGTTTTGCGCTTTTGCGCGCTCGCCGCGCGTGTTTGCGAAACATTGACTGCGAGAAACAATTATCGAAGAAAATAAGAAAAAAAAAAATAATAATAATGGAAGAAAAAAAAATCAGAATTCCGAACGCAAATTCAATGCACGAACGTTGATCCTGCAATTCCTGCATAAACAATGACGCCTGCATCGCCGAGTGGTCCGCATTTTTAAAAGTCCGGGCGCTCAGCTCGCCGCTGTGATGCAGGGCGTTTCGCGTGGGCGCTGGACTACTGGTTGAGCCTCAACCTGATGCTGTATATAGAGACTCAGCCACGAGTCACAGTCAGAGCGCGGTACAACAATCGGTGCAGCCAACACGTACTTACAAAGCGAAGAAAAATTATTATAGGGGAACACGGGGAAAAATGGGACGCTCTGACATTTTGTTCGGATAATCGCGTTTCTAGAGCACAATTCAACGGATTGTGCTCTAGAAACGCACACGACACGCATACGTAGTACGGTTTCCATTACTCCCGCGCGGGCAGGAATGAGCTGATTTCCTCCCTAGGGAGGTAATGAAACCGGACTGCGCATGCGTGAGTCAGTTGTCAAAAAATGAGCGATTTTCCGCCCGCGTTATGCGGACACGAAATGGGGTTATTTTAGCGGAGTCGGGAGAAAATACTCTTTTCATACTATTTTTTTTTTGCGAGGGATACTTCTAGATAACTTACGTCCGTGTCCCACCTTCAGTTAGGGACACAATGCAATCAACGCTAATGACGTTCAGGAGGAGCACCCAAAATACACCAAACCATACATTGCCAAAATTGGGGAGCGTCGGCCCATTTTGCCCCAGAAATGTTTCTTTTCGCCGACGCTAACAATCGATTGGAATCTAGTCTTTGGGTATAAAGCAATAAAAGTACACTTTCGATAACGTCATAAAAAGCCATTTTTCGTTTACGCGTCCCATTTTGCCCCGCGTTCGCCCGCATACAAATGAAATATATCCCCGCGATCGAGAATTAATACACGCACATCGCGCGCGTCCCTCGCCTTTCATTTATTTCCCACTCCTTGTGGCTCCCGCGCGCTCGCCGCGATTCAGGCGATTCTCCTCCTCGCAGCGAGAACCGCGGTCATTGCCGTTGGCGGACCAATCGAGAGCTCCACAAAGCGTCGAACACAAAACAGGAAAAATCGTTGGAAAATTAAAACCGCCGCCGCGCAGCAGAAAAATAATCAGATTTCCACGTATATTATTAACGAAGAACACGAGCGCCGCGTGCGAGTTGGCCGCACGAGCCCACAGTGTGTGGGAACGTGTGGGGGAAGGGGGAAGGGGAGGTCTGACCGGCAAAACTATTGACTTCAATCAGACCGACCGACCGACCGAGCGACCCTCCGCTCCTGCTGCCGCCGATACTGCCACGTCACTCCGCATCCCCTGCACTCGAACTCGCGGGTCTCTTGCTCGCGTATCCCAGAGTTTGCGGTCCCTCCTGCCGCTCTCTTTCGCAGTCTCCTTCTTCCCCCACCCCTCTTCGCCTCTTTCTCTGTCCGAAACGCGGCGCTCACCGCAAACCCTCACGAATTCAGCCCGACCGACTTGAATTCACTATGGGCTCGCGCGTGCGAATCGCTCTGTGCTATTTATCTCGTGTTTGTCTTCCTATACCCCCCCGTTTTCTCCTGCCCGGGTCTATTTGTGCACGGTGTGTGACGACGTCCGTGCGCGTCTTCTTAGTCCGTTGTAATCTCTGCTGCAATTGGCGCGCAGATTTGTGCCACTCGTGCGGGATTTAATGTTTTGGGCACCGCCGAATGGCAGGAGAGGAGCGAGATGATTTTTAGAATGGAATCTGAAAATAACATTTTTTCAATTTTCACATGTTTTTACAATTTCATTTCCGTTTTACCAAAGTTTTCAGTTCTTCAAAAATTATTCTGAATTTTCAATAAAAAAAAATACATATTTCTAATTTTCAATCTAAAAAAATGCATAATTTGCCGAATTTTTACTCTGTGTGACAACGTCTGTGATGTGCGTCTTCTAAGTCCGTTATAATCTCCGTTGTAATTGGCGCGAAGATTTGCGCCACGCGTGCGGGATTTAATGTTTTGGGCACCGCCGAATGGCAGGAGAGGAGCGAGCTGATTTTTAGAATGGAATCTGAAAATAATTTTTTTTTCAATTTTCACATGTTTTTACAATTTCATTTCCGTTTTACCAAAGTTTTCAGTTCTTCAAAAATTATTCTGAATTTTCAATTAAAAAAAAAAATACATATTTCTAATTTTCAATCTAAAAAAACGCATAATTTGCCGAATTTTTACTCTGTGTGACAACGTCTGTGATGTGCGTCTTCTAAGTCCGTTATAATCTCCGTTGTAATTGGCGCGAAGATTTGCGCCACGCGTGCGGGATTTAATGTTTTGGGAACCGCCGATTGGCAGGAAAGGAGTGAGGTGTTTTTAGAATGGAATCTGAAAATTAAACATTTTCAATTTTCACAGAAATCAATTTATGTACATTTTTTATGTTCAATTGAAACACGAAGTATTTTTGCCACCGATTTTTAGTTTTACCAGAGTTTTCAGTTTTCCAAAAATTCTTCTTAATTTTCAATTAAAAAAATACATATTTCTAATTTTCAATCTGAAAAAATGGATGATTTGCCGAATTTTTGCTCGACTAATCCGCGTGTACTTGGAGAAAAATCGCGACTGTTTGGCAGATTCGACGGGTTTGCCGTGTTTGGGTTATCGGAAATTTAGTCTCGGGCTCCCGGCGACGACGTCGAAGGCACAAATTTTGTCCCCGGTATGTGCGAAACATGCGCAACCGAGCGCGCATATATGTAGATTGTACAGAGGCACCGAGAGAAAGTACCGATGGAGGAGCGAACGGGGTACGAGGCTCGACTGTCGAAGCAGAGAATTTATAATACGAAAAAAAAGCTCTCCGGCCGGGCAGAAGTCGCCGGGGACACCCGAGGAAGAGTTTTCATAATGGAAATCGGCGCCGCGTCCACCAGTTTCGTCGCTTCTGGCCGGCGCGATCAAGTTTTTCATAAAGCTGACCACCGGACCTCGGAGTTCGTTGCACGCGACAACGTCTCGGCTCGGTCAGCCTCACGAAACAGAAGCCGCACGTGTTTATCGAACGCATTCTCGTCTGCCTGTACGCGAACGCGAACGCGCACCACATCCATTCCAGCCTCCTTCGTCTGCGCTTATGATTCCATTCGATAGAAACAAAAATGAAAAGTCAGAGGAGAATTATTATCCCACCCGGTGGTGAATGGACCAGTGGTGAATTTAAAGGCACGCACAAAACAAAAAGTTCGGTCTCCGGTCTAGAGCTTCATAATAAATTAATAATACTTGTAATTATAATGATAATGATAATGTTAATGATAATAATAATGATACGATAATGATAACGATAATGATAACGACAATGACAATGATAATGATGACAATAATAATAATAATAATAATAACAATAATAAACTGAATATTAAGCAGCTGCTGAAATAAAAAAAGTGATGCAAGGGCTGCTTGATAGGTTCCCAATTGATCTTTTTAATCTGTTTTTCGTAACTCCGGGATGTCGCGTCTTCGGGGGCGCATCGCGAGAGAAGCAATAAGTTACTATGAACAAAGGGGGGGGGGGGGGTTGTCGACCGCGTAAACGCCGTCGCCGCGTCTATCTCCGGATCCTTCATCGCGACCCCCGCGTCTCTTTCTCTTTCTTGTTCCCGACTGTCGGAAGATAGAGGGGGGGGGGCGGGGGGAGGGGTAGGAGACCTCAGCAGCCCCACCGAGGCCGAGACTCGAATCGAATCGTTACCATCAGAAACTGGTACCGCAAGCACGACGCCCGACAAATGCCTTCGACTCCGGGTCCTTCAGGAATCTCGGGAGTTTCGTCGTTGCCGCAAAATCCCGCGGCGACCTCTAATTGGGCGCATTCAACTTCGCGTTACGGCGGCCGTTGACGTGTATATCCCGAAACCTCCCTCGGCTCGGCCGTGTTCGGCCGCGTCGATGTCCACATCGGTTTCAGGCCCGGCCGCCCGGTTACGACGTAGCCAGGTATGCGTTACCGAGCATTCCATTCGCCGCGCGAGCTACATATATATACCAGCCGCACTGCGCGCTCTCGGACTCGGCATAATTCGTAGATGGACGCGATCGGAGTTAGTTTCCGCCGTTAAGCTATGTCAGTTTGCCCTGAAAATTTCAAAGTATTTCGTCGGTCAAGAGTCGTGACAACGATTAGCGGGCATCCGTCTCGGAATTTATTGACAAACTGGTCGTCCAATTTTGAAAATCTGTGACGTTACATTCGGAACCAGGTCGGGGCCACGTTGGCCCGGCTACACTGGGAAAAGAGATTTGTCGATTCAACAAATCCAGCGTTCACCGGCTGCCAAGTAAATCATTTAGTCAGCTCGACAATATTTTTTTTTCACCTTAACCATCGTTTGGTCTGCTGAACCGAGAAATTGTTGAAGAAACAAAAAATGTCATTGCTCTAACTAAACATTTATTTGACAGCCGGTGACCGCTGGATTTTGTTGATCCATTGATTTTTTTTCTCTGTGTAGGGCCACAGCCGGGTGTCTCACTTGCGCCTGATGTAGCGCTACGAATGTTCCACTAGGCTGTTCGTAAAGTGTAGGAGCGATCGGTAAAACAATTGTGCCTTACCGTACGGATCAAATATGGCGCGTTTTCATTTGAGGCAAAGCTCGTTTTCCAACCGTCTAGGCTGGATTTGTGGTTCAGTTGAGCCGTGTTTCGTCTTGCCGTGTCGAGATCGGACCGAGAACAGTCCTGCCGTGCACCGAGAGAAAAAGTTTCCTTGATTCTAAAGAAACGGGTGGATTGCATTTTTTTTTTTTCATTGATTTCAATGACATATTTCTTTGAATTTGAAAGAAACGGTCTCCTTGCTTCAAAGAAACGATATACTTGACGGCACCTGGTCCGCTAACGTTTCGCGCATTCGCGATATCAAGTCAAGTCAAATCAAGAATGTAATCACTATGATACGTAATCAAGAAGTTGGTCGACATAACCAATAATTTGGTCGATGAGATCATTCGAAGAAAATATAATATTAACTTAAGGATATTATTTCATAGACGTCAAAGAATTGTTTCACAGGTTGAGATTTCAAGGAAATTTCATTGAATCAAGGCAACTTTTTCTCTCGGTGTGTCGAGTCGGTGATGACTCGAGTTTTCCCGTGTCAAGTTAGCACTTGTGTCGAGTTGGTGATGCGTCGAATTTTTCTGTGCGTCCAGTTGCTTGTGTCGAGTTGGGTATGCGTTCAGTTGGGACGTATACAGAAACTAACGCACTACCGGCAGCAGTGACACATTTGCACACGGAGCACGAGTCGCAGCTCGAGTTTCCCCCGGGGATGAAAATTCCTTCGACCCGGCCCGGTGTGTATACGCTGCGCCATTAACGATTAAATCGCCGATCTGCGTTGCTTCCCTACCGCCACCCGCAGCCCCTCCTCGCTTTGTATTGCATTGTCCCGATGTACGCGGAATCGTTTGTACCTTTCCGGAGGCTCCGAGCGGTTGCGAACTTTGCGGAATTTCTCGTTCCTTCCGCGCGCGCTCTCGTTTCGCTCGCTCTCGTCGCCTCCATCCCCCCGGCCCCCCCGGCCCCCCGGCCCCCTCACGAGTCGTTCAATCCTTTCCGGCAGACACAACCCAGGGGGCAGGTATATCGAGCACCAATCACCACGCATAATCTGCGTGCTCATTATTACTGAGGCTGTGAGGGGAACACGAGGAGCTCGTGCACGTTGTACGTCGGGCACGTATAGGCACTACGCTTATACACCACGCTGAGAGAGAGAGAGCCAAGAGCCGCACGTTCATTATGGAGACGATATGCAGCATTGTTTGCACAATGAGAGGAAGGGTGAACGGCGCGTCGACCCTGTGTACCCCCTTAATGCGTTCGCCCCTCTTTCCTGTCTCGTGCGCGACTCCGTGCGCTCCCCGCTGCACGTCTCATCGACGTGCTTGACGAGCTTCGGCATTCTTTTCCCGCTGCCTCGCCATATATCCCACCGACTCGGCGCGTCCCAGCGGCATCAACCGCGCGTTCCCAACCCCCTCGCAAGTCGCGACTTGCGATGTTGTCTCTCGCTCGCTCGCTCGCTCGGCCCCCTCGGAACTAAACTACTTAACCACGCTCGCTGCGCCTTTCGAGAGAGTCGAGGATTTGATATCTTGGAGGAAGCGTCGAGTGACGTTCGACTTCCGGCGTTGAGCGTGGAACGTTTATCATTTTTTTTTTTCTGTAGGTACAGAATCACAGGAACTGATTTTATTATTTTTGCCCGGGAAGATGCAATTACATTAATGTAAAAGTTAATGCGTTCGATTTTTTCATTAATGTTTCAGGAATATTACTTTTGAACATTGTTTTCATTTTTTTTTTTATAACATCAGAGCAAATGACTTTATTGCTTTTTCTCGGGAAAATACAATTACATTAATTTAAACTTCGATACGTTCGATTTTTTTAATTAATATAGAATTTTATCACGAATTAATATTGAGAATTCTTTTCAGCAGTAATCGTAACGCGATTTAAAAATGTTTCGCGCAGGTTTAAGATGTTTTCGGTAGGTAAGTCGTGATGTAAAAGTCAATGCGTTCGATTTTTTCATCAATATGTCACGAATATAACTTTTGAGCATTGTTTTCAATTTTTTTTTGTATAACATCAGAGTAAATGGTTTTATTGCTTTTGCTCGGGAAAATACAATGAAATTAATATAAACTTCAATATGTTCGATTTTTTAATTAATACGGAATTTTTTTCATGCATTAATATTGAAAATTCTTTTCTGCTGTAATCGTAACGCGATTTAAAAATGTTTCGTGCAGGTTTAAGATGTTTTCGATAGGAAAGTCGTGAAAATTATTAAAAAAATATATAATAGCTCTGTTGATCGCGTGGTGAGCGACGAAAAATCGTATCACGTCAATTCCGCTGAATTCACGTACGTGCGGCTCTTTGTTCGGCCAACGCGCGTTACGACGCGACCCATATTTATTCGTCCAACGGGTGATAAGAGACCTAATTGATACTCTTGGATGGTAATTATCGTCGTAATTGGAACACGTGTGCGGAAACCTCTCGCGGGGATCGCGGCGGATCGACACACCGGACCGATTGCGATCAGCGCGGCCACGCTGATCGTAATCGCGCGCGGCCGACGTGCGCAACCCCGCCGGCCGCTTCTGTAATACCCGGCTGCGCGACGTCATTTGGGACATAAACACTTTGTTATTTCGTTACATCAGCGCGATATCACGGCTGAAATTATATCTCGCGATTTTGCCATTCACGAATTCGTGACGAAATTTACTCAACCATTTTTTTTAATTCTCTACTCATCTTACACATTTTTTTTCATTCTCTATTTACTTTAACCATTTTTTTCATTCTTTGTTCACCATAAACATTTTTTTTTAATTCTTCACACACTTTAAACATTTTTTTAATTCTTTATTCACTTTAAACATTTAATGAATTCTTCATTCGCTTTAGCCATTTCTAAATTCTTTATCCACTTTAACCATTTTGAAAAATTCTTTATTCAACTTAAACAGTTCCATCAATTCTTTATTCAGCTTAAACGTTTTTTGTAATTAATTTCGCTGCTCACAGTTTGCGCAGAGTGTGTGTGATAATTTGTGCAAAATATGTAAAACTCTTCGGAAAACTTGTCAACTTGTCGCGATTCCGATGGTCGTGCGTTGCTCGCGCGAAATCCCATCTTCTGGCAACCCCGGGGAATTAAAAATACGGCATAAATTTCCATGCGTTACGGGGAGAGAAAGCGAGAAAGAGGGATTCACGCGGATCGGTTGTAGACCGAGTGTGCAATCAAGCAATGTAATTATCAATGCTTTGTTCATGAATAATAGCGTGCACGAAAGTGGGTGCGCGCTTCGGTCCATCGCTCGATCTCCTTCCTCGGCCCGCGCGCTCGATTCAGCTTCATCCTTGCGGCGGATCGGGTGTGCGGAGGGAGATGAGAAGCAGCTGCCGGGGCAGCCGCTGCGATAGCTGGAGGAGCGAAAACGCTGCACTCCACATTTGAACCAAACGCGACGCTGACTGAAGCTGGAATAATATGCACCAACTTGCACCTTCAAATTGTCTCGACGCGATCACCTCACTTGCATTTTCAGGTAACATGCAAATGCGATACTTTACTTTCATGCGGCACTCTGAATGTCTCATCGAGAATTCAGCTTTGCACCTGTATTTCGAATAAATCACCCGATGAATTAATCAACACGATGATGATTCGATGCATCGGGCAATTAATTAAGCGTTGAGCTTCGGAGAGAATTTCCACTCACTTTGGTGTCCTTGCGATGTGAATATGCTCGAGTTACGCGATCCTCCACTGTACGTAAAGTCCAATCATTTTTTTTTCCTGAATCTCCTATAAATTTACAAAAATCTTTCCTACCTTCCAACGAGTCGTCGCGCGTTTTATTTCCACCTACGAAATAGGCCACAAATGATTTTGCCCAAGTTGGGCGAACCTCTAGGCTGTCTACCAAAATGCCATTGATTTCTAAACACTTTTTTATCTGTATTTCCACCTTACAAAAATATTTCCTACCTTCTAACCGGTCCAAAAGTGGCCGCCCGATTTTACCCCCACTTTGAAAATAGGCCACACCCGCGTTGATAATTTATCCCCGCGTCCCGCATAATCCCGGATCAATAATTATTCGCCTGCACGGATATCGTAAGCAGCCGGCGCGTGTTCCCACGTTACGGATATCGCGCGCGGTATCTAAGAGATAGAGAGGGCGGTGGGGGGGGGGGGGGAAGGTTAGGCCCGGTGGGAAACGTGTTAGGAGCGCGTCGGTATGGCAGGAATTCCATATACGTTCCCCGGGTGGCTGGCGGAGAGAGGGGCAGGGGGGTAAAACGGCAGAGGGAATCCGAGATACCCGAAGAGGCGAAAATGAGACCGCGGTGGCGTCGTCGATGCATCATCCAGTCGATGGATCGCTAATTTGCGGCGCAAATTTTGTCCCCCGCGAGCGCGCGAGTCGCGGGCTCTTCCGGATTTACAGTCGCCGCGATGCGCGCGGAGCGCACGTGGTTGTTGCGTCTATATAAATAGTCCTGGGTATCACTATGTATAACTATTTACTATGTATGTATATGATGCAGAGGAAGCCGGGGTAAAACACACCTCTGGGGTAAAACGGCCCCCTTATTTTTTGATCATCGAAAAAAAAAAAAAAATTAGGGTAAAATATGCCCCCGTCTCCGTCGTAAGTCTTGAGGCTTCTTCCTCCGTCAAAACCTTTTTTCTCGCTGTCCTCCGTGCTTTTTTTAATTCGCGGGCTTGTTCGGCAATGGTTTTTATTCTCCATCAATTCTTGATTGTACGACGGATCTGTCACGACTGAAATGTGTTTTTGTGTCACATTTTAGTAAAAGATCCAAACAATCAACACTCATGCCGATCGGTAGCGTTTTGTGTACTAACTCATGTAGTGCCGAATTCTGAGGGGTGGTCCGTTTTACCCCGGCCATTTTTTTTGCCTACGTTCAAAACTGATGACTGATATCGAATTTTTTTTTGAAAAGCAATGAAAAAAACACTTTGGGTTTTGCCATAGAGCCATTTTTTGCTTAGGGGGACCGTTTTACCCCGGTCTTCCCTATATACATGTTGGCCGTGTCGTGCGCGGAAAACTGGCGAGTACGGTGTAGCTATATCCACAGCGGCTGCCGCGGCGACGGACAATAATGAACGGGTGTCTCTTCCCCGGCCCCTACACGCCCCCCCCCCCCCCCCCCCCCTCGACTCTGTATCGCAACGCAATCTGCGCATACTTAACGGCGGAAACTGCATATTCATGCACGCCGCTTCTCGCGCAAACGACGGTCGTACGAGGCGCGCGACTAACGCCTTTTTTTTAATCTAACCCCGGAACGAGAAGCAGCTCCGCTGTATTTTTCGCCTCGCGTGTATCTCGAGACGCGGGCAGAATCCCTTCGGTAGTGCCGAATCGTAACGAGGTGTTGCGCAGTCGTTTGCCTTGCAATTGTTGTTTGTATTATTCGAAATAAATTACACTAATTTGGAACAAATTAGGTTTACACTAATTTGAAACAAACTAGGTTCACACCAATTTGAAACAAATTAATTTTATACTAATTTGAAAAAAAAAAAAAGATTTCATTGTAATTTGAAACAAATGAATTTCATACCAATTTGAACCAAATTAAGTTTATACTAATTTGAAACGAATTAATTTAATACTAATTTGAAACGAATTAATTTAATACTAATTTGAAACAAGTTAATTTAATACTAATTTGAAACAAATTAATTTTATACTAATTTTAAAGAAATTAATTTTATACTAATCACAAACAAATTAATTTTATATCGACCTGAAACAAATTTATTTTACGTTAATTTGCTTAAAATCAAAATGAGTCAACAATTTTGAGCCACGAATGAGGTTAGAACAAAAAAAAAAGAAATTGACGTCCGAGACGGAAGACTAATGCGCGCACTTCACTCATCCGCGATGAGTTTCCTTCGTCCTCGATTCGAGCGCGCAACACGAGCCCGAAAAATCTCAAGTTTATCCCCCCCCCCCCCCCCCCCCGTTTCACCCTACGTCGCGCTGCTGCATCGAAAAGCTTTTAGCGTCCGCGCGCGTTTCGGGTTCCGGATATAAACACGCGGCTCGCGGCAATCTGAAAATATAATCCCGAACCTCGTCGCCGCTCCTTCCCGGGTTCCTCGTCCTCTTCATTTATATCGCCCGCTGTGCGTTTGACCCTGCGACGACTCGTGGGACTCCGGGCCGAGCGAAACCGCGAGACGACGCTGCGAGCGCGAAAGAGAGACGAGAGAAGCGAGAAAGTCAGCTCCCGGGGGGTGACTGCCGGGTGGTTCTCGCACCGCAAGCTGGAAATAGACGACTCTCCTGCTGCTCGTCGTCGTCGTCGCTTTCGCTCGCAGCCGCTGCTGCCGAGACACTCGAACGAGAAAACTCGGAAGTTAGCGGCCAAGTTCAAGTCGCTCGTCGCTCCCGTTCGACGCATTGAACAGAGCGCGCGGTGAATCCGGCGCCACGCGCGCTTTTCCCCCGCCGACTATAAATTCACCGCTACGACTGAGCCGCGTGCAAAACTTTGCCCGCTGACCGCGTGTCGCTTGGCCGAATTCCGAACGGCCGTGTTTTTATTTTTTATTCTTTTTAAATGAAACAAAAAGGATGTATTTTTTTAATGAAAAAAAAAAAAAAAAATCACCACACGGAACCAGTCGGAAAATGTCCTTCTCCTCGGTGCGCGCGGTGATTCATAGAGTGTATCGCGTTTCGCTTGGGCAATTCCGAACGACCGAGTTTTTATTTTTTATTCTTCTTAAATGAAACAAAAAGGATGTGCTTTTTTTTTTGTTTCATTTCAAAAAATCATCACACGGAACCAGTCGGAATTTCATTTTAAAAAATCATCACGCGGAACCAGTCGGAAAATGTCATTCTCGTCGGTGCGCGCGGTGAGTCATCGGGTAGGTATATATCGCGTTTAGCCGATGCGGTCGTCGTAGCCGTAGCTCCGTAGTCGTCGTCGGGGGTTACGCGCGCGCTCGTTCGTCGACGATAATTGTCTGTGCACACCGAACTCATTGACCTCGGTAGTATTGATTTTTTGTCGAGACACCCTCGGTCCGAGGGCCTGCATTACAATCGATCCCCCGCCTACGCGTAATAGCAAGGTACTTCTCTCTCTCTCTCTCTCTCTCTCGCTCTCTCGCTCTATCTCTCACTCTCCCCACGTCGGACATAACGCCCTACACGTCTCGCTGCGTTTGTGTTTCCGTACGTGAGTATACATATACATATCTATATATATATATATATGCATAGATTTGACTGTATGTGTATACACAGAGATAAATACACGTGTATAAGTGGCGTGGAGAAGCTGTTAGGTTGTCCTATCGCGCTCTCCTTGGTGGATCGATATACACAAGCGTAACGCGATACACCGAGAGCTCATTACGGCCACTAATTCCAAACTCTCACCCTCTGCATATTTCGCCGCTGGACACTCTGCAGGGTAGATTCGTAATTCCACGACCGAAAGACACCGAAGCGGTTTAGTTACAAAAAAAAAAAAAAAAAAAACAAATTCGGGTGTAAACCCTGTATCGGCAGGTTCGATTTTTTGTTCGGTTCGGAAAATAAAAGACAGAGATTTCAAGTTTTAACCATTTTTTCGCGGAGTCGTAGATTTTTTTTTTAGTTCATTCATTTTGTTATTCCCATGACCAAAAGACATCCAAATAGGAGAATAAAAAATGCGTTGTGCGTAAAATACGTTGGCGATTTTACCAAAAATCTGTGTCTAAAAATGTGCGAGATCCGAATATCCGACTTGCCGCGACGCACGTCGTCGGACCTGTAACACAGCGGCGACAGCACAGAAGCGAATCACACGGGTACGAGAATCGCGGTGAGGCTGCTGGTTCGTCCTATCGGTCTCTCCTCGCGTGGATCGATAAGCGTAACGCGATACAACGAGAGCTCATTATAGCCACTAATTCGAAAGTTTCACCCTCTGCCTTTCGTGCGCTGGACACGCCGCTCCAATCATTCTCTCTCTCTCTCTCTCTCTCTCTCTCTCTCTCTCTCTCTCTCTCCCCCCCCCCCTCTCTTTCTCTCTCTATCATTAGAAAGCCAACGGCATGCGTATACAATATATATACAACACGTTCATTCGGTGCCCAGCTCCCTCTCCCCTCCCCTCTCCGCACGTCCATCCGTTGACTGGCATTCGCCGTCTCTCGTTGGGCATCTCCCTCGCACCTTTTGGCTGGCCTCATCCACGCGTTCGGCCCCTTCCTTGGTTTCTCTCGCAACCCGCGCGATTTCCATCTCTATCTTCGTCCCTGTAGGACGAATTCGCCCTCCTCTCTCTCTCTCTCTCTCTCTCTCTCTCTCTCTCTCTCTCTCTCTCTCTCTCTTTCTCTGTCCCTCTATCTCCCTCTCACCCTGCTAATCAACGCCCTACCCCTTTGGCCTCTGGCTGTCACACTCCCACTCGCTGCTGGCATCTCTGATTCTCTGCCTCCCCCCCTCCCCCCCCCCGGCCCCCTCGCGTCCCTTCCTGAATTCAGCAACGAACATATAGGGAAGGACCCCGCTAGGGTGGCGCTCGTCCCCTTACCAATTTATACCACTTCCAATCCGGTCAAACAAAAAGGCTTTTGGCGTTTCTTTTTTTTTAATTCCCCCCCCCCCCCCTCTCTCTCTCTCACGATCTGACTCCCTGTTTTAAAACTGGTAAACCCTTCGGTTTCTCGCTCTCCCTCTCTCTCTCTATCTCACTTCTCTAAAGCTTTATTTTTTATTTTTTTACTTGTTGTTTTCTCTCCCTCTCTCTCTCATTGTTTTTTTGTTATATCCGATGGAATGCGTAAACGGCGAACAAACGAGAGAACGAAGAGGCGAGGTGCGCCCACGGCCACGAGGAGAGCGCGTAGAGCGCAACCGACGCCAGAAGCGATTGTTCTCTGCGATGCACGCGAGCCCGGCACCCGGTGCCGCACTCTTTGCGGATGTTTCGGTGTTGCGGAAAACGCGCGAGCTGCTTTTTTCGCTTTTTTGTTTTTTCTTCCCGTTGGTTGCAGCCCAAGCTCCCCCCGTGTTTGTGCAACGTGCGCGCGCGCCAAAAGTAAATAGCGAAGTTCGGGGGACAAAAAAATAATTGACTTTATTTTTGTAAATTGAAATAATAACGACGAGAGCCCGAATACAAATTCGTGGGGTCGACAATGTTACACGATTTTGGGATTCCGGGCTACGATTTTTCGGGGCTAAATTCACCCCCTGAAAAAACCTGACACGATTAATAGATATTTAATACACATTACAAATCAAAAAATTTGTTCATTGCGTCTTATGTCAATCAATTATAACGACTTTACGATTTTTTTTATTGAATTCACCTCCTGAAAATCTGAGACAATTAAAAATAATTAATAATTTAGTATTCCTAATATCCGATAAAAAAATAATTCAAGCCACTTATGTTAATAAATAAAAAATAGAAAATTCACTTCCTGAAAACCTGAGACAATTCAAAATAATTAAAAATGTAGTATTCCTAATATCCGATTAAAAAATAATAATTCAAGTCACTACGTCTTATGTCAATAAATTATATATATATAGTCGTTATCAATTATCGAAAAATATTTGGCACGCATGCTCGAAAAAAAAATCTACAGTCTAACGTACTAACGTAAACTTTCTAATGTACGTATTACATGAATTTCTTAAACACGCGAGCAAACCAATTTATATCCCGTGCATATATAATTCGCGCACCTGTGCTCCACGCGCTCGCCGCGATCTCGCTCACAGCACGGACCCCCGGAATATCTCGCAGTGCATACGTCCCGCGCGGTACGTAACCTCCGGTCCTGGACTGTGTATACGCATTACGTGTGCCGGATAGCCGCGTGCTTTCGACTCGCATTGCCCGAATGCCACACGACCCCCACGCTGGTCCAGCGAGAGAATCGCGGAGGGGGGCAGGGGGGTGGGGGGTGGGGGGTCGAGGGAGACGGAACGACATAGCAGAGTTCTTTTGTCCCCGAGCTGCCGTGCACCCGGTCACCCCAGATTTTTTTTCCTCGTTTTTTTTTATTCAACTCTCGTTTTATTTCCCAAAAGAGAGTGTATGGCATAGGAATGAGATGACCAGCATCAGCAGCAGCAGCAGCAGCAGCAGCCGGACACGAGCGAAGCACGCACACGGCATCGGGTCGTGAAAAATCAGTGTTCGCCGTAGGAACAAAAACTCGGCCGACTGATCAAACTGTCGGTAGCGCGCCGAGCAGCAGCGGCCGCGCCGAATTCCCTGGGCCATTATTATGCGTTTTCGCGCCTTCGACATTTTGTCGATTCGCTTTTGCCCCCCCGCTCTCTCCGCCCTTCTCGGCCGCCGGCCTTTGGCCTCTCCTCGTTCGTGGAATGCAGTCCCGAATTTTGTTTTCCTCGGTGTTTAATGGCTTTTTTAAAGTTTTTTTTTCCGCTTTTTTTTTTTTTTCTTCTTTTTTGCATACTCATTGATCTCATTGTGTTTTGAACCGCGAGCGGGAGAGTCGGCGGTGAATGGGCGAGCGAGAGATCGAGCGAGCTGGCACTTTATCGAGGAGATATTTTTCTATTATCCGGGTATTTTTATTTTTTTTTTTGCCGGTATCATCCGCGCCATCTGTAAATTGGCGCATAGGCGGAACACAGATCCGGATGCCGCGGCGCGTCTGGTTACGTAAAAAAAAGACGTGAAAATACAGCGGCTACCTGCACGGGATTCCCGGAAATTTTTCTTCGAGCCCTGTCGAAACGTTCACACGGTCTACAATGTACGTTTTTTTTTTTATCGATCCATCGTCATTACCCGTAAAATTACTCACAAAATCGCGATCAACTGCCAATTTTCAATCAGATAAGACCTCAACACCACATCAATTAACATCGTTACTGATTCTTTTTTAAAAAACAAAATCCGATTTTTCCACCGATATCGCCTACAACATTCCGAAGCGAGATTTCTCATCAGTGCCCTGGAGTGAAATACTTACGTAAAATCGTTATCAGGTATCAATTTTCCATTGGAAAAAACCTCAAAACCACATTAAATTCGGTCCACATTCTTCTTTAAAAAAATGTAAGAAAACTCAACCGATTTTTCCTAAAACATTCCGAAGTAAGATTTCTCATCAGTGTCCTTACGTGAAATACTTACAAAATCTTCATCAGCTGTCAATTTTCCATCGGAAAGACCTGCAAAAGACAGATAAAAAAGGATTCAGCTAACAGAGGCCCTCAGCGAACTCAGGAGAAAATCGTAACGTTAGCTTTGCACTGTCTTTGGTCCAGCAAAAATTTTCCGCATGCACATTAAATCAAAGCAAAATAATTTCAGTACCTTCTCTGATGTCATAGCAAACAGAAAAACCGCGTTTGAGCTAACAGAGACGCACGTGAGGTTCAGGAGAAAATGTAACAACTATTTCGTTGCAGCAACGTTGCTAACTTCTATGATATATTAAATTCGTTCCTCATTCTTCTTCAGAAAAGAAATCGATTTTTCGACGATTTTTGCCAAAAACTTTCTCGAGCCAGATTTCTCATCAACGCGTCCTTGAGTGACTTTTGATTCGTTGGTGCAACGTACGTCCAATCACCACAAGTTTTCATATTTCATCCTAACTTCTCATTACAATCCATCCTCCCTCTTCTCTCCTCCGCATGCGGACATCGACGCGCATTTTTTTTTTCGCGGTTCAGCACCGAAATCGGCGGGTATAGCGATGCAGCTCGCATCAACAGAAGGACGCGTATACTCTCGAGTGCATCCGCGCGCCGACGAGGAACGCGCCGCTCGAGGTTGTGTATCTGCGTAAACGCGGGCGGGCGACGGGCACGCAAATTCACCGTACACGCGTGGAATGAAAGAACGCGCGGGGAGCCGAGCGAGGAAGCGAGGGAGCGAGGGGACCGATGTATAGAGGGCAGAGAAATTCCGGTAGAAAAAAAGCGGGGGCGCGACAGAGAGAGAGAGAGAAAGCGACAAAACGCGCTCAGAGCGAGAGAGCGAGTGAGGGACAGGAAAGGGGAGATCGAACGAAGCGCGGCAGGAGATCGAAGCGTTCGAACGAATGAACGACCGGACGAACTAACGGTTCGGCTCTCTCGCCGCCGGTCGCGCCTCGTATAAATCAGCTATGCTTATCGGTCTTTCATCGTCCCGACCCGCGCGAGCACCAACGTTGGCTGCCGGTGATGGTGATGGTGGTGGTGGTGCTGCTGCTGGCAGAGAGGAGGCGAATTCATTCCATTCTCCTCTAAATACGAACTCTTTATTCTACATCCCCTCCTCTTGCCTCCCCACCCCCCACCCCGCCGACCCCTCACCCCCCCGCAGCCTCCGACCGTCGCCGAACCGCGAGGGGCTTCCACCTCTTCGCCGCTACCAACGTCGCGTCTGCTCTACGACGAGTGGAAAACGTATTTCGATTAAAATGGCGATCCCGACGCGCGAGCGTTTCGCATTTTGTCGGATTATGAAAGGTACGTTGCGCGCCGCCGGCCCCGCCGAAACCGGCCAACGTGGTCGATTCGTTTTTCGGCCCGAAAACGCGCGGCAGATCATCCTCACTCGACCTGCCTTCGGTGTGTGTTATATATATTTTGTTTCCCGTGTGTCCGCGGCGACGTCCGTGTGTGTAATGGTTTTGATCGATGCCGCGCGCTGCACGGGCTCGATTCATGAATTAATTTCACTCCACCAACGAAATATTTCGAGATTATTATTTTTTTTTTTTTTTTCGTCTTTTTTTATCCCCCAGTCGGGATGTATCGTGAATGTGTGTAGTGTGTGCGCCGTGATTTGGAATCTTTTTCGTCGCGAAAAAAATGACGTAGTCATGTAGCCCCCGTCGGAATTTTGTGGACCGAAAACGGTGAAAAAAAAAATGTAACTGAAAATGATAACTTTCTGATTCACGACTGAGCCGACGATTTTGCCGGTCGAGCGGGTCGGTAAAATCGGAAAGGATTCACGACGATTCTCGTCGTTATCACTTGACGCGCGTTTCGCGCTGATTCGGCAACGAAAACGACGAGATCCGAGACCGAGGATGCCGAATGTCATGCGGACGCGGGCGACGTACGTCAATGAAATTAGTCCCCGGATTACCTTCCGATCCCCGGGGGGGAACGTGTAGCTACGATTAATTGGGAGAACTGCAGGCGACCTCCGACGCTCCACTCACGCTCCGTTCGTTTGGTATAAACGAGGCGAACGCTCGAGCGTTCTCGACAAAACGCGCTGTATGCTGAACGCATCAATCTCTGCAGCGCGAGTCGAATCTACTCCGAGCATATGGTAACGCTGCGCTGATTCCGATGTGAGTGGGAAGAGGCAGGAGAAGAAAAAAAAAAAACGAAGATTCCTCGCGGAAATCAACGCCAGGTCGGCCGATCCTCGTGCGGATAACCAGCCGGACGCCGGATGTCAACGGTTGGTGTTTGGTTTGTCTGCAGCGAGAACTTTTTGCAGGCTGCCAACGATGACCAATGAGAATGCGACGGTCTGAAGCTGAACCTTGACACCCGGCGATTTGGCTGAAAGTTTCATCGTTTGCAAAACTTCACCTGGAATGTCGCCCTGAATCCCTGGTAGAAAAGCTGTGGCGTTACATTCGGACCTAGACGTGCAGGCCTTGGTCAGGCCCGGGTCATCAGGCCCTGGTCAGGCTTTGATCAGGCCCTAGTCAGGCTCTGACTAGGGCCACGTTACCCCCGCTAGGATTCTAACCGGTCCCGACTTGGGCCTGATGTAACGCTAAAGATTTTCTTCTAGGGTTCGTCGTCGTCTTTTTTCTTTCCTGTGTCGATCATAGATGATAAGAATCAGTGTTGTAAGTCCCCATTACTTAAAGAATTCAAGTTTACACAATAGTTTATTTTCCAGTTACGATTTTATAACGATGACCTGTAACGATTATAAAATGATATGTGAGCTTTTGAAGAGCCGTAAGAAAAACCAAATTTTTAATTAAATTTTGGGAGAAATTGTGCGAAAAATGGACAAACATAGTTCTCCATTATTTTCGCAATGCATCAACAGTATTTCTCAATTTTTTCAGTAAGATTACCATGAAGTTTTATGGGAAATTAGTATTTTTTGCTCCTATTTAAAAGTCTACATATCACACTACAATTATTACGAGTTATTATTTTAAAAACATATTTTCAAATACAATCATACCATGAATTTTATTTCTATAAAAATGAGTGAGTTACAACTCTGATAAGAATATGACCAATGCTGAAGTAGCCAAACCAAACGCTTGACTCTTGGCTCGAAGTGTTCAACCAGTCGTTAAACTCCACCTGAAATCGTCCGACATCGTCGTCGTCGTTGTTTCGTTGTTTCGTTTTTCTTCTCCGAGTCGATGGATGACGTGTCTAGTAGTTACACCTCAGAGCTGATACGGTGATTCAGCACCTGCCGCACGGCTCGCATAGCCGCGAAATGGAAATGAAATGGGCGTACTGGACGCGCGCGATGCCGGCCGTATAACGACGCGGGTTATAGACGCCCCGCGGGTGTTATATAGGCGAGGCGGCGCGCTCATCGCGCGTCTCTCCAATAACTATTTCCAAGTGAGAAAGCTCGCGGCTGTTACTACTAGATCAGCGCGCCCCGGTAATACACGTAATGTGCAAGCAGATGCGATCGCGAAACTGTTTCGTGCGATGCGGGAATAGCGGGATGCGTGCGTGCAATAGACCGAGGGCCCCGCGTATTACCAACTTACGGCGTGGGGGGGGGGGGGGGGGGGGTGGGCCTCGCGAGCTCGCAAATTAGAGTTCGACTTGAGTCGTCGGTGAACGCATATCGCGCGGCACGAAGCGCGAAGGGAATGCCGTGTCGGTTCGGCAGAGGCGGTGGCGATGCTCGCGGTGGATGAAAATTAAGGAGGGGGTTGATTGAAACGAGCCGCGGGGGCGCCGCAACCCGCGGGGCACGAACGATCGGCCGCTGCGGTTCGCGAATGACGCGGTATATATGCTTCTGTATGACGCATTCGTGTTTTCCGGTTTTTGTCGTTGCTTCGATGCTCGGAGATGGTGAGTTTTGTGGATTTGCGGACATTTTCGGGGCTCATGAGGAATCGGTCGGGTACTCGAGCGCATGGAGAGAAATCATTTGTTGGTGCGTAGGAACGACTGTTATATTTTATGCTAGCCTACACAGAGAAAAAAAGTTTCATTGGTTCCAAAGAAATGGGTGGATTGAATTGTTTCCATTGATTCCAAAGAAATGGGTGGATTGAATTGTTTTCATTGATTCCAAAGAAATGGGTGGATTGAATTGTTTCCATTGATTCCAAAGAAATGGGTGGATTGAATTGTTTCCATTGATTCCAAAGAAATGGGTGGATTGAATTGTTTTCATTGATTCCAAAGAAATGGGTGGATTGAATTGTTTTCATTGACTCCAAAGAAATGGGTGGATTGAATTGTTTTAATTGATTTCAACGAAATGTTTCTTTGAATTTCAAAGATATACGGTCTCCTTGATTCAAAGAAACGATACACTTGACGGCACCCGGTCCGCCAACGTTTGGCGCATTCGCGATAAGTCGTATTGGGGTTTCTGAGTCAAATGAAGAAGACAATCATTGGTTTACACCATCCAAGTTACTGGTAACCAAGAACTTGGTCTACATAACCTATAATTTGGTTGATCAGATCGCATTCAAAGAAAATATAATATTAACTTAAGGATATTATTTCATTGACGTCAGAGAAATGTTTCATAGGTTGAGGTTTCAAGGAAATTTCATTGAATCAAGGAAACTTTTTCTCTCGATGTAGGAAAAGTATTTTTTGTCTTGATAAAAATATTCGCTAGCCTGGTAAATAAATTAGCGAACATAGCAACAAAAAATGTTCAGCACTTGTCAGCCCTGCAAAAAAAGTTTGTTGCCGCTATATCGACGTATCATTTGTTGCCCCAACTTGAGTCTTTCTCTCCGTGTCGAATCCCGTAAATTTGCCACTCAACGTGTTTACATTCGACCGGTCGATGATTCGTTATCACCGTGTAATTAAGACTCTCGACGCACGATGTAATGACGTGAAAACAGCTTAAGACAGAGACAAATAATTCAACTTTATGTCCCAACCGTTAATTTTCTTGTTTCTACGTACAGCTACGTAGCAGTATCGTGGTCCCGGCTTCGTCGAACGGAATGTCAGAGAGGGAGAGAGAGGGAGAGAGAGAGAGAGTCGAGAATATCATTATAAAGCGCCAAGTCACGAAACCGGCCATTCCATCGTCCTATTAAAATATTAAAACACCTCGTCCAGCCCCGGGGAGCCGGTGGCGTGGGGTGTGAAAAAAAATAAATCTACCTTGTCATGCACAGCCCCCGCTCTCCGCGCGCGCGCCTCGCTCTCGTTGTCTCACTATCCTTCCGCGGCTAAAGGGCCGGGTTGAAACCGGCCGCGAAGCTTTTCGAACAAGCGACTCGCTCGAGAGTCTTTTTTTTCCTCGCCAAAACAAAACTCGACCAACACACATCTGTAATGTTAAATTAATTCCAATTTTTTATTTCCTTATCTTCTTTTGCACAATTTCGAAAGTTGATAACTCTTGAACAGTTGTGGAAATTCCTAACGACAGGCGAGACATTTATTTTATTTTTTTATTTTTTATAGGGAATATTTAAAATTACAAAGTAAACGAGTTCAAAGTCAACGCGTGATTACTCGTCGTACTTATCGATGGACTTGTTCACTCGTCGAAGGCGCGAGGCCACGCTCGAAGCCATCGCCACTCCCGCGCTATTTCGACCTGGCTGGACTTGTCCAGCCGCTCATCAGTCAGAGTCATTACCGGGATAATTAATTACATTTGGCCCTCGTCTCCTCGTCGCCCCCTTGCGACTACCTCGTCTCCCGTTCCCGGTACACCGCTCGCCGCTCTACATCCCTCTTCGCGCGTGTATATATATATCCCGCGTGCCCTTCGTCGATCCCTTCGTTCTTCCCCCGTGTATCAACGGCCAAACGAATCAATGGTGAGTGAAAAAAAAAAAGATGTAGGGTATGGAAGTAGGTTGATACCCATCGCGAGCGACGCTGCTGGTCTCTCGCTGCGTTGGCAAAAATGTAAAAAAAAAAATACATAAAAAAATGTAATTCTAAAATTAAAAAATAATTGAATGAGGAAAACAACAGACGATTAACTTCCGTAAAACTCAGGTCCTCAGGATTCTCACTGCGCGCACTTGTATTATAAAATGAAATAAACAAATTAAATTCCAGAATGAGTAAAAAAATCAGATGATTGAATCCCACAAAATTCAGGGTTTCAGATTTCGCACTGACTGCACTTATATTATGAGTATAGTGACTTTCGCGCACGTCGTGCTGCTCGGTATTTTCGCTGCCCTGGAAAAAATGTAAAAAATATAAAAAAAATTAAAAAATAATTGAATGAGGAAAAGATCAAACGATTAACTTCCGGGAAACTCAGGTCCTCAGGATTTTCACTGCCCGCACTTGTATGATAAAAAAAAATAAAAATAAAATAATAGAACTAAATTGAAAAAACGAGGAAAAAAATCAGACGATTGAATCCCCACAAAATTCATGGTCTCAGATTTCGCGCTGAATGCACTTATATTATAAGTACAGTGACTTTCGCGCGCGCCGTGCTGCTCGGTATTCTCGGGGAGCTGGTTACACCGGCGGCGTAGCCGTCGCCGCCGCTGGGATCTCGAAGAAGAATCCCCGAGGTCGAGCGGTGCAGAATGAAAATCTGTTGAAAACTCGACTCCTTCTTTAATTAATTATGCAAATGGCCCCGGGCTTCCATGCTTAAACTTTTCGTCTGAGACCTTCGTGCTCGCTGCTCCCCTCTCACTCTCTCTCCCGCTCCCTTTGCCACCCTTGTGCTCCCCTCCCGCCTCGGCGTGCTGCTCCAGAGCTGGCGTTAATTATACACCGAATAATAACAATTATTACAATTACCACCCGCAGCGCCCCGGCGCAACGCTCGCGAGAACGGAATACGAATTCTTTCTCGTGGCTCCTGTGAGCACGACGCTCTCCGTCTCTTTTCTTCTCTCTCTCTCTCTCTTTCTGTACTTTTCGTTCACTCCGTACTCTCTGCCCCACCGACCGACGGCATCGTGATTCGAGATCTCAGTGTGAAATTATATCTCTCCGGGTATTTCTTCGGGTATAGCCGCGTCGAGACGAGAATGGACGAGAGGCTAGAAAACACAGGGAGGATATTTACGGAGTCATTGGTCTTCGTTCTTCCGCAAAACCGACTCTATCATTTTTTTTTTTTCATTTTGCTTCCTCATAGAGGGAGCTTTGTTTTCGTGAAAATATTTTTTTTTTAGATTTTCATGTTAGTACACTTAGAATGGTAGAAAACGTCGAGAAAAGTGGTTTGTTCGAAATGTGTGTGTGTGTGTGTGTGTGTGTGTATGTGCCGATTTCGTTGTATGCAAGATAACTGTCGTAATTTTCGATGAATTTTCTTCAAATTTGGCCCGTAAATGGACTATTATAGAACAACGTTCGGGGTTGTAGTTGACGTGAATCGGTTGGGAAATTCAGATTTCACAGCATTTTGAAAATGTTAAAAAAAATCGTTTTCGTGTTATAACTTCCGCGAATTAAGAGATACCGAGCTGAAATTTTGTACGTAAATGGACTACCATGAAACCATAGTCTGTACCAAATTTGGCGAGAATCGGTATAGTGGTTTTAATGTTATCGCAATTTCATTTTTTTCTAATGTCTGTAAGTACATCAGCTCCTGTAAATTCTGAGATATCCGACTGCAATTTTCAACATGTCTTCATGTTTACTGATTATCAATCATGAATTTCATCAAGAAAACGGTCATTATGTCGGTAAATTTGGATTTTGCTGCATGAAAAAGAAAAAAAAGCCGACACGAAGAAAAAAAAATGAAATTTTTTGGCAGAATATCTTAAATTTATTTCACATATGGACAACCATGGACTAAGTTTTGAGTACAAGTTTGACGCAGATCTATCCAGCTGTTCAAATTTTGTTGTTGAACCAAATTTTTGACCGCTGTTGTTTATTGGTGATGAAGGATTTCGGCGTTCCTCTGCCGAAATCCTTCATCACCAGTTCAAATTTTGTGGCATTTTTTATCAGAGTTGGGTACAAATTTGAGTCAAATCGATGGAGCGGTTACAATTTTACAACAATTTGATTTACTTTTCAAAAACAGCGGAAAAAGCCTGCAAAGTAGTACTTTGCGAATTGCTTCCTCAGTATTTTACACTTTTATTGGAGCTTCCTCTATGAGGAATCTTCATACTTCCTCATAGAAGTAACTTCGTTAAAAGTACAAAATAATGAAGCTATCTTTAATGAAGCTTCCTCTATGAGGAAACCGAAATTGATCAACATACATCCTCATAGAGGTAACTTCGTTAAAAGTATAAAATACTGAGGAAGCAATTTGCAAATTTCTACTTTGCAGGTTTTCTAAAAATACATTTTGTTTAATTTCTTGATTAATTCGTATTAATTTTGTTATTCACTTTTTTACATTTTTTATCTGACGCTATTTTTGGATACATCCTCGTACTAATTATGATCTTCATTTAAAACACTTTTAATCTCACGCTATTTTCGAATACTCTCGATGACGTCATCTGTGATCCGTGGTGCAAATGACACGAACAAGGAAAATATGAACGAAGTCGTTGGTCTTCGTTCTTCTGGAAACATCGCAGAAGAATTAAAAAATAATGCGATGCGCGGTATTTGTTTCTCTCTCTCTCGAACCGACGGTATTTTTGGGTGTTATAAGCTGGATGATTACGACGGCGTCGGCGGTACAATGACTGTTGGAGTCGACCCGCGAGCGGCACTGATCGTATAAAGAACAGGACGCTCGTACAATTTCAGAGCGTTTACGATTTCAAAACATGGCCTCGTGAAAAGCCTGAGGGCTTATGAGACAGACACCTCGGAGCCGGCGACGGCCGAGCCAGAGCCAAGACGTATAAGCGGATACACATCACGGCTACGGCGATAGAGCCGCGATTTGTGTGTGTGAATGGACAAGGACGCAGCGAATGAAATGTATGACGTTATATCGTGCACGCTTGCGCAATTGAGAGGCAGATAAAAACTCACACAGCCGCTGCTAATTGAGGCTTCCATCGGTCCACACGAACACGCGAGCGCGAGTACTCGAGCGTTTTACAGGCTGATACAGCTCAAGTCGCGGTCGTCTCGCACGTCCGAGTAATCTGGCTACCTAGAAACGATAATTCGAATCTTTGCTAATACGGCGGACACCGAGAAATCGTGATATTCCTGGCATATATAGCGCAAATCAATGACTATTAATCAAGTCATGTGACAGTGTTTAAGGTTTCGTTGACTCACGAGTATCAAACAGTCGCAATAATTATAGGAAATTGAAAGAGAGAAAAAAAAACAATTGTGGTTTTTTTTTATTCATAATCTGGCTACCTGGAAACAATAATTCGAATCTTTGCAAATATGGCAGACACGGAGAGATCGTGATATTCCTGGCGTAGTGCTAATTAATGACTATTAATCAAGACGTGCGACAATTTTTATGGCTTCGTTGACTCACGAGGATAAAATAGTGACGATAATTTACGGTAAATTGAAAGAAGGAAAATGGTTATTCCGGTGGATTATAGTGAATTACCCATTTATAATTTTATAGATTATTTTTTCAATGAACTCACTGGCAAATAAGGATTTCCAATTCGCTGTTCAACTGCGGCAAATCGGAGTTCGCTCGGAATAATCGTTGGGAGGTAATGAAATCTCCTTGAGAATATAATTAGTTTTCCCCCCGGCGGCGCGTGACAAAATTTGATACAAGGAAATAATAATTGCGCCGCGAAATAGTCGGGTTGGTGGGGCGGAGGGAATCAGAGGTCGCAGCCACACGTAACACTTCTTACTTGTTAAAACACGGACGGCGAGTGCAACGAGATGTAAAAAAATATCATAATAATACTAATTATTGTGATTATTAATTTCCAATGAGCGCAGCGGCGGCCGCGATCGAGCTCGACTCTCCCGCCGGCTCTCGGGGTGAACATAATTTATCGTAATCGCCGCGATCGGTGATTAGCCCGCGGGGCTTCGGGATTTTATAGCCCGAGGTTATTGTTTTCCTCCTCCCCCCGAAACGGAAATCGTGCGGTTTCAATTTTATTTTTCAACGCCGTCTCGATATCGACTGTGCTCTGCCCAGGCCCGGCGATTATTTATTTGCAAACGAAAAAAAAAAAAAACTTTGGAGCGCGAGGGGGGCGGGAGGTGGGGATGGTCTTTTTTCGTGTTCCTGGAATTGAAATTCGTCGCGTGCATCGTGTCGTCCGATCGACCCGAATCAGCTCTTATAGTCCGCATTACGTCCACGAATCGACCGTCCATTTGAATAATTATCGTTCATTACGTGTATTTTTTTTTTTTTTTGGTCGGCGATTTTTTTTTTCCCCGACCTCTTAAAAGTTTCATCACCGTATCCTCACTTAGCATGTGGACGAGCTGAAATTTCCTTATTCCCGGCCGGGAAGATATAACACGTATATATATACAGTACGTCGAGGCGTTTTATATAAAGAACGAGGAAAGTCCCGGTGGAAACAATTACACGAGGAAAAAACCCATTTTCCAGCTTGAAGCTGATGCAAAGGGTACGTTTTCTTTCTCATTAGGCGCTGCAAAAACTCCGCGAGGATCTCGTTACTAACTAGTAGAAGGAAAAGGCGAACGCCGCGAATCTTCTTCGCGTGATGCGAAGTCCATTTCCAAGATTGTGCGTGGAGGCTAGGCGCGCTCTTTGAGAATACTCGCCAAAACGAGTTTCTGTCTGATTGTGCTGAAACTAACACTCTGTGTGTGTGTTTTTTTTTTTTAAGAAAAATGCACCACATAATTTTCTCCACAAAAATCATTCTGCAAGTGTAAATAATATAGAAACATTTTCGCGAATCTTTCCAGTGGTTTTGAGAGTCAATCTTCATGCAGGAATAAAAGTACCATTGAACAATTTCGACTTCTCTGAATAGTGGTTCTCTTACGCGTTACCAAAGAATTAGTAAACGGAAAAAAATGGATGATTTTCTTCGCGTGATGTGACGTCCATTTCCGAGAGACACAAAAACGCGTTTCCGCCTGTGCCGGTACCAAACGAACCTGAGATTTCGGAAAGACAAAGATCGCACATTTCTTGTCATAAAACACCTCCCCACCCCTCCATATACTCTACAAATGAAAAAAACCAGTTTCTGTCTGATTCTGCTGAAACTAACACTCTGTTTATTTATTTTTTAGAAAAATGCACCACATAATTTTCTCCACAAAAATCATTCTGCAAGTGTAAATAATCTAGAAACATTTTCGCGAATCTTTCCAGTGGTTTTGAGAGTCAATCTTCGTGCAGGAATAAAAGTTGCGTTCAAAAGTTTCGACTTCTCTGATTAGTGATTTTCTTACGCGTTACCAAATAATTATTAGTAAACGGAAAAAAGAGGATTTTCTTCGTGTGCTGTGACATCCATTACCGAGAGACACAAAAACGCGTTTTCGCCTGTGCCGGAACCAAACAAACCTGAGATTTCGGAAAGACAAAGATCGCACATTTCTTGTCACAAAACACCCCCCCACCCCTCCATATACTCTACAAATGAAAAAAACGAGTTTCTGTCTGATTGTGCTGAAACTAACACTCTGTTTATTTATTTTTTAGAAAAATGCACCACATAATTTTCTCCACAAAAATCATTCTGCAAGTGTAAATAATCTAGAAACATTTTCGCGAATCTTTCCAGTGGTTTTGAGAGTCAATCTTCGTGCAGGAATAAAAGTTGCGTTCAAAAGTTTCGACTTCTCTGATTAGTGATTTTCTTACGCGTTACCAAATAATTATTAGTAAACGGAAAAAAGAGGATTTTCTTCGTGTGCTGTGACATCCATTACCGAGAGACACAAAAACGCGTTTTCGCCTGTGCCGGAACCAAACAAACCTGAGATTTCGGAAAGACAAAGATCGCACATTTCTTGTCACAAAACACCCCCCACCCCTCCATATACTCTACAAATGAAAAAAACGAGTTTCTGTCTGATTGTGCTGAAACTAACACTCTGTTTATTTATTTTTTAGAAAAATGCACCACATAATTTTCTCCACAAAAATCATTCTGCAAGTGTAAATAATCTAGAAACATTTTCGCGAATCCTTCGAGTGGTTTTGAGAGTCAATCTTCGTGCAGGAATAAAAGTTGCGTTCAAAAGTTTCGACTTCTCTGATTAGTGATTTTCTTACGCGTTACCAAATAATTATTAGTAAACGGAAAAAAGAGGATCTTCTTCGTGTGATGTGGCATCCATTACCGAGAGACACAAAAACGCATTTCCGCCTGTGCCGGAACCAAACGAACCTGAGATTTCGGAAAGACAAAGATCGCACGTTTCTTGTCACAAAACACCTCCCCACCCCTCCACACACTCCACAAATGCGCACATGAGTGCCTCCGACTGTGGATACAGAGAGTCAATCCCACATCCGCGAATGTAAACGCTGCGTTTAAAAGTTCCCTCGCTGAAAAATTACAGTTTCACCGCGGCGAGCGGCGAAAGGATTCGCTCGGTGTCTACGCTCCCCCCCGATGAGCAATAAGTGTGCACAAAGTGAGCATGACAATCGAGGAGACTCCGCGGGCGGCCGACGACGGGTGATCGCGATGCGACACGATAAATACTTAATCCCTGTGTCGCGAGCGGTTAAACTGTGATATTGTATCGCGCGCAAGAGCCGCGAGGCTAGAATAACCCTTTGGCCATTTTTCTCATAGCCCAGAGACTACTGAATTGGAGCGATCGCGACGCGGTTTATGTACGCTGGAAACAAAGTTCCCAGACGTTGTGCACGGCGCAGGACGAGATACACCGCACGTAATCGGTGGAACTTTCCTCGGTGCGCGCGCGAGACGCGTTCGCCGCCGACGCCTCGGTTGTTCCTCGCTTCTTCGCTCCGCCGCACGGCGGGTGTAATACCCGCGAGGCAATCATCAAACGGTGGAACATCCACGACAACAATAAACGCTGCACGCGCTACGCTAAATTGCGCGTGTCCTCGAGAAATCCCCGGTGTTGTGGATTATTCAGCTTAATTGCGCCGCGCGGGATATACGATCGGGAAGACGAGTCGGCTGTGGGTGAATTCGCGGCCGCTTATTATCGGACGAGGGCAATTCAAGCGCTACGGACGACGCGCGGGTCACAGAGAAAGAGTTGAAGTTGAGGTCTGCATGAGGTAGAGAGAGAGAGAGAGAGAGAGAAAAAGTTCCAACTTCGCGATTGTCGCCTCAAGGTCGAACTTAGGCTGCGTTGTAGAAAAATCTACTTGACATTTAACGTTCAATACTGGAAGTTTTTATGCATATACTGGTACACTAAATGTCATATACTAGTGCAATCCAAAACTAATTCATGGCATATTAATTTTTAATATTTACTCTGTTTAGTTTTTATGGAAAAGTCCTTCAATGTTTATGATTTGCTTTATTTTTACTATAAAAGTATATTTATTTTGTTTCACAATTGTAGATTACATTTAATTCGCCAGTGTGTGAATACAAACTTCGAATCTTTTTTAACACTGTAATGTTTTTCTATTATGGACATTAATATTCAAGTTCTAATATCGTGAAAACTGAAATTTACATTTAAGTTCGAACATATTAAAAACTTAAATTGATACTTAAGTTCCAACATCTTAAGAGGCAGTGATACTTGGCTCGGAAATTCGTCGCCCAATGTTAAACGCCTATAGGGCTGTCTCTCTCGCACCTTTTTATTTCTAGATTCTCCTGAACAAAAGGCTACGAGTTATCGAGGATCCACAAGCTTAGCCCAATTCTGCAATACTTCCGGACATTCTATCAAAATCTGAGAAACCGAGCCGATCTGATCTGCCGAGTATTTTCGAAAAAAAAACAGCTTTCAAAATTTTCAGCTGCGGTGGAAGAACGGCCGCACTGTCTCTTAAGAACATAAGTTTTGACACTCAAGTTTGAATCCAAACTGCTTATTAAAAAAAAAAATGTGTCTTCCCACCTTATTGCCTCTCACTCCAAGCTACAAAGTACATTTCACGCATATGTCTCTCTTGCTCTTTCTCTGTCTCTCTCGCAGCCTCCATTGTTTTTTTTTTTAAATACAAAAAACCCTCCGCGAGACTGACCCGCTGCCCGTGTCCCCGCCCGCAGCAGATAGACACGCGACTCCTGGCGGGGGAGGATAAGGATGGAGAGAACGGGGGGGGGGGGGTGGTATTCGCGTTCGGAACAATTTTCGGTGCGCGTCTCACGCGGCCGGTAGGTGTGCGACTGGGGTGAGCGGGGGTGAGAGAGACACCCCAAACCCCACGGCGCACATTCGGCATCGCTACACCAAAGCGGCTAGGGAGGAAGGAGGAAAGGGGAGGGGGGCGGCTAGGGGATGAGGAGGAAGAAGGGGTGCGGGGGGGGGGGTCCGAGAGGACACTGTATGCGGTGCCGCTGGCTGACAGGAATAATGTATACCCGAGGTTTGTCGGTGAGTGGCGTCGCGGGAGAGAGAGAGAGAGAGAAAGGAAGAGAGGCAGATAGGAGAGAGAGAGAGAGAGAGACCCAGAACGCCGCTGTATATAACACGCGGGCGCGCGGAGGGCTGAAAGGGCACAGCGAAAACGAGCGAGAGCCGGGCGCGCTTGTACGTTTCGCCGGCAAGACAGGGGGCGGGGGAGTGTAGTAGTGGGGGGGGGGGGGGGAGAGCGGCCGAGGGTGACGGTAATACTTTTTCGGGTGTAATTTTTTATCAGCGCGCCAGCACCGTGAGAGCGCTTTGACCAATCCCTCACGACCCCCTCGCGTCCCTCTGGTCACGGGAACCCCCTTCGTCCCTTCGCCCCCCTTCTCCCCCTCCTCCTTCTGACTCGGCATTCGCATCTTTCTCGCTCTTTTCCAGCTTCCCTCACCCTCCACTCTTCCCTCGCGCACTCACCCTCTCTCTTTCACTTTTGTCCGACATAAGCGGAGAGAAAATCTCTTCATGACCACCCCTGCCCCCTCCCCCCCCCATCGCGCCCTTCTCTCTTTCAGCGCTGCGCTCCACCTCGCGCCCATCGGCAATCTTGCCCCCTGCCCCCTTGCCCCTCGCCACCCCGGGCCGCGTCGCCCCGCGCGTATCGGTGCTCAATCACATTTGCCATGCATTTTTTTCATAAAGCTGGATTATAATTGCATCGCGAGAGAGGCTTCGGGGGGGGGGGGGGGCGAGCCCGCGAAAAAATGGACCCGGCGCGGCGCGCTGACTCGTCGACGCTCTCGCGGGGGGGTAGATATCGCGGCGGGAGGGTTCGGGGGGCGGTTTGCAAGCGCTGCAGGCTCACCCCTCGCCCCCCCCCCCCGCCCCCGCCTCGCCATCACCCCAGGTGCATGGGGTGCGCGCCGAGGCTACAGCGCGGGGGGCACCGAGCGGGGGAAAATTAAAAAAAAAAAAAGGAAAAAAACTGATGAGGTTTCGAGCCGGTTGATTGGTAGGTTGTTGGAGTAGGTTGAGAGTAGGCAAAGGTACCACCCGCCTGTACAGCCGCCGCGCGTCGTCGTAGTGGTGGTGGCGGTAGCAGCGCGGCGCGCTGATGCCTGGCCTCTACCCGATATCTCTCGCGCTCGTCTCTTCTCTCCTGCTGCCGCTGCCGCTGCTGCTGCTCGCGTGTTATACGTTCCCCGAACGCGCTGTACCCCGCCCGACCCCCTCCCCCCGTTCGGTGCATCGGCAATCGATCCACATCGTATGGCCCGTACCCATCGCACCGATCATCCGTATTCATATCGAGTTCTCGAATACGTCGTTAACCCATTAGAATTGCCGCGACGTTTTCCACCCCCGCCCCCCCCCCCCCACGACCCCCAGCCGTCCCCCGCCGAATGCCGGGAATATCGCTCTCGATGGTCCCATCCCTCCTCCCCCCATGTTTTATACTTTATACAGTAGCGTACCGATCGACGATATATTCGGCGTACACGCGATTTCGTTTTCCACCCCCCTTTTTTTTTTTGACGTGCCCACTTTTTCGTGTATCGACGAAGCGAATTTGTGTATTCGCGAGCTTTCGGAGATATTGGCTTCTAAGCGGGAGCCGGGAGATCTGATCGGTGGCAATAAAGCTCTGGCTCGGGCTCTCGATTCGTCGTTTTCCTTGCGCTACTGGAACGTCGGGTTTCTGGGGATGGAACCGCGGGCTGAATTTTCGAGCTTTTTCAGGCGAGGAAGCTACCGGGTCCTGGAAAAATAGATTCAAAGAATTTTTATTTAAAAAGTAAAATCACTAAATTGTTTCATCAAAATACGGCGACTGAAAATGAAGAGGAAAAACATATTTTTTCCTCTTCATTTTCTGAAAAATCGTTTTTCCTCTTCATTTTCGGAAAACTCTTTTTTCCTCTTCATTTTCGGAAAAATCTTCTTTCCCCTTCATTTTCGGAAAAATCTTTTTTCCTCTTCATTTTCCGTGTCCGATCGTCCAAATTTCCAGCTCAGTAGGTTTTTTAGGGGGCTGAATTTTCGAGCTTTTTTCGGTGGCAGAGAAGGTTATGCCGAGTCCAGAAAAACTTTATACGAGCGAATTTTTACTTGAGAACAAAAAAATAGAATCTCTAAATTGACTTATTAAAAACAAAATATATTGCGACTATCGCAAGAAAATATTTTCATTTTACTGCATTTTCAGTGTCTGAGCTCATCCAAGATATACCCGTCTATTGAAATATTTTTTTCCGGGGCAACACGACGACAACCATCGCAGCCGAAAAATGCTCAAAAGCGACGACGGAAAAGAGAAAAAGAACCGCTATTTTTACGGACGATGACAAACCGTTCGGCAGAGTCGTCGGGGCGGAGCGGAGAACGAATAGACGATCGCACGGGGGGAATCGCCCCCCCCCCCCCCCCCCCCCCCGCGATCTCGAAGCGTTTGCTCGCATTTCTACCTGCATCAGCTCCGCGCTGGTGCTGCACAGAGAGTCGCAACCATCACGCACCGCCGGGCGGGACTCGCGGGGTTTGAAAATCGGCCGGGGGGCGGGGGGGGGGGGGGGGACGGGGGGAGTGGAGATTTTTTCGCATTTATCAGTGCACGCTCGGAGATCTGGCTTCCGTATCAATGTCCGAACACACGTGAAACACAGGCGCGCGTCCGTTCACACGTACACATTGTCCTGATCGGATTGTATGGATTTTTTTCCCCGGGAAAAACGCGCGCCCCCGTCTCCTCTCTGGCCCCGCCGAACCCTTTTTTTGCGCCCCTCGCTCCCTCCGCCACACCCGCGAAGCATCGGTCGCGTCTCCCCCTCTCTCTCTCTCTCTCTCTCTCTCCCTCTCTCTCTCGCTCCGGCGTTAACCTCGCTCGCTCGTCCTTTTTCCTGACGCCCGCGATCCTCTCCCCTGTGTCCCAATCGAGCCTGCCCGTTATATCCCGCGTACGGTCGCGATGCACAACCCTCAACCCTCGCCCCCTCAGCAGCCACGGTTTTGGCCCGATCCTGCTGTGTGTTTCGCTCTCGCACTCGAAACTCTCCAGGCCATTCAGACAGCGGCGACTGTAATTTTAAGCTGAAAGAACCGAATTACGCGGACAGAGCGACGCGAGCGACTTTTATTTTTATTTTTTCGTCGATCGCGTCCTCGTTTGTTCCTCGTCGTTGCATTCGATATGTTGTAATATATGTTGAACGACGTTTCGTCAATAGATCGCGGCGGAAGGTCGAACGCGAATTGCGACGCGCGCGGCGTAGTCGAGTCGGCGAATAAATAAATCAAGGAGGTCGCTGAAGGACCAGACTCGGCGTGCCGCGAGCTGATGATATTCGTACCGCATGCTATGTTGGATAAACAAAAATCAGACCAAAAAAACGGTTACTTTATCGTTATCGGGACTGCCGCCATTTGATTCTGTATAGCTGCGGTGGAAAAAGCGCTGCAGACCGGACACGCAAAAAATTACAAATTTACATTCCCGCTACGTCGGAGTGTATTTGCCGTTAAATACCAATATTGGCGGATATTTACACACAATAAGTCGCGTCATTATCCAACTCGCTCAGAAGCCAATATCCGTAAACCGACGCGAGCTGACGGTATATTCCGACCGCTTGCAGTGTTGGTGGACGAAAATAAAAAACAATGATAATAAATTAGACTTGATAACTGTCACCCCCCCCCCCCCCCCCCCCCATGAAAAAGAAGTATATACGAAAATGTATCTGGAATATACAATTTTCCAGACGATAATATAATAAAAACACATTTTGAATATATCTTAGATCGATTTTTTGCTCGGATAGATTTCGCATACATCCTAAAATAGATTCGACATATACAATTTTTCGGAAAAATAGATCTTTTATATCTGGAATACATCTTTACTTCACTCGGTGTCGTAATACGTCCATTTCACACCTTGTAAAGTAAAATTTCGTACAATACTCGGCAGAAAACCGCTTTCTCAACTCGCGTGATTGCAAAACTCGCCTTCGGCTCGTGCTGCAAACTCACACTCATGAGAAAAAGTTTTTCCGCCCTCGTGTAGTAATGTACTATTTATAAATCTCGCATATACATTATTTCCGTATGGGACAGTCACGGCCAGGGGAAAACGCGTTGCAGATCAGACAGATCAATGATGTTTCAATTTCATTTCCCTTAAGTCGAAGTTTTTTTCGGTGAAGATGATACACGGAGAGAATGATCTGATAAAATTTACCGGACGCGATAGTAAAAATGACCAACGCGCCTGGTATTGAAAAGCCATAGCCGCCACCTGACGAAGAGAACCATGAGAATTTCTAACATATTTATAAATAATACTTTTTACCATATTTTGTGGTAAAAATTCTCATCGTTCTAGTTCTTCCCGATAGATGGCGTTATATCTCCCCTCTACCGGAATTTTACAACACTTTTTACTAGAAATATGGTAAAAAGTATCAGATCCTTCTCTCCATGTACACAATAAGTTGCATCATTATCCAACTCGCCTAGAAGCCAACATCCGTAAACCTGTGCGTAAGCTGTGTAAAGCTGCGACTGCTTGCTATGTTGGTGGACAAGAATTAAAAACAATAGGCTTGACAGCTGCCACTTTGTGGTCGCCAGAGCCACCACAATTCTTTTCTTGCTACAGTAGAAAAAGCGTTGCAGATCAGACATGAACAAAAAAATTACAAAATTCCGCTCTTCATCATCTCGCCCCGGTTGAGTATTTTCCCGTCAATATGCATATATTCACCAAAATTTGCACACAATAAGACACATCATTATCCGACCCCAAATCACGCACGGCGGATCATTATCGCCCCGCTCAATGGACGCGCACACCAATCGCTCGCTCGCCGCAGTAACCGACTCGATCGAAGTCACAGAAACGGGAAAATCACCGGTGCAATCATTAATAGGCCTAGGAAATTTACAGGGGGCGAAACTCGCGCGCGCGAATCTCATCGTTAACATTTCGGTAATTAATTACAGCTGGACGTGATGTGATGTAGCATTGGCCACGCGGTATTAAATTGACGTATAGCGGGGAGAGAGAAGCGAGGAGTACGGAGTGCGCGATCCGCGCAGCGCGTTTTGCGGTGTCTCGCTCTCGCTCCGCGAATTCGAACCCGGAGCTCCAAAGCGGCAGAGGCTGCGGACGAGAAGCGCGCGGAGCGTTGAGTCGATGTTTGCCAGCTGATTGATGATGTACCAGAACGCTCGGTACCACCGCCGATTTCCGCCTTTTCCGATCTCTCGCTCTCGCTCGCCGCGCTTAGTGCGCGAGACGCGCTCGTGAATATAGTAAATATATACTATAGTATATGTGTGTGTGTGTGTGTGTGTGTGTGTGTGTGTATTATATGTATAGGTATAGAGATGCAACCCCTCGTGGCATCAGCTCCCACCGCAGAACCGAATACAGCGAGCAGCTCTCGCGGCTCGCGCGAGACCTCGAAACCGATGCCGCTTCGCGTTTACACGCGTGTTTCGACATTCCCGTAATGCACACGCGAAATCCGGCAACCCACCTCGAAAGTCGAGGGATCGCCGATTAATTTTCGCCTGCCATGCTAATGGAAAGGTTCATTGATCTTATTTCTGTTGCCTCCCCCCACCCCTCGAAAGCTGCTAATGACTCACGCACTCAATTTCCCGGTTCGCTTTTCTGTTTCAGGTGAGTGTGAATTCGCCCAGCTACAAGATGACAGGAATTTCGCGACGAATTATTTCCATGGAGGTAGAGTATTGTAATTGTTTTTTTTTTTAAGATTAATTTTTCTCCCTCGTTTCGGTGCGCTCAGAAAAATGTCTGCTGTATGTAAGATTGTTGAGACGGAGGCCTTTTGCTTCCACGTGGAAAGAATGGTATCTTTCAGGTACACGGAAAAATATATTTAAAAGTTTTTGTAATAGCGTGTGTAAAGCTCGTCATTTCGGTGAGGTTTCGCGTGCCTAAATTGCTCGTTTTCCGAAGGTCGTGCGTAAAGTAAGCAGAGTGCGTAAAGCTTCACTTTACGCACTTCTTTCGAAAAAACTCGCACTTTGACTTCGTTCAACCTTCCCGAAGAAGACTCGCATCACGCACGCTATTACAAAAAATAGTATGTGTAACTTGTGCGGAAATGTTGTACTTTACGCACTTGTTACACAATATACTATTTTGTCCGCAATTTCGACGTCGGATATATTTTGGGATATATAAGAAATATATGCGAGCGTAAACTGTATCTGCGATATTTCCAACATATATTCAAAATGTATTTTTATTATATTATAAAATAAAATATATCCTGTCAGATATATTTTTCTCCATGGGGTCTCTTACGATTCTTGCGACAATAAATATAATGGAACCAAAGTGAAAAATCTGTGGCGTTGTTACATCCGACCCAAGTAGAGCCCTGACCAGAGCCCGGTTAGGGCCTGAACATAGTCGACTGAAACACCATGGATTTTCTACCAGGGAATCGGCAATTAAATGATGTCACCTGTTACTATTTATATACATTATAGAACTCACAAGATTCGGCATTTTTAACCCCTCGATTTCTCTCAGTGCGTGAATGCTGATTAAAAGACACTTTTGTGAAACGTTGAATATTGGGTCGAAAAAGGTGTTAAAACTGACACAAGGTACAGGGAAAAAAAAATCGGAAGACAAGGTAGCAGTTTCCGCAGCGACAGCGCGACAGGAGGCTCAATAAATAACTAAGACAGATGTCCGAAACGAAGAAAAAGCGCCGGCGGGAGCGAAATTGCTCATTAACAAAATTAACTCTTCGGGCGCTCGAGCGGCGGGATCGATGCGAATAAACCGGGCGACTTAAGCAATGCATCGACGATGTCGTCGGTGACGATCGATCTTGATCGAAACGCTCGTTTCCGCTGTGTTCGAGCAGTGTGGTACGTGGACGGGACGGTTCGCGGGGAATGAAGTGGAGGGGGGTGCGTCCTGCTGCTGCTGCTGCTGCTGCTGATGTTGCGGGGGTGGCGAGGGCGAAGGGGGCGCGAGAGCCAGGGTGGCGCATCATTTACGTGATTAATGTTGAAATAAATCAGAAGCTTCGCGGCGGCAGTCGATAAATCCCGTAATTGCGGGATTATCATAAGTAAATAGGGAAAATCGATGCCGATGACATATCTGACTATGGCCCGAGCACCTGTTATTGGATATTAGATAGACCGTCGGGTTGGCTAATATTCCGCCCCTCCCTCGTTCGCGCTCCGCTGATACGCGTTATCGTGTGTATTCGATATTTCTCGCACTCCGTGACTACGTATTTTGAGTTTTCGGTGCGTTGAAAAATTCACCGGACTTACCGGGGTCCGATAAATTGCCGCTTATCGTTTTCGTCGGATGTGACGTGTAAAAAGATGATCTCAAAAATCACGTATCCGGCCATCCGTTTGCCGAATGGATTTTCAGACTCCCGTGATCTTTTTAAGGACACGACACGCGGAATTGAGAAATATTATTTTTACCAACGCGCGTGCAGCTCGGCAAAGACGGTTAAGAGGTTAAGTTGATTCCGCTAAAATTGGGATTGGAGCTAACTAAATTTGCGCCTGGGTCAAATTTTATGTTTATCAAGGCGGTGAAGTATTCACCGGTATCAATATTACATCTGATCTCGTTTCTCGAGTCGCAGACGAGACTCATCCGTGCGCTGGTGACCCAGTTTCGTTTAATTTTGTTCTTCTTTTTTCCGGATTAAAAATTCCGTAAACTAATTTTTTTGCTCATCTTGCAATTATCGTAGATATAACGCGCCGTAAAGATACGATACTGATTTTTTTTGTTAGTTTTTTTTTTTTTTTCGAAGCAAAAATTCCGTAAAATAATTGTTTGGATCAGCCTGCAATTATCGTAGATATAACGCGCCGTAAAGATACAATACCGTTTTTTTTTTTTTTTTTTTTTTTTTTTTTTTTTTTTTTTTTTTTCGAAGCACAAATACTGTAAAATAATTTTTTGGATCAGCTGCAATCATCGTAGATATAACGCGCCGTAAAGATACGACACCGCTTTTTTTTGTTTGTTTTTTTTTGTTCGAAGCAAAAATTCATAAACTAATTTTACGATCGGCTCGCAATTATCGCAGATAACGCGCCGTGAAGGTACGATACCGTTTTAACGCGCGCGATAATGAGATGCGCGTTCGCGGTGCCTCGGAGTCGACCGCGCGAGGCGGCAGATTTACGACTGCATTTCTCGTGTCGCAAGGAGACGCCGCTGATTACGCGCGGCCGCTTCTCATCGCGCGCCGCGCGCACCACGACCAATCGGCATCTCGCACGTTTTTAATTATAAATAAATTAAGGGAGTCGGTTCCGCGTAGGAGGTCGGCGAGCGCGGCGCTGTGCGCAGTCGGTTGGACCGCGAGATCGTGTCGAATCGGCTGCGCCCGAGTCGAGTTGACCCGCGGCCGTTTGATTGTTATTTGGATCATCGGAATCGAATTAATCGAATCGCACCCGACGCTGCTGCTGCTGCAGCGCTCGGCCTCAGATCCGCAAGTGACTCGCGAGTCGTGTGTATATAGAAACAAAATCTATACCGATTATATTACCGTTATGGAAATAAAGTATATATTCGAGATATATAAGTTATGTATAATCGTATATATATCGGCCAGAAGTTCTATATCTGCTATATATATTTCATATATCTATCAGATATATCTCAGACATATCTTAAACAAATAAAAACATGTTTATTATATATATGTATATTTTGTCTAAAAGTTCTACATCTCTTATATATTTTCAAATATACTTCATTTCCATGGGGGACCTTCGCGTCTGACTCGCGCCTGAACAAAATGATTTCCTTGCGTAGTTTGTCTTTGAGCTTATTGCGATTGTAAATTCAACGGAATAGGCTGAGAAATAAATTGTAATTTATAAAATTACAATTTACAATAAAAATAGTTTATAATAAAAAATATTTATTGCTTAATTTTTTATTTTGGTTAATATTGCAATACTTCGTTACCTTACACGCTAAGTAATTATAGAAAAAGAGCGAAGCGTTCGTAGAAGTTCGTAATATTACACAGAGTTTGAAGCGTTGTCTGACCGATATTCGGATCGAATAATTCGCGGTTATAAATAGCGGGCCGAATGTGATTACGTCTGCAATCCAAGCGGTGTGGATGTGGCTTGAGGAACTTCGCTATATTTTTATTTGTACCTCGAAGAAGATTGCGGAAAAAATGCATAAAATGCCATAACCACCAGTAAATATATATCGAATAACAATAATTCATGGCAGCTGCAACTTTTTGCGCGAATGCAGCGGTAAAAAAATGACACGTATCCTTCTCCATCCCACGCGTCCTGCTCCGCTCACCCGCGATTCCGCGGGTCCCCGTAAAATCCCGAGTAGAAAATCTGCAGCGTTACATGCGACTCAAATCAGGCCCTGATCAGGCCCTGACAAGGCTAATAGAGCCTGATCAGGGCCGGATGTAACGCTACAGATCTTCTACTCGGGATTGCGTCCACAAAACCGCGGGTGAGAAGATGCGCGGCATAATCGTGCCGCTCGCGAGGATCGCGCGTCACACATCTCATAGTTACGAAACCTATCGTGCTTGCGGGTGTGTAATTATTCCTCGCGACACCAGCAGCAGCAGCAGCAGCAGCAGAGCGTTGAGTCTCACACTCATATCTGTAACTATATAGCAGCCGCTACATACATATACATAAGATGTATAGCACGTCGATGTGCGTCGTCACCGCAGAAAGAGAAAGAGAGAGAGAGAGAGAGAGAGAGAGAGCGAGAGAGCAAGAGTGGCTGGACGATGGAATTTAACACGAGTGCGGGCGCGCGACGTGCGACGCGGTGGCTTACGAGGTGACGAAAGGGAGGGGGTGGGGGCGTCAGGGTGACGGGCGGCGGGGGGGTGTAGAGTGCTGCGGGTCACGCAGCGGGGAGTGAACGAGCGTGTCGGGCCACAACGACGACGACGACGACGACGACGACGACGACGAGAACGACGCCAACGACGACGCTGGAGAACACGTTGTCGGGTTATAATACAACGCGGGCGATGAGAGCAGGCGGCGCGCGGAGAGAGAGAGAGAGAGAGAGAGAGAGCGAGAGACACAATCGGCGGCCGGCGCGCGCTGCCGATGGATAATACATAATAAGCGTGGTGTGTCGAGACCGCCGAGGCGAGGAGCCGCCGTCGGGGCTGACTGAGGCCTTTGGCGAACGCCATCTCGCGAGCAGCACCAGCGGCGGCGCATAGCGAAGCGGCAGAAGCGAAGCTTCGGGACCGCTCGGAGGGCTAGTTAGGTGCGATGTTAATTAAATGATATGATCATTAGTCATTATAGCGTCATTGTGTCGGCAACAACTTGGCTGGCGTCGTCGTGGCCTCGTGGAGCAGCCGATGCTGCGTGCTGCTCTTCTCGCTCTCCACTCGCTCTACTCGCTCTACTCGCGCTGCTCGCGCTGCTCGCTCGCGCTGTTCCGGCGTTGCGGCTTAGCACTCGCGCGGCGAGAATGGCGACGGGAAGTCAGGGGAAGTCGCTGTTACGTGTCGCGTATCACCTCTACCTCTCATATCTGTGTGTTAACTATATATATATGTGTGTACATATATGTATATGGCTAACTGTGTATACACGTATAGCGTGTGTATATGTATATAGCGCGTTGTTATACCGTACAGGAGACAGAGATTCGCGGTGGGATGTTGCGACGTGTAGCGGGCGGTGATCCCGGTAGCCGCTGTAACCGAGCGTGTATAACGCGCGCCGGACATGCGAGGCACACGCCACACCCGGCAACCGCAAAATTTCTATAGCCCCATATAATACGCTCGCGCGCGGGGCCCGTAAGCAGCGCGCGATCGGATTATATGGACGCGCGGCGGTGTCGTGCGGCAGCGCTTCGCGGGACTGCGAGCGAGGGGGCTGGGGGGGGGGGGGCGAGACGGCGCGGCGGGGGCGATGTAAGGGAGGATTCGCCGGAGTGGAGGGCGAAGGAGGATGCGAGGTGATAGCGGATAGTTTGGGCTCCGGGATGCTGCGGGTTTTGACGGGCGAGAGGGAGATGAAGATGATGGATACATTGGCTAAGGTTTTTGTTTATTTGTTTTTGTGTATTGTTTTAGACAATTGATGTTATTTTTTTTTTTTTATTATCGAAAATAACGTATTTTTGATGCTATACATTTACTGGCCCTCTTTTTTTAGTGCAAATATTTGACACTATCGTTTTGCAGTTTTATCGCTCGTGTCCCAAAACTACACCGTAAACAATATCTGTTTGTAAATTCATAATTTGTATATGAAATTTTATGCATTATAGTACACAAAATTTACTATACTATTGTGTAAAATTTTTAACACACGGTATATTACATTTTTATATACAGTATATTAAGTTTCATTAATTTAGTTTTAAACTTAGAAAAGCATTGAACTGAAAGAAAATACTTTTAATTATCGCCAAACAGGTTAATTACGCACTGCCATATAGTATTTTATAGGTAAAAGATAAATATTCGTGAAAAAAATTATCACCACGAATACTTATTGTTGTTAACAATCGCCTCGAATCGGACTTGAACTACCGACTCTAGAATTACTCTACTTACCTATGCCGCCTACCTACCTAAGACGCTACCCACTACGCTATTGCCTACTTGTGAATTTCGTTTATTCAAATGCCCTATATAAATCGCATTGAAAGTATATAGGTAAATGATGAATATCATATATTCAAAAACTCGTCGTAAAACAGTTATGCCAGTCACATATTTGACCCGGTATCAACAAAATGTCACTGTGTAAGAAAAAAAGTACATCGCTTTAATTAACGTACATATATCGCAATTTTCATTCGCCTTACATAAAATTCAATTACTTGTATAGTAAATGTCACTTTAATACATCAGTTTCTTAATACCGATTGTAGTCAATACCGATTTCAATACCGATTATAGTAAATTCAGTAGACATATATTAAATATAATACGAACATTTAAAAAACTTCAAACATTGTATATTAATAACAATTTTCATTTACTGTTATTGTAAATTTCACATACACTTGTATGTTAAACATGTTGTAAATGTACAAACATTTTTTACAGTGCAGTGCTTTGGATTTAAGATGTTAATTTTTCACCCGTGATGGTCACGTCGTATTGACGAAATCTTAATTAAGCCCACCACGTATTTTTCACTCTGGCGAAGCTGCAGTAATTGTGAGATAAAAATAATTGAAAACAGGGAGAAAGAGAGGGAGAGACGTGGTATTGTTATTTCGGTCCGAATTAAGAGGTAGCTCGTCGTTCGGAAGCAGGCACCCGCGCGTATCGAATGTAAGGCGGATCATTAGCAGGTCGATTAAATTAAAATATTTGATTGCGAAAAGTGCCCACTGTCCAACTTCTTCCCTCTCTCTCTCTCTCTCTCTCTCTCTCTCTCGCTCTCTCTCTGCCTCCCTCGCCCGAGCTGCGTATCTCGTGCTTACCAGCGATGTTGTACGATTGTATTGCCCGGCTCTCTCGCTCTCTCTCTCTCTCTCTCCGCGTTCGTCGTGCGCGTCCCAAATTTGAAATGCTAAACAGCAAATACGCCTAATGAACACGTATGCTCGGCCATGTCTGTCGCTATGTTTGTACCAGCGGCGACATTACTGCCGCGCGGCGCGCGTATATTTGCGTTGGTAAGTCCCTCGCGCGCGGCTCTCGGATAATAGATTCATCCTTCACGCTTCTTAATTAGGAGTTCAGTTTTATTGGCCTCTCGCCCGACGCGCCAGCGCGCCGCAGCGACGCTGCTGCTCATCGCTGTGGCTGTACAAACACACGACACACAACGACCGGGGTGTCTGAAACACATTTTATTTTCCGTTCGATCGAACTCGTCTTTGTCTCGGTTGAACATTATTTTATAATTTTTTTCGAAAGTCAGGAAGAAAGGAAAATAAATTACAAGTATATCGACTTCGCTATACCGACATACGAACACTGCTTATTTTTCGGTCGATCGACTTTGTCTTTGCCTCGGTTGGGACTTATTTTTTCATTTTTCGAAAATCTTGGAAGAAAAACGAATCGACTTCACTACGCAAACACACGAACACAGCGACCGGGGTGTCTGAAATATATTTCATTTTCCGTTCGATCAACTCGTGCATTCGTTCCGGTTGGAAATGATTTTTCAAGTTTTTCGAGAATCAGGACGAAAAAACGTAAAAAAGAAATCGACATTCACGGAAAAAATGTAGCAATAATTACCATATTCGGTGCAGTAAACTCAGTTTATTCTGGCGATTTTTCCGACTCTTCTAGCAAAAATTCTGCGGGCTTCAGCTATAATAACGCAAATATGGGTTACAAAAATCGTCAGAACGGTTGAAAGAAACCAATTTTAATATCAACAAGGCGCAGAATAATTCTCGCAACTTTTACCAGACTCCACTCCGAATGTCATCCCCATTTAATTATCCCGCATTTTTTGTCCTATCAAAGGCCGAAGCGCGAAAGGAGCTTCCGACGATGACGGACGGACGGCGAATAAAGTGCGGAAACGCGAAAATCTGGCCCTGGGCTCCGAGTGCCAGGTCAGTTTGGTCGCAGCGAGCTACACGGTACGTCGCGCGGGGTGGGGTTCATTAGAGGTTATCGAAACCTTAGACAATGTAACTAGTGGCTGCAGCCTCGAGAGCCGAGCGCCGAGCCCGCCGAGGGGCTTCGTAATGCCCGGTGGCCGCCGCGTCGTCTCCCAGCGACATTTCGCATCTCCCGAACGACGACGAGTGTTACGGGATTCGCAGCAGCAGCAGCAGAGCAGCCACCGCGTTATCCCATCCAGCGTCCCGTCCGCCCACCCCGCGACCGCCGTACGTATAGAGGAGACCGGGGTAAAACGGGTCTCCGGGGTAAAACGGGCCCCCTTTTATTATCATCGAAAAAAAATAAGGGTAAAATACGGGAGCCCCGTCTCCGTCGTAAGTTTTGAGGCTTCTTTCTTCGTCAACATTTTTTTCCCGCCGTTCTCCGTGATTTTTTTCATTCGCGGTCTTCTTCGGCAACAGTTTTTTCCTCCATCGATTCTTGTCTGTACGGCGAATCCGTCACGACTGAAGTGCGCTTTTGTGTCACATTTTAGTAAAAGACCCAAATAATCAACACTCATGCCGATCGGTAGCGTTTTGTGTACTGACTCATATTCGTGCCGGATTCTGAGGGGGGCCCGTTTTACCCCGGAAATGTTTGTTTTGCCGACGCTCGTAATTGATGATTGATATCGAATTTTTTTGTGAAAAGCAATAGAAAAAAACAGTGGTTTTTGTCATAGAGCCATTTTTTGCTCAGGGGGCCCGTTTTACCCCGGTCTACCCTTTCACTCGTTTCCGTCTGTCTTGCGCGTCTCGGTGTGCGTGGAAACGCGCGACTCGGCCGCCCGTCGAGTGTGTGCGAGAGTTAGCCGGACCCGCGAGAGCGAGGGTGTCCGCGCCAATGAGCACGCGGCGCCCTCTGGCTTCGTCCCCCCAACCCCCGCGCCAGTGCGGGGGGTGGAGGACGCGGGGCTGACATCATCGCGCGCGAGCCCTACGCACGCGTTTATATGCTAATGCCCCGACATTAATTAAATGTTACGCGTGCTGCCCGTTCGCGACGACGAGGAGCGAATGGTCTCTTCAATGAAGTGCGGGGTCTCTCTTCGCCCGGGCGGAATCGGCCTCGGCTCTGACGCGGTCGCACAGCCGGGATGGACGTGATACTGTTGATTGCGGAGGTTTTACGCGCGACTTATTAATTCAAGGTTAAACAAGAATTATTTTTGTATGAAAAATATTGACGGGAATAATTGACAATTTCACGTTGCAATTCTTCCTTCTTCATTTAGCTTCTCAGCAACAAACGGCGGAAGGGGTTTTTCTCCCGACTCCGATAAAATAACCCCACTTTGTGTCCGCAACGCGGACGGGAAAATCGCTCGTTTTTTACAAGTGACTTACGCATGCGCAGTCCGCTTTCATTACCTCCCTAGGGAGGTAATGAGCTCGTTCCTGCCCGCGCGGGAATAATGGAAACCGCACTACGCATGCGTGTCGTCACAAGTCAAATATGAGCTTATTTTCCGTCCTCGTGGCACACACGAAATGTGGTTATTTTTTAGCGAAATCGGGAGAAAAGTATAGTCTCTTTTCACCTCGTGTGAATTTCTTCTGTGGATCAAACTTCACACTCGGTGAAAAGTTGCGCTTTCCTCCCTTGTAACGTAACGTACTATTAACGCGCGATTTATGTGGCGATTCAAGGTCAAAAACAGATAAACATTTTATTTTATTTATTTGGGAAAAATATTCGCGGAAATTATATTTTTAGTGTAATTCTTTTCAGCTTCTTCCTTGAGCTTCTGAGTGACAAGTAGCGAAAGGGGTGGGAAAAGGGTTGGGGGTTGATGTGGAAGGAAGGGTAAATAAAAGAAAAGGCAAGAATATGCGCTTCCAATTTGTCGCCGTCATACGAATATTTCTTTTTTTCTTTCGTCTCGGTCTCTCTCTCTCTCTCTCTTTTTTTGTTCCTCAATTTAATTTGGAACAGGTCCAGTTGCACCTTCATCCGCGTTCTACGGGTCGCTGAGTACCGAAAGCGCCGAAGCCCCGGAAGATCACACGAAAAATGGGCAGCGTGCTTATACGGTGAACGAGAATGTCGCGGACGAGCGAGACTCCCGCGCGGCTTGGGGGGCTCGGGGGGGGGGGGGGGGCGAGTGGACGAGGCAGCCCGAAGCAGAAGTCACCTCGGCGACGGGAGGATAGAGACCGGGCGAATTCGGAATTTTACTAGCAGGGATGATAGTCGCATTTAATTTTAAGTCCGAAACCCTACGAGTCATTACTGTCTCCCGTTTCGCCGCGCGGTGCGTGTATTAAATTACAGTTCGCGGAGCACGCGGAGGCGAATCGCAACGCGTGGTCGGAGGGTGGTCCGCGCGCGGCGTATTACGACGATATATGTATATTCGAAGGGGATTATCCGGGAACTGCAGGCACGACGCTCGCTGCCGCGGGCGGACGACGCCGGCGAAGAGAATCAGCGCAGTCCACATGTACCGCGACCAGAGTTAAAAAACAAATGTGAAAGTGAAAGAGCGTTTTCACCCTTAAGGAGGTAGTCTCGGTACAGTGACATGTGAGTTTCGAGGGAAATTTCGAACCCTTCACGGTGAGATAATAATCTGAAAAAAAATCAAGCATGTAGAAGGTACTGAATAGATTGATTTTGTATAATAATAATTCCAAAATGTTATTAACAAATTAGTGAAAAAATGAATTGTTCAACAATTTACCCGGCAACATAACTTTTTCTTCCGATAAAAATTATTCATTTATTTTTCTGAATACGTATGAATTTTTTCAGAATTTTGTCTAATTTTTTTAAATCGCGGTTTACGCCGCCCATTTTGCTTAAAAAAATGCAATTTAAAAAAATTAGACGAAAATCTAGAACAATTCATACGTGTTGAGAAAAAAGAATGAATAATTTTCATCGGAAAAAAAGTTGGGTTGCCGGGTAAATTGTTGACTAATTCATTTTTTCATGAATTTGTTAATAACATTTTTGGAATTATTATTAAACAAAATCAATATTTCCAGTACCTTCTACATGCTTGATTTTGTTTGGATTATTTTCTGATCGAGAAGAATCCGAAATTTCCCTCGAAACTCACATGTGACGGGACTGTACCGAGACTATCTCCTTAAGAATAATGTGGTACACCGGAATCTTGCACGTCTCGATATGCGAGCCGAATGGGATGGATACTATGAGATATGGGAATGGGTTAGCTACTTTTGGGAATTTTGATACAAACTCGATGAGAAAATATTTTACGCCATAAATACCGAGACACAAATTAAAATTAAATCGTAAATAAACATGTACGCCATACATACCGAGGCAGATATTAGAATTAGATCGTAAATAAAAATGTACTCTACTAAATACCGAGATACTATTAAAAGTGTTTTCACCCTTAAGAATAATATGCTGTACACGGGAATTTCGCGGGTTTCGATATACGCGAGCCGAATGTGCTTGAAACTGTGAGACACCATCGATTATGAAAATTTGGATACTCGCGGCTCTTGAGAATCTTGATACAAACTCAATGAAAAAATAATGTACCTCATAAGTACCGAGACATTATTAAAATTAAGATATTCGCATGATCGCCGGGAAATGCTAATATAACATCAGTTAATTGCAGCAACCTTTCTTAATAAATCAGCGTCGCTCATTATAGATCAGATCCCTTTTTTCCTTTATCGCTTTCGTTCTTGTTACACTTGTTTCGATCTTATAATACATTGCAGCTAGGTGCGAATATCTATCGCCCCGATCGACTCTAATTGCTAATTAATATTTCCAGTGTAATAATAATAATAGTAGTAATAATAACAATAATAACATAGCGATACATAGGACTGATGAATTCAAGGTCCCGACATAACCACGTAAATAGTACCGCGGCGCTCGCGAGGCTTCGCAGCTCGCGCTAATTAGCTTCTTCAATCGGCAGTTATATTGTTTCGTGGAGCCCTAATTTGGATGCAGCTGCCACTGCGGCGGAGCGAGATCGCTAATTAAAACACTTAATTGTGGCTATTAACGCGAAACGCCACGTACTATACGGCGGACCGACGGAGTCGCCGTTCGAGTGTGTGCGCGCTTTTCTGAGTAGCTGCGCTTCTGCGGGAACCGGGCGTGAATTTTTTTTTTTTTTTTTTCGTGTATAAAAAGTACAGGGACGAAATATTTGGTGATTTGAATTCGTCTTCTGATCACATTGACTCAAAAAAAAATGGAAAATCTTCATACTGCATTCGAAGTAAAAAATGTGCAGGACTCGATTATCAACAAGCAATTACGTTTATCGGACTTTCGTCCCTGAATAAAAATGTCTTCGCGTGTCATCGTCGAGATGTTCGGTGATTTATAAATTCGTCGTTTGATCACATTTTCTCTAAAAAAAAGAAATAGATAAAATTCCTACTGCACTCGAAGTAAAAACGTGCAGGATTCGATTATCAACAAGCAATTACGTTTATCGGACTTTCGTCCCTGAATAAAAATGTCTTCGCCTGTCTCCGACGAGATGTTTGGTGATTTATAAATTCGTCGTTTGATCACATTTTCTCTAAAAAAAGAAATGGAAAAAATGTATACTGCATTCGAAGTAAAAATGTGCAGATCTCGATTATCAACGAGCAATTACGTTTATCGGACTTTCGTCCCTGAATAAAAATGTCTTCGCGTGTCATCGTCGAGATGATCGGTGATTTATAAATTCGTCGTCTGATCACATTTTCTCTAAAAAGGAAATGGTTAAAATTCCTACTGCATTCGAAATAAAAATGTGCAGGTCACGATTATCAACAAGCAATTACGTTTATCGGACTTTCGTCCCTGAATAAAAATGTCTTCGCGTGTCACCGGCGAGATGTTTGGTGATTTCTATTCGTCTTCTGATCACATCTTCTCACAAAAAAAAAAATAAATAAAAAAATTCCAATCGCATCCGAAGTAAAAATGTGCACGACTCGATAATCGAGTAGCAACGTTTATCGAGCTTCCGTCCCCCAATAAAAATGTCTTCGCCTTCAGCGTCGAATAGGGTGAATATACAGACAGCCACGACTGCGAGCTACGATTCTCGCGTTTACCGATATTAAAAAAGTACGACTATTCGATCATCGAGCAGTAACGTTTATCGAGCTTTTATTTTCCTCCCGGTGGAAAAAAAATGTTTTTCGCCGCGCTGAAGCGATGAATGTTATCGATATACCGCATAAATCCCCAGGCTTCGGCGGCGGCCATTACAATACATATTTATATTAATGTTATACACAAAAATTAGCGATTGTCCCGGGGTCCGTGGAGGAGGCGGTGGCGGCGACCACTCTCCGCGCTGTATCGATACCACCGCGCGGAGTCGCCCCCCGCGCATCGAGACAAATCCCCTCGAGCTTTCTTTCCCGCTCACGATCCCCGCGATCGCTTTGCATTTCGCCCGCTCACTTTCTCCCCCGCTTCGCGAAGCCGTCGCCGCCTCGCGTCCCGGGAACCAGTTTTTACAGGAAGCATCAATATTTATGTTGCATAATGCATCTGTAATTGCCGCCGTGTACACTCTATTTGTTCCGATTTTGTAATGCCATGAAAATGTATGAACCGATAGCTATTATTACGAGCCCCGCGCGCGCGAGGCGATGCAAAACTTTCTCGCTGTCGCCGTTTCTTTCTCCCTCTGCGCGTCGTCGGACTTTCGGCTCGAGTGGATGATACCGAATAAACGGCACGAAAATTCCGGAAAAAGGAGAAAAACGTTACCGATTTTTCCGCTTTTTTTCCTCCGGCCGTAACGGAAAACGAAAAAGAAAAAGAAAAAAAAACGTGGAAATACCACGAGTGTTCGCTGTTTGCATCTCGAGAACGCGAAACAACGATCTGATGTCAATGTTGGTTCGAGTCGGTGATACCGAATAAACTACACGAATATTCCGGAAAAAGGAGAAAAGCGTTACCGATTTTTCCGCATTTTTCCTCCGGCCGTAACGGAAAACGAAAAAAAAACTTGAAAATACCACGAGTGTTCGCTGTTTGCATCTCGAGAATGCGAAACAACGATCTGATATCAATGTTGGTTCGAGTCGGTGGTATCGAATAAACTACGCGAATATTCCGGAAAAAGGGAAAATCGTTACCGATTTTTCCGCATTTTTCCTCCGGCTGTAACAGAAAACGAAAAAAAAAAAAAAAAAAAAACGTGAAAATACACGAGTGTTCGCTCCTTGCATCTCAAGAACGCGAAACAACGACCCGATGTCAATGTTGGTTTGAGTCAGTGATACCGAATAAACTACACGGATATTCCGGAAAAAAGGAAAATCGTTACCAATTTTTCCGCTTTTTTCCTCCGGCCTGTTTCGCTGTTTGTGTTCGCTGTTTGCATCTCAAGAATGCGAAACAATTATCCGATGTCAATGTTGGTTCGAGTCGGTGGTACCGAATAAACTACACGAATATTCCAGAAAAAGGGAAAATCGTTACCAATTTTTTCCGCTTTTTTGCTCCGGCTGTAAAAAAAATTAAAAGCTTCCCGGATACAAAGTACCAGGAGTGTTCGCACTATCTTTACATCTCAAGAACGCGAAACATCGAACGGACGTCAATGTCGGTTCGAGAGTGATCGCTTCGGCCACGGCCGAAACAGCATCTGAAGGAAACACATCGAAATGTTATTGCAGTTTGAGGCGGGTCGAGAGTGCCGGCCAGACGGAGCGAGGACGTCGATGGACGGTGGCCGTGCCTCGCCGCATCCACCGCGCGGAGGATCCGACGCGAATGCGCTTGACCGCTTCTCTGAATTTATCGACAACCTGTACACACCGCGCGCTATAACGATAAGACGCGCGCGGCGCGTTGGCCACTTCGTCGGAGCTCGGGATGGAAATGGCGTGTGCGAAGCGCCGCATTGGGCAATCCATATTACTGCCGGGCGCTGGACCGCTCCGAGATGACCGGTGGGGCCGCTGCTGCTGCTTCCTCGATCGCGCAACACGTCCGCCCGAGCGGCACAGACCTCTGCGGCGCCTGCTTACAACGCTTGGATTTTCTATGGGTGAATTGACAGAGCCCTTGGCCGAAGCGCCGAGCACTGCGAGAGCTGTGACTGGGATCGTCCGTTTGCTCTTTGGCGCCGCGCTGGGAAATCCTTGATGGCTGAGTGCGCGACGATTCTCGTATCACTGTCTCACCCACGATTTTTCGTGTTAATTATATACATCCGTTCGTAATCTCACAAAAAATCGTATACGATTTTTCGTGCTAAGCGATTTTTGGACTCTCAAGATGCTTCGAATTTAAAGATTAATTAATACTGGCTCCCTAGTTGTAAATCTGTAGCGTTAGAGCCGGCCCAAGGCGGGTCCAACTCGAGCCCTGGCTGGGCCAACGTAGCCCTGATCAGGACCCGATCTCGGCTCGACGTAACGCCAAAGACTTTCTACCAGAGTCTGTGCTAATTACAGATTCTAATCTCGGTCGCTCACCTACGATTTTTCGCCCAGGGCGAAATTAATTCTCGAAAGTCTTGACTGCGTGACTTGACTATGATAGATAGGAACCTTTTTGTCCAAACATTACGACATTAATTCCCAATTGGTAATTCATCTCGCTGAGATTTCATGCACAATTTCTTTTGTCCAGACCTATCGCAACAATCGATCCAAACCGACAGATAAATAGAAGAAAAAAAAAAAACAGGTCGTGGCCTCTTTTTCAGTAGATCCAGTCGCGTTTCACAAAAGCCACGCGCCTGGCCACGACTCGTGCAGCAGCCTCGAGTCAACTGCGTCGACAATTAATTACGACTCATCGTGCACGCGCGTTTCTTTCGACTATATAATCTCGGGTCTCGAGATCACGAGCTGAAAATCCCACTATGGATTTTATCGAGACGACGGTTTTCGTCACAAGACACGCGCGGCTCGCGGCGCGCGTCCCGAGTTTTCGGTCAAGCGCAGCCTATTTTCTCAAGGGGCCGAGCGGCGACTGAGTGAGAACGCGCGAAACCCAATGACAGGGACAGAATATTCGGGAGAACAAGCAGAGTGACGAGCGCGGCGAGGAACTAAACAAGCGAGGGGGTAAAGCGGAAGGATCGAGGGAAGCAGCATCGGAGGAGGACAAGGGCAAGGGATGATGAGGATGCTAAGAGAGAGGGAGAGAGAAATAGCGAGAGGTGAGGAGGGACGCGCGCGCGCTTGCCGAGTCTGGTCGTCGTGTCCGGTGTCTCGGCGTGCGACCCGGTTGGGTGATTGTGGCTGCAGTCATGAAGAGAAGGAGGAAGGAGTTGGAGGAGGCGGTGGAGGACGAGGGGGTCGCAAAGGAGAAGGAGGACGGGGGAGGGGACGGGTGGATGGGGGGGGGGCAGGGGGGAGGGGGGGATGGGGTTAGGTGCTTTGGTACACGACGAGAGAGGCGAGGTTCGGACTTGAGAGATCAATAAACGACCCTCCAACCTGGACACTCGGCCCATCCCTCATCCTCTCCCTCGTCGTGTGTACATATATATGCCCGCAGCCCACGAACAACCTTCGCAGCTCTCTCGCTGTGCCTGTTACTATATCGTCTGTCCGTCCTCCTTCTCGTCCCTAACGCCCCGGTCAGCCGCCACCCCCCTTCTCACCCTTCGTCGTGGTACGTCAGCTGCAATCGCTTCTTTCCACCGCTGACTCGTTCTCATCTCTCTCCCCCTCATCCTCCTCACCCTCCTCCTCCTACGGCTCCCCACTCAGCTGAGGGCTGAGTGAACGGTGCAACCTGCCAACTAATCTCCGATTAATGATCATAAGGGACGCGACCGAAGGGCGATAGCGATTAACGATCGGGGCGCCAAAACGATTTCTCGGCTCCACTCGTGGATGTGGATATACGGACTGTGAGATTGGTAATGATTTTGTCGTTTGGATTATCAACGATGATTCTTGGTGAATAGGAATAATCGGCAATTCTTGACGGCAGCGAGACATCGTTTTTTTTTGTTGTTGGTTTTCTCATCGCGATTTGGTAAATTCTTGGAATTGTTTGCATAACGTGTGATTTACATCGGCGCATTACATATCGCGTGCGCTTAAGCGTACGACGAGCGGCGATCGTAATTATGCCGTCATTATGAATAATTTGCATATTATTCGCTACCGTAAACAGATGGAAGGGTAAGCACAGCCGATGAAGGGACCGGAGTTCGCGATGCCCTTCGGCGGGGAATTATGCGGAAGCACCTCCCGGAGTGAGCGGCACAGGTGCCTCGTGGTTGATCGCAATCGCTTCTTTCTTCGTGTCCCGCTGCTTTTTTTTCGCTTCGCGGTTGGACGACGCGATTAAATACCTTGCGGATCTTCCAGCAAGGGGGTAACGATGGAAAAATATTGATATCGCTGTGCGCAATAAATCAGCGTTTTTATTTTTACGTTCCTCATCGTTTATATCCTTTTAAATTTTCTTCATTGTCGCATCTGCTTTTTTACCTACTTGTCACATTCAATAAAATAATAAATAAATAAATATGTAAACCGGTGTAATTATACTCGAATAAAAGTAATGCAACAGTTTGCCACAGTCGACGCCCCAAGAGCCCACGAAAATCTTATCGTCAGCCACGACGAACACACTTTAACGGCGTCGAAACCGCAAAAGAGCTCCCCGTCTATTTGTCAATTTATCGATGAAGGGAGGACGGAAGGGAGGGATCCGCAAGCGATGTAGGTGTAACGGCCCGCAAGGACGGCGAAGCGGCGGTCCCTGGGGGCAGATTTTACTCCGTCGCGCCGTCACTGTATAGCACCACAGCGGGTACCAGCAGTGGTGCGGTACACTCATCGCCGTTTTATCCTCCAGACCCAGTTTCCCAGTGTAGTCGTCGGTGGGAAGGAGGGAGTGGAGGTGGGAAGGGGACGTGGAGCCACCACGAGGAGGCGAAGTAAGCGACGCAAGAGAAAAGTGGGAGTGAGAAGGACGCGGAACGCGGTGAGAGCGGGAGAGCGAGAAAGTGATTAGGGGGTTGGGGGCCGGCGGTGCAGCCGCTAGTCGAGGGCGCGGGAACGACAGGAGGCGGGGGAATAAGGAGGTGGAGGTGACAGGGTGAGTTTCGGGACTTTTACGGTCTGGTTTCGTTCGCCTCGCCGGAATCGCGTCGAGACTCCCGGTACCCGGCGCTGGTGGTGGTGGTGAGCGATGAAGGCCGAGAGAGAAAGAGAGTGAGAAGGGGTGAGAAGGAGCGAGAGGAGAGGAGCTCGGCGGGGGTTTGCGGATGCCGCGAGCAACTGGTGGTGGAAAAACACGCTCTTTCGCCGTTGCTCACCCCCTTAGCTCCGGCACATCGCGCTTCTCTGCCTCGACGTGCCGAGCCGCTTACCCTCCTCGTCTCACTTTTGGCCTCCCTTTTTCCCCTCTCTGTTTCCCGTCGATCCGTCCTCCTGTCTCACTTTCTCTCCCGCCTGTATCTCTCGATCCGCACCGCTGTCTCACTCTGCCTCACTTTTTCCGTCTCTGTCTACCCCGAGTTGTCCGCTCATCCTTGTCTCACTCGCTCTCATCTCTCTTTCCCTTTTTCCTTCACCGTTTCCCGCGCGCCTTTCTCATCGTCCTTTTGCCAGCGCGCCGTCCCCCTCGTGTTCTCTCGTCTCTCGTCGCTCACCCCATTCCCCCCTCCGCTCACCCTGCATCCGTTACTTTCTTTTTCTCTCCCTCTCTCTCACTCCCACGTTCCATTCCTTTCCGCGTTTCCGCACGCCGGCATTCCACTCCATACTCAACACGGCTCAAAGTGAGAGACTCCCGCCTCTCTGCCTCCTCGATCCTTCTATCATGCTTTATGAACACATAAATGCCAAAGAGCAAAGCGCTCTGCGCGTCGATTCTGTGGGCCACGTGGATTCCGCGGCGGCTGGAAAATACGCGGCGTCTGTGTATACTCTGGGCGGGAGTTGGATTCACCGAACGTTTTCGCGACTTTTAATTATGAGTTAACTAAAAATGAGTTGCTAGAACGATTCACTTCGAGCCTATAACCATTTTGTGAGGTGAGACAACGAACAAATGTTTGTGGTTAACTCACAAACGATTGGTTATATGGACTGATGAAAAGTGAGTCCGTGCAACCACTTTTTGAGTCCGCCCAACTCTTTTGTGTCCTCCGTGAGCGAGGAGGGAAAAAGACGGGAGAGAGAGGAAGGCGTGTCGTCACTTTCCAGCTTTCTCATTCGCAATTTCCAGGGCACTCCTTCCCTGCATTCGTTTCCTGACTCATAATCGCCGTACTTGCGGCAATCCGCACTAGGTGAGGTTCAGGATTAGGCGAATCGATCGAATTAACTCGGTTTTCCACTTGCAGGTTTTGGGACACGTCGAGCGGGGCCAAATTGAGAAAGAAGCTGTAGGGAGTTGAAAGTCAGAGGGAAAGAAAGACCAGGCGACGAGGTGAGGCGACTACCGCCGGCGGGGGGAGGCGGTGAGAAGGGGGTGAGAAGGGGTGAGAAGGGAGCGGGGGAACTCGTCGGAGATTATCCCCTTTCGTTCGGAAGTGAAAATCCAGACGAGCTCCTAATTCCCGACTGTTCATTAGACCCTGCAATATTCACGTTCTAATCCCTCAGATCAGTGGGCCGGGCGCTTAAGCCATCATTAAGACTCGAATAATTCAGGTTAACAGGGGCGAGAGCGTGTGGCCTGCGAGCGGGGTAATCTGAATTTGCATTTTCCTCTGCGCTGTTTGTGCGTCGAGTGTGAGCACGTCGACTGGTCGACCTGCGTGTGTGGACCGTGGCGATCGTGTGCGTCAATGTCCGGCCGATGTCTGGCGGCTCGCTGTTCGATGGTCGTGGCAGTCGACAACGGAAGAATAAACATTCGACCGACAACACTGGGCGTCGTGGTGTCTCCTGTTAGTCACATCCCAAAGTTTTTCCTCTCACCTCGCGTCGCGCGGTCGTTCGTGGTTCTAATACCCGATTCTTCGATCCAATGGGAGATTTTAACTCATCAGAGGACGAGGAGGAGCCAGATTAAGCGGTGTCCTCAACCTCAGAGCGCAGGGATTAGAACGTCGACGTCGCTCGCGACGCAGTTGCAAAAAAGTCAGTCGCCTCGGTCGGGTCTGTGGGACGAGGTGCTAAGCAGCCATTAGCGCTGTGCAGGTTTATTTGTTGGTATACGAGAATGCGAATTGTAAATAGCCTCGTATTTGAGGTGAGTCGCACTAAAGCCGTAAAAATTGGGAGCAGTAAAGTAAAGTAAACTGAAGTTTAGCGCAATTTAGTGCAGCACAGAATATAAATAATTAAAACGTTATAGTCAGACTGTGGAATAGCAACCTCTGTGACATTTAAAACTGAACTCAATACGCGAATTCCACGTGAGCCTCTTTCGTGTTTCCACATATGCACGCGGTCCCCGATATACCGCACAGCACTTTTCGTCGTTTGGCAATTTTTTGCACGTTCATTCTTTTTCACGTGTTTATCCAAATGCATTCTCGTGTTGCCTCGTCAGATTGACGTGGCTCGGCGGTGTGCGACAGAGAGAGCGAGAAAGAAAAAGAGAGAAAAAGAGGAAAAAACTCAGCCCCAAAAAATTCTGCACGTATTATCAGCCGAGCATTCTTTACACCTGCCAGGGCTTAAATTGCTGCCGGCTCCGTGCGCCCGGTGTATTAGAGCATTTTGCGAAACAGGACAGCGGATCGGCAAGCTCGCGTGGATCCCGTTCGCGTATAACATTCATCCTGTGATCCTGCTGTTACGATGCTGGGAAAAATATATACAAATACACAAATATATAGGTCATACACACACAAAGTACTCGAGACCAAAACTTTATCTGGCTTTTCACTCCGGTTGCAGAACAGCGTGAGCTTTTTTATCCGAGAAACGTCGAACCCAATTATACAAATCTCCATTGAAACAGCGTATAAATAAATGTGTTATCCAAGGCATTTTTGCAACTTTAACCATTTGTTTTGTAGCCCAACCCCTCAGTTCATCTGGCACCGTTTGTCGAAACAATTTTCCCAGAATTTCCGGAAATCCAAGAAATCTCTTTTTTCGAAAAAAATGTTCCACCAATTTCAGACCTATCGAAACGATTCAACGTCCGTCTAGGTCGGATACCAAAACCAAGTACGTTTCATTCTCCCAGAGGAATTCTGACCAATATAAACATTTTTTTGCTTCCTCATAGAGGAAGCTTTGTTTTCATGAAAACATTTTTTTTCGAGATTTTCATGCCAGTATGCTTAGAATCACCTAAAACGTCGAGAAAAATGGTTTAGAAAAAATGTCCGTATGTATGTATGTATGTGTGTGTGTGTGTTCTGGGCTTCGAAAATCCAATCGCCTCTCACTCAGTAACCGTTCGAGCGATCGGGCTCAAATCTGGCACATAAGTAGAGTAGTCGTCCCTCTTTGAATGGCGCGATTTTTTATAAAATGTATATAGTAATTAAGATTTTATGTAGTTTTGAATTTGTTGAAAAAAGGGCGTGGTCGCTCTAACTTTCGTAAAACTTCGCCGATTTAGCTAAATAGTTCTTCATAACTGAAGATACGTTTAATGTTGTATGGTATTGAATTTCGACAAAATCGGTAAAGCGGTTCAGATTTTATACAATTTTGAATTTTTCGAAAAACAAATATTTTGCTCTAAATCACGTCGTATTTTAACAAATGAACCGAATTGTTGTATAGTGGAAAAACAACATACAGGCCTGCTGCGTACGAAATTTGGCGATGATCGGTAAAATCGTTCGGATTTTACACCATTTTGAATTTTTCCAAAAATGTAGATTTTCGCTGTAACTTCCGCAAAAGTTAAGAAAGTAAGACAAAACTTTGTATTTAATCAAAATTAGATGTGACGGTGTTTGTAACAGACTTTTCTTTAGTACAAATAGAAAAAAGTTGCAAAGTCGAACTTTGCACATTGCTTTCTCATTAATTTTCGTTTTTCCCAAAGCTTCCTCTATGAGGAAGCCAAAAATGATAAACAAGCTTCTTCATAGAGGTGGCTTTGTGAAAAACGAAAATTAATCAGGAAGCAATGCGCAAAGTTCGACTTTGCAACTTTTTTCTTACCCAAACCCTCAGCCCATGTAGCACAGTCGAAACAATTAGCCATCAAGATTGACCCAAAACACAAAGAAAGAGAACTCATCTTAAAAAAAAATTGTCCCACCTGTTTCCGAACCATCGAGACTGTCGAACTCTGTCTACACAAGAAGTAATTTTCATTCTCTTTCCAGGCGTCGAACGATCTATATCGAATGCAACATTTAGGGTACGATTCTCCTTGTCGAAACAATTTACCACCAAGAATGATCCAAAAACCTTCTAAACCTCTACCAAAAAAAAAAAATGGTTCCACCAATTTTCCACCTATCGAAACGTCCCAACTCCCGTAGGACGGACAACTACACGAAGTAAGTTCCATTCTCCTTCCAGGCGTGGACGATCAATCGAAAGTAACATTCAGGGTATCGATTTCCCTTGACGGCTCTAGCGCATCGTTTTCCATCGTATCTGGAAGAGACTGATGGGCGAGGGGGGGGCGCCGCGAAGAGGCCAGGGGGGTCCGCTAGGTGCGGTTCACCTCGTTCAACTGTCCTCGTGGAATTGGTTTCTTCGTGTAGAGTGGGTGTGGGTGGCGGAGGAGGATGAGGGCAGCGTGGGAGGGGGAGGGGTGTGAGGTGGGGCAGTGGCTACGTCGCTCGAGAGTCCCTTCTGGCCGTCGGGCTGCGCCGCTGCTCCGGAGTCGTCCCGGTATCTCCGTCTCCGCACCTTCCTCGTCATCTCTCACTTGAGGCGCCTCTTCTCGCTCTCGCCTCTCTTCGCCCGAGAGTTTCGGGGCCGAGCGAGCGAGGAGTCTCGACCGGGCAGCCGGGTGGATGGGCAAATACAGGCTATGCATAACAATCGATCTCCCTGGAAACTATGGGGGCGGGTGTTGGTCAGCGGGCGGATAAAGGAGGGTGGCCGAAGGCAGCGACGGCGAGTGCACGGGCAAGATGAAGGTGGCTATGGGTATGGCGAGTGGGAGAGGCGGACAACGGCGATAGTAGTAGTTGTTGTAGCCGTAGTTGTTATAGGTGGCGGTGGACGGACGGGCAAGAGGATAGCGCGAGCGGTGTTGGCTGCTGCTGCTGCTGCTATGCCGCTGCTGTGCTCTCTCCTCCTGGCAAGCTCGTTCCAAGGGGCAGCAGACCGCCGGGCCAAGATGAGGCAAGTCTGAGATAGCCACTAGCTGACACCCCGACCGATGTCCATTTCTCTCCTTTCTACTCGTGTTGCTGGCTGGCTGGCTGGCTGGTTGGTGATGGTGGTGGTGGTGCTTCCTCGGGCTTCTCTTGATACTTGTTCAGCTGCGCACGAACTACGAGATCCTGGGATTCTAATTCGGACTGACTGACTGATGGGAGCAAACGAATCATGAAATGTAGTGGGCTTGGTGGGCTTGACACACTGGACTGGGTGGCCTGCAATGTAGTTCTTTTTCGTCTTTACCTGGTCTTTCATACCCGCTGAGTTGTCCACCTTTGTAGGCTGGATTCTCCAATACTATACGATCGTAGTGTCCATAACGAGACTCGAGTGTTATTTTGTCTGAAGTTGAGCGATATAATTATGACCGACTGATAGGTACAAACGGAGCATTCAATCTTATGGAGCGGATCGACTTGACATTTACGGGTAGCCTGCAATTTAATCCATTTTTTGTCATTCCCAGATTGAGTCCAATTTTCATGGTCTTCCATCCTGAGAAGATATCTATCTGCGTAGATAGGATTATCCATTTTCACGCGGCATTGGTGTCCATAATGAGACTCGAGTATCATTTTGTACGAAGTCAAGAGAATTGTAACCGACTGATTGACAAAAGCGAACGAATCATCAAATCGACTGAACTTACCGGACTTCGAGGTGGCCCGCAATTTAGTTAATTTTTCATTCTTCCCAGGTCAATTCTAATTACCGCTGTCTTCAATCCCACCAAGTTATCCATCTGACCGGATTCTCCAGCACCATATTACGGCATCAGGGTGTCCATATAAACTCGAGACTCGAGTGTCATTTCGCTCAAAGTTGAGCGAAATAAGTGGAAGTTTGGGAGGATGGAAAACGCTGTGTCCGCTGTGGATACACAGCAGAAGTAGATGGATAGACTATATACCGAAGTCGTTTCCACCGCTCGGGGGGGAAATTTCGTGCTGCGCACGTACGCGCGCGCCCCACGGTCGCTCAACGTGGAGAGACACGAGCGAGAGCCGCGAGTCATCGGTCAACCAGCATTACGGCATTTACATGTTATTTACTCGCGAGCCACCGAGTACATTTGTTTGGATTATCCCCCGAAATAAACTCGTGCTCGTTCGGCCGCTCGCCGCGGGTTCCCTCGCGATTCTGGCGGCGCGCTCAACATTCAACCGGGGTAATACGGATAGCCACACGGTATATACGACACTCGTGCGCCGCCGGTAGATGTCGCCGGTCCATCTTTCGTCCGGAGTCGCTTTAACCCAAAAACCAACAAACGCCGCGCGCGCTACTTTGTCCACTTTATGCCCCCCGGTCTGTATCACTCGGTATTCCGCTTCAGCTTTTGCTGCTTCAGCTGCCGCTTCAGCTGCTATTTTTTTGTTTTCGTGCTCAAGCAAAACGAAGGACTCGGCGTTTGGGAATATCTCGTGTCCCACGGGGAATCCCATCTTGGTCGTCGGTCAGTCATTCCACCCGGGTATTTTCATTAGGCGCGCGCGCGCGCTCGCGGCGTATATAACGCGCGGCGCGCCTGGACAGCGCGATGACCTGCGAATTTCTGCGATTGGCAGAGATTAAACGTGCAATTAATGAAAACGAGGTAACCTTTGCTGGGGTAATGGCGGGCGCGCGGGCGGGAGAGGAGGGCGAGGAGAGAGAAAAAACGACAGCGGAGCAGAAACTGGAGAGCTTCGAATCGGACGTTCATTTCCAATTAGTACCGGGCTGATCCTCCTGGTGTGCGTCCACCTATCAACCGCCATTTTTTTCCACGTTCGATTCCCGGGGTTATGTTGGATACGCTGGAAACTCTGCTATCCGGCGGATACCTTTTATGTGCAATCTTGCGGATAGACGGATATTCGGTTGTGTACGTCTTTTGCACCGTTGACGTCGATTCCGCGGTGCCGATTGGAAATACATTATAGGGTACGACACGATGGACGGACGATTAAAATCCGTGGAATCAACGATTATTTCGCGAAATCAACGTAAAGCAAGTTTCAACGCATAAAAATGTGTCTTCTTCGTCTTGTAAGAATATACATTTTTAAATCATAAGTTTTTCCAAGCCTTATATTACGGTAGGATATCGATACACATTGTATTGAGTAATCGATCATTCACAAGTGTTGTGTATGATCGATTCACGAATTATACCGGAGATACCCGATGTGAACCGAGGAATCGGTAGCCTCGGTACCACCGAATTAGGAATAAGACTTCTGCCTCAAGTATCGTGGTGGACAGACGTGCTCATCAGCGATTAGACGACTCATACTACCAAAGTTGAGTACTTCGAACATAATTGTAAATTTCAATCATATTTTTGAAAACTTAGAGGGATTATTATATAAAGAATTCTGGTAATTATTGTATAAAAAATAAATATATATTTGACGTGAGATACTAATAATAAATATTCCTGTATCGATTTGTCTTATTTTTGTATGTTCATTTGTAATTTATGTCCAGGAATATTTAACTCTTGAAGCTCTTATTTATTTAAAATTACGTACACGAAAAACAATCTAATATAAAAACGAAATAATTTTTAGCTAAAATAACTTTTATTATAGTCAATGCTTAAGTAATTCTTGGAAAAATAAAATGCAAAAGAAAAGTCTCGTGTTTCGCGGCAACTGAGGACTGCAATAATTTCCAACTACGTCGCTCGAGTCTCGAGGGCCTCGCGGCGCTTCTTCTCGTTCCCCCGCGCAATTCATTGAAATTCTCGTCTAACCTCGTTGCCTTTGCCCGCGCACCGAGTCGAGCCGCGGTGAATAAGCACAGGGATCGCCTGCGATATTCGCGAAATTTATGTCGATTTCATCAATTATGTCGAGAGCCGAGGTGGTCTCGTAAAATAAATACGTAAACGCGGCGGTCGCAGCGGGCAGAGTCGCGGGACCCGCGGGGACCATGTCGGGCGACGCTTGTCCATCAATGTCTTCGGGAAAACGAGGCGGCCTCGGCTCGTAAATGCGAAGAGGCTGCGCGCACGCGACGGGGACGCGGTTGCTTATCATACGCAGCGGCGACGCATAATTCTTCGACGAGAAATACACAGCGAGACCGCGGTGCGTGCGCGCCGCAACGAAGCAGCCGCGCTGCGTATGAAGCGCGCGCTATTATGCGCGCTGCCGTTTAAACCGAGCACCGACGTGAACATGTACGGTGCATCTGGGACAACCTGCCGAGTAACCTAAGATGCGGCGCAGACTTCATTCGCGATATCCCCCGTTCGGTATGCATAAACTTTTTCATTATTAGCGAGTATAATCCCATTGAATTTACCATCTGATCGTGCCACATACAATTTTATGCGCGGCGTTTCAGGTTTTTTTTGTCTCAAGTGCTCGCTTCTTCAGGATCTTCGGGTTATTATTATTATTTTTTTATAAGTGTTGAAACTCAAAAGCTTACACAGATTCACTCGACCGGAGGGACCCGTTGGGCTTCGACTCCAACAGCAGCATTTTTAAGGTAGTTATCACACGAAGGCAAAGTAATTAGATGCACCCGAATTTTTTATATCTTGCAGTTTTAGTGTTCATCTTTTATTTGCGAGGAATTCCGAGATACGTTACCGGGTATCGAATTGCGTAAAATGTGTTTTAAGATAGAGCTTTATACATGGGCGTTATATAGAGAATAGAAAAAAATTGACTTTTAAACAGAGAAAAAAGCATCTTAGAAATGAAATACAATGCATATAAACAGCTCTACGTTTTCGTCGGGTCTTAAAGTAACCGATACGACCATAAAAAGTGGTAGTCACCGGACATTCCAGTGAGTTATTGTAAGTTAAAGTGGACGATCCGGGATAACGTGACGTTACCTATAACCTCACAAAATCCCGATTTGATGTCAAATCCGTATAAAAAATAATTCTACTCTTAAAAAGTCGTTACAATATAATGCGATTTTAGAAAATAAATTCCCGGAATATTTTTGGCGTAATTACTACACTGCAAATACAAGTCCGTTATGTTTACACACTTATGAATCACGGGTTTTTACACGTTTAAAACGTGTTGAATTAATGCATTAATGTGTTATTTTGACGCATTTGAATGCGTTAAATGCATTAATGCGTTGTTTCAACGCATTAAATGCGCATAAATGCATTAATTCAACACGGTTTTAGAAACGTGTAAAAACGCGTCATTTATAAATGTATAAATACAATGCACTTGCATTTCCCGTGTACTGAGGTCAAAATACCACACGTATTTTATTTCATTTATAGCATAGACTCTGATGCCTATGACTGCGGCATACCGACATAACTACCTTAAGTCCTTCTCCCAGAATATTATTGTTCTTATTACCTTTGTTATTATTATTATTATTATTATTATTACTATTATTATTATTAACATAATACTTGCCGTTATTGTTGTCGATCGCGACTTCCCGAAGTCGATCCACGGAATAAATAAGCGGCATGAATAATTCACAGTGTGTTCTTTAGCTCTCATTAATCCTTTGATTAACTGTATTTCATTATTTAGATTATCCGCGGGCGGGCGGGCGGTGCGTTCTTCGCGAAGTCGAGGACTCGCGGGCCACGTCGAGCAGGGGTGCGGGAGGGACGCGGTGAAAGAGGCTCCTCTCGCTTTCTCTCTCCCCCTCGGCGGGAGTTTCGCAGCGGCAAAAGCAGCAGCACGTGCGCCCCACCAAGGCACAATGTATCTTTACGCGCGAGTACATTTACCCCTTGCCACCATCGTTCTCGTTCACTCAGACGCGACGTCGTCGTTCAACACGCGGCTAAAGGCGAGATTTGCACACGTAAATTCGCACAGGGGCCGAGAGCGCCCCCAGTCTCGTATATACTTACTATATATTTATAACGTATACCACCTGCTGTTATAATAGGTATATGGGGGGCGATGGGGGGGGGGGGGAGGGGGCGTTTGTCGTGTGCCTATACCGTTAATGAGACATATTCACAAAGTTTGCCGCACCCCGAGACGAGTCGATTGTACGGGGAAAATTGGCTTTTCAATGCCCTCCGAATCCACTGTTTTGCTTGTAGACGCGAGAGGCTGACGCGCGCGAGAACTTACGCGCTCGCCCCGGGATCTCAAACTTCCCGATGAATTTAAATCGCGCCCGCGCGGGCGCCCTCAACCCGGCAACCTTCCCGGGTGTTAGATGCGTACAGACACACTTGTGTCTTTGCCTCGTGCGAGTCGAGATGTCGTCGTCTTTTCGTCTTCTGCGAATTAATTCAAGCCTCAATTTTCATTCATAAAAAATGCGATCGCTAAAAAGAGCCTCAATTTTTATTCGTGAAAAATGGGATAAAAGAACCTCCATTTTTATTAATCGAAAATGCGATTATTAAAAAAGAGCCTCGGTTTTTATAGATAACAATGCGATCACTGAATAGAGTCTCAATTTTTATTCGTGAAAAATGAAATCGTAAAAAAAAACTTGAATTATCACTAATCGAAAATGCGATTACTAAAAAGAGCCTCAATTTTCATTAATCGAAAATGCGATTACTAAAAAGAGCCTCAATTTTCATTAATCGAAAATGCGATTACTAAAAAGAGCCTCCATTTTTATTCGTAAAAAATGAAATCGTCAAAAAAACCTCAATTTTTATTAATCGAAAATGCGACTACTAAAAAGATCCTCAACTTTTAATGATAAAAAATGCGACGACCAAAACGAGCCTCAATTTGTTGTCACTATCGGGGAAGTATTCAACTTTTTTGTCAAGTCGTTTCTCTCTCTTTACTTTCCGAACGTGACACTCGACTTAGTGCGACGATTTCGAGTTCACAGGTCCGTCGATTTACGCGGTGCAGCCCGGGAAATCGTCACATTTGTATACGGGTGTGTGTTTACGCGACGACGACGAAGGAAAAGGGAAACAAGGTTGTGCATTACGCTCTGGCCTTCGTGAGAAGAGCTGTTACCGAACGGATGAAAAGCGGACGATGCGCGCGAGTGCGGCCCGAGCGCACCTGAGAGCTCGTGGGGTCTTTCATTATCCGGCTTATTTAATTTAAGCGGCGTTAGTCGCTCCGTCACTGCTACAGGTATAAATTAAACACAGTCGCTCTTCCTTCTCTCTCTCGCTTTCTCTCTCTCTCTCTCTCTCTTTCCCACTCGTAAGTCTGTTCGTCTGTCCGTTGAGCTTCGCGATACTGCACTTTGCGTGCTTTCGGGTTAGAGTTTGCATTTTATTTCGTCAAAACGGACAATTTCGTAGTTCGTATTATTGGACTCGTTACCCCACAACAATTATCCATATAATAATGATTTCTGAACTTTTTTTTCAAACTTATCTTAGTCGTCTGGAATTTTTTTTTCTCCATATTTTTATTATTTTTTAGTCCTCGCACGCTGCGTACCGATTAATAATAATTAATTGCCTCGATTGTCGATCCGGATCGTGACGCGCACCGAGCGACTCATTTCGTTTTTGCAGCATGTTTTGTTCGTGGGTGTCTCGCGAAACGAGTGACTTACGCAAGTTCACAATTATCGTTGCGCATTATGAATTATGGGGGCGCCGGGGCGCGAACGAGTATCAAGCGGGTTTACGTAAAGATTATCATTGAGCGCGCGTGCCCTAAGGCGCGACATAAATATTCCATCTCTCCCGAGGATTTTCATCTCCTCCGTTCGGAGAAGCCGAGAGCGCGTGGGCGTTGTAACCTCTGCGTTACAATTTAACCACTGACGCTCGGATCCGACGCGCAATCCACTCGCATTCAGCGCCATTGTCTGTGCATTCTCCATCTCCGTTCTCTTAGACCGAACGAAAAAAAAAAAAACAGTTATTATTGCGTGCGATATCATTTCTCCATCTTTCCACCGGCAACGCTCAGGCTACACAATCGGTTCTGCCTCTCTCGAGGCGCAAAAGTTGCCACGGTTATTACAAGACATTTTTTTTTGCAGCAGCAGCGAATCTCACGTAAATGTCAAGAAAAGTCTCGTTAAAGTGCATGAGTAATAACTTTCTTAAATAAATATTTATTCCTCATATTATTATATTAAATTCATATTCACGCATTTTGTTTAATTCTAATTTCAGTATAGCACATTAAAAAAATCATAAAAATAAAAATCCAACACAGCCAAATCGCTTTTAATCGTTTATTTATTTTTTTTTTTTTCAACAATGCGTTTTTCAACCGGAGCGATCGGCGCAACATTTCTGACGTCGTCGATCGCTGGAGTAGATAAGCAAGTGTGGGTAAATATTCGCTCGCTATCCACACTTATTTAAAACACTTATCCCTCAGATTATTATCTTAAATTCGACATGCACATTTTCTTTAATTCGAATTTACAATTCTTTATATATATAAAAAATAAAAACCTTGACGTATTCCAATCGGTTTTAATCCGTTTTTTCAACAATGCGTTTTCCAACCGGAGCGATTGGCGCAACTTTTCTCACGTCGTCGATAACTCCAGCAGATAAGCGCGATATTCGCCTCGCTATCCCACAGCGGTTCAATGTGTGCGATAATAATATGCCCAGACGGATATCCCGGTGGCTGTTCTGCGTTTATGAGTCGCGTAACGAGCTGCAAACCGTAAACTAGAATGTAATAAGTCAGTCGTCGCGCGGCCGGGCGGCTCTGTTTCGAAATAGCTGTTGGTGTAGCGCGGTATGTTAGGTACGAAGTACATTGTATGGAGCAGGCGAGTCGGACTTTCGTCGAGTGAGCCGCCGCGGAATATTTTAATAAAGAGCTCTTTTTATTTACTTTCGCCCTACGCGCCCCGGTCTTTCTGTTATACACAGTAATATCAAGCGGTGTATTATTAGCGAGCGCGCTCGTCGCGCCCGGGCGGCAAGAAAGGCGAGAGATATTTTTATGTTTAATTATATTAGGTTTTATGAGGCCACACGCCTCTCGACGCGTCTCGCACTTTCCGCGCGCCCCCTCGCGGCGAGCACGTAAAACAGCTCTCGCTAACTTTAAACTTTAATTGTCAGGCTGCGCGCGCCTGCGTTGCGCTCCTCAGAGCCTCCGCGGACCTCAGAGCCATCTGGCGCGCCGTGTCGCGCTCGCCCTGGCTGCGCCGACCCCCCCCCCCCCCCCCCCCCCCCCCCCACTGGGTCTTGACGTGGGGTCGGAGAGACGCAGCGGGCGCGGGCGTACAGAAAAATGTTTCCTAAATAGGTTTTTTTTAACAAAATGTTCAACGATAACAAAATATAAGTGTTTCGTCGAAAGTCCTTCAACGCGAAGTCGTCCCTAAATTTCCTTTTTTTTATGGATAGGAATATGTCACGAGGATGATTAAAAAAATGCTCGATTAACCGCACAATCGCGATGATTAGTGGCTCGAAGTGAGGAGAAAAAGCTGTTGGCACAAAAAATCCGACACGATTTGTTACAACACGGGTTATGATGTTCAAGTTTGCATCGTTGCAATGCAACGAAATTAAAAAGAAAATGTTAATTCCATACAAATTTTAATAATTCACACCCATTAGGGGGTGAAATAATTCTGTTTTGCCATGTTTTTAGTCGTTATAATCACTTTTTATAGCCGGTATAATCATTTGGGTTCATTCATATTTTTGTTGTTTTTAACTTAAAATACATTTAATTTTCTTAAATGTAAGGAAATTGTTTTTTTTGTCACAAAAGAGTCATTCCTTTGCGATTTCTCAAAAGGAAAAATATATTTTCTCTGCCGATTTTTGGGACTCGAGAATTCTTCGAGTCGTCCCCATTGGCTGGTTGCACCGCGGGGAATGGCAATTAGCACATTGAGAGAATTAATGTCACGATAGTGTGCCAATTAATTTTCGTTAATTTCGAATCAGCATTTTCCCCGAGACCCGAGAGCCCATCTCTTGGATGGCGCTTGCACTGTAACCGGCGGTGTGGGATAGCAGCTCTGGCCTCATCTCTCGGCAACCCCCCCCCCCCCCCCCCGTCTCCTCGGCCCATTCGGCACTCACACACGGAGCGTTCGAAACGTGGGTACTGCTGCACACATCTCTCGACTCGTGTTCTCCGTTTCCCCCGGCGGTTCGTGGCAGCCAATGTGCCCTGTAGACACTTTGGGCAAAGTTTACGTACCGCGGGGCCTGGGTGGGGGGAGGAGTGACCGGGTGTGAAAGTGTGCGCTGCTCGTGCCTGCCGCTCGCGGGGAGGGGGGAAACGAGTAGAACGCTTTAAAGGTAGTTGCCGCGTCGCATTATCGGCCCTTCTCAAGGAGAGGATGAAGGAGGGAGCAGTCCGAACTCGATTCGAAAAAGGGGGCCTTTAATTAGTAGCAGTAGTACCTAATAGTATCTTTTATTTTACACTGTAAACAATGTCTTTTTGAAAATTAATAATTTGTGTATGAAGTTTTATACATATACGGTAGATACATAAAATGTACTATACTATTGTGCCCAATTTTTAACACATGGTATATTAAATTTTAATATACAGTATATTCAATTTAATGAATTTAGTGTTAAACGTAGAAAAGCATTTAACTGAAAGAAAATTCTTTTAATTATCGCCAAACAGCTTAATTATGCACTGCTATATAGTATTTTATAGGTAAAAGATAAATATGCGTGAAAAAAAAAATTATCTCCACGAATACTTATTGTTGTTAACAATCGCCTGGGATGGGCCTTGAACTACCGACCCTAGAATTACTCTACTTACCTATGCTTACCTACCTATGAAATTTACAATAGCAGTAACTCAAAATCGTTATTAATATACATTGTTTGAAGTTTTTTTAATTTTCGTATTGAATTTACTATAATCGTTATTGAATATTAAGAAACTGATGTATTAAAGTGATATTTACTATAGAAGTAATTGGATTTGATGTAAGGTGAATGAAAATTACAATATATGTATGTTAATACAATCTATTATTTTTTTTCTTACACAGTGACATTTTGTTGATACCGGGCGAAATCTGTGACTTGCATAACTGCCCTACGACGATTTTTCGAATGTTATTAATCTGTCATCTATATCACTTCAGTGCGATTTACATACGACATTTGAATTAACGGCGAATTTTGATCTTTATAGGCGAAAAAATCGTGGATCCTACTTTACGTCGAAAACTGCCAAATGTCTCATCACAGCTGCTTCGTTATTCAGCAACTCGTGTTTCTGTCGTTGCCTGTCTCTGTTTTTTTTACAAAAAAAAAAAAAAAGTAATAATAGCGATAACGAACAGTCGCCCGATTCAACATTGCTCGATGTCTCCTGTCACTTTTCGCGACAGCCCTCGCTGCCTCTAAAAAGTATACTTTTTAATTCACTGAATATTCGACCGTTGTTTCTCACTCTCTCCACTTGCTCACAAATTACGTCAATTATTTCCTCGTTCGTCAGTTTACTTTCTTCGATGTTTATACGATTCCCCGCGCGTTCCCCACCGTCCAGGTTGGCAGGGTGGAGGAGCGGGGTGGGGGGGGGGAGGTTTATCGCGCTCACAGGTGAACGTACGCGCTCGCTCTCGTCGTTTAGAAGTAATAAATTGCCGGCGCCGGGGGGTCGGAGCCGAGGCTTTGGCGTTGGGGGTTATGTGCGCGAAAGTTGGAATTCGTGCCCGGTTGTTTATGATTGCCGAGTGATAAGGGATCTGCGCTGCATGACAAATGATCCCGTAATGAAAAGTGAAAGATACTGCGCGGAGAGTAAACGCGCGCGTTTGGCAACGGTGGCGGCGACGATGGTGGTGGTGGTGGTGGTGGTGGTGGTGGTTGGCTGCATAAATTTCAATGATTTAATGCGCGACGCGCGTGTCGTGTATCCTCATTGAATAGGGATCGATAAAACTTCGCTCGGTTAGCACCGCGCGAACCGCGCCGCGTATCACTCGGCTCTCTCTCTCTCTCTCTCTCTCGCGAGTCGCGATACACAATCGATCGACGCGCGACGGAGGTAAAAATCTCGGTCATACCCGACGCTTGACCCTGTTGCTGGCTGCGTCGTGTGATTTATCGTCTCGGTAATTTAGAATCAAGGCACACACCGGCGACTTCCATCGACGTATCTATCGTCGGGCTGGTGCGACGCGACTGCGGCGTCTCGTTGCGCCCACGGAAAAAGCGACTCTTCGTCGATCTGCGATCGTTTGTACCTTCGCTCCGGGCGGACGTCCGGGGTCAAGTGACACACGTCGCAAATCGAGAGAAGATAATAGTTTGCGACACAGTGAGGTCAGTCGATCTCGCATTCGCGATTGAAATGTGAGTCGAAAAAGAGGAAGAAATAAAAACAGCGTTCTCGTTCCATTGGTTATGTCAATGTAACGAACGACGTTTGTCCCACATTGGGATCTCGACTTTAATGCTAAGTACACTGTAAAAAAAGTCTACTTGAAATTTAATGTTCAGTACTGGAAGTTTTTATGCATAAACTGGCACACTAAATTTCATATACTAGTGCATTCCAAAATCAATGTATGGCATAGTAATTTTTATTGTTGACTTTAGTTTTAATGTAAAAGTCCTTATATTTTTATGATTTGCTTTATTTTTACTATAAAAGTTCATTAATTTTATTTCACGATTGTAGATTACATTTAATTTACCAGTTTATGAATAAAAACTTCCAATCATTTTTAACAGTGTATACCATTTTAATTCCCATATTTTCATGCTCGCAGACGTCGAACTGTACCGACAAGTCGGAGTATCGTTCGAGCGAAGTTTATCGTGCCCGAAGAAAATAATCGATCTGCTTACCGGGCGAAGTTACAGAAAGGGAATAAGGAGCCAAGGACAGTGTAATTTATAATTAATTCGACAGCCAGCGACCTGCATGTAAAGTTGCTGTGCGGGGTGCATGAAGGGAGACAGTTCCAATTGATTCAATGCAATTTCCTTGAAATCTCAACCTATGAAACATTTCTTTGAAGTCAATGAAATAATACGCTTAAGTTAATGTTATATTTTCTTTGAATGATCTCACCAACCAAATGATAGGTTATGTCGATCAAGTTCTTGGTTGGATCTTCGAGCTTCGCTTAGGCCGTCCGACTGAGTCCGCAGGAATCGCTTTTAATTCGCGAATATCACGTCTTTAAGAATATTTCCACATTCGCGAAGACGTCGATCTAAACACATGTCAGACTATCTTTCGAACGAAGTTCGTGCCCGAAGAAAATAATCTGCTAATCGATCTGCTTACCGCGACGAAGTTATAGAAATAGGAGAATAAGGAGCCAAGGACAAATGTATAATTGAACCGACAGCACTGGGACCCGCACGCCAAGTTACCTTCAGGGTGGGGGTCGATATCGAGCTGGGATTTTATGGGGCTTTGTTCAGATCCCACAATCGTCCGACCGACCCCACAAAATCGCTTTTAATTCCCATATTTTCATATTTGCGAAGATGTCGAACTAGACATATTTCAGAATATTTCATAGAGATACTTCCAACAAACACTAGAAGTATTTCAGAGCAGAGTTGTAAACCCTCATAAGGCTAAGAAATAAATGCAACAGTACGGCTTGATTTGTAATTGTTATTTAATAATAACTCGCGGCAATTATAAAATGATGTGTGAACTCTTGAACAGCTTCACAGATACCTCGTTTTAATTTTAAAAAGGATTGTAAGTAATTGCGAGAAAAATGGAAGAGCTCGGTACTCCAGTACTTTCGGAATGCATTAACCGTATTTCAACATTTTTTCAGGAAAATTACCGTGAAGTTTTATTCAGAATATATATTCCCTCCAGCCATTAAAATATGTACACACCGTCTTAAAATTACTTCGTGTTATTATTATAGAAATTAATAATTACAAAACCAATTGTGTGATCCACTTTATTTCTAAAAGACTAGGGACAATATTACACGCACGAACGATGCTCGTATCTGATCACGGGCGCTTCAGCTACCGAGTCTCTTTATGTCAATACTGACATTTGGCATAAATAAAAAGAAATTGCAATAAATGTAGTTCGTCCCGATCTCAGTGTGTCTGACGACACCGAGGACCATAATCAGATCACGAATAGATGGCTTGCCATGAATTTCGCATTTATCGAACTTTTCACGGCAGGAGATAGAGGAGATTTACGCAACTCCATTTCAGAGCATCTTTCGAGCGAAGTTTGTAAGAAAATAATCGATCTGCTTACCCGGGCGAAGTTACGGAAAGAGAATGAGGAGCCAAGGCCGAATTTATAATAGACCCGACAGCATTGCGACCTGCATGTAAAGTTACCGGCAGTTGGGGGGGTTGGAGGGGGGAGGGGCGGTTAGATATCGAACCCGGATCTCGGAGCTTCGCTCGGGTGGTCCGCGACTGAGCCCACAGGAATCAGTCTCCAGGTCCGCAGACGATCGATCGACTGCTCGGTATATAACGCGTCGAACAATGGTGGAAACGTTCGGTGGAAACGTTCGGCTCGCGCTATATATCCAGGCGGCGATGGGTTAGGCGGCAGCCGGGTGCTTAGGTGTTACAATGATTACCCGAGAGAGGGACAGCGAGAGGTAATTATGCCTGATATAATCGTCGGCGTTGGGGGGGGGGGGGGGGGGGAGGAGAGCCGAGGCGGCAGTTATACTTCGCCGTAGTCGCCGGGAGAGACACACGAGGAAAATCGGAGGGAGACGCAGCGAGAGAGCCAACTGCGGACGGGGGGGAAGACGGAGAAATGCTCGCAATTACCTCGAAAGTAAACTGCCTTCGACTTCCACGGAGCCTTCGAAACTTTTGAATAAATAGTAGCGAGCGTTGTCTCGCTTGGCAATTGAACTTTGCAAATGTTACACAGTCAAACGGGCGAACACGAGAGAGAGAGAGAGAGAGAAAGAGAGAGAGAGAGAGACGTTTATTTCGTACTCCGAGACCAGGAGAAAGAGAACGAGTCGAGTTGCGTGTACCACCCGTGCAATTCTGAGCGATAAGTGCGCTGTAATAATTACGTGTAAGTAATTTATTCCGTGAGCCACGTGGAAGAAGTAGAAAAATAAAAATAAAATAAGATAAAAAAAAAGAGGAACTCGCGAGGCGCCGGGAGAGAAACTCGTGGAGTTTCTATTCGCAGTGACATTCAGAGAATCAATTCTACTTGGCGCTTTCAGTGGGTGCTGAGCCCCGACGGGTAATGGCCCGACACTTCAACAGTCGTCGTCGTCGTCGTCGTCGTCGTCGTCGTCGTCGTCGTGGTCGTAGTCGTCGTATCCAGCGCCAGTGATCTAGATAAGCCTCGTGATGTTTTTACAGTCGGTGATAGCATTCGGCTCGTATACGCGGTCGTTCGTGTATAACGTTCTGCTCCGCTGTACAATTACACGTATTTTTAGATGTAGCACGTACCGAGTTACCGACGAGGAAGGAACCCGGCGCGCGGCAGTTATTGTCAGTTACACGGTCTTTTCGACGGTGAGAGCGCAGGAAAACGTTTGCAATTGCGACCCCGCGGGCGAGAGGATACTACGTTGCACGTACACCGAGGCGCCGGACGCGCGTTAACCGGCCGCGCACGAGTCATCGAGGCCGCGGGAACTGCGCGAGAATGCGAATGTATCACCCCTCTCAATTACTCAATTACTCGGGCTATGAATATGAGAATTTGTATTATCGATCCGCGCAACTTTACGACCTTCCTTGACTCGTGAAAAATCATCGGTACCAATTTTTTTTTTTTTTTTTTTTTTTTTTTTTTTTTTGAGACGATATTCAAACAGCCTGCAAAGTCAATTGTCAGGTTTTCCGAAGCTGGCAAAGCGGAACTCGCGGGACTGCGAATGCATCACTGCTCAATTACTCTCGGGCCGTGAATGAGAAAATTCGTATTATCGATCTTCGCGACTTTGCCCAACTGGTGAAAAATCAAAACCAATTTTTTTTTCCACGCGGCGATTACTCCACCTGCAAAATCAATCACTTTTCCGCGGCATAAAGACGACGCACTTCGCGCACAATAGAAATCTTTGGGTAAGCGATTATTGACCCGCTTTCGCGTTGCCACCGCCGCCTCCGGTACCGTTGACGACAATGGAGCTCATTGGACATTTGAGCGCCTCCGCCTCAACCCACTCTCACCCCCCCGAGCCTCCGCTAGCTACCTCGCAGCTACCCTTATAGCCTGCACCAGCGGCACCAGCGGCAGCAGCAGCAGCAGCAGCAGCGAGCGGAGACCCTAAGAGCAACGAAGACGACGACTACCGACGATTATATAACTATACGGTTTGAGGGTGTACGCGAGATCGCGAGTAAATGTCTACAGATATATGGGCATACCTCGTCTTACTACAGCCCCCCTCGCCCTCTCCCCCCGTCCTTCCCCCGGCCCCCCCCTGCCAAGCTCTAAGATTTAATCCGTTAATCTATTCCCGTAATAAGGAATCCATAATGAGCCGAGGCAGATACCGAGGCGCGCAGTAGTACGTAGTCCTCGGAGTCCTCGGCACTGGGAAGAGCTGCGATGAGGGGTGGGGAGGGGGGGGGGGTGGAGGAAGGGGGGAAGGAGGGGTACAGGGGGTAGGTATAACAGAGGCTGGATGAGGGGTAGGAAGAAAGCAGGAGCCTCGCACAGTTACGCGAACAGTGAGTTCTCACTGCAATGAGGATAAGGACCGCACGATCCACAAAGCTCGGGCACAAAGCGGGACAGCGCTGAGGGATGATGGGTGGGGGAGAGGGAAAAGGGGATCGGGGGGGGAGAGGAAAGGAAGAGGGCGTGAAAGGAATAAGGTACAGTGGAAGGAGGTTAATTAAGCCCTCCTAATATAACTTCTCGGCAGTGGCTGCTGCTGCTGGTGCTGCTGGTGCTGCTGCAGCAGCTACGACGACTACGACGACTCCGACGACGACTACGACGACGAAGAGGACTTATCGAGTATTATTCCGCGAATGTGTCGGGGGCCCCTCAAAGACAATGACGAGTTTTCGGCGTTGAGTTTATATTTACGTCGACCTGGTGTGTCAGAGGGTAGCGAAAGATCTGGATTCCTGGATTCCTATGACTCGTTGATTTTGGGTATTTTTCTCGGTGTGTTATAGAACTGAATTTCGGTGGTTTTTTGTTGGCAGTGTGGAAGGAGTTCATAGTTCAGGCGGGACTGTTGATTAAATTCAGGACTGTCGCCCGATGACACGTAACACGTTTTCGTGGATGTGCAACGTATGTTTTTTTCAGGTGTATTAATATATAGGAAGAGGAGCCAACGAATCGTGAAGTCACTCGCGAGTCGCGGAAGGACGTGGAGCCTCGGTTGACGTACGCGGGATGCACGTTGAAGCGCCGCGATCTTGTGACACATTGGACGTCGCCTCCGACACCCACGATTTACGTCCGCGGTGTCTCGCGTTCGCGGCGAAAGTGGCCGAGTTTGGACTATTTATAGGCGGCTAATGTGTCACGAGATTGGCGACGTTTTGGAGCGTGCGTCATCGTGGAATAAACGGTCCCGTCTTCCCGTCTTCTCGTCTTGGCGGAAAACGGAAAATTGGACAGGACACCGCTTGCTGATGCCCGTTGTTACCAATTTGCACCAAATTCGTAATTCAGCCAATCGCTCATTTTCACCGAATCGCCATTTTCCTCAATAATTGTCTTCGTGTTTTTCCGTCCTGGGGGAAATCGGAAAAGTAGACAGGAATCCGCTTGCTGATTCCAATCGTCACCGATTTACATCAATTTCTCGCGGCTCAACGCTCGCTAATTGCGATCAATATATTTATCTATTTTCCCGACCCGTACTCATCATCCAGATTACATCCAGAAAGCCATATTACCGAATCGTTTCTTTGCCGAAAAATTACAATGCCGAATGTCATTTTGCCGAATCGTCACATCACCGAGACTTTATAAAAGAAGGAATGTTATTTCGCCGACCGGCATTTTGTCGGATTTTTATTTTATTTTATTCCCACCACATGCATTCGAGAAAAATGTATGAAAGGAATTCGGTGATGGAAAAAAGAAAGAAATTACTGAATTTTTTACAACACTCCGTTCAGTGCCGCCTTCGCCTCCAGTTGACCCTCCAGTCGACTCTCCAGCAGTCGACATTTTATTATGAAAGTTACATTATGAAAGATTAGTTGCAAGATTTGACAACGCCACGACATTTCAGACAAGTTAATTTCGGAGATTTGATTTTTCGGAAAAATGTCGATTCGGCAATATATGACGTTTCAGGTAGATGCGACGTTCGGCAATATATGACGTTTCAGGTAGATGCGACGTTCGGCAATACGTTTTTTATTTTTTATTTTATTTTTTTCGAAAAACGGCGATTCGGCAATATGACGACTCGGAGAAATGACGTTCCACGATCTGTGTTTCGGCAAATCGACAATTCGGCAAAATGATTTTTCGGCAAAATGACGTGGCCCCTCCCGCCCCGTACTCGTCGTCCGGACGCGGTACAGCGGCGAGCCACATGCAGATCCCATTCTCGAGGGAAGGTCACTCGGGGAGTCCACGTAGCAGCGGATAAAAGCAGGTACCACATAGCCGCGGCGAGTGTGTACGCCGGTCATTATGATCGTTACGGTAATTATGCACTGACGTTTTCCTCGGTAGCCGCGGGGCTCTCTACGGCCGTGCACACACCGAGAGCGAGTCAGCGAGCGTGAAGACTTCGCAGAAGCCATCAACGGGACGACAGTGCGCATACTTATACGCGGCTCGCGCGGTACAACCGCCTAGAGAGCCCGAGCCCGGGCTCTGGACACACATTAAGAGATCCAACGCTCGCGCTCGCCCGTTTGTTAGACACCGAGGTGAAGGAGAAGGCGGGACGGGGGGAGAATACATTATTATTGTGCTTGTGATTCCGGTCAATCTCCCGAGGATGAGTATTAACGTGGCACTTAAAGGGACAAGCGTCACGCTCACGAGCGAAGGAGAAGGAGAGGCGATGAGGGCACACACCATATACATTAACGGGATGAAGTACATGGAGTCTCGACGACTTTTTGCCTCGTCCCCAGTCGCGATTATCGGCATCTTTGTGCGCAGGTGAAATATAGTTATACCGGGTGTAACATAACTATTGTATCAACCGTGGCGCTTAGATAGATAATGACGAGCTGAGTAAAAAATCATTGGGGTAAAATGTCGTCTGGTCAAAATTGACCGAGTTACAAGCGTTGCAAGTTGAACCAATGTGACAAAATTGTCACCTTGCGTTCACCTTGTTCTCACCTTGTTATCAACATACTCTCACCTTGTTCTCACCTTGTTATCAACATGCTCTCACCTTGTTCTCACCTTGTAATCAACATGCTCTCACCCTGTTCTCACTTTGTTCTCACTTTGTTCTCAACATGTTCTCACCTTGTACTCACCTTGTACTCACCTTGTCAATTTTGACCGGACGACATTTTACCCCAATGATTTTTTACTCAGCTCCTCATTATCTACCTAAGTGCCACGGTTGATACAATAGTTATGTTACGCCGTGTATATAGCGAAATGTTATAGACGCAAGTTCGCCGCATGTAATACGGTTGACATATTAATTGCGGTGTAACGCGCCGACCGGGGTTAGACGACACAGGGAAATCGTGGTGTTACATCCCAACGTACACAGAGAAAACGGTTCTGCTGTGCCAGCGAATCTTTTGTTAAAACAGTGACAACATTACGTTATTTGCTAGGCTACCCATTTTTTTTTTTGCTCGACTATCATATTTTTTTGCTAGACAAACAAATTTTTTTGCCAGTACAACAAAATTGTTTGCTAGGTTAGCAGATAACGCAATGTTGTCACTATTTTAACAAAAGATTTGTTGGCATAGCGAAACCGGTTTCTCCGTGTACTCTGGAAGAATACGTTCTACTGGAACACGTAACTGTGATCTCTCTTGTGAAGTCAAGGCGTTGATCTATTACTTTGGGGACCGCCGTTTGTGTTGTAGCCGTGGACATCTCATCGGCCGTGGAAGCGCCGATGAGATGTTGAAGATGCAGAGTCGAGAGACGAACGAGGTGTCGAACAGATTTTTACCAGCCAGGAATAAAATTTTAAATCCGATGATTTTTAAGCACAAGTTCTTCGAGAATATATTTCTTTACCAAATTATTTTAGAGTGAGATTTACAATCGTTGTTTTACAGATTTAAGACGGGAGCCTTGCTCGCTCCCCATAACGAAATTACAATGTTGGTCGATGTAGTGTTTGAAGTTCGGCGGTCGTAGAATAACTGAATTTTGTTCATGATTGTCTGTGCTTTTATACTGATTTTTCTAGCTTGAAATAGGAAAAATGCTAATGTGGGCATTTGCGAACTATAAGGGGTTCGCGTTCTTTCGTGAGCTGTGACCCTTGTTTACCCTACGCACAGAAGCGAGTGGACCGCGGTGCGGTCAACTAAGACACGAGTTATGGAGGCGAGAACTCTGGCTGATATCTTTCGGTGAGCTCGAGATGTGAGCACCCGGTGTCTTCTGTATCGGTTAATGATTTTTATTCTTAATTCATTGTTAAGATCGCGGGTTACGTGAAACGTAACAGAGGTTATTAATAATTGAAACCTGTGCATTTTTTGGTCTATTTTTTTATAGTTACGCGAGCTAATTATTTCTGATAAATGATGTTTGGAAAAAAAGGATTTGTGGCAACGCAGTGGTGCTGAACAGCCGGCACGATTAGTTGCAACGTTCATGCGCGTAGTACGGTTGAAGCTTAAACATTGTATTGTGATGATCACCGGGGTCACATGACTCAGGGAATCGTTGTATTGATCCCGGTGACTATAAATCAACGGGAAACATTTCTATTCGAACTACATTCTTTGCATGCTCAATTTTACTGCCAAAAATTGAAAAAAAATCGCGTGATTACTGACGCCGAAAATCTATGTAGCCGTTTTATTTTATTTCTTCATTTCTGGTGACTACACATCAACAGCTATGCATTTGTAGACAATCTAAATGTTTCAACACACCATAATTTTCCGCGAAAATGTTTGAACAAAAGAAGACAAATTTGCGTAATTTATTGACGCCAAAAATCTGTGTAGCCATTTCTTTTTTTTTTTTTAAGTTATCAATCGCTCTACCGAACCAACAAGCCCCGGTCACCCACGCCTACAGGTTCCGAGCGCGGAAGTAACGCGAGACCGTACGGAACGGTAATACATAATATACAAGATACATATACATGCAGAATACATAAGCCAGAACGTCATTTCGAAGAAGGCTTTTATTAATCGCCGTCTACTGATTTCCACGGAGTCCTTGAGTGGCACAATTCGCTAGACGGCAATCAAGTAAGATCATTAGCGAATGCCGGGACAGTAATGAGCGTGATTGTCGGCTACGCGAGCACCGACACGATGCGATGCGCTGCGTCGGTAACCTTCCTCCCTTTCGCGCCGTATACAACAATAATACTTATTCGTACCGCGCGCTCGCGGCGTGGAATAATAATAACCCGCAACAAAATCGCGCGCACTCTATTCCCATCCTCTTATTCTGATTAGCATTCTAATTATCGTTATTTGTGGAACAATAAAATTCGCTTGAGTTTGATTGCAGCGAGCGTTATATTCGCCTCTATGGGGAAAAATTAGCGCGCAACGCTTGTTTACCTACGGGGTGAATTATGCTATAATGAGCCGACTAGGCGAACATTAGCCGCTCGTCGCGATCGAGAGCGGACGAGAGGGAAAGAGCGGCCGGTTCTCGTGCACGAGGCTACGCGGGATATATAATAGCCGAGCGCGTACAATGTGTGCAACACGCGCGCGCGCGCGCAACTTGATTATATTTCCTGGCGCGCGAGTTTTCACGTCAGCCACGTAACACCTCGAATCCGGTCGAGCGTGCGGATAGCGTATTTTACGACGCGGTGAGAGGGATGGAGGTCCCGCAGCGCTGCCGCTCGAGCTCGAGGAATGCACCGTGTGTTGGGCGGGCCAAACGGCGCAGCTATTGGCAGGCGGGAAACTCGCATATACGCAAGTTCGTCTGTAAAGTGGGCTTCTTACTTTTCGGCGAATTTCTCGGTGATTATTTTTGCTGTGTCGGAACGGATCAGTTTGGATGCAGATTTTTTAAATTCTTGTCAGGATTTTAAGATTTTTTAAATTCTTGCCAGGATTTTAAGATTTTTTAAATTCTTGCCAGGATTTTAAGATTTTTTAAATTCTTGTCAGAATTTTAAGATTTTTTAAATTCTTGTCAGGATTTTAAGATTTTTTAAATTCTTGTCAGAATTTTAAGATTTTTTAAATTCTTGTCAGGATTTTTAGATTTTTTAAATTCTTGTCAGAATTTTAAGATTTTTAAAATTCTTGTCAGGACCTCAAAATGTTTTTTTCTTAAGATAGTCAAGTAAATTTGGGATTCTTTTTCTACAAAAAAAGAAAAATTCTGAACTGATAAAATGTGTGTTTAATTTTTTTCTCTGTATCCACTAAGTTTTGCGCATACCTCGCTGCAGGCTGCCAATCGAGGACGAAGCTGCCAACGACTGTGCGCACGGCGAGTGCAACGGCTCAACCGTCTCTCCGGCGAAATCGCGTTAGCTAATCTCACCTTCTCGCGGAAGGGCTGAATGAGAGAAGTGCAGAGAACGGCGCAAGTTGCGCGCGAGTCGCCTCGCCGACGAGAGGCGAGTTAATTTCCATCTCTTTGATTTTTGACGACCTCCAAGCAGGCTGCGCGTCTCCGGGTCTCCCTCTCTCTCTCTCTCTCTCTCTCTCTCTCTCTCTCTCTCTCTCTCTCTCTCTCTCTCTCTCTCTCTCTCTCTCTCTCTCTCTCTCTCTCTTTCTCGCACCTTTGCGCCCTCCCGCTCTTCGCCCTTCTCGCCGGCACCCCAACGTTTCCCTCAGCCAGATGGAAAGCCTCGGCCGTGCCGTCGGGAGACCCGTGTGGCGCTGGCGCGCGACTATAAACCGAGGGGCAAAAGCCTTAAACAGTAACCCGGGGAGTGCGAGGCCTCGGTGAGCGCGACCCAAGAGGCGAGATTGAAAGAGTGACAGAGAGGAGGTCGCGGGGTGGGGCGAGGGGGAGGGGGGGGGAAGTCATAGTTGAGCACTTTGCTAAATTTTACACCGACGTTGTCGAGGTTATAGGCGATCTAATAAAGCCCCTCCTTAATAGCGCGGGCATTTGCTCTTTGATGTTCCTCAGCTCTAGTCGCTGGGAGAGTGATTTTATCAGCGTTAGTTTGTACAATGCTCGAGAGACGCGAGAGCGATCCCCTCGCCGACGGCAACACCCTCCGTAGTGTTGTTTTTTTTTCTCTTTCTTCCTTCGAGTAATGCTCGATATACCGGTACGCAGCCACTTAGCGAGGTATGTTGTGCGCGCGTGTCCGCATATGTGCAGGGTACGTAGTACGTTAAGTGAGTTATTGACAGTTGCGGCAATGCGCTGAATGCGATGTATCTGTACACCACTTATCGCAAGAATAGCCTGGTGTATTATTCTCTTAAAATGGGCGCTGAAAGCAATCATTTGGTCGCCCGTGTTTTGAGAAGCTAATTGTTATGGATCCACCAGTCAATATCATTATTATCATTTTTATCATTATAATTATTTTCATAACCATTATCATTATTATCATTAATATAATTCATATCATCCATATTATTATTATTATTATCAGTAATATCATTACCATTATCATTAATATATTTATCATTATAATTAATACCATTATCATTATCATTGTCATTAATATAATTATCATTATAATTAATGTCATTATCATGACCATTGATGTAATTATCGTTATCATTAATATAATTATCATTATCAGTATCATTAATATCATTAATATCATATCATGGTCATTAATATCATTATCATGATCATTGATATCATTATCATGATCATTAATATCATTATCATGATCATTGATATCATTATCATGATCATTAATATCATTATCATGATCATTGATATCATTATCATGATCATTGATATCATTATCATGATCATTGATATCATTATCATGATCATTGATATCATTATCATGATCATTGATATCATTATCATGATCATTGATATCATTATCATGATCATTGATATCATTATCATGATCATTAATATCATTAATGCCATTATCATTATGATTAATATCATTATCATGATCGTTAATGTCATTATCATTAACATCATTCTCATTATAATTAATATCATTATCATTATCATTGATATCATTATTATTGTTACTATTCTTATTTTTAGCTAATTAGTAATATGTATACTCGGCTAAAATTAGAATTTCAACTTGACCGTTAACAATAACGACATGTCAATAACTAGTCCGCGGTCAACGGATCGGAGTCCTCCCCTCATCCTCGCGCATCGCCGATCATCAGCATAGAGAACCATTCGCCCCATCGATAATAATAATAATTCCTAATCTTTAATTGCTAATCACCGAGCTCCAGGCGGGACCACCACGGGAAAGGGCGCCCGGCGAGGGGGTGGACGGCTGGGGGAGGGGGGTGAGGGTGACGCTAGGTATGCGGGACGAAGGGCGAAGCACGGGTAACGCGACCAGAGGAGAAGCGCGCGGGCAGAGTGAGAGTGACACTCTTGGTAATTCCACGTCGTTCGCCCCGAACGAGGGTCGTGCGCGCCGCTCCGCGCTACCTCAGCACTATCGATCATTTGGCAGGCCTCATAATTAGCAATTAACTATATCCATTAGTCCCTGATATAATTACCAGACGCCCCGCGCGCCCGCGTCCCGCTCTCTCGCGTGAGCGAGCGAGGCGAGCGCGTATCCGTATATATACCGCAGCGTTGCGACTACGGACGAGGCGTAGCCGAGCGGAGCACCAAGGACGACTACTAACATCGCCGCTGCTGGTGTGGATGACAAGCCCGCTCTCCCACCGCAGCCGTGGGGCTGGTTTTCCTGGCATTAATAGGTACATCAGGATAATTATGCGATCGATTATTTTCGGTGATGGGCGAGGGGGGACGAGAGTGAGAGGGAGGGAAGGGGGGGGGATAGAGCGGGTACACCCGAAAGGGGTGGCGGAAAGCGAGGGAGGTCGAGGTATTACTGGCGCGATGATGCCGAGCAAAGCGCGACGTGCAACGTCCAACGTGGCTGGCTGGAGCTGTAGGCAACGCATACCTGACCAGGCTGTACGGCCGTGAATCAACCCGGTATATATTTTTGGCTGTTTCAAGGTCACCCCGAGCTCAGTACACGCGCCTCAGTCGTTGGTGTTGTGTCGATAGTCGATAATACTCCAGCTGCCTTGCAGCACGCAGTAAAGGCGCTGTTGCCCTTATCAAGTCTATCTAGCAGGCGGTTTGCAGGCTACACAATTGGGCACACGCAATGGAAGAAACGGCATGAGCTGTGGTGAGCGGGGTTTAATTTTGTCACGTCTCTCCAGGCTTGGGCTGAGGTCAGGGCTGAATTCGACGAAAGTGACACATACGGAGTTTCATTGATTTCAGAGTGTGGAAGCTGCTGAACAAGCCAAACGGTTGATGGTTACAGCACTTGATTACAGGGATATGGAAAAGACATTGACTGGCGAGGACCGCGAGTGGGTCAACATCTGTCCGTCGTTCATCCGCCTGGGTGACCGACAATCGCGTCACTCACGTTGCGCCCTCGATGAAAATAGCCAGTACAGACTCGAGCGCGTTTAAAGGATAATCGCAGTTGGCCCGCGGGTTATGTTCTAACTTGTCCCCGTAGATTCGTGACGCGCCAGAGAACCCGGCACGCGGCGCGCGTCAGCGCCCAACACGTAGACACGATGAGAACCCGCCGACAGACGTTGCAAATATGTACCGCCTATTAGGCGGACCCTGTGGTCTGGTGGTGCGCATCATCGCGGCGGCGCACGCGCGTTCGGGCCGAAAACTTTTGCGTAATTATTATCGGCAGGGGGATTGCCGCCTCCCCCTCCCCCGGTACACACAACCGTTGATTATGGCCATTACGAGCTGTCGGTTAAATATAAGAAGGCCGGGCGGCCACCCCCGGCCCGTAGCCTCGGAATTAGCGGCGGACCTAGGATAGCGGCCTAGAACTATCTTGGATATACCGCGCTGATTGCGGAATTAGAATTTATATGGATCCGCGCACGCGAGGACCAGGGGTTCCCAAGCTGGAGATACAGAGAAGCCGAGCCCTGGGCTCGTTTCACGATTGCCTCGCCTCTTATTATTACACTCGGCCGCCGAGACAAGACCCGACGTCACTCGCGCGCTCACCACCCACGTGAGGCGCCCCGATCCCCGCCATCTCGATGCATGTAACCCGCACGCGTTCCTACTTGTTATCGCTCACCCTAGATCTTCGACGGAATCAAACAGCGAAACCGGTTGGGGGTTGGTTCGTATATAGAGCCATTAGGGCACCTAACACGGCGCGTTGTCCCTTTCCTCGTTGTCCGCGGACAAAGCCATCCGCGGACGAACGGACGGTGGAATCGCGAATGGTAAAAAGCGGTCATATCGAGTGTGCCGCGAGGTAAAACTGGAGGGAGACACCCAACGTGGCTGCCTGTTTTTCAACATGTGTATTTTTTTTTTTTAACTCGCCTCTCTCCACCTCGACGTCTGCGAGTAGGAAACTCCGGCGCGCACTTGGCAGCCCGTGGCCCCCGCGCGCTTGCTAACGTTCGATTCTCTTATGCATATGTATAAGAGCCCTGGCTACGGCACTCGAATTGATGAAATTTCCAACATTAATTGTATCACAATGGTAATTGAATCTGCGGAGCGCCGTTCTATTTGAACAATAGTTGGTTATATTATGCAGATTTCCGTCGTGGCCTGCTACCCGCTCCTCACCTCGGTCTTGCACCCTCCTCCTCCCTCCCGCGCGCCCCCTCGACCTACCCGGGTTTCCTCCCGCTCTATCGTGCGCTGTGCGCCCCTTCGCCCTGCTCTCGCACCCTTCCGGCGAAGGTTGAGCCGAGGCGAGAGGTTGGGGCCGGAGGAAGTGCCGCGGAAGAAGTGGTGGCTGGTGGTGGTGTGCGAGGAGGTGGAGAAGGAGCGCGAGGCAGCGGCAGGAGCAGCCTCGCCTTGCTGTTCAAACACAGACGATATCAGAACTACCTGAACTAACCGCGCGCGCGAGTTGCGCCGGGTTTAGGTGCCTCGACAACGCTCTCTCGCTATTATCATAATTGCGCGTAAAGTTCAAGCAAAGTAGCGAGTGTATACGAGTGACCCCGCTCCCTCTCTTCGGTACCCCCCCCCCCCCCCCCCATCGATGCCACCGCGCGCGCCCTTCCGGGTGCACACGCAATCACCTCGGGAACAGTGGAACTTGACAACCGCGACCGAGGAGTCGCCCCATCGTTCCGCATTGTTTGCCGGATTCGCTTTATTCGCTTTATTGAAGGGGTCGGTAAGGTAGGTTTCCCGAGATTAGACGCGAATCAAGGCTTTCGGAATCAGGGTTGAGACACTTTGGGCCGGGGGGATGGCCGCATCCTGAGTTTTTCCAGTCCTGTCATGACGCCCGAACGACGGGCTAACCGGTTCCAATCGTTTGTCTTGCTGAACGTTGGTCCCGCTGTGACTTCGTTCGTTCCGGCCAAACAACAAGCGGCGGGACGGTCGGAGAGAGAGCTGACAAGGTTTTGTAATGACTTCGGGAGGAGGCGGCTCAGTCGGGACGGTGTCGATTTCCCCAAATCGCCTTAAGTATTACAAATCGAAGGTTGGTCCGCGATCCTGGAAACGCGTCGCCATATGCGTCGGCGGCGACCCGACGCGCGCGAACCGACGATCATCAACACCAGTGGCGGACTAATACGTATCGCTTTCGCAGGTTTCCAACCGCGCTAATCGTCCCGCGCTGGGACTATCAGGGAACCACTTCGGCGTAGAGCCCCCATGATATACAGCGGCAAGGAGGATGAGGGTCGGGAGGACGGAGGACGATGAGGAGGTGGAGAAGGTGGAGTCGAGGGGGAGCGCCGCAGTATAGCAGTCGAGAGAGGCTCCGGCGGTATTAGGGACGTGTTAGGGTTGTCGAGGGATCCCACTAGCAGAGACAACAAAAGGACCGCACGCATCGAGACGTACCGCTGGACAACGTCACATTACGCTGAAATTGCTTTCGCTCCTGTATATACCCGACCCCCCACCGTACGTCCCGCTCTCCGAGCTACGTCCTTCCTCTTCCTATTAATTCGTCCACGCAGATTTACCTTTCTGCACCCGATCGATCGCTTGATTCCCTTTTTGCAATCCGTTTTATTTTTCTCTAACGTCTTCTACACGGATTGTGAAGAAATCCAGCAGTGATGACTAGTTTCCCATTGACAAATCTTTTCATCCTGCATCGTTGATCCGGGTCTGCAAAAATGTTTCCCATCATTTTTGCCATGTTTTATATTCACCTGACGTTTTCTTCGCGTATAGCCAGTAGTATAAGTAGCACCTCATCGACAAGAACTGTCACCCTGGTTACCAACATTTTTACCACTTTTTATACTCACTTGACATCTTCTTCACGGATTATAAAGAAATCCAGTAGTGAGTAGCTTCCCATCGACAATTCCTGCATTCACCCTGCATCATTGACCCAGGTCTGCGTAACGTTTTCCAACATTTTTACCCGGCTGTTCAGAGGTAAGAAAAAAATGAAAAAAAAATTCAGGGTACACCGGGAAAGTGCCCCGAAACCCCAACGTGCATGCACGCAGACTGTAGGGTAAGGCGGGGGAGAGGCTGAGGGCGGTGGGTTCGGGGCACCGGATCGTAGCGTGTAATGCAGATTTCGGTCATTTTAGTCGCGTTTGACGTCCGTTCCGGTATTACTCGAACTTGTGTTCGGCTCCGGCGCCGCAGAGAGAGCGAGGCGAGAGAGAGAGAGAGGGAACCCATCGACGGGTAGGGCCACGGACTTTGCTCGGCGGCGGTAGAAGCGGCGGCGGCATCGCCGCTTCCACCGCCGTCGGTGGTGCTAGCTAGCCCCGTCGTTGAGCTCGTAGCCCTGCCAGCCAACCAGCCAGCCTGCCAGCCAGCCTGCTTGCCACCACCTCATTTGAATTTCTAATTAGGAAACCTCCATGCAATTATTGGATTAATGTAAATTACGAGAGCTGGCTCGGTCTCCGCCACCGCTACCACCGCCACCACCGCACAACGGTGGAACTCTCGCTCCTTCTGTCTCGCTCGTGCCCCTCCCCCACCCCCCCAAACCTCCCTGCCTCCGCCCCTCCCCCTCGCGCCCATCTCTCCCGGTGTACCCGCTATTACGCTCCTCTCTCCGTCTCCCTTTCATCCCGCGATCTATGCACCCTTTCTCGCACACACTCGGCTACTGCACGTCGGTTTCTCTCTACTCGCTCATCCCCCCCCCCCCCTCCCTTCTCACCCCCTGGTCACACTCCTCCTCTCTCTCTCTCTCTCTCTCTCTCTCTCGCTCGCTCGCTTCCGTCTCCAGTCGAGTCCCTCCCGCTTCTCCCAGCGTGGGGCTGGGGATAATTAAAATCCGTTGATTAATATGTAAATTTAATAAGATTACTGTTCTAGGAATGCCCGATGCAGACGGGGAGGGGGCAGGAGGGAGGGTGCACTGAAAGTCCCCCCCCCCTCCTCTCCTGCCCCCTCCTCGACCCCACCGCCCGCTCGCGCTGGCCGGTACATGGGGAGTATATAATATTGAGGTCGAGAGCAGGTTTCATGTAAGAACAGGTGCAATCGTTAACCAGCCAGGCTCCGCTGCGCTTCCTCCTCACCTCACTTCGTTCCCTCGCCGCACTCGGGGCGGCTACTTTGCCGCGGGTTTTCGGTAATGCCCGGAAGTTCTCGATTACTTCGGCGCTTCGGCGCCCCACTGAAAGTGATAGCGCGCCAGACACCGCGCGCGCGCGCGAGAGGGGATTTTATTGCTCTCAGCAGAGGTAGTGATAAGATGATTGCGAATAATGAAGATGGGCCGCGGATACGGTTTCCAGGATACGATGGCCTTAGCGATCACCTGGAAGCGGCGGGCAGACATTTTTTCGTCCCAGTTCCCGGGGGAAGGTTTCACATAATTTTCGTCCCTTATGCCGTAACATTTACGACACGGCAGACACGACTGGTGTAATTATGATCCTTTTATCTAAAATGGCAAAACCTACAAAAAATCTCTGCTTCTGCATGGAGAAAACAAAAGAGCTGGGGCGGACTCAAAAAATGGTTGCACGGACTCACTTTTCGTCAGTCCATGTAACCACTCGATTGTGAGTTAAGACAACCACTTATTCGTTGTCTCAACTCACAAAATGGTTACAGGCACAAAGTGAATCGTTCTAGCAACTCATAAAACAGAAGTTGTCCCAACTAACTTTTTTTCTCCGTGTGCCTCTTGGACCACAATCTACAAAAAAATCTATACTCCTGCTTCTTGGACCAAAACGTAAAAAAAAAACAATCTATTCCCATGGGTTTCGTAAATCGAGTACAAAACTCGATGCCCTCCGAAGGGCGTGGGCGTCGCGAACAGCCTACACACACACACACACACGATTATTGTCACATCCTGCATTCATGACCGGTGCGCGACATACACAGCGAGGAGAAAGAGGGAAGTGCGGAAAGCCAGCGCGGCATAGGCTATAAGCCAACGATCCTGTTACCTACGTACCACCGTTTTTTTTTTCTCCCGGGGGTGAAGCGTGGGGTGCGGGCGGCTATGGGGCAAGAGGGCAGGGGGAGGGAGGGGGGGAGTCGTCGCAAAAATACAATTCGAAAAATCCGACAATAAACCTGATTCGGGAAACAAGACGCGTTTCGCAGTGTGCGAGCTCGACCTACGTCGTGTGCCCCGCGTGTTATGCTGCCGCAGCCGTTTCTACGTATGCGACACGACTCTCGTCGCCCTTTTCGCATGTGAAACCCGCCTCCATCCGGATCGGCGCGCGGCCGGGAGAGGATAATGTCCACGCGAGGTTCTGCATCGGACGGCACACCGGCCGCAGTATTGTTCGCCATTGGACACAATGCGCCCGATTGGCCGGCTAGATTTTTACAACATTCGTCGGGGCGGAATTTTTTTTTCGTTTTTTTTTTTCCCGTTCTTTTTTTATTTTTTTGTTCGACCCTCTCGCCCGCGCTGCAACCCTCGGCCCACATGCACATCGAGCCTCCCCCGCAGTCACGGAGCCCTCATATAATCGTTGACGCGTCATTCTGTACCCGATTTGCATACACGGGGGGCCAAAAGAGTGCGGCGACACCGCGATTCGCGGCGCTGGTCCGGCCCGCGACCGGCCGGCCGCGATTGGGTGTGATTTTGCGGACCTACAACTCGCGCCGCGACTCCGGCAGCAATTTTTTTTTTTTTCATTTTTTTCCGCGTTCGCACAGACGGACCGACACTCACACACCGGGGGGGGGGGGGCAGCGGCGGGGGGAGGGGGTTAGGGACTATAATGCGCCGGGATAACCGACGCCGACAATACCGCTCGCTTTGTCTCTGTCTCGCTAGCTCGCTCGTTTGGTGCTGCTGTTTTTTGCACCCGTTCGGCCCCCGCGCCAAATATGCCTTTTTCCATCCCCCTCGTGACCCTCGCGGCGCGGCAGCAGCCACGCAACTCCCGAGTCTGCGCGATCCGCACCCTCGATTCACGTAATCTTTCAATTAATAAAACATAGCCGGGTATTTTGAAACTTGTGTTAATCGCGCGTGACGAGACTTCGCGTATGGTGGATGTACAGAAGTACGGCTGGAAATGGTACAAATGTTTCGGGCTGTTCGTCGGTGTGGAGATAAATATTTGTAGACGAAGTGGAGGCAGATTCTTCTTTCAAGGGATCATCGCAGTGTGACATTTTCAAAAAATCGTTTTTTTTTGCATTATCGGATAGTATACACTTTTATAAACATTCTCTCAAATTTTTTAATCGAAATTCGAATTATTTCGAATGGAACTGGCATCGCCGATTGATCGTAAGTAAACGATTTATATGAAAAGTCGTCACTTCAAACACGTTTTTCTCGAAAGGAAGAGTTTTCAAGCTATCCATTTCAAATTTGGACAAAACATTGTTCTCGTCATTCTCTATCATCCTACGGAAGCTTTTTTTTTTATAGTTCCTATATTTTTTACGAAAGACTGTAAAAAAAAGCCTAAATTCGACACATTTTGGTCATATCGCCGCGATTTTGGCAAATTAAAAAAAGCCTCCATAGGACGATAGCGGTTTTCCTACAAATTAATAATCTTTTTGAAATTTTTGTCTCAGATCAGAATTAAGGCCGCAAACCTGGACACCATGCAGGACCTTTTTTTAACCGGACTTTTCAGTCATTTATAAAAATGTTGAACAATAAATAAATCAACTTACAAAAATCATTTTGTCCTCTTCATTAGTGCCTTGATTCGTGCAAAAAAGCCAGACCGATTAGTTTATCCTAACCATTAAAAAAAAATCGCGAAAAACAGTCATTTTTCGACGGGTCACACTGTGATGATTCCTTAAATGCGGCAATTTATTTTCACCGCTGTGCAACACACAGAGAAAAAAAATCAATGGATCAACCAAATCCAGCGGTCACCGGGTGTCAAATAAATATTTAGTTAGAGCAACGATATTTTTTGTTTCTTCAACAGTTTCTTGGTTCAGCAGACCAAACGATGGTTAAGGTGAAAAAAAAATATTGTCGAGCTGACTAAATGATTTACTTGACAGCCGGTGAACGCTGGATTTGTTGAATCAACAAATCTCTTTTCCCAGTGCATTCTTTCGTCGCCTCGGGTTTCAATCGGCGAATCTTTCGGTTAGTGAAACGCAACGTTCACTGTCCGTAACATTCGGTGAATATTTTGCAAAATATTTCGCTCCGCATCGACGCGGAAATAAATATTGGCCACGCGGAAGTTTCGACAGGTAATGTGGTCACGGTCGTTTCCTCGGAGCACCGGACGACCGTACCGAGCGCGAGGCGGCGGCTCCGGAAGCCCACGAGGTTCAGGTGGAATAATTTCGGGTTATCTCCTCGTTGCCTGACGTGCAAATCGAATATCAGAACCGCGCCTATCGGAGTGCAGCAGCGTAGTCGGTGTATCCGCGAGACGAGAGAGAGTGCGGGTGTCGGAGGGACGACGGGGGAAAGAGAATGGGAAGCGCGTATTTTCTCGATAACTTAGTTATCGAAGTAACGGATTTATCCGGGCGTTCGGCTGAAATTTTCGTCAGCGGCCGATGTGCATTTTATGTTTCTCCTTTTTTTTCGGCGTTCGGCGCACGAAAAAAAAAAAGAAGTAAATCCATCGCGCTATCGTAATCCCCCGACGAGCCCGACCGGTTGCCCCCCGCGACTCGCCGCACTTGCGTCTCCACCATCGCGGCCGCTCTTGTTCGTTTTCGTCGTTCGTTTTTTTTTTTTTTTTTTTTCACGTTTTTGTATTTCTCCCCCCATCCCGACTGCTTCGGGTTACCGAAACATCGACGAATGCGCGTTCCGCCTGCGCAAAAACAAGTCGAATCGCCTTTTCCAATATATTTATATACACATCGAAAATTCGCAAATTGGGGGGGGGGGGGGGGGGGGGGGCACCACTAACAATAAAAATAATCCAACCATTCGCAGACTATCTTTGTCATTCTATTATCGACAGCGGCTTTCCTGGTACAAAATCTGTGGAGCCCTGATTCATTCAGCCCTGATCAGGCGCTGATCATGGCCACGTTGGCCCTGCTAGGGCCCGACTTGGTCCGGATGTAACGCTACAAACTTTCTAACAGCGTTGTGGGGAGCGTCGAGGTTGCAGACGAGCCAAAGGGAGGAGGGAATGGTGACGAGGGGGATGAGGGGTCCCCCGCGCAGAAAAAATAGTCCCGGAAGGACTCCCCCCTCGGATAATAAGACTCCCGCCCGGACTCCGCAACCGAGATTTCGTCAAAGTGTCAAAAATTCCTCACAGAGTCCTGGAAAAAGTTCCGGAAAAAACAGTCCCGGAAGGACTCCGCCCCGTATAACAAGACTCCCGCCCGGACTCCGCCCCAAACTCTGGACTCCCGCCCGGACTCCGCAACCGAGATTTCATCAAAGTGTCGAAAATTCTTCACGGGGTCCCGGAAAAAGTCTCGGATGGACTTCGGGAGAACTTTTCGAGACTTTGACGAAATCTCGGTTGGAGTCCACGCGGGAGTCCAGGGTTCCAGGGGGAAGTCCGGGCGAGAGTCTTGTTAGTCGGGGACTCCTGCCCGATCGCTCGCCCGAAATTCCGCCCGGACGCCATCCGGGACTCCCTCCGGGACTACTGTTTTCTGCAAGGGGGGGGGGGGGGGGGTGTCTGGACATATGGAGTGGAGGGGAACAGTGTCCGACGGTGATAATTATTATGGATATTGAGAGTGGCTATCATTGACGCCACGTGTTAATGCTTCTATCCAGACACCTCTCGGTTTTCGCTCTCTCACTGCGGTCGACGCTAAATAAATTTACTTCTCTCCGCCCTGCGTCGCGACCCCCCTCCCAAAGCCCCCCTGCACCCTTCCCTCTCACGCTCGCCAAGTACCGTGAGCAAACGCCCGAAAGCGGCGCGGACGCGATGTACAACTTTTTCAAGCTACCGCGTGGGGTGTTATATGCACCGCGTGTACATAGAGTCGACACACTACGCGCGAGCATGTTTATCGCATTGCGCTTCACGTGTGTTTATATATTTTTCTGTATATCTATATATCTGTAGCTGTGTATGGTTATACGTCCCCACGGCGTCCCGACACCGTGCAGTAAAGTCGCGCAGAGTTATCGCCCGACGAAATTCAACCACTCAGGAAATTAATTCACGGGGTGACGTTTAGCCCCGCGAAAAAAAAAATAAATTCGTTACCGACCCCCTCGGCCCCCCCCTGCGCGGATGTCAGTCGGGGCCCCTTGGCGGGAGCAGAGCGACGCACACCGCTTCAATATTGTTTAAGCTCTGTCTCTCTTTCTCTCTGTCTTTTTTTTCTCTCCGACGCGGGCTGTTTAATCGTTTACCAACGCGGGACACGACGATTTGCAGTTTTTGTAAAATTATTTTTGGCAGTTGAACATCGGCCAAATTAGGTTGAGTCATTTTTTTTAAATGTAATAATATGCCACCGACGAATCGCGGCCCAGACGCCGGCGAGTTACACTCGGCCAATTATCAATAAACAATAAATATTGATTAAGCCTTGGGCCTGTTATCAGTATTAGAAATTCCTGCGTGGGAGGCAAAATATTTTGCGAGCAGTAATACCGCATCTGGCGGGGCGATGTTTATCATTTCCTCTACGTGGTCGTCCGGCTACTTCAAAGCTTTAAAACCAAATGTGTTCTCGATCTCGATCGCTCACCCATGCGCGACCTGCATCGAATCTAATTACGGTAACGAGGAAACACTATGAACGCGCGTGGGGTGCATGAGAAGGGGGAAAAGGGGGAAGCGGGCAAAAAGTATTATACCGGTTTCTGTAATATCGTGAAAACGATGCTCTTGTCGTTCCCGCGTGCGTAACTATATTCAAAACTCCTGGACCCAGCGGCCGAGGGTCGCCCCGTCCACGGTCCATAATGGTCCACCGAGGACGACGCTCGCGCTGCTGCCACCCGTCTCTCCGTATATACACACGATAATAATATCAAACTTTATTTTGACGAAGTTTGACTCTAAAACGTGACTCATAATAATTATGCGCTCCGGAGGCGAAACAATGCCCGACGCGGCCTGACGGGGCCGCTAGCTCCGTTGACATTCGCCTCTGTGGCACCGGCGAGATATTTTTTCGTCTTTTTTTTTCACGCAAGACAATGTACGGCACTTTCTACGGCGACTCCCGCGGCGACAATGACGCGCAATATACTGCACTGTCATCAGTCAAATTAATTAGTACTGCTGAGAAAATTGCAACAGGCGGCAAACAAAATTCCGATTTGAGAAAAATACAACTTGGAAATTTGCGTACGAAGAATGAAATTACGACTTAAGAATAAAACATCTGAAATTTCCGTGCAAAAAGTAGAATTCCAACAAACAAACAAAAAAAACGCGTTAAATTTCCGTACAAAAAATAAAATGCCAACTGAAAAAAAAAGTCTGTAAGTTGCGTGCAAAAAATAAAACTTGAATAGACTAAATGAAAACCTGAAATTTGCGTGCAAAAAATTAAATTCCAACTCATGATCAAAATCGTCGAGATCCTCGTGTAAAATTCCAACTCAAGAAAAAAGCCTTGGGTATCCGCTTCAGAAACCAAAATTCCGACTCAAGACTAAAAATCTTTGAAAACCCCCCGACCCCCAAATTACGGCTCTCACATGGAACCGGATTAGACGGATATCCAAACACGTTCGGATATCCGGGTAGTAAAGTTTGATACTTCAAATCCGGATATACGAACTACTCGAACTATCCGAGTACCCGAACGGCTCAGACTATCCGAGTACCCGAACGGCTTGAACTATCCGAGTACCCGAACGGCTTAAACAATCCCAGTACTCATACGACTCGAACTATCCGGATTCAGTTTTTTTTAGTAAGAAAAGTATTTAAAAAATAAAAAATAACTAATTTTAAAGTTTTTCGTGGCAACTATCGCTTTCAGATAAAAACGAATGGCGAATTCGTTGTATACGGGCAAAAATACACCGAAATGAGGTGTATTGTTTTACGGTGTTTAAAAAAAAATTATATTTTTTAATGCAAAGTATTTTCGTACGTTTTGCTTCATGAAAGTGGCGTATTGCATCATGTGCATATCGACGAATTCGTGAAATTGATTGAATGCTACTGCAGAATTAGAATACAGTCACCACTGAATCTGCAACTACCGGATAAGATCGAGCCCCGATCGTATGATGAAAATAATATACAAATATCCAATTTCGTTTTTTAATTTTTTTACAATTATTACATATTTTCATATTTAAAGAACAGAGGAAAAACTGGCTACGCTCAGTATAACGTTTTCGCATTTCCATGTCATGAAATATCAATAACATATATGTCAATCAACGGATATTTTTTTAATCGTTCGCAGACTTTCCATATTGTAGAACAAGCGGCGAGAGTCATAAAATAATTACGGGTAAAATGTCGTTTCACACCTGCTCCCAGCACTTGTCATGGAAGAAATTTCACAATCAGGCTAGCTTTCAGCCCAGCGCACCCTTTGTTGCAGGTTTTACCAACGTCCATGGTATGGAATGTCACATATGTCAATTAACAGTTACAAGGTAAAAGAACGTACGACGACGTTTCAATTTCGAAGAAAGAGCGGTGTGGGTGGTAGGGAATTACTGGTTAAAGCTTGCCCGCACCCTTGTCGGTACGACAATTGTTCAGTCCGCCCTAGCACATACATTTAGAGAGAATTTCGAACACTTCTCGATTGGACACAAATCTGAAGAAAATTAGGCATACGGAACGTGCTATGAGAAGATTGATTTTGCATAAAAATAATTACAAAGTGTTATTAAGAATTTGATGGTAAGAAATTGTTTAACAAATCAGCTGCCGATTTAAATTATCCATCCGTAAATTATCCATCCGAAAATTATCCATCCGTATGACAGACACATCCAAAATTGGTGACTATTCACATATTTTAAAAATAAAGAATAAATTATTCGGTTAGTTCGGGTATCCGGATAGTCCGAATAATTCGAGTATCCGGATAGTTCGAATAGTTCAAGTATTCGGGCAATCCGGATACTCCAAATAGTTCGGGTAATCCGCATAGTCCGGCTATCTGGGTATTCGGGTAGCTCGGATATCCGGATAGGCTCATTTTTACCTAACTTTCGGATTTGAAGTGTTGGATCCGTCAAGTTCGGATACTTCGGGTTACCTAAGATAAAATTCGATAAAATGCAAGCACTACCCCGAATCCATCGCTGCGAACGAATTTTCGTCCGCGCTCTGCGCCCGGCGCACGCGACGAAAATCGTGACAATATGACAAACGGCGGATGGTTTTCCACGTACGTTCGCGCACACACACTGCAGTCACAATTGTGGAAATTCCGCGGTGGCACCGCCGCCACACGCGTTGCTGCGTCGCACTGTGACGAGGGGATGAGAAAGGGAGGGGGAGGGGGGGGGGGGGGGCGGCGCCCACGTCCACGTCATGTTTAATTCATCAATTAATAAGCGTATTATCGTTTTGTTTGATTAAAAATAATGAATCATTGGCAGTGTGTGAAACAGACGTGCGTCGGGTGTATATTCGCGTGCACCGCGAATCCTATATACTTTTCGACCATTACAGCTGCGCGCTCGCTCGCTGCGTTACTGCCTGACACTGACTTGGTTACACAAAGCCTTTTTGTCAATACAATCGTTACTTTTTCTCTCTCTCTCTCTCTATCAATTTCTCCCTCTTCCCCTCCCTCTCCCTCTTTTCAAAACACGCCTATATGATTATTTGCTGCAATCTGAGATCGATAGTCTTTAAATTTCTTTAAGGAGTTTGCGCCGCCCGGAAATATTTGCATTGTTTTTGTTTTCTTAGTTCATCTTAGTTTATTTCACTTATTTTGTTATATTTGGTTATTTACTTCTGTTGCAATTATCCAGTTATAGGCTCTTTCTTCGGTTATCATTATGTTTCGTTTATTATTTCATATTTTATGCCTGTTGTTAATATAGATACATTGTGTGTATCTTTGGTTACAGCTGTCAAACGAAATAACGCAACGCTATGTTCATTCCCGATTTGTTTAAGTCTTTAGTTTATTTTTTTTTGCTGTTTATTTTGTTATGTTTATAACCATTTTTATAACTTTATTTGGCGCATAACCAACACGATTTCCATTGCGGTAAAGCTTAAGTTAGTGTTAAGTACTCGTAATTTTTAGACGTTAAGTTTATCCTTGTTATATAGCTCGTTGTCCTTTAGTTTAACTTGGGCATAATAAAATACATCAAATCAAATCCCTCTCTCCCTCTCTCCCTCCCCTCCCTCCCAACGAGATTTGATTACGGATTCTCATAACACGCGCATTATTAAAAAGTACTACCCCACTATTATTGCAACAGCTCGGTTGCAACGCTAGCCACAAGGAGCGAGAAAGAGAGAGAATGCACGTTGCAATACCCCTGTCGAACGGGTGAGTGGATGCCGTTATTTTTTACGGTGTTTTGCAGCACCTCCCAACAACCCCCGACCCACCGGTCGCCTCTACGCTGCCACGTCCTACGCAAATTGCGGGCAACATTGTTTTCTCGCGTAATAAATGGCATTGGAAAATTGGGAATCGAAGCTAATGTCTGAAAAATTCGCGGAAATCCGCGCGCCGCTAGGCGGCCGCGTTGCGAATGGCCATACACGGATACCGGGAGCTGCGACCGAGAGACGGTTACGGCTCGCGATATAATGGCGTTTCGATATCTGCGACCTGCCACGAGGACGAGTTCGACGCGTCTCCTGTGGGCCTTATTACGCGAAAATTAACGTCGTTGCGAAAAATGTCACGAGAGAAGAGCGAACACGGAGAAAAATATCGACAGTGCGTTTACTGCGGTGGCTGAAAATTTCTCGCGATAGCTAAACATTTTGCTGAAGCTGCGAGAGCAAAAAATTCGTTAACTAAAGCGATCAATTAGCTATCGGTCCCTTCATTAATTAGATATTAGCTATCGTGATATATCGTGTGAGTGGGAATTTAAACCCGGAGCATTAAGACCTCGGCTGACTATATTTAATAGTCAAATGACAATCACGAAAACAACATTTTAAGAGCGCAAAATCCAAGACGAATTAAAGAAATGTTTAAATCTCTCGACACAAGAAGAATCTTAATTAATAAACAAATTAGGTAAAAAAAAAAATTGCGAAATAATGAAACGAGCATTCGCACATATCATACTCGGAAGATTTTTTTCGTCATTATTATACAGTGGAACCTCTCATAGCGTACGAGGGCGGAGCGTGTAGGTTGGTTGGGTGGGATTATTCAGGACCGTCACACATGCACGTTAGACGGGCGCTTAAGAGGGGGGCGACCGTCCAACGAACAAAATCCAGTCGTGGCACTGCACGAGTGTCAGGGAAGGGGAAGCTAGAACCGGTTTTGGCTCGCGATTGGTTCTTCAGATAGCGTACATTGTCGCCCTATTTCGTACGCTATGAGAGGTTCCACTGTATTATACATTGGTAAAACAAAAAAATGATAAAAACGAAATGAGATGGCAAGAAAAAAATGAAGAATCGAGATTAAGAAAAGGAAATAAAATAAAGATGAGCGATGGGCGGGGGGAAAGGTACGACAGGTACACACGTACGTTGTACGTCCCGCACGTCGGTGCAGGACGGTGTGTGGCGGTGCCCCACGTGTCCGTCCCGTCCGTCCACGTATGGACGAGCCCCAAACCCCCCTGGCAGCGAGCGAGCCAGCTCCAGCTCGACTGAGCTCACTCTGCAAGCGCGCGCGGTGGATTTTAATAAACCCCGATGTAACGGCTGGCCCTGGTCTCTTTGTACCTCGTCGAGAGTGTTTCCAGGAGAGCGCACCGATTTTTAAATATAGCGGAGCGAGAGCGAGAGAGAACGAATCGCCCGCTCGCCCCGGTTGTGTATGGCGCGGCAGGTTTGGTGGCGAACGCGGGAGCCGACGTGGCGCGAGCACCGCCGCCGCCGCCGCGCGGAGCAGCAGCAGCAGCAGCGGCAGCGGCGTCAAAGCTTTCCGCAAAAGCTTCCGCTTGCCTCGCTGACCCACGAAAAAGTCTCGCCATCCGTGGAATCTTTTGTTTATAATTTTTTGATCATTATAACCCACCGAACGACTAATAATTCCGTCGCGGCCGGTGCATTCAAAATTTATCGGTTGTCCCTTTCAGCGGCGGCCGGCGTGGAGGTGACGCGCCGCTCGCCCCACCCGCCCTCTTGCGCTTTCCAATAATTTTTTTTATCCCCGGTTCGCCTCGTTTCTAGGCGTCGACGCTCAAAGGAGTGGGACGCGGAGTGGGAGGAGGGGGGAGCGGGTTGGGGGGTCGAGGAGACGCGATATTTGAAACTCCGCGCGATATACGCTAAACCTACTATGAGGCCGGTGAAAAAAAAAAGAAAATAAAGAAAAAAAAGAAAAAAAAAAAAACGTAACGCGCCGCGAGACAGAGACAGGAAAATAATAAAAATAGATGAAACGAAAAACACACAAACACGCGGGATTGTGTACGTGTTTCGCCTCGCGAAAAGTTCGATATTCATGCGCGCATTACCGGCTCGCAAAGTGAAAACCCGGTGAGCTCTTACTATGCCGTTCAATTTTTTTTCCACCTTTGAGGCGCGTCTCCCCCTCCAAACCCCCCTGCCCCCCCTTCACCCCTCCCCGCGGTTCACATCCGATGGACCGTATCACTCGTTTTCACACACCCGTGACGGAATTTGGATGCGCGAAACTTTCTCCCCTGTGATATTAATATTTTATTCGCGCGAGTCCGGGTTGCGTGTCTAATTAGTGGCAAAAGTTAGCACTCTGCGGTATTTCAGTCTGCTTCAATTTTTTTGCGCTCTTAGGGAATTTATCCCTGAGTACATATCATCCATTTATTATTATTATTTGTCTTATGTCTCCCGTTTGAAGCGCCGTATTAAAATAATCGAGAGATAAAAATGTCAAGCGCGCTTGATCTGGTTGACTCATTACGTTTGTGTTGCTCGACAGATTTAAAATTGTCGAGGTGCCTTAATGAGGCAAAATTGCAAAAAGTTTGTGCAGTCGTAGGTAATAGAATAATAATCCAGGGAACAAGTGCAGCCAGGGTGGACGCGATGCAGCTGCCGTCTGGCACCGTGAATAAAATGTCAGAGAGGCAGGAAGCAATATGCTTAGACACAGGCGCGCGTTTTTTTTATCGGTTCAACCCTTCCCCCTTTGTTTCCCATCCTCCCGCGCGATTTGCCTCTCGCATTTTTTTCCCCCGTCGTTTCCGATGCTTTGTGTGAACTGCACTGTAAAATCTCATTATTATTCGTGTGCAATGCACCCATTATATTCTATGCCAGAAACATTCTCCTGTCGCTATCCTCCTGCCCGCATTATTTTTCAGTTTAATTCGTTATATTAATTTCCGTTCTTTTTTTTTTCGTTTTATTTTTTCTTCTTTTTTTTACATTATTCTGCTCGTATGGCTGCACAGAAACGCAAACGCTCGGGCATAACGCATACACGAACTCGATGAGCGCTCACGCACGAGTCAGTGTGTATTGCCAATAAATAGAAATTTCTCCCAAGTGTAATTAACCCTTTCACGCAAAGCCCTCATCTCGTCGAAAGCCACTATTTAACTATCCATTTATTCATTTGTTTAATTATTTATTTATTTATTTATTCGTAATCGGTCGAAGTCCCTGAAAAAAAAAAAATTATGCTCACGATTAGACCGGCTCCAAAAAAATACTAATAATAATTAAAGAATTAATAAAGACTAATAAAGAAATTAAGAAAGATTTTATTTAAGAAAAACTCATAAAGAAATTAAGAAAGATTTTACTTAAGAAAGACTAATAAAGAAATTAAGAAAGATTATAATTTAGAAATACTAATAATAATAAAAAAAATATGTTTAATTCCCAAATAATTCCCACCAGGGGCCGCGTGATTAAAAAAAAAAATCTTCTCCATCGAATCCTCCTGTCCACGTATATTTCTCCGCGTCTCAAATTTCCGCGCCCGCCAATGTGTCGAAAACCGTCGCTCCGCCAAAGTGGAGTAAACAAATTACCGAGCGACGCCGCCCGCGCAAGTCGCGAGCACTCATCGATGCGCGGTGATCGAAGGGCCGCGAGTTTATATTCGCCCGCTGCGAACTCGCACACCGGTAAACCTTGGCCCTGCCGGATATATCTCCGCGTCGTTACCGAGAGCTCGGAAGCTCGTTCGACGCTCCCGGCGGGAGGAGGATCGGAGCGCGCGAGCCCCGGAGAGCAAAGAGAGATGGACACGACCGGTTAAGCTCGGTGGCTGTGCGGCGCATCGCGCACGCCGACCGAGCGAGAGGTTAATGGGCCGTCGTTGCGTATTCCAGCGGTGTTTGTTTCCCCCGCAGTTGGCAATAAACTAAGATAAATGAATGTTGCCGGGTAGGCCGTCTCCCCCCCCCCCCCCCCCTCACCCCCTCGCCTCGCCCCACTATTATTCCTTCGGCCGCTGCTTACATTAACTTGCATTAAGGGCAGGAAACGTTGGCTTCTACGTACAGACAACGTGTGCATCATGCAGACGGCTCGGGACGTGTTGTGTATACCGGGATCGAACTGAAATTCGGAGCGTGCGATGATTCGTCAAGTCATTTTTCTCATCTGCAAAAGAATTTACGAATTTACGATTGTTATGTAAATATTTACGCTTGTTATAAATGTTTATAATTATTTTATAATACTTGACGGCCTGGATGACTGTCGAAATTATTTATAATAATAATCGTAAATTTTTGCGTGGCGACATAAGTAAATAAAAAATCAAGCTCGCGCTTTGAATGACGGTAAATATTTATAATAATCGTAATCATTTCTAATTATCGTAAATATTTAGAATAATCGTAAACATTTCTAATTATCGTAAATATTTAAATATTAAGTATATAAACATTTCTAACAATCGTAAGTATTTAAATATTTACGGTTGTTAGAAATGTTTGCAATTATTATAAATATTTACGATAATTAGTAATGTTTACGGTTATTATAAATATTTACGATAATTAGTAATGTTTACGGTTATTATAAATATTTACGATAATTAGAATTCACGATTATTATAAATATTTATGATCGCTAGAAATATTTACGATTATTGTAGGTGGCAAAAAAAATTACACATCCACCCTGGATACAGATAAATGAATGGAATTTCAAAGCGCGAGCTTGATTTTTTATTTATTTATCTCGCCACGCAAAAATGTACGATTATTATTATAAATAATTCGACAGTCATCCAGGCCGTCGCTGCGGGTGGTGAAGGCACTGAACATCCACACGCGTGGGATACACGGGAAGCTGAGCACACGCGGGTGTTATGCACAACAGTAGCTGGAAAATCTACTCGCGCGCGTTGCGCTGAGACGTCTCAAATTCAGACGCGGAGGAGGCTCAGCTCGTAAAGCACAGGAAGATGCACGCCAGGGGGGATATTAAGGCCATTATCGTCGTTGCATATTCATGCGGTATTATAATGAAAATACAGTTTATTACCGAAGATTAACAGCTTCTTACAGTGACGCGCAGTTGCTGCCGACCACAGCCGCCCCCTCCATTCCCCCTCCACATTCATACCCATCACCGAACCTCGCATCTCAAAATCTGTCGCAGTCCTCCGGAATTCGTACAAAATGTACGACGATTAAAATGTCTATAAACACAGGACAGGAAAAAAGAGCAGATTATTTACAGTTATTAATTAAGGAAGTCCTGTCGTAAAGTCTTCATTTCGCATACATTCGAGAATATTGAGAGAGAATTGCAAACACTTCTCGATGGTACGAAAATCTGAACAAATTCATGCACGTTCAAGGTACTGAAAATATTAATTTGGCATAATAATAATTGTAAAATGTTATTAACAAATTAATGAAAAAAACATTGTTTAAAGAATGTCCCGCTGACGCAATTTTTTTTTTAATGAAAATGCTTCGTTAATTTTTCTGAATACGTATGAATTTTTTCAGGAAAACGAACGAATCACTTTCATATTAAAAAGAATGCGGGTCAACGGGACATTTGTTAAACAATAATTTATTTCGTCAATTTGTTAATAACACTTTGGAATTATTATTAGTTAAATTAATCTTTTCAGTACTTAAAACGAGCATGCATTTTTTCCGATTTTTATAACGTCGGGAAGTGTTTGCAATTCTCTCTCAGTTTTCTCGAATTTATGCGAAACCAATTCTATACGACAGGACGATTGATTGATGAGGAATCAGCTGTGTAAAAACTCGTTTGAAACACGTTGAGATACGCGGATCTCGAAAATCTTCGCAGAACGAGATTTTCGTCCCCGAGAACTCGACGAGGAGTCACGACGTTGCCGGTGCTGTAAGCCTCGCTGTTTACGAGCCGTAAATAAGTAAATAATTTACACTCGACGACTCATGGCTGGCAAGTGTTACGAGGGCGGAGGAGGGGGGGGGGGAGGAGGGGGGACGAGGCGAAGGGAGCAGCGCGGCAGCGAAGGGTAAGAAGTAATGTGAGAATGCAGTGGATGAAGCGCGACGAGGGATGCGGCGATAGAGTGAGAATGAGACTAGTGGGCCGGGAGCGCGAGAGGAAGAAACCGTGAGGCGGAGGAGCGAGAAGTGTGGGACGAGCTGCTTGGAAATCTGCATAATATCGGTAATGCTCAAAATGCGAGTCGCGTAGCTGCCACCTGGGCTGGGTGGCTGCTTGGCTGGCGCGCTGATGCCTTGCTTACCAGCCCCCCTGCCCCCCTGCCCCCCCCCCCCCTCTGCTCCGCAAGCGACAACTCTCCGTCTCCTTTCCCGGTCACGTCAACTAAAACTTAATTATAATTAATTAATGCCACTGCCTAGCCGAGTCGGAAGGACAACTATTGACCGTCCGCATGAAAAGCGAGCGGCCCTCTCCCCCGCCCCAGCACTATGCGATTTCGGGCGTGTCCAGAGTTGTGTATTTGCGATTGCTTATATAACTTCTGTGCTTGGATCTGTCGTGCACTCTAAAAACCAAGCGTGTTGCACGTGTAATGTTTCCTCTCTTAGAAAGAACGTGGCACATCGAAGTCGAAATACCGAAGCCGCCTTTCGAGCGTTCCTGTTGGTCGGCGGTGGCTTCGATATAAATCGATTCGGACTGTCATGGCCGCTGCAGTCACGCGCGCGTTTTGAATGGCTGTATTGGGCGTAAGAAAAGATAAATGAAAAGCAAGGAGTGCGAGCGAAGCGAGCACGTTGTTACTTGTTTCCTATATTTTACATTGCGACGCGTTTTTACACACTTAAAAGGTGTTGGAATTTACATGGTAAATTGTATATGAAAGGAACACGCTTGTAAGTGTGTAAAAACTCGTCAGCCGTGAATGGCTGTATTGGGCATAAGAAAAGATAAATGAAAAGCAAGGAGTGCGAGCGAAGCGAGCACGTTGTTACTTGTTTCCTATATTTTACATTGTGACGCGTTTTTACACACTTAAAAGGTGTTGGAATTTACATGGTAAATTGTATATGAAAGGAACACGCTTGTAAGTGTGTAAAAACTCGTCACAATATAAAAGACAGGAGAAGCAGCACACTTGTAGCACGCTTGGTTTTGCAGTGTCTCTGTTTTTCGGGGTGGAGATTCATTCGCATGGGATCATGACGAGGGGGCGGTCGATGTCGAATTGTTAACCAGGGTTTCCTTGGGTCTTCCTGAGTAGCCGATTTTACATAGCTTCCGGTTGCACTGGATGCAGCCGCGATTTGACGTGACGGTGACGCGTGGCAGTCGAAGAAATTTTGTACATGCGCTACTGCAGGATGGATTCGTTGCATTGAGGAAACGTTTTTGGTACAGCGAGTTACGGTTTATGTATAATTATACGCTGCGCGTAATTGTGAAATTTCGCGGAAAAAGTAAATTTAGCTTATTAACACGTTCTGAATGGGGCGCAATACACCGGAACTGGAAACGCTGAAGTGGGACGTTGTGGATTAAATACGAAATCATCGTGAATCGTAAATAGAACGACGTAAATGCGACGTTTTGTGAGATCGAATTAAAGACCTTGCGAAAGCCCGAAAGATATGACTTATAATTGTCATGAATCCGAGTAGAAAATGTGCAGCGTTACATACGGCTGGAATCAGGCCCCGATCAGGCCCTCACAAGGCTAATAGGACCTGGTCAGGGCCTGATCAGGGCCGAATGTAACTATACAGATTTTCTACTCGGGAATATTATATCAGTAGCATTTAAAAAAAAATTAAATACGGTGTTATACATGTTATTGATAGAATATAATTATGTGTTTTATGTGACTCGTGCAAATGTTTGTCGAAAATATCGGCAAATATGCGTGCATCGAACATTGTCGGTTGCCTTACGGAAAAAAAATTGCTCGTGGCCTGCAAGCAGCAGTGATCCCAATGCGATTTCAATAAGGATCAATCGCCGGCAAGTAAGCGAAAAGGAAAATCTTGAAAAAAGTTTCCGAAAAGTTCGAAGACATCAGTGCTCGAACGCGATTTACCAAATGGCACGAGTCGCCCCCGATTAAATAATTCATCGGCGTTATCCTCGATTAAGGAATGATCTTAATAAAGAAGCAATATATATGTACACATAATTCACCTTTGCATATTCTCCAATTTCTTTCGATCTCTTCGCTCCTCATCCGATCCTCGTGTTCGTCGTTTCCCTGCCACAGTCGGTCTCGCTCGCGGCTCAGCTCGATTGGCTTCTACGCGCGGGCGAAGAAAGATGGCGAGAGAGAGAGAGAGAGAGAGAGAGAGAGAGAGAGAGAGAGAGAGAGAGAGAGAGAGAGAGAGAGAGAGAGAGAGAGGGAGAGAGGGGCCGGGGGGGAGGTGAGAGGGAGAGAGAAAAAGAGAGCGACTCGAGGTTCGGCCGTACGTTTCCGCGCGCTGCGAGCAATTACAATCTGAAAGGCGCATAAATCAGCTGGTTTAATTAACGCGTTCATTATTATCACCGCGATACCCCGAGAGGCTCTCGCACTACCACCACGATCGAGCCAGCCGCGCGCGCTCGGCTTCGAGAGAGAAAAGATACGGCGCGGCGGACGGAGGAGAAACGAACAAGGCGAATTATAATATCCCCGTTGAGCGGAATATGATTTGGGAACGTGCAGCCGCGTTATTTATTTGTCACGACGACGCGGGCCGAGGTGCGGTCAATATTCGTCTCTTGATTAATTTTTCCGTCGGCTCTATGGTTATTTTATGCTGCAAAAATTACGGTTCCCGGGACTAAAAATCGTTTTTTTTTTTTTTTTACATGAACGATTTTTTAAGGCCCTGTTTGATCGGAAATTTTACGCTGATTATGGGGTGGAAAATAATTTCGTGGTAATTCTCAATGGATCATGTAGAGAAAAGTCGAAAAAGCGGATAAAAACCGTAAAAATCACGTTTGTTTTTAGTTTGATGGCAAAAATACGAAGACTGCGAGGAAACTAGTGACGAATTCGTTCGTTCGGCAATACATCGACATAGGTTGTTGAAATGTTTTTAGAAGGTAGCAATTATTGTCACTATTTTTGAAATGTTATGACTTCGCGAAAATTGAGTTTAGGTTTTTTCGGGATAAACGGATCCTCGATTTTCTTCGTTCGTTCGAAAGAAAACCGACGAACGAAGAGAATGTTGAAAGTAAAAAGGTAAATCCCGATATCTCAATTTTTTAATGTTTTACTAATTTTTAAATCTTACACTGAGAAAAAAAATGGTTGGGAGAACCATTTTTGTACCGCGAGTTAGTTGCAGCAACTAAATGGCGGTTGGTTATAATAAAGTAGTAGGTAATACCAACGAGTTGGTTCCTGTAACCAATCGCAGAACTGTTTAGACTAAAAGCCGTAGGTGGCGCGACCAACCAGTTAGAGCCTATAACCAACCAGTATTTCGTATAACCAACGAGCAGTTCTTATAACCAACTGGCAACAACGTGCTCGCATCGCTCGCACTCTTTGCTTTTCATTTTATCGTTTTTTGTAGCCAATACAGCCATTCAAAAATGCGCGCGTGACTGCAGCGGCCATGACAGTCCGATCGATTTCATATCGAATATCGCACCGTCGTAACCAATCGGAACGGTTCAAAGGCGGCTTCAGTATTTCGATTTCGATGTGCCATGTCTTTTCTAAGAGAAGACAAGTAGTTGTCATAACGCACTGTAGTAATTAACGCTATATCAACTCCTTCGAGTGGTTGTAGGGACCCATTTATCGATTTCTCCAACTACTTTTTTTCTCAGTATACCCACCGAAAATTCAACGACATCATCTTTTTTTCGCTCGATTTTCGGATCTTTTCGAACACTATCGGATCCGACAACTCGATTCGCGGAAACACACTGATAACCGCGTCTTTCGAGTACGCGCGCGCGCCCGATTCCCTCGTCGCCCCGTTCGAGGCTAATGGGATTTTTAAGAGAGGAAGCCCTGAAGAGTCGGTTCGACGGCGGCGAGCGCGAGGATCGCCGGGAAAACGCGAGGAACGGGGAAGCTGAAAAGTCGCTAATAAGCGGGATGTCGGTGAGAGAGCCAAGCGAGGCGGAGCGAGTGGAGGACGGGAAAGAACGCGCGTCGCACTCGAAACTCATAATCAAGTAATCACAGATGACGCGGGAATATCGAGTGGCACGTTTGAGCTGTCAGCTAATTTGCTATCGAATAGCGATGCACGTGTCTCTCACCCGAGTCGAACGTCAGCCACTCTCAAAATGTGTCTTCGTCCCTGCCTCACCTGCCTCTCACCCTGGTATCCACCATATTTGCACCTCTCACCCCCCCACCTGCCTTTATTCCTCATCGCACTCGTTAATATCTCTCTACATACATGCGCTTGATCTCCCGGCTCCATCATCCGCGCTTCGCGACGATCACTCTCATCCCCCTCTCGTTCCTTCTCACTCGCGCTCACCTCATGTTTTCTCTTGCTCACTCGGGCTCACCTCACGTTTTCTCTCGCTCACTCCATCTCCCCTCACGTTTTCTCTCGCTCACTCCATCTCACCCAACGTTTTCTCGCGCTCACTTCATCTCACCCCACGTTGCATCGACGTTCCGCCCGACTCGGGCGACTCAACTCCGCGCGTCTCATCGTCTCGTCTCCCTCTTGGCAAAAACATTCGAACCGCGCCCGCTAATCCGGCCACCCCGCGACGAGAGACACCCGAACGCGATCCAACGGATACACCGGAATATTTTTAATTAATCGAATTATTGAACTGTATCGCAATTGAATTGAATTAAGTGTCGAGCGAGCACGAGGCGCGGGAGCGGAGGGGGGAGACGTACCCGGCCTGACTGCGGAATCCGCCAGCGCGCTAGCTCCTGGCAAACGGGCAATTTTCCATCATTACTGCTGGTGAGATGGCATTGCCGCTGCACCGGCACCCCCGGAGCCCTCGAGCCCTCTTCTCGTCTGTTCACTTTTGTCCCTCTCTACGTGACTCCTTGGCAAACCTACTCTCCGCTCAAGTTCGCCCTTATTACCCGACATTCGCCACGACTATTTTGCGAATCACCTGATATATACGTTGAAGGTGGTTTTCGTGTGCACCGAGCCCTTCGGATACGTCGTCTCTCTGACGGGAGGAAAATCGGTTTGTTGGGCTCTCAAACTATTTATATAATTTCATTTCTTGCATTGAACTGGATGACACCTTGAAAACAAAACAAATAAGAAGGCTAATTTCTTAGCCCGGGGAAAAATCGGGTTGTTGGGCCGGCAAAACATTCGTCTTAATTTTTTCTTTTCTTTTTGCATTTTATCCGACAAAACCTTGAAAACAAAACAAAAGAATCACGTCAAAAGAATCATAATGTAATGACAATTCTCGTTTTCGTTTCCCCAAAAAAATTATCGTTAACCAGACTGCAGAACTTTCGCATTAATCTTAGAAATAACATCTTCGACTCACCCAACGTCCACGTCCTCCCCAAACTCTCTCTCTCTCTCTCTCTCGTTTTTTCTACCGATCCTTGTTGCACACGACTCACGTGCTCGTTGTATTAGGTATATTCCTAGGACTTTATGAATATGCCAGTGTCTAGGCACATCCGGTCGGCCGAGCTGCGGCATCGCCCGATTCTCCCCCCGCTCCCGGAATACATTAGCGCCGAAGCCCTAGATCAGTTGCAGTTGCTGATGCAGCGGCCCAAAGTATTCCCCAATGCGCGCGCCCCGGCTACTTGACGTATTTCAATTAACCTTATTGCCGCGGGTCGTTATACGCCCGCCAAATGTCAAACAAGCATCATCCACATTACGAGAACGTATGTAACGCCCGTGCACATTTATGCACACACACACATAGCTAAACATAGTTATACGTATGTGCATGAATGGTATAGCACGGGATATATGCGCCGAGATCCGGTGCATCGGGGGCCGCACGCAGCTCGTGTCCCGCTGCATCTCACTCGTCCCAATGAGAGCACCGCGGGCTCCGCAATATCGCAGCATTGTTTTCTCGCTCGCACCCTGAACGCGCGCGATACTCACCGACTCTGCGCCAGTCAGCGCGCGAAATCGAGTTGCGGCGCCGCCACCGCCGCCGCCGCGCTGCAAGTGCGGGCAACACGGCGACGACGTGACGAGCTTTTGCACTTGCCCTCGCCGATCGTACAATATAATGTTACATACACGCGCGTCCGAGTAGGCACTATACGCGCGCCAAGTCCATCGACAGATTCTCTCCTCACGCTCCCTCGGCACCCCTTTCGATCCACGTCGTTCCTGCGCATCGTAGTTGTAAACCGCGCCACCGGTATTGGCATCCGATATAGCGAATCACCGGGCTCTCTTAAGGACGTAGGAGCGCGAAGTATTTAATTCGCGTAAATTTGAGACAAGTGCGAGAGAAATGCAACAACTTCTCGATGGTCCGAAGATCTAAACAAATTTATGCACACTAAAGGGTACTGAAAAGATTAATTTTGCATAATAATAATTCCAAAATGGTATGAACAAATTTATTTAAAAAAAAATTGCTGAACAAATATTAAGCTGACCCGTTTTTTTTTGCATGAAAATGATTCTTTTATTTTTCTGTATATGTATGAATTTTTTCCGATTTTTATCTAATCACTGAAATTTGTGCATGCTTTCCATACAAAAAAACAAAAATTTCAATGATTAGATAAAAAATCTGAAAAAAATCATACGTGTACAGAAAAATAAAGGAATCATTTTCATGCAAAAACGAAATTGGGTCAACGAAATATTTGTTAAACCATTTTTTATCAATTTGTTATTAACGTTTTGGAATTAGTATTATGCAAAATTAATCTTTTCAGTACCTTCAGTATGCATGCATTTTTTTAGATTCTCAGACCACCGAGAAGTGTTTGCAATTCTGTCGCACTTTTCTCGAATTTATAGGAATTGTACACTTCGCGCTCCTACATCCTTAACTATCATTGCAACTTTGTCCGAACTTTCGTTGCGGATGACCAGGAGCTGCGTTCTGGTAGAAATCTGTAGCGTTATATTCGACCCAAGTCGGCCCCAGAGCATGGCCCTGATTGGGGCCTGGCCAGTTCCTGACTCGCGCCGCATTTGAAGCCACAGATTATGTATCTCCACAGGATAATTCTTTATTTTCACAGGATGATTTTCGCTGTGGAAAAAGAGTAGAAACTGCGGTAAAATCAGGCACTGGTCAGTTCCAGCCTAACCCTGATCGGGGCCTGGATAGTTTCTGTCTCCAGCTTGGATTTAACACCACAGATTTTCAACGTCATCGTGATCATAATTTTCGGGGTGGAAAAAGATGGGTGTCGCGGTAAAATGTAATGGGGATTGTATTAGCCATATTTTTTCGTGATTGTGAAGTAACGTCTTATTTTTAGGCTGGCATCACTCGACGCTTGTGAAATTTATGTAAAAAAATTGGTAGACTGCGAAATCAGCGACATCTTGATATAATTTATTTTCGTGGTTTATATCTTATGTCATACGTTGCAGAATTCGCGCGGACTTGACCCGCTTAATACGCTCGAAGCGTTTGAGAAAAAAAAAATGTCGCAGCGCCTTTTAACCCCTCGCACGTCATACTGACACTCGCGAGACCCGCGAGCGGGACGCCATTATGTTTTTCGCAAGAGCAGAGCAAAAGCAGCCCTCTCGAGGGGCGCGAGGATTTTTTCTTTTAATCTCTCGCACGCGAGTGTAATAACACACGAGCACATTCCGCTTTTCCAACGAGCTCCGGCCGCGCACGAGCTTTTCATTGTTTCTTCCTTTGTGCCCGCGGTTCTTCACGGTTCTTTTGTGTGTTAACCGTGCCATCGCACGCGCGCCGCCTTCGCGGTAATTTCTCGTTGCGCCCCGTTGACGCGTCGAACGCGCTCGCACTTCTTCTCTTTTATCACTCGCACTTTTGACTTGACGCTTGTTCATCTGCCGCGTGATTTCGCGATTTCGCTAAGCGTGCCGAGTCAGCCGAGTGTCGCGAGTGGAAGGAGAAAAAATAAGGTTGGGGTAAATTTAAGTTAAAGAAAAATTACGCAGTCGTTAAATTTTCAAATTATGTTACGGAAAAAAAAAAAAATTATTTGATGACCCAACACATTTTTTCGCTGACGCAACAAACGCCTCTATCGTCACTTTTTTGACAGCTCAACAAACGCGGTCGACATCACTTTTTTGACACAACCCAATGAACGCACTTTTGTCGTTACTTTTTACCCAGCCCAACAAACGCATCTAACATCCCTTTTCGCGAGCCCAAGAAACGCGTTGTCGTCACTCTATTTTTGCCAGCCCAAGAAACCTCATTTTCCCACTGTTCTTCAACGCCGTTCGGGCCAAAAGAGGCGCGCGTCGCACGGTCCATCCGCTCCGACTCGCCGTCTCATCTTCCCAAAAGCGCCGCGTCCATAATTCGCCGGCAAAGATTACAAAACCAGCAGCAGCAGCTGTACAACCGCCGCCACGGGCTATCCTGTATTTCGTGTATATAATACCCCGGGTCCGGGTCCCTAAAACTCGCGCGCAGTCTTCATCATCCCCGGCGAGCAGCAGCGTGTAATACGAGCGAGCGAGCGCGAGAGCCGAAGAGATTGAGACATGATTTGGAACACCTCAACAGGGTGCACCGGGCGCCGCCTGGGAAGGGGCGAGGGGAGGGGGAGGCGAGTGCGAGGCCGGGACCGAGGATGGTCTAACCGAACTTAATTGAATCCCAGTCCGAATGTATAATATGTAGACTGCTTGCATAAAGTCGTATGCCCGTGGCGCAGAGGTTGTCATAATGCTTCGACGCTTACGAGCAGAGCGGAGCGGATATCTCAGCGCGCCCCCGTGGGGGAAAAGCCCCGCGCGTCTCCCCATTGGACCCGACGCGGACCTCGAGCATCGGTCCCGGGGAGACTTTGAGAACCGTCCGCGGAATTAGATATACAATAATGTAAGCACAGCTCCGTTGTGGTGCAAGGGTTGGCGGGTTGGGTCATGTATATTCATACATCGGCCAGCCGAACCCCCCGATCCTTCGAGTCGCCCCACAATCCCCCCGCCCCCCACCCTACCCGCTCCCCGCGCCCCACAGCTCCTCATCTTCTCCCTCGCTTACTCTCTCTGTCTCTATCTCTCTCACTCTCCAGGATACGAAATAAACGTCTATCTGCCTCTATCTCCCGCCTGCGCCTCTTGCTCTCTGAGCGCCCACGCAAACCCCTAAAGTCCCCCTCGACGCCCTCGCTCCCCCGCCTACCCCCCTCTCGTTGCCCCTCAAGAGCCCCTTTAACCGTCTCCACCCCTCCAAACATCGTCGCGGTGCGAACGGATTTACAGTGCATTCTATGGGTTCGGGTTTGGTATCATCACCACGTGGGATTTAAGAAAGTGGAGGTGGAGGGATTTAAGAAGGCGGTGGTGGGTTATGATGAAAAGGGGAAAGGGAGGTGGGCCAGCGGGACATATGGATAGATAGATAGATTGATAGATAGATAGATAGATAGATTATTCCGTGCACTGGGATCGAGATCCCGTAAGCGCACCGTGCAATCACCAGTACAGTGTCAAATAAAAACGAAAAAAGCCAACAACATATTTACCCACGACTGAAAGAAAAAACTGAACAAGCGGAGAAGAGAACAAAATTAGATGAGGCAAAAAAATAGGAAATAGAAGCAATACAAAATAACACGCGAAATAATAAAGAAGCGATCAAGAGCGATTACAAAAAAAAGGGGCAAGATACATTCCGACAGTCAACAAGAAACAAAAAGACAAAGATAAAAATAAAAGGTAGACAAGAAGATAAGAGGGAGACAATGTTGTTAACCTCGTCGCGGCTTCTGACGCGATGAGTTTATATAATAAAGTTACGCAAAACCCTCAAACGGCGATATGGCAGCGACGTCGTTTCGTCTCTCGTATGTGAATCAGTCAATTTGCCCAATTGAAGGCCGGGAATACACACTCGGTGCGTGTATACAATTGGTGCAGCTTGGTACCGATGCACACGACGTGTCGCGAGTCTCGTGTTGCTCGCGGCGAGCAAGAGAAAAACAAGTGGAGTAAAGTAACGACGATTACACAAGCGCGCGTTGTCATTATTCATTGATTAATGGGAGAGGCCGCGAGCATATGAGGCGCGAGCGAAATGATAATCGGCCGGGAGCATCGATTGTCGAGAGATTCGTATGGTGTCCATTTTCTCTCTCTCTCTCTCTCTCGTTATCTCTGATATTTTTCTACAGCAAAGAAAATTTACATTGTTTGCCTTCGACTCGATCGGTACTTTCAATTGTATCCCCCCCCCCCCCCTCCCCCCACGCCGCCGATCCCTCGGCGGGTTGGACACGTTTACCAAACAACCGTATCGGAATTTAATGAGGGAAAAAAATGTATTTACAAGTAAGATCTCACTTTCCCGAGGCACTTCATTACAATCTCGGGGACCGAGAGGGAGCGATTTTCTCACGACGCCGAGCGAGCTCGTCGCGCCGTGCGACATCGCCGTTTCGCATTCACAATGAGGCGCGAGAGATGGTCATTCATTTTAATGTCCATTAAATGCAGATCCCGCGAAACAGACGTTTCGCCCGTCGTATTTCGAATCGCATTACTCGCCCCGGCCTCGCGTAATGAAGTCGCCCCCGCGACCGCGAGGGGCGCTTCGCATCTTCATCGATGTAATTGCGAGAACAGTGGAAGCGATTGCCACGTGTTTCGATATACAATTTTTCGTCTCCTCCGCGCTTTTTTTTTGTTTTCAGGGTGCTCATCGAATTTTACATCTCGTTCGACACAACGACTCGATTTTAATGACGCTGAAAAAACATGTTCCATATATTTATTCGCCGTTTATTTGCCACCATTCCGAGTTGCCTGGTAGAAAATCTGGTCCAAGTCAGACCCACTGTTGTAAGTCCCCATTACTTTGAGAATTAAAGTTTACACAACAGTTTATTGTGTAGTTACGATTTTATAACGATGACATGTAGGGATTATAAAATGGTACGTGAACTTTTGAATAGCATATGAAAAATCGTATTTTTCATTACATTTTCGAAGAAATTGTGAGGAAAATGGACAAGCGCAGTCCTCCATTATTTTCGCAATGCATTAACATAATTTCTCCACTTCTTCAATAACATTACCGTACAGTTTTATAAGAAATAAATATTTCTTCCTCTATGTAAAAGTTTACACATCGTATTGTAATCATTACGAGTTACTGTTATAAAAACATAATCACAAAGCCAATACCATCAATTTGATTTCTAAAAAAATTAGGGATTAACAACTCTGGTCAGACTCAGCTCGGGTCCTGGCGGGGCCAATGAAGCCCTGACCAGGGCCTGATCAGGGCCTGATGTGACTCTACAGATTTTCAACCAGGATTGTTAAGTGCCGCTTGGCGATAATTTCTCGCCGCGTCCGGGCAAAACTTGAGGACATGAGGGAGAAGACCACGGATAAATTTATTCCACCTCTCGCGCAGGGTCAGAGGAGGCGCGGAGCGCGAGAGAGCGAGAGAGAGAGAGAAAGAGAGACTGAGAGGGAGGTGCGCGCCTATACAGTTAACATTCTGAGCAATCTACCCTTTCTATCGGTCCTAATTTATGTTGAGTAAGGTAAGAGCGAGGCCGGCAACACCAGCAGCAGCAGCGGCAGTACCCGCGTCTTGGGTGCCTCGCGTATAGAGGGAAAGCTCGGTAATGTTTCAAGTGGCTTGTCTGTTGTTAATTTACCCCGCGCTTGTGGGGCCTTGATGGGGGTCTGTCTACCCGCTGCCACGCTCCAGTCGTTACGATAAATCGGTCATTATCTATAGCACATTGTGTACGCTCATTGTATACGCACGCACACCAATACACCTTAATTTATATAATATACAGGGTGATTCAGAATTATTTTTAAACCTGTTGGCAAGCAATAGCTCCTCGTCTCCGGATTCAATTTATTCTGCAGTTTAAAAAAAATTAATTCTTCATAGTTGTTTTATTACAAGTATCATATATTTAAACAAATGAACTAATCAGTTATAACTAATTCGCTTCCAGATTTTTGGAAGGACCCAATTGGTTCACAGAGCCGCATTTTTTATTCATGGTTATATTACTGCGAATTAAAAAAGCTGCAATGTTATTTTAGCGAGAAGACGATCGGCTGTAATGCTAAGAAAAATTGAAAAACGATTCTGAATCATCCTGTATATACACACGTTTTATGTACACCAATTTAGATTTGTATTGGTATGTCTGTGTTGTGTATAGTCTAGAACGAGTGGGGTATATACATTATGTATATAGTTTACAGAACCGCGGCGTGCAGAATTTTCGATCTATTCTTAGCGCGGCTACAGGGGGGTCGGAGGGGGTGTCGGGACGATGATGGTGGGGGGCAGAGCAGGCGGCTCGTTAATTAGTTATACTTCTGTGTGCCCCTCGGCACCCCCACTCCTCTCTCTCTCTCTCTCTCTCTCTGTTTCTCTCGCCCTTCTTCAGATATACGTACGAAACTACTCAAGCTGACGTATACCGACTGCAGCTGTTTATGACTTGAGTATAGTTGGAAATTCGTACAGCTACTGCACGCCGTTCTATTCCCCAGAAGACTCCGGCAAGTTGCTCGACTTCGCTGCGACACCGGCCGCAAGGTCTCTTTATACTCATTCGCGGATTTTCGTGTACTCGAACCTGTGGACCAAGAATCGAAACACAAAAAAACTCAGTTGCGGATAGTAAACAATTCGTTTAACGCTGCGACCCGAGTAGAAAATCTGCAGCGTTACGCTACAGATTTTTTACTCGGGGAAGAGGCTGTTGATTTTTTGGCCAACGTGGTCGTCGCTCGTCTACAGCAGTGACGAAGGTTCCAGCACGAATTTACTATCCTCGAACCCCAGTTAATTCCGAACTCTCCACGCTACCGACATTCGCGTTACGTTATACGTGTGTCGCGTTCACGCGCGCGAGGTTTACGCGCGGCGAAAAAAGGGTTGAGGGACGAGTGCAAAAAAAGAATAATAAGCGCGTAAGCATATGACCTGAACAAGGGCGATGGGGTCGTGGTGCAGGGGGGGGGGGGGAGGGAGGGGGATTCTCGTGGCCGGAATGAGTAGAGGACGCGCACCCTTTTCCACGTATCCGCGCGCACCCTTTCTCGCTCCCCTCTCACTCTCTCTCTCCGAGAGAACCAAGAGAGACTCCGGGGGTGGAACATTAATATCGCGAAATGAAGCTCATTTGCATATAAATAAGGTGGGACTACGGGGCAAACGGGGGCGTGGGGGGGGGGGGGGTTGGGGCGAGGGAAGAAGCGCTTTGCGAGAGGAGGCGGTGTGCTCTGTTCCCGGTGGCTCTGGATGAGCCACCAGCCACCACCACCGCCTCCGTCTCCCGGTCCCCCGCTGCTTGAACCCCTCGACGAGCGCAAACTACCCCCCCCCCCCCCCCCCGCCCGCGCCTTCCTGCGGACTAATTACACTTACAGACAAAGCGACGGCGCTGCCGCCGCTGGCCACCCCGGAGCACCGAGCACGGTCGGTCAGCTCTACACTTCCCGATAACACCGGTTTGCATTGACCACGTGATAATTGCGAGAGCGTGCGAGGTCCCCCCCCCTCCCGCCCCGCGCCCCCCGCCCCGCGTATCATATTCCTTCTCACTGTATTCCACGTCGGTCGTGCAGCCACCGACCCCGTTACGTGTGGAAATTCATCGTGATCCTCTCTCCGGCGCTCCCGACACTCGGGCGACCCGAGCCGCGGTGGCGACGTCAGGACATTCCCGGGGTGTTGCCCCCCCGTCCCCCGTCCCCCGTCCCCCCACCTCACCGCAGTCGGAATAAATTACGTGCGAACCGAGCGCTTACCGATATATTCGCTGGATGTACTTAAATAAGCGGAATTTCCTTCGCTTGTAATTTTGTAGGTGTTTTATTTTTTTCTTCGGTTCGAAGTGTTGTGTTCTTTTAATTGATCGCATGATTCCATCGGTGCACCGATGCGTGTTAATATTTTTACTTCACTCGGTGTTGTAACGGACATATTAGTAATACGTCGTCCGTTAAACACCTTGTAAAGTAAAATTTCGTACAATACTCAGCAGAAAACCTTTTTCTCAACTCGTGTGGTTGCAACACTCGCTTTCGGCTCGTGCTGCAAACTCACACTCTTGAGAATAGTATATTGTGCAACAAGGGTCGAAAGTTGGCAATTGCGGCGAGTGTGAGGTTTGCTGCCCGAGCGAAGCGAGGGCTGCAATCACACGAGTCGCAATTGCCATTTCGACCCGTGTTGCACATCATACTTTTTGTAACGAGTGCACGAATCTGCGGCACTTGGAATGGCAGTCGCGCGAGACGAATACTGAAAACTGAGGTTGTGATTGAAGGGACGAAAGTGAATGACAGAAACTCCCAAGGGACGAAAGTGAACGAAATGCGAACTGCGCATGCGTGACTCTGTCATTTCACCACGGGTTCGCAACTGACAGGGAAACGGCCACTTTCGGCTCGCAAGACTGCCATGGAAAGTGCCGCGATTCGTGCACGTGTTACAAAAAAAGTTTTTCCGCCCTCGTATAGTAATGTACTATTAATAATCCTGGAAAACACGTGGGGGAACACGGGGCAAAATTAAACACTGCGACATTTTTTGAAAATTGTGTTTCTACAACACGATTCAACGAAAACATTGAAAATATAGGAAAAAGTTACCTACCAATTTTTTTTAAGTGTATTATCGCGTCTACTGAACGCGGATGCGCTTGATACGTCTAGTAAACTTACGTCCGTGACTTCCCTTCAGCACGGTATATAATGCAATGAACGCTGATGACGACCAGTACCATTCGATGCACCAGACCATACCAAACTATTTGAGGAATTTTGAGAGCGTCTCATTTTGCCCCACAATTTTGTTCTTTTACCGACGCTCAAAATCGGTAACAGTATAATTGAGCTTTTAGGTGAAAGGCAGTAAATATACACTTTGGATATCGTAATAAAACCATTCTTTCCTTATGCGTTTCATTTTGCCCCGTGTTCCTCTATATTACAATTAGTCGGTAAACCAATGCCTCACCCCACCCGACATATTTGCACACTATTGTGTATCTATAGGTAATGTGGGGGTTGAGAATGTCCGCGCACATTACAGTTCTCGCTGGACCTCTTCGAAAGCACTGCAGTAAGGGGTGGGGGGGGGGGGGGATGATCCTATAAAAATGCGTATTACCGATTCAGCAATACGGCCATTAGTCCAAAGTCCGGGCGCTCCACCGAGCTCCGAGGCTCTATCGTTTTTTAAGCACAAACGAATATTAATGGTTTTTTGCACACGCCAAACTCCGCGCATGGCTTTCATGCCCCGACTCCGATTCCTCCTCTGTCTCTTTTGCTCTCTCTCTCTCTCTCTCTCTCCCCGTCTCTCTTTCTCTCTCTCTCTCTCTCTCTCTCTTTGTGTCTCGTTATTTTATTTTTTTCCCCGCTCGCGGTGCGCGAAACACACAACAACGCCGGCGTCCCGCGAGCCGTTCGAAGCCAAATCCAATTACTTTTATTCGGGGGCAAAATGAGTGCAGCCGAGTCATTAATACTAATCAATGGGCGGAGCGGGACCGGCGCGCAACGCGCGCTCGCCCGGTCACAGGAATTACCCATAACTCAAACGGTTAAATTACTTTATTGCAAAAAACTTGCGTTTTTCCGCGAACGAATTCGCGACTCCCGAGGCTTGAAATCCCACCCTCTCGCCCCACCCACCCCCCCCCTCCCTCCCGCCGCCCTCATGCCGCTCTCGCCCCATTGAAAAATACGTACGGGTTGTTCAAGGCCGCGGGACGCCGATAAGTAATGTTTATTGTTACATTTCCAACGACTCCGCAGTCACCCTCGTCCATGGTTACCGTCAGCCATGCGTCCACTTCCGAAATCCCCCCCCCCCCCCCCCCCGCGACCACAGTCGCTTTCACACTGCGACGGCCTTTTTTATTTTTCTATTTTTTTTAATCCCTTTGGATATTGCACCCTCTATATTTTTTTTCCCCCGTATAGGCAGAATGACCCGTGACGCCGCAACGATAAAACATTTTTGTCGCTGTTGATCCTCAAACGGTCGACGATTTGCGTTACATTCACTGTATTTTTTACGGGTTCAAACGACGCGAAGTTTCTCCGGCCTTCCTAGGGATTTTCGGCTGGGCTCTCGTATGTGTTCGGCCAACATTGCGCTGTACTCGTACATGTGGACATTAACCGGCGAAACTCCGCGACTCCCCCTTCGTACCCGAAATTGGAATTCCCGCACGATTATGCAGGCCGCCCGGTTTGCTCAGACGATCGAGTAAATAGCCGGTTACGACTTTTACCGCGCGCGTCGCTTCGTTATACCAACGCCCACCGGGAATCTATTTCGTGCACCCTGCCCAATCTTCACAAATTGATCTGCTTACCGCGATTGCCCGCTCTGTGCTTCGTATTATTTTCCTCCTCTTTTTTTTTTTCTTGCTTCACCCGGTTGCCAATCATTCTTATCCGCGCGCATTGCTCGGGTTTTTATTTTCTCCCGCAAAACCGCGAGCCCGATATGATTCACCGTCGCATCTTCGGACAAGGACGGAAAAAGTTAATTTTCCTGGACGTGTGATTTTCGATCCCGCGTCACTGGTGTCGCGGGGCTTCGAAAAAATGTTGCGCCCCCCTCCCACCCACGTGGGGGGGTGTTTGGTGCGCCGAGCCCGCATCGGGCATTTATTTTTATGATAACGGCCGAACTCTTTTCCCGCCTGTACCAATCGGTCCGATCAGGTTAGTCACATTCCCACCCTTCCGCCCGCGCTTCTCCTCGTAAACATACATTTCTGCAGCTTACTACGTCACCCACACTTTTACAAGTAAAACGCGCGCTGCGCCCGTATGTTTCGCGGGGAGATTGGGGTAGGGGAAGGGGGGGGGGGGGGGGGGGCAGGTGGAGGCGGGGGCTGGGGCTAATCCCCCTAGCCTCGTCCATTTAATATGGAGTGCCCATATCGCCGAGCCGCGCGTCGTTTACGAATTTACGCTGGACGCGGAAAAAAAAAAAAAAAAAAAAAAATTGAACCGCTGCCGCGGCTCGTTGCCCGCTATGGAAGGCTTTTTTCGTTCGTTACCCATTGACCGGGCTTTATCGGGGTCCGGGGCAGCGTTTTTTTTCGCTCGGTCGAGTCTACGAGTAACGAAACTCTCTTCGTGGTGGGAACGAACAGCTTCGCCGATAAGAACACCAGCGCTAGAGCAACGACAACGGCTTTACGAGGTGGCGAAAAATACGTCATACGAGGAAATAGCACGAAAAAAATGCCTGAGTTGCTCGTGAAAATCTGTCGTCGTTGAATTGTACGGCGAGTTTTGGATGATATTTGGGGAAAGTATTGTTAGGCTGGAAATAATAATAATGTCAGACGAGAAAAAAATAATAAAGTTGGGCTAGGAAGAAATAATTATGTTAGGCTAGGAGGAATAAATAATGTTATAGGCTAGGAAAAAAATTATATTGATAGGCCAGGAGAAACAAATAATGATTGGCTAGGAGAAATAAATAATGTTAGGCTAGGAAAAAATAATAATGTTAGACCAGGAAAAAATAATAATGTTAGACCAGGAAAAAATAATTATGTTAGGCTAGGAAAAAGTAATAATGTTGGACTAGGAAAAAATAATAAAACCGATCATTAAAATTTGTCGAGATTAAAGGACGCGATACCTGCATTTTAAGTGATATCCGCGGAAGGTAACGTGAGACCGCGATCGGAGAATCCTTTCGCTGAATCGTCGGGGCGCAGCCAAAGGGTTAAAACGCTTAATCTGTATCCTAACTATGGCGATACACGTTCCGCGGCATATTTCCATTCCATTATGCAAGTGGCAGTGGTACCGGTAGCATCGCCGCCCCTGCAGTTTCAACCGATGCCTAGCATCTCCGCAAGACGCGCTACATATATACATAGCAGCGGTTGGAAACAAACTCCATTTATATATAGACACCTTATCGATTTATTATAATCCGTGACTGTGTTCCACGGGATCCGCTACTTCGTCGATTTTAGCATAATGATATTGGTCCGAGCACTTCAATTACCGGCCGATTATAAATTTAAAACTAATTATCGTACTCGCAACGACACCCCGTACAGTGCAGCGGCAAACTAACGGGCTATTTTTGTTTCTATGGTTGCAGGACAGCGACAGGAGCAGCGCTGGAAGTCCAGAACCGGCGTCCGGCGCGATGCACGAGCACCGGATGCTCCTCGAGGGAATGAAGAACTCGCGAAAGCGGAGGAGAAGCGTCTCGCCGGAAAACATGTCACAGGCGAAACGAGCGGCCGAGGCGCAGGCTCATCTCAATGGCACCAGTACGTATGGGCGATAATGCAACTGCTGTCGTGAAAGACACTTCATGGATTGTGAATGATAATTCATGGATTGTGAATGATAATTCATGGATTGTGAATGATAATTCATGGATTGTGAATGATAATTCATGGATTGTGAATGATAATTCATGGATTGTGAATGATAATTCATGGATTGTGAATGATAATTCATGGATTGTGAATGATAATTCATGGATTGTGAATGATAATTCATGGATTGTGAATGATAATTCATGGGTTGTGAATGATAATTCATGGATTGTGAATGATAATTCATGGATTGTGAATGATAATTCATGGATTGTGAATGATAATTCATGCATTGTGAATGATAATTCATGGATTATGAATGATAATTCATGGATTGTGAATGATAATTCATGGATTGTGAATGATAATTCATGGATTGTGAATGATAATTCATGGATTGTGAATGTGATTCATGGATTTTGAATGATTCATGAATTTTTAATGATTCATGAATTTTTAATGATTCATGGATTTTTTATGATTTATACATTTTTAATGATTCATGGATTTTTAATGATTCGTGGATTTCGAATTATTCATAGATTGTGAATATGATTTATGAATGTGAATGATAACTCGTGGATTATGAATATAATTAATGGATTGCGAATGATAATTCATGGATTGTGAAAGAAGCCATTAGCTTACAAAAAAGTTTTTTCTTGCACAAGCCAACATATGATATTATTTCATTGGCTAATACTGAAAAACGCATCTGCAATGTCCAGTGGCGGGAATGGTGACTCTCCAGAATCTCCAGAATCTCGCGAATCTCCAGAACCTGCCGCAGGTCGCGTCACTCGCCGCGGGACTCCAGAGCATGTCGGCGGGTCTGTCCAACAGTCAGCTGATCAACACACCCCTGAATCTCACAGTCAGCTCATCGAGTAAGTCCCACATCGACAGCCATCGCCACGTCCCGCGCAATCCGATCGTTCCCAGCACTGACACCTCAACACCCGACGTTTTCTCGCCAACAGCCGGAACCATACCGACAGCGTCGAGCACGACATCGGTGCCGCACCTTCTGCCTCCGAGTTCAGCACCGATGGCGACGTTACCTCAGTTACTCTCGCAGCCGCAGCCCGTGGCGATGCCCCAGTTCATACTGACGTCGGGTCAACTAGTCCAGGGCATCCAGGGAGCCCAACTTCTAATTCCAACGTCACAAGGTGAGTCATCAATTCTTTATCCAACGTTCCCAAATGAAAACTAACCCAAAAATCGGCAGCCCTTCTTTCCGGCATAATTCTATCCACCACAGCGCAGATCCAACACATTCGTTTCTCCACAAAGTCAGTACCACACACTGGTATACCTTCGCATTTCTAATATGTGCACGCTTCTTCCACGACGTTTCTTTCCTACACGTTTCAGTTGTGCACATTTGTTTCCACACAAACAGTTTGGGCACACTGCATTTACCGCGCGTTCCGTTACGCCGCAATCTCGAACCAACACATTCGTTCCTCCACAAACCGGATACTCCATACTTGTTTTGCTTCACTTTTCTGATATTCACACGCCTTTTCCACGACATTTCGTTTCTACACATTTCAATTACACACATTGCTTCTTCCTATACAGACGCAATTCCTCGCGTCGAAGAAAGGGTTGCCCAAAAATCGGCCCTAACATCGTCGATGCGGGTAACGCCAGAAAAATAAACCTTCCATAACCCGAGTGCAGATTCGATCGGGTGGCGAGCCGAGCCATAGAATAGTCAATTTTTTCAACTTTTTGATGAAAAATCGAAACCATCCCAAAGATCCGCCCGACCACCATTCATCCCAGCTGACAAACACCGTAAAAAATAAATTCTCCATGTTCCGAGTGCGCCGATCCGATCGCGAGGCGGACCGGGCCACGGGGGACGAGGCCTTAATCACACTCGCTCAGCTGCATAATATTACTCAATTGAGTTTCGCGCCGATATATAATATCGGGGCTGCTGCGGCAGGGCCGGAGGGGGCGACGCGCCGGCGGTGGCGGCGGTCGCCGCTATCTCTGGCCAGCTTGGACCAGGGAACCCGGTGCTGCCCGCTCGCTCGCCGTCCATACTTAGTGGTTCCAGACTGCCAACAGGCCGAGAGAGCTCGCAGGGAGAGGAGAGCAAACTCTGCAACTAATTTCAATGTATAATTAACGTCCCACTACCATCCCCCGTTTCGAGACCCCTGGCTCTCTGCCTCTCTCTCTCCCTCCCTCTCTCTGTGCCTTTCGCCGTGGTCTGCCCGCACCTTCTCCTTGCCTATGCCCCTTCGTTGTCGTCGTCGTCGCCGTCGTCGTCGTCCGTCCATTCGCCCCCCGGCCGACTAACCCTCTGCTCTTCTCTTCCACTCACATTAGACATCGTCGTCGTGGTCGCTTCGCATCCACACCCAAGTCCAGGACCTCTTCCGGCGCTACAGCCTTTCAGGATTCGATGGTTATCATATCGATTGCCGAAGGAGACACAACCACCGAGCGCATTCGGTCCGCTAACTTCGTTTTTAACTGAGCCACCAAGTTCCAGTCGCGTTATATGGCAATCTGGAGAAGTTCGCGACTGCTCGACCTAAGTGAATTGAAGTTATCCCTCGGCCGTGCGCGGATTGGCGGTGGATCGACTGACGAGGCGATAGGAGGCGCCCCCTGGTGTGGCTGAGAATGATGAAACTCGTTGCCGGGAGACGAGGAGACGGTCACGTTCGGGACCCAGAGTGACGAGATCAAATTAACATTAAGATTGCAGTAACGGAAAGTCTGGGCTGCTCTGTATCCGCTCGTGAATACGAAGAATTCTGCCAGAATCGCATATGTCATCCATATCGTCCGTACGTTCTTGTTGCGACATGGCACGGGTCGCGTCAACCCGTTCGCGTATGCGTACAAATCTAAACAGAGAGTAATCGGTTTATTATCGGGAGCTTAGCCGCCGCCGCCGCCGCCGCCCGTGGTGGGTACGTGAAACTTTTATGGCTGTTCGGGAATACGGGATTTGCTTAGCCAAGCTATTAGGCGCATATACAGGTACTCAAGATCAGTAATCATATTAAGCGCGTGTAGGAGGTAATCAGATTAGGGGAGCTGGAGGTAATCCTGAAACTATTCTAAGTATGATTAGGCAGCTCAGTCCTTCTCGGCTCGCCTAGACAAGCCCAGTCCACGGCACAGGACCAGCTATCTTCCTCTCTCTCTCTCTCTCTCTCTCTCACTCTCGCTCACTCCCGCACTACCTGTACCTACTATGAAGACGGCGATAATAGTTTGCCAACTACGCTGGCCCCCGACATAACCTGCCCTATGGGTTGCTTAATAATCCCTCTATGAGACTCTGATAACTTCACTACGTATACCCGGATCAACGAAAAGTGGACGTTATACGCCGCAGCGGTACCTACAACGGGCACAATAGCATACGTATTATGGCGTGGGCACTTGACAGTGCTATCATCGTCCACCTAGACCTACATAGGAACCTCGTGCTAACTTTCCGTTAGCATGAGAAGCTTTCGGACAACTCCGGATCTAGAATCAAGGTGGATTCCTGTTTTGTTTTGCAGGCATCGCCACCCAAACGATCTTGACGATCCCGGTGAGCCACGTGACGAACAATCAGATGGTGAACCTGGCGCTGAGCAACGGACAGGTCGTGTCGACGACCCTGGCGAACCTGCAGTCCATCGCCCAGCCGCAGAACATGATGAACACCCCGTCGAGCAACGGTAAGAGGGTTCAGGGTTGAAGACCCCGATTGACGGATCAGTGGGAAAGCTATATGAGCAGAGTATCCCGCGCAAAAAATAGTATGAAAAGAGTATTTCTGTAGTATGTATCGTCGAAGTATTCAAAGTATATCGTATTAGACTGAAAAATACTCATTTCATACTCAAAAAAATTGAGTCCTCTATCGCAGGAATTTGTTTTTGGGGGACAATTTGCGACTAGTAATGGAAATCTGAGGTCAAAAACTGAACATTTTAAAAAACCTACAATTGACGAATCGTCTATCCTAAGTGTTCGAACATTTTCAGTTTTTGTCCTCAGATTTCCATTACAAGTCGCAAATTATACCCTAAAATCATATTCGATACAGAAGCGATACAGAAAGCATAACAGAAAACTGGGCAATGTCAGTGCAGATTAGGCAAGAGAGAAACAATAAAAAGTAAGAAATTAAAACGAGTAAGCTTAAGCGATAACAAGAGGTACGAACTGATACTAGTAAAAAAAAAAACAAAAATGGAGGGATAATGTCAATCGCTTTTCTTGCAGTTCCAACGAGCCCCAATCTCGCGACCGGTCTGGGCCTGAACCCCGCGGCCCTGCCCCATCTGCTGGCCAACAGCTCGGCGAGTCAGCAGCTCCTGAACGCGATGCAGCCGCAGCTTCTTCAGGCCGCCCAGGCGGCCCAAGCTCAGGCCGTCCAGGCGGCCCAGGCGTCTCAGCAGCCGCTTCTCACCACCTCGCTGCATCAGCACAGTCATCGGCACAGCTCGCACATGAATCACTACGCGGTGAGTCTGCGATCTGACTTCAACGAAATAATCAGGCTCCGCGATTCGATCGAAATCGCTACGACGTCTCAAATTAAACCGCAAGGCGGGTCTTGACGGTTTCCCCGGATAAATAATTATCCCGGGGGACGATAACGCGACCCAACAACGTTGTTCAATTACCTTTGCTATCTGTCCGAGCCGGGTCGATAATTCCCGATCGCGGCCGGTAATCTCGTTAGGGAAACTTTTCCCCCGCGTAATTCCGCAACCTCCGCCTTCTCGGTCGCTAATTAGATTCGACGGTGTCTCGATTTTCTCAGAGGTTGCTGGAGCCGCTGAGAGACGGTTTTTTGCGTGCCTGGTAGCAGCCTCCGAGACCCTGAGTGTATAATTGGCGCGAAAGAATATCGGCTAGTTGGCAATGATACGATCAGGCGAATTTAATCGTGTTGAACTTTTCGCAGTCGTCGGAGAAGCATCACAGGGACAGGCCGGAACAGTCGTCGCCGATGAACGGACCCGTCGTATCTGCGGCGTCCGCGCTCAACCGGCTGGCCGCCAGCAACGGCGAGATCACCATTACCACGACCCACGGACCCGGCGGTGGCAACGGGATCAAATCCTCGCCGAACAGTTTGCACAGCCCGAAGGACGAGGAGGACGACCTGCTCAGCGACTCGCCAAGTAAGATCAATCGCATTTATCAAATAAAATGTATGCAAGTAGAAAAATCCTGGTAAATGATTTGGAAATCATAGGAATTGATATAACGTAGACCGAGATAGTCATAAATAGAAAATAGTGTCCATCGGAAAGCCGAGTGAAAAAAGCGCCTGCAATTGTCCGGCAATTGATTGAGAAATATTCGCGCAAAAACATAATCGCTTTTCCGCATGGAACCATATCGTCAACGAGTAAGATAAACCGCATTTATCGAATAAAGTGTATGCAAGGAGAAAAACCCAGGAGAATGATTTTGAAATCGTAGCGACTGATATAACGTAGACCTAGATTGTCATAAATAGAAAAATGTGTCCATGGGGAAGACGAGCGTAAAACATTCCTGCAATTGTCGTACGATTGATTGAGAAATATTCGGGCAAAAACGTCACCGCTTTTCCGGGTGGAGCCATATTGTCACCGAGTAAGATAAACCGCATTTATCGAATAAAATGTATGCAAGTAGAAAAATCTTGGAGAATGATTTGGAAATCATAGGAATTTGTATAACGTAGACCGAGATTGTCATAAATAGAAAAACGTGTCCATCGGAAAGTCGAGCAAAAAAAGCGCCTGCAATTGTCCGGCAATTGATTGAGAAATATTCGCGCAAAAACATAATCGCTTTTCCGCATGGAACCATATCGTCAACGAGTAAGATAAACCGCATTTATCGAATAAAATGTATGCAAGGAGAAAAACCCAGGAGAATGATTTTGAAATCATAGCGACTGATATAACGTAGACCTAGATTGTCATAAATAGAAAAAAATGTGTCCATGGGAAAGACGGGCGTAAAACATTTCTGCAATTGTCGTGCGATTGGATCACATCCAATGACAACCGGATCGTCATCGAGGCGTTAAACCTCGATACGATCATTACAAACGAGACAACCAACGCAAAAAGCGTCGATCCCTCTTTCTTTCTCTCTTTCTCTCGAGTTACCGTTTCAGGCGTCTCGGTTATTACAATCGACAGAGAGAGAGAGCGGTGACCCTACCTCTCGCTGTTTTGCACGGATGCAGCAGTCGTAAAGATTCCACTTTGGTCCATCGTTCGCGAAACGCTGCGCACATCAGAGCTTAAGCCCCCGCGCGGGAAGTCCCCCGATAATTCACAATCACCGCGAGAGATCGTTGTAGCTTATTCCGTCATTCCGATTGGATGGAATAATCGTCCATAACTCGGGAGCCTAAGGACGGTCGATGGCCCCGTTGCTCGGTGGACCGTTACTTGAACGTTTTTTTTTCCCCTTTTCATCCTCTTATTCTTTTTCTCCCAGTTTGTTCCGCGCTCCAAGTTGCCGACGAATACAAATAAACCTGCGCTCTTGTTGCTCCATTGGTATTCAAAAGCGCGTCTTGAATTCTTTATCGCCGTAATGGGAGTTCGAGTGTAGTTGCGCGCAAGCAGAGAGACCCGACAATTGTGCCGATCGAGATTGCCAAGCATGTGGGTACCTCTATGCCGCATTTGATGCGGAATTTCTACCGGCGAGACAGATTTACGAGGGAAATCGGCGCGGTCTTGCAGGCTTCTTTTCCACCGAAGTCGCATTTATATGTCGGCACGACGAGAAGCTGAAGATACATTTATTTACGTTGTTTTTTCTTTCCTCTGCAGACCAACTGACGATCAACGAAGCGACGAACAACGTCGTGGACGGCATCAACCTGGAAGAGATTAAGGATTTCGCGAAGGTATTTAAGCAGCGCCGACTGTCCCTGGGCCTGACGCAGACGCAGGTCGGCCAGGCTCTCAGCGTCACCGAGGGTCCCGCCTACAGTCAAAGCGCGATATGCCGGTGAGCAATGCAGATAAAATGAAAAAAAAAAAAAAAAAAAAAAAAATGTTAAGCAATGAAGCAACGTCTAGTGGATCACCGTAATGCGAAAAATTAGTGTGCCAGGTCACTGGAAGCCGCATGAGAAATGTAGCTCTCCGAACGAACAGACAAAAAGAGACGATACATTTCCTCGCAGTGTCTTGCGGGATGATCGATCAATCGGATCTAGTAGAATCGAGTTTGAATCAGATTTGAGATAAAAATCAGAACCAAGATGCTTCCCTTCTTCGGTCACTCGAGTGGAGAACAAAAAAACTTATTTGTGTGTTGCAAAGAAATGAAGGAGACGAAAAAGTAGTCTGAAGTGCCGATTCGAATCGACTGAGTTGACTTGAAAATACGATTCAGGCGATTATTTCCATCGTGATCGCATCCACTGCGGCGGTATTTACGATCGCGTCACAGGCCGAGTTATCCTGTTGCTGAATTTTCTCAGCACTTTCAGCGGCGAACATTGCGATGAACATTTGAGACGACGATAAAATTCCGCCGCGGTGAATCCGGTCGCAGTTGACGACAGACACGTCAGAGATTCTTATGTTTCGACTAACTTAAGCATTGGTGATTGTTTCCCCAGTGCCCTGGCTACCCAGATGTACTCTGTAGCTGCCTCGCAGGTTGCCTCTCAGCAGCAAGCTATGTACGTTCAACCCTCATGCTACTTAATTTATTCTAAAATTAAAGTTTAAAAAAAAAAACGGAGCAAGAAAAAAAAATTATCCAAAACCAATCCCTGCAGTTATACCCAAAATAAAAAAGAAAAAGAAAAAGAAAAAGGAACAAAAGAACAAAAGAACAAAAACTTAGCATTAATTCCTACACGTCGATGACCTTTGATGTCGCGTCCAGTCGATTTTCGGGATCGCAGACAGAGGACGTTACCGCGCATATACACGAGAGATACAGTAATGAGAATATGGAAAAATGCGCGTTCGACGTTCGAGACGGAAGAACTTCGTTCGCCGGTGTAAATCGCTTGCGTTGCGACGAGCAACGAGAGATCTCTCGCTCTGTTTCACATTCTTACTCTCATGTCTTACTTACGATGTACAATTTACTGAATTATGAAAAATACCTCTCCGTACCTCCAATCCGACCCGATTTTGGTTGGAACGCGATTTTGGGTATAGCTGCAGTATGATTTTCTTATTTAATCAATGGGTTTCCTCCAATCCTGTTCGCGTTGACGAACGCGACGAGGAGCGCACTCTTGAGATTAACTCTCTCTTTCTCTCTCTCTCTCAGTATCTCTACTATCTGTCTTTCTCTCTCTCTCTATATATATATACATATATATTTTTTATATATTATATTTGTCATCGAGCCAGGGCATTGGCAAGCTTGGGCATGGTGTCGCCAACACGCGAAAAATCTCTCGTTATCACTCGAACGTTGCGCATATTTTTCGGATCGCTGTGATTTTTTTTCGTCGCGCGTACCAAAAGGCGCGAGAATATCGCTTGTCAGACGCGCGGAGAATCTTTGACTCGTTATTACACGACACCAGCGTTGGCGCCATCATACGCGGTGATCACCAAACCTACACGCATGCACGCATTGTCAATGTCCTGTTACCGAGTCGAATTGCATGCCTCATATTAGTGCTCCTTATTATATTTTTAGTTGTTACTACTGTTGCATACTCGAGTCTCTCGTTAATCGAGCGAAAAAAAAAGGGTCTTGCGCAACTTCTTGACCGTCGAGTTGTCGGGCACGTTAAGAATACCATGATTATTCACTGTAGATTCGAGAAACTGGATATCACGCCGAAGAGCGCGCAGAAAATCAAGCCCGTTCTCGCGAGGTGGATGAAGGAGGCCGAGGAGAGGTGAGTTGACTTTCTGCGATCGTCGCCCGTCATTTGTCCCGACGTTCCAGGACTGCGTGGTGCAGTGGGACACCGGGGAAGAAAAAACCATTCAGTTTTACACACCCGGAGAAATCGTTCCGATGGAATCTATACGAAACAAAAAAAATTTCTTTCGAATGAAATTAAAATTTATTTGAACGAAATACATTTTATTTGGTCCATATAAATTTTAGTAGGCTGGCCATTGAATACATTTTTCACTTAGAAAATACAATTATTAAATAAATTATCCACTTAGAAGATAAAATTATTAAATAAATTATGTACTTAATGGCCGGCCTACTAGCATTTATTTGGATCAAATAAAATGTATTTCATTCAAATAAATATTATTTGTTTCAAATAGATCCCATCAGAGCGATTTCTCTGGGTGCATGTCGGAATTCGTAGATCCGCTCTGGAAAAAAAAAAATCTGAGGAGCTATACATCCCTGACATAAAATCTGTGGCGCTTCATTTTGCCCTCGTGAGGCCCCGGACTACGGTGGTCTGACTAGGGCCCGTCTTGGGCCTGATGTAAAGCTACAGATTTTCTACCAGGAACTTCGATGCAAGTCGGGCGCTGGCCAGACCCCGATTCGGGTCGGATCCCGATTTAACGCAGCTAATTTTCCAATGTTTTTCTTAAAATAATAACCCTTAAAATATCAATCTCACGCACGATCGTTAAGTTATATCGCCGAACGTACGCGGTGTCCCACTGTTCATTGTGAAACCCGAAAACTCGGTAAAAGCTGCTTCACGTGCCGAGAGGTCAGCAGCAACATGCTGCATTATCGATTGATACTCATTGAGCGAAATGTCGGCGCGGTGGTCGAGAGTCGATCGTCGCCGGCGTCAGCGGTAACGGCGAGGACGTTACGGCGGAAAGGGGGGAGGGTGGAGAGGAGGGGGGGGGGGAACGTCATCACGGGCCACCGGTACACACAGACTTATCGTATTTCGTGTGCGCGATTAATCCGTAATCATCTAACAGGATCTAGGCAATGTCCCGGCGAGGGCGAACAACCGAGAGCGTGCGAAAGCTCGCGTGCGTGCTAATTGGTAATTCGCTAATTGAATCCACCTGATTAATTGCGGAATCGCATCTAATAAATACGTGGAGGAGAGAGAGAGAGAGAGAGAGAGGGGCGGAGAGAATGTTAATTAGCGAGAGGAAAATAGTTACAGCGCGGGTGTCTGACCGCCGACCAATCGACTCGCGCGTATATCGCTTGGCTTTTATACTATCGGCCGCGATCGGCGGCGTCTTCGACGTAGCCATTGAACGCGCTTATAAAAAAACCTCCCCTACTCCACTCCCGCGTTCTTTAATGCGGGAGACGCGAATCTCCTCGCTCGGTCACGCCGGCCGCACCGATTATATCGGCTGATGCACAGAGCTGTAAATCCCTAAAGCTTTTAGAAATAAAGTTGACGGTGCAATTCGTTTTGTATGAATTAATTCATAATTGTAACGTGGAGTAATTATAATACATTTTCTTATCGATGTAAAGACTGTTTATTATGAATAAAATTTCACGGTAATCATTCTGAAAAAGTGGAGAAATGCGGATAATGCATTACGAATATAATGCAGGACCGTGCTGTTCCATTTTTTTCACGATTGCTCACAATTTTTTTATTGATAATGAGTTATCTATGTAGCTACTCAAAAGTTCACACGTCATTTGATTATCAACGCAGATTATTGTTATCAAATCGCACCTACACAACAAACCGTACTGTGACATTTATATCTTAAGGGGAGGGGGGTATGATCCTGAAACTTTTTTTCACATTTTTTTTTATTTTATTTTATGAGTCCACAACATCTCAAGAATTTTGTACCAAATTTTTAGAGCAATTGGAGCGAAACTAAAGGAGATATAGAATGTTAACTATCCGGGGCTCTTAGTCGCTCCGTATATAAGTATTCACTTTCCCACACTTCACGTTTTCAAAGTCGGTGACGGCTGCAGTCCAGGATCTATTGTACTGATCCTTTTCAAACTTGGTACACTCTTTCACTGCATAACTTATTTGTTTTTTACAATAACAAATTTGCCGATTTTTTAAGCGAAAATCGCGTTTTTCACGTTCCAGCGTTGCCAAAAATCGGAAAATAAAAGAAAAAAAAGTCGACAGCGTTACCTGGGGACAATCATAAACTAATAAAATCAATTTGATATGTTGATATCACATGATCGAGTGATGAGTTACTACCATCACCGCAAAACCACTTTTTTGGAGACGTCTCCGGAGATTTGCTGTCAACGGCTCAGTTTTTAATATTTTACGCTGAAATTTTCAGAAAATATTCTTGAGATCTTACTTCACAATACTGTAATCATTAAATTTAAAATACACTGCCCGTATCTCGTAAAAATTGGTTAAAAAAGGATCCCCGTGTGAATTTCTGAAACTTCACACTCGTGAAACTTCACACTCGGTGAAAAGTCGCACTTTCCTCCCTTGTAACGTAATGCGCTATTTTTTCACCGAATTAAGCATACCCCCTTTCAACTGTTGAGGATTCATAACTCTGCTCATGCGGCGTCACCGAATTTCAAGTGCGGACGATCTCACTGCTTGCCTGCCTGATATTCTATTTCCACGATCCTGCGGTGCAGGCACGGGAGGCTGAAAACGCATCGGTTAGATGGCTCGCACGGTGTCGGTCGAAGTAGACAGTCGTCGCGGGGAGGTGGGAGGTTATGACATGTAAATGTATTCAATGCTACCGGGGCGACAGTGGGAGGGGAGGGGGGGGGGGGGGAGGCGACCGCGAGAAATTCCGGCCCGATATCTTTGAATACCGAGCGAAATCCTTGTATATTGATTGATAGCTGAATATAGATTCGTCCGCGGACCGGAGACGCGAGAGGACTCGGTGCCACTGCAGTCGCGGAGCCGGCTAATTCGCGCCTCCGGGGCAATGTCGCAATGAGATTGAGTCCGAGTAGAATGGTCGCTGTGCTCCGTGTGTATCGATCATCGTGTACCGCGTTATCTGGACGCAGGAGCGACGGGGATGAAGAGCGAGGATATCGCCCGGGCGTTCGCGCGTAACGCGCCCGTTATAACGGTTCGAGATATACTTTTCGCCGAGACAATTACTCGTCTTGGGCACACGAGGCGTTAAAACTAAGTGTGACCGTGCGGCTCGCCTCGGTGTAATTATATAAATATATTTATATATATATATATATATATATACATATTTATTTATTTATATACATGCATAGATGTATATATAAATGTGTGTAATATATATATATATATATATATATGGAGGCGGCTGGGAGGCTGTGCTACGCGGAAAAATGAAAGCGGCTAGTTTATGCGGTGCACGTGCACGATTTATCTGCCCGAGTAATTAAACTGTGGACTAATTAAAATCAGGTTTCTGATGTACCCCTCGCCCGCTCAGCGCGCTCACTCTCTTTCCGTCTCGCTCTTTCTCTCTGTCTTGCTCTCTCTCTCTCTCTCTCTCTTTCTCTGTCTCTTTCATCCTCCTCCCACCGACGCCGCTGACACTACCATTTTCGCAACCGGGCAACGAGATCTGTCCTTTCTCCGAGCGCGGCGATCGCTTGATGCGTTTTTTTTTCTCAATCCGTTTTTTTAATCATTTTTTGCACTTCCTGGACTCTTTCGGAAGTCTACGGTGGACATTCTTTTATTCTCGGGAGCTTCTCTTTAGAGCCACTGGATTTACGTGTAATATTTTGGGTTAGGGAAATTAAGAAAATATCCTTGGATGAAAAACGCTTGGTACGTTCTTTTTCTCAATACGTTTTTTTTAATAATTTTTTTATGCTTCTTGGATTCTTTCGGGAGTCTACGGAGGATATACTTTTTTTTCGGGAGCTTTTATTTAGGGCCACCGGATTTAAGTTTAATATTTTGGATTAGCGATATTAACACAATATCCTTGGATGCTGATTCGTTTTTTTTATTTTGTTGCTTCCCTCGACGGTTCGTCATTCGGTGGGGTTAAATGAAAAACATAAATTCACGGTGACCAAACGTCCCGGTGCTCGGGGATCGGGAAATCCGACGCGGGTGATGGGGGAATAAAGTCTGTTTACCGTTCGCGTTTTGTCGGTGAGGTGTTTAAGCGCACCAGCGACGTTGATTATTCGGCACGTGAAGAGCGTCGAGCGCAGCCGGCGAGACAAGTCGCCAGAATTTGAGTGAGAGTAGTGCCCATGATTGCAGGTACAAAAGCGGGGCTAATCATCTGACGGAATTCATCGGTGTCGAGCCGAGCAAGAAGCGAAAACGACGGACGTCGTTCACGCCACAGGCCTTGGAATTACTGAACGCGCACTTCGACACGAATACTCATCCATCCGGTAAGCGATAATATTGATCTCGGCGGAAATATAAAATCTGCTCCATAAATTATTGACTTTTAACAATAATTAATCAGAGATGTCAAGCATTCGTTACTTTTAAATACACACGTTTTTTTCTTTACCCTATAATTTGTTTATTATTAAATGTTCAGTGAACGTGGCTTACACGTTATATAACTGAATATTTCAATTTTACGAAAAATCCTTAAACACACATTTTTGGCAATAAATTTCACGAAAAAAGATAATCAAAAGTAAATGTGACGAAGAAAAATAACGATCGCGACTTTCGTCGTTGCTCGTTTCTCGTCACATTTGCTTTTTACGATTTTTCGTATGAAATTTATTGCCAAAAATGCGTTTTAAAGATGTTGGAGCGCGAAGTATTCAATTCGCATAAATTCGAGAAAAGTGCGAGACAATTGCAAACACTTCACGATAGTCTGAAAAACTGAAAAAATTCAAGCACACTAAAGGTACCGAAAAGATTAATTTTGCATAATAGTAATTCCAAAATGTTAATAACAAATATTTCGTTGACCCAAGTTTTTCTTTGCATGAAAATGATTCCTTTATTTTTCTGTATACGTATGAATTTTTTCAGATTTTTATTTAATCTTTGAAATTTGTGTTTTTTTGTATGGAAAATATTTATAAATTTCAAAAATTAGATAAAATTCTGAAAAAATTCATACGTATACAGAAAAATAAAGAAATCATTTTCATGCAGAAAAAACTTGGGACAACGAAATATTTGTGAGACCATTTTTTTAATGAATTTTTTAATAACATTTTATAATTATTGTTATGCAAAATTAATCTTTTCAGTACCTTTAGTGTGCATGATTTTTTTCTGATTTTCAGACCATCGAGAAGCGTTTGCAATTCTCTCGCACTTTTCTCGAGTTTATGCGAATTAAATACTTCGCGCTCCTACATCCTTAAGGGTTTTACATTGAGTTAAAACCTTGAGTTATAAGACACGTAGGCCACGTTTATCAAACGTTTAACAATAAAACGAATTATAAGATAAATAAAAATAAGTGTGTGTTTAAATGTAACGAACGCTTGACATCTCTGTAATTAATTGATTAATCGATAACTAATCGACTAATTTTCGTGGTTGCAGGAAACGAGATCACGATACTGGCGCAGCAGTTGGGCTACGAGCGCGAGGTCATACGAATTTGGTTCTGCAACAAGAGACAAGCGCTGAAGAACACTGTGAAAATGATCACCGGAGTGAAAGGAACGGCGGTATAAACAAATTAACACTTCAAGACAATTAAAAAAATCACGACGCTACGAAGTTTAATAGACGGTCCGGATTCGGCACGAGTCGCGACAATCTTCAAAAATGCGTTCGCACCTGGTGACGTGTGGACGGAATTTACTCTCCGTTAGGATCACGATTCGACCGTGATCGAGCTGCGAAGGAAAATATTTGACGCAAATTGAGCGCAAGACGAAGATGCAAAGGACCAGTGCAAGAAAGTGTGTCGAACCGCTGATTCGGTTGCCTGATCGTGACTTTTTTTGCTGCGGCAAAGCTAAGCAGCCTCAACTAAAAAATCGAAAAAATACAAAATTCCTCGCGCGTTATATCCAAGGCCGTCCGAAGTGAAACGACGAAATATCAAGGGAGATGATAACACGACGCTCACCACGCACATTGTGATCGAAAACGTATACGCGTGTATTATCTGTAAATAGTTTTAATCTACATTGCTACTCGTGATTCGTATGTCTACATACTTACAATTATAAGAAGAGAGAGAGAGTGAGAGAGAGAGAGAGAGAGAGAGAGAGAGAGAGAGAGAGAGAGAGAGAGAGAAAGTTGGATGCAAAAATCGTGAGGGGGCGGAAAGGGACGATTATTATTATTTATTGAATAACTGTCGACTCTCGATTGACGCACACGTGGGAGAGCATTGAGCGGGAGTAAAGTGATATCGAGAAACGATGAGCATTCGATTGAGAAGAAAAAGAAAAAAGAAGGAAAGAAAAATATACGAAAAGAATAATCGGACTGAAAGTCGATGTTACGTCCGGCTACCAGTTCGTTCCATCGATTTGTAGTCTTCAGGCTCAAAGACTCTTTAGATTATCCAGATATTTAAGCCGTCAATGAAATTGAATAATAAGTAACTCGCAATAACCTCTTCTTTGAAAGTACGAACGAATGTAGAGACCTTCTCCCCGTGCTCACTAAACTATATCTAATCTCTGTAAGGAAACGTAGCTGATGATTGCAAAAGAAGAAGAAGAAGAAGAAGAAGACATGATGAGAACATAATAGATTCCCGAATGCTAGTCCGCATTACTCTGCCATATGAAAACGTACGCATTTTGTGTCTGAAATTTCCACTCATCGCGGCGAGACCGCAGCCGTTTACATTCGGAACATTGGACCCATCATCGAGGGAATTAATCGGGGTTTAACATACAAAACGTAAACGTGAAACACTCTTGGAACGATGGTATTTACTGGTAAACGCTGACAAGTATTCTCTAGTACTTCGCGCACGTAGCCTCGCATAATATATAAACTACCCGTTTCAAATACAGCAAAAGATAAATAAAAAACCAGTTTCGTATAATATCTGTCATTGCAACTCCTATAAATTCGAGATGCATGCCGCAGTTATATACCACGAGGGATGAAAAAATAATAAATAAAAATACCTAAAACAAAGTACCGCATAGTTGCTACCGCGATGCGATTAGCCTGTATATATTAACAAACAAGAAAACTTTGACATTGTAATATTGAGGTATCTTTTAATATAATATATACATATATAAATAGCTAAAAAAAACTAGCTAGACTCATGCAAAGAAAATTTACATGGTTGAGAATAAATTTTGTGAATGCGCATGCAAATGTAGTCGAAGTTCACTTTAACGCAAGATCGAACACTTCGACGAAGATCATGAAAAATATGTACAATAAAGAGAAACGCGAGAGCGAGAGGGAGAGAGAAATCGAAAGAGAAAGAGAGAGAGAGAGAGAGAGAGAGCGACAGAGAGAGACAGAGACGATATTCAAAATTCAAAATTTTGATCCAAATCACGTCGAGACGTATGTTGTCCTTTTGATAATGAAGAAAAAAAAATGTTTGTACAGAGATATTCCGGTTATTAAATTTTGTTATGAAACAGAGAGAAGAGAAAGAGAAAAAAAAACAGAGAAACAAAGAAAAATTGTAGAGATCATGTGTATTTTCTTCGTGACAATTATATCTAGTGGTTTATTATGAGAATATCAACGTGAGTATTATAAAGCAAACAAAAAATGTGAATTGTATTCGTGAGTGTCATATTTCTAAGGAAGATAGATCCACGGGCTAATGTTTCGTGGCAGTTCCCAGCTAAATTTCACCAGACTGACGGGAACACAAGATTTTATTCCGAATAAACCGATCGAAATTGTCCGTTACGACAGCCTGACAAATCGTTATATATTAATATATATACGCATATATATATAAATAGTATACATCCGCCAACTTCCGAACAACACAGAGGAAACTGTTTCTGAAACATTGCCCAGCGAAACCAAGGTTCCTACTACGTTTTATAAAATGTAATAACTAACTTTACTGCGAAATTTGTGAATGTAAATACGTCTCGCAAGTTGAGCTAGTATTTACAATACAATCAGCAATTTAATGACGCTAGGAAGCAAGTGAAAAAAAAAACAAGAACACGAAGATAGATTTAACAACCGATATAAAGATCAACTAACTCGTAGAGCGAAGAGACGGACGGAGAGAGAGTGAGAGAGAGAGAGAGAGAGAGAGAGAGAGAGAGAGGAAGTCGCGAGTATTCAGGAATTTAGAGACGAACGGAGGAACAGGAAAATACGCTGAACGAGCGCAAGAAAATCTTGCCTCGTTAGAGCGCCGAGATACTCGATTTCAGCGTCCAGTTTGCAAATGAATTCGACAGAGCTCGAGACCACTGCGACCGAGTTTGACGGTCGGCAAATTCAGCACATAAGTATACAATTAACATAATGCCATAGTTAATAGATTGGATGTTAGCGCCTAGAAACGATGTAACATTAATGCTACGTATTTAATGAAAAAAATGAAGTTAGCAGTTAAGCGAATACCTGTGTAAAATCTAGTAGGTGTCCACAAGAATAAAATAAAAACTTATATTGTGGTACAAATCCTACATAACAACGTCTTGTCTCAATTAATCGAACCTTCCAAACGCACTGAACAACTGAGTCACGTCACTTTTGTATTTCGGTTCGAGTCACGAGTCACGTGGTGCCACAAGTTCGAAATCCGGCTTCTCGTCGGTGACGATCTTCTTGATTCTCCCGGTAAACTCTATGACGCAGTATCCAGCGAGACCGAAGCAGAGTAATCCCATCAAGATATAGAGCTTAATGTAAGTACACAGATAAGGGCTGTACGCGTACGCGACTACTGAGCCCGTTGCTTCCCACAGTCGGAAATTGGAGTACGCGGCCTCTTCCATGCCAGGGAACAGGAGTCCGCTCAAGGCTGTAAGAGAAAAACAAGGGTTTCTTCATTATCGATGATCGGTAACTTAAAATTCTCTATCTCGTCGTTACGGAGTATGCGAGAACTAGAGGGTAAACGTGGGTCACTTTCATTCTACGCCGTATTTTCTACATTGGCAGCGATAAGTGACTTGTGGCTCTATCATTCTGGCTGTCGGTAAGGTAGATGGCTATAATATCAACAGTCAATAATGATAAGTTTTTCAATATACAAGAACATCTAATACCGGCAGCTGCTCCAGCCAAATTTGATGTCGCGTTGTCGGTAAAATCTATCAGCTAGTTTTTCAGAAGGTAGTGTCTTTTTTATATCGTCCGTACGGGTTTCACGAAGTTACTATGAGATAGCGACACAATTGGAATTTTCTACGGTTTCGCTCTGCCAAACTTCACAGACGCGTACTGCAGAATCTCACGAAACGAGTCCCGAGGCACATTCCCAAATTGGTAAAGTTTTCGTCTTGCTTTCAGCCACACAACTCACCGTTAACTTGAACAAGCCATATCGCGTCGCATATGCCCCAGAATCCAGACATCAGGAAGAATATGAGGCCCTGCTCCGGCGTCGGTTTCCAGAACAGCAGGGTGATCATGACCGTTAAGTGCAACAGAAATGCGAACATCATGACGGGAACTCGTCCCGTGATTTTCACGACCGAACCGGTCGTCAGGGCGGCTATGGCATTGGCGACCCCGTAACATATCATGACGTATCCGATGTTGCTGATGCCCCAGGCGCACGAGACGAATGACTGCGGACATGTTTACGAATGTTTACCAATGTTATCCGGCGTTAAAACCAAAGCATGGCAAAATATGGGGAAAGTATGGTGAGCGTTGTGTTTTCCTTTCACATGAAGACGTTTCCCAGACTGTATGCAATTCGAAATCGAGATACGGTACGCCGAACTTGTCTTATGCGTATGTCACATAGTTACCGCATTGTAGTCAGCAAACAGGAAAGCCTGTTCCGCCCCAATAAACATGGTTATGGGCAAGATCAGCAACTGGCTCTTCTCCTTCAGCAGTTTCAACGTCACCGCCAGCAGTTTCAGTCCCGTTCGCCCGCTTGCCGAGCCCGTCCTGCCTCTGTCGTATCTGAGCAAAGGGTTCAACAAGTGGCTTTTACAATTCGGCTCGCGGGATCGAATTTCTAATCCTAACTCTTAATCCAAGATGAAACTTCACACGGGACTCGTTTTTCTTTCTTAGTTTCCAAGTTAGATCAATGCCTAAACAAGAAAATGAAGATCCATATGAAGTTCAAGCTTGATTCTGAACTTAGGACTATACAATCTAGACTCTCCACGTCCTTATCCGATATCGCCGCTGCCGTCAAAGGCGCATAACGTCATTTGTCGAATGTTTTTCGTGTCTCCGGGGAAATTTTACGTTCCAGACATTCCATTAACTGTTATACCGCAATACACGCAATACTTTCATTTTTATCGCCCATACCAGACACCGCTGTCTCCAGGCTCAGTGCCGGGGCATAGTTCACCTCCTGTCGTCGTTTCTCAAACAAGAATTCTATGGAAGGCCGAGTGACTGCGACGCTGGGCACCATCCGCGAATATCGGGATATTGAAGTATGGGCTCTTGTGCAATAGATGGGCGACTACTTAATGGATAATTCCACGAGCGTCAGAATTGCCCAGCGGCACGGTGCATTCTATGACCCGAAGAGGCAATGAGGCCAAATTGCCGATCGTTATGTGCGTTTATCGGTTGAGAGCTGTCTCGCGTTTTAGAGTCTACACTCATATCAACCTCTTGGAAATCCGTAACTCAGTTAAGCTGTACACATTCGTACTGGGGTGATTGCTTCCCATCAGGAACTAGGAACAGGATCGCCGGTATTGGATTCTGGCACGTAAGAAGATAAAACTTTTGTTGTTGTTCTTGATAAATCGCGACTTACCGCGATAAAGAATCAACCCCAAACGCCACGATCAGGCAGGCTGCTATCATGCAGATCAGATAAATTCCGGATATCAGATGAATCCGCTCCTGGGCCGGCGGGTGCAGATTCGGATTTTCCGCCTCGGTCGCCGAGACCCCGCAGAAATTGGACCCGCACACCTCGGCGACTATGGAGCTGTTCAGCGTGACATTTGCAGCCACGACGTCCATGCCGTAGGATAGAACTGTGAATCGATGGGAGATAACGTCGAGGGTGTGACGATGTATTTAGCAATTCATAGAGCCGTTTGTCAAACGTGGAACAGACGCGTTAGACGCCTTTTTATCACCGCACACTTATATCGTTTTGTCATTGCTGACCTTACACGCCCACGTGGGAATACGTAATTTTCGCCTTGGCGGGAATACGTTAAGTGTTCGCCTTAGCTATGTAATGACTTTGTTGTGATACATAGTTCAGCGTTGATTTAATGATTCTCGCGTCATAAATTCAATTGATTGTCTGTCATATCGGTTCTTGCAGTCTGGGTATTAAATAGACGGTCTATACTGTTAAAAATATGTGGTATGTGTTTCCATTCCAGACAAAGGAAGCTCTTTTACATAAAGAGGGATTTGAAATTGTATACCTAAGTGAGACACAAAATCAAAGTAATTTTGAATAAATCTTATGATAAATAGGGTGTTTGACATACACATTTGAAATTTTACTAGACTATTCTTCTACATTTAATATATTAGCAGAAGAACTAAATTTCGAGCAATGTAGATTTGCAAACATTTTTAACAGTCTATTTACCCGCCGATGAGATGAGGTTTCCCCAGACCTGGGCCATCTGATAGAACATGAAGAAGACCCCGAAGAATCTCGTGACCAGAACGTCAGCGCCGAGATCGGAAATGGTGGAATACGCCTCGGCCACGACGGTTAAGTAGGTGCATTTCGCGCACCACAAGGGGCCACCGCCGAGGCCGACGAACAGTCCGGCGGGTATCATGGTGTAGAATTTTGGGTAGAATTGTGCGGCGATGAACGGCATGTAGGCGATGAACGTCAGCGATATCGTCCATTTGCATCCCAGCCAGCTGTAAAAAAATCACATCTTTGTAAAACGACAAAATTGTATCCTTGCCGAAACCCTCAACATAAATTATCCACAGCGTTCACAATCTTCCTCAGCTACGTAAAAAATGACATTCTGAACAGCGGAATTTGGTCTGGCTTGTCCGGCCCTGTTAAATGATACACGACAGAGGACACTCGCCTTATCATCAGGACCGGCAGGAAGATATTGCTGAATATGAGGCTTCCGTATATCGAAGCCAGAGTAAACGTGCCCAGGGACTCGTCGGCGTTCACCGAGCTCTGCAGGTTGCTCGCGCCCATAAACGCCGTAAAGTGGACCATGAACGCCAGTCCGATCATCAGGATGTTCTTCATTATCCGCCATCTCTCCGACGGCTCGAACGTGGTACCACCTGTTGACACCGAGACGAATTGTCCGGCGGTGTCTCCCTTTCCCGCGGTCATCTTCCTGCCGGGGGTTGAAGCTTCCACCGCTCGATAAAATCTTCTCCAGGAAATTCCACAGGCTCCAGTTCAATCCCAGCGATTGTCCAGGCTAGTTTTGGCCTTTGCAGACTTGCAAGGCGAAGCTGCCAAATTCAGGACTATGATAATTTTTGCACCGGGGCGCAAAAGACATTTGCGAAAAATTGAATGTCAATTCCACGCCATTTCTCGACAACTCCACACAAACAATTATCCCCAATTTGTTTAACGAGGCATAAAACCAGCTTCGAACATGTTTGTCATCTATCGCATGTTCCAGTGAGCATCGACGTATCGTGCATTTCCACGGCCGTGTCTTACTAGTGGAGACAATCGTCGGCCTGTCCGAGCTAATGACGCAATCACGCTGGTGCAATGGCTGGACGAGTCCCGCGGCCACAAGCCAACAGCGCCGGAATAACTAGTTCTGCAACTCCGCCCGTTCGCATCTCACGGAAATTGTCGTACCGGCCCCGTGGAGCGCTCGCGGATTTATCTGCAACACAGAAGAACCTGCTTGAGCGTCTTATCCAACAGATAATACGTACAATTGATCGACGCTTTTGAATGACGTCTTCCTCATGTGTTCCACGTACACTCGACCCATTAAAAAAAAGGCAAATGTTTATACATTCTGTTGCTCATTGAGATTCTTGACATGCGATACAACAGAAAAGTTTCCGCCAGAAGCGAAAACTGTCTGTGACAAATTAATTAACACTGCCTGTTGTCGCTTGAAATAAAAACAAGGCAAAAACTATTAAAATTCGTAGCATTTAAGAAGCTCGTAATGGCGAAAAACCGCATCGTGGTCGTTGTCAAATAGAAAACAGAATCTTCTGTGAACTCCTAAGACGATGAGATTTTTGTAGTACTGTTTCATCAAAGTTAAAATATTGCAAATGTAATTTCGAAAATACTGAAATTTTGTATTTTTGTCGCGTTTATCTACAATAAAAAATCGCATTGCTTTGGTGCTTCACAAAAACGTTCATGTTCTATTGAACTACGAAAACATTGTGCGGCTTGGCGCTACGAGCTTTTTGAAAATTTCGAAGTTCGGATTTTAATAAAAACACACTTGCTTTTTTTTAACAGGTTATGCATGACATTCATCTGTGTGAGTGCGACTAATGCGTTAATATTATTAATTATTAGGTCGTTATCTCGTTTCCCGCGTTGAGGGACGAGTCACACCGTTGATGGAATTGAAGCCGGTCATTACTGCATTACGAGCATATTTGAAACGAAGCCGGGGATAACGCTCGGTCGAGCGCAATATTTCATTAATGAGCCATTAGCAGTGGCCCTGCATTCAGAGCAAATGAACGGGGAACGTGTAAATGAAACTTCATAACACGACCCTTATGTATTTAATTCCGCGGGCAAACGACGCAAAAACACGCGTTTTCTAGGGAAACCCGGGGTCGACATGCGACGGTCGTTAATGCATGCGAGGAGTAATAAAAACACAATATCATCCAACAATAATTTTTTTACTTTATTTTGAAAATTCCGAGTGGAGATTGGACAATTATAGTAAAAAACATCCCAGCAATAGTAATAATTGATTATTGTAGTAACTAGTATGGCAATAATTCATTGTTGTAAATATAGTTGATACTGTGATAACTAATTATTACAGTAACTAATATTCTAATAATGAATTATTGCCATAACTACAATCGTAATAATGAGCTATTTCACTGACTAATCACGATTCATTACACAAGTTCCGTCGGCGAGACATTAAGCCATAGGCGACGAATTACAATTATCGTGCCACCGCATCCCGTGATGTCCAGGAGCAAACGGAACCCGTGCTAATGATTGCCATGCAATTAACGTCATCGATGACGTGTTTATCTGTCGGCGGAAACCTGCGCACCGCGACGGGCAGCATTGTAGTCGAGTGATTTAATTGTACATATCAATATAAAAACAGTATATATTCTCACGTATTTAATTACTTTCTTGCGTCACACCGCGCGTCTGGTTACTGAAAAACTGCGAGGCCACCATAAATCATAAACAAATGGCCGACGAGTTACCCTCCGGTGATTGTCCGTATCGGGAATGAGGCATAAACTCAATTTGCCCCGATGATAAAGGGTTTATTGTCAATCAGTGCGCGCAACGCTTCGATCCGCGCACATCGCGCGCACACAACGAGTTTGCTCGGGAATTCAATGAGCTGAAACTCCGGGACGAAATTGCGTCACGCCGACGTCGTCATTGCTCTCGGTGAAGGGCAAAAATGTTGAATTCACGAATCCGCGTTTCGGCGTCGACGGACTGTCGCGCTTTTTTGGTCAGGTATCCTCAGATATCGACGGGGCGACTTTATCTGAAATATAGTCGAAAAAACGCGAAACACTGTGACGCGTGTGACGCGCATCAACGGAAAATAGGAAATTTCTCTGACGCGATATTTCAGTTCTTTGATGATTTTATATGGTGATATGCCGGCCAATAGCGGCGAGAGCACTACACGAGGCAGCTTTGATGAGCACAGCGGAATTTACACGTGTCCTGGTCGCTGACCCTACATCGGATATTGACAAGGCACCACGATTAACATATCAAATGGATTTTGCCCCAGTGAAACATTTGTAGCGTTAAATCCGGACCAAGTACAATCAGAGACATCGTTCTGGTGGGATCTATTCGAAACAAAATTTATTTCAATGGAATAAAAATTTGTTTGAATGAAATAGACGTTTTTTGAATGAAATAAAAGTTTTTTTGAATGAAGTAAAAATTTATTTGATCCAAATAAATCATATTAGGCCGGCCATTAAATAAATTAATCTACTTAATGGCCGGCCTCATCGGATTTATTTGGATAGGTGCCGTCAGAACGATTTCTGTGGGTGTAAGTCTCGCTTTTGAGGCCCCTCGCTTCAGAGCCACTTAACCCTGATCAGGGCCTGACCAGGGCCGAATGTAACACCGCAGATTTTCTACCAGGTGATCACCGATAATTCAGATGGTGATAAAAACATCCAAAGAAAAACTGTTTTTTTTTTTTTTCAGTAATTTTTTCGAACTTGTACCGTCTATTATCAGGCAGATTCTCGAATGTCAGGGATTTCCAGCCTCGACACGTGTCGGCATGTACATATTTTCCATGCACGATATTTATCGCACAACACTCGAAGTCGTTTTCCACGGGAATCAGTAATTCTTACAGCTAATCAACTCGCCGCGGGTACGCGACTCCGATTGCATCAAGGATTAATAACCGTTGTGCGTTCGCATGCGCTGCGACGCGAGCTGCGCTCGCGGCCTTGGAAACATATCACTCCGGCTCCTTTCACGCGCAACTTGCGCCCGGTCGGTGCCGCGTGCCTTTCTAAAATTCGCGCCCAAACCAGCGCGGCGCGAGTAATTCAATTGCGCCGCGAATCATTTCGGCGCTGTATTAATATTTTCCGCGTGGCGTCGCGTCGAGCTGTTGACTATCACAAAAGGGACGGACCCGAGTTTATTTCGCACGAGAGGATAAATGAATTTCCGAATCGGATTTCACGAATTGACATTGTAATCGCGAGGGAAAACCGCTTTATATGAACGAAGCCGCCGCCGTGGACCACCGCAAGTGAATTGCGGGTTTCATATTGCAACACTACCGTATTAACGTAACTGCATTTTCGTAATAAGGAAAACTGCCGGTGGAAAAAATCAGGAATTGCCGCGGGAGTCGACTGCACTGACGGGACACACCGGACTAACCTACTGGTGATGTGGCGAGAAATATTTTTACCGGCGATTCGGGAAGAGATGACTTCGGTTGTTGTTTTCAACGTGGAAAATCACGAACTGCCATGTGCGTCAATCGCACTGACGGGATACACTGATGAGTTAAGGATGTAGGAGCGCGAAGTGTTCAGTTCGCATAAATTTGAGAAAAGTGCGAGAGAATCGCAAACACTTCTCGATGGTCTGAAAATCTGAAAAAAATGTATGCATACTAGAGGTACTGAAAAGATTAATTTTGCATAATGAAAGTTCCAAAATGTTAATAAGAAATTCATTAAAAAAATTGTTTTATAAATATTTCGTTGACCCAAGGTTTTTTTTAATGATTGCATGATTTCTTTATTTTTCTGTATACGTATGATTTTTTTCAGATTCTTATCTAATCTTTGAAATTTGTGTTTTTTTAATGAAAAATATGTACAAATGTCAAAGATTAGATAAAAATCGTAAAAAAAATCATACGTATACAGAAAAATAAAATAATCATTTTCATGCAAAAAAACGTGGGTCAACGAAATATTTGTTAAACAATTTTTATTAATCAGTTTGTTAATAAAATGTTGTAATTATTATTATGCATAATGAATCTTTTCAGTACCTTTAGTGTGCATGAAATTTTTCAGATTTTCAGACCATCGGAAAATGTTTGCAATTCTCTCGCACTTTTCTCGAATTTATGCGAATTGTATGCTTCGCGCTCCTACATCCTTAATCTGGTGGTAAGGCAAGACACACACCGGCGACTCGGGAAGGGACGACTTCCATTGTTTCGAACGCATCCAACGCCGTGCATGGATCAAGTGCTAAATCAATCCTGACTTCGACGGTTATTCGTGTTTTACACATTACTCATACTTTTACGACGAAAAAAACCGACAGACATGACTGTTCATCTCACGTATTCTCTGGGAGGCTGGAGCGAAAATCATTGGGATGTTAATGCGCCGCAGTCGACGCTGTACTGACTGGCGTGGCTGAAACAACGTCGAACTGCATTGTAACAACGAAATTACATTTTTGCAATAATTACTATGAGAGTCTTGACTAGGTATGGAAACGAGTCGAATAAAATATGTGTTGAATATTTTCTTTTAAATAATGATTATGGATTGTTCAACGCCGAAGAATCTTTTTTTTTATTAATACTAATCAGTCGCATATTTGGAATTGAAACAAAAATGATCAATACCAACAGACACCGTAGTGCTATGAAATAATAATTGCGATTGTCTTTCTTAATGAATAAATAAATAATCAAATAAATCTTGAGATGATCTGACCTGAATTTGCCTCATCCGACTTTTACACTTCTCCGGTACTTGCCGATTCCATGGGGCGTAAGAAAAGCGCTTAAAACTTCGAGTGACCGCATGATAATTATTACGAACGGCTCACAGGGCTCCACGCGGAATTTGTAATTATTCGAGCGCGCGTGTTGCAAATGCAAGTGGCGAATCGCAGCGGAGTGTATAATAAATTACGCCGCGGTTGAGATATTCGAGAAACACTTCTTCGGTGCGGCCGAAGTTTCCCTTTAAAGCGGATGATCGACTCCGCGAAATGTTATGACGCTACTGAGACGCTACAAAGTAAAAATGTCACCATCGAGACTCGAGACGTGCGCGTGACGACAGTAAAATCAACGAAAAAATACAAAAAATAACACAACGGCCATATAACGCGTGACGTGTTTGATTTATATTTTGTCAATTAAATGGAATTTATGTGATGATAACGTCGAGACGTCGCTCTGCGCCCGTTGATATCTGTTGACACGCCGCGGGACTTTAAATCTTATTCTCACCAAACATCACGATTCTTACACGTTAATGAAAAAAAAAATTTGATTTTTTTTTTAAGAGAACATGAATCCCGACCAACGTCCAATAACCAGTAATAATCACTCGCAGTCCTGAAAGCTACCTAGAAAAGTTACTTCTACCTTTCATCTATTGATTAATCAAACGAATAATCGATGATCGATAGACAGGACGGCGACTCGACTCTCGCAGTCTTTTAGGGGAATTAAAAAGTACGAAAACTTCGTTGCTTCGTCAGACCGATCGATCAACATCAAGACGCTGCTGTCGCCTATCTGCTCACTGATGTTTTTTTTTTACTTTATAATTACTACTCGAGTTTTCTTACAGAAATTATTAATAAACAAATTGGGTATATAAAAATTGTGAAAAAATGAAATAATTATTCGCATTTCATAGTCGGAACATTTTTTTTCGTCATTATGTGTGAAAATCTCCCGACTGTGATATGCGAATAGTTATTTCATTATTTCACAATTTCTATTTACGCAATTTGTTTATTAATAAAGCTTCTTTTTCAGTCGGGAGTTTATTTTTATTTTTGTTTTATCCTTTTTCACACTAGAACTCATGAGTGGGATGCGGCGGGACCCCATGCGACCACGCGAATTTACGTACATTGTGAAAACAAGTCATGGGTTCTAGGGTTAAAGTTATTCAAAGGCTCTGCAATGTGCGCTGTGAAGTGAGTTACAGAATACGCTACAATCGCGGCCATCTTGCGATATTTCGATATATTCAAGTAGGCTATTTGCAACATTAATTTATCCATGCTAATGGACAACTTATCAGCTCAATTTATGGAAAAAGACATTGGGGCGCTAGTCATAGAATCGACGTACAAAATCAGGTTAAGTATTTTTTTACCCTTTTCGAGAACATTAGCGACAAATGAATCGTTCAAATCAGCGTCAGCACCTCGGCTGGCCTTAGTTTGAACCAATCGACGACATGCCATGTTAGGCTAGGCTCACACGTACGTATACAGTAGTTGTAAGAATGTAGTGGTTACGAATTGGCAATTTTACAACTTTTTTCAAAGATATAGATCTCCGCGGAGGCACGATGGATCTCAACAATCCATAGACTTATGGCAAACCTCTCAGCCATAGAAGCTTCGTACCAAAATTTGTCAAGACATTTTTTGTCGTCTTGCCAAACATGCATGTCGACGATTCGAGGTGAGATCTTTCGATTGTCGTAAAACGAATAACTCCCGTTTTTTGCAAAGGGACAGTCAAGAGTTAAGAATAAGTGTTTTCGAACTTCTTTCGAAATTGTCACTTCACTAAAATCGAGGTTACATTTCTTTCGATCGATCGAACCTCGATTTACTTTCTTTGTCTGAGAGAAAACTCAATAACGTAGAGGTCTGTCGCAAGATGTATGACGATATCTTGATATCTACATTTTTCACCGAATTTTAAAGCCGAACCCTCAAAGATTGTACATTTTTCCTTTGCGTTTTTTACGAAAAAATGTTCGATTTCGTAAAGCTTGAAAAGCCCGAAAAGCAGAAAACGTGACGAGAAAAACGCGAAACGTTTTTTTTTCTCTTAACAATATAGGCCCATAAGCGCGCCCGAAGATCCTTTCCGAAATAACCTTCACTTCGCATGCCCGAGAAGTGTCAAAATAGAATAACGCGACTGAAACTGTTGATTGGTTAGCAACGAGTTGCAGGCAACCTGACACCTAATCAAAGAACGAACAACCCCGCAATATAATACTTATATCGAAAATACGGAATATTTAACCCACTGTTTTTTTTTTAAGACGGATGATAAATTCCGGAACATTCTTGAAGTTAAATGAATTATTTTACGCTGTATTAGCGGAATCGATTCAGCAATCTTTGATCTACGGAGGCAGAGCAAATTTCGTCCCGGAGTCACAGTCCCCGTCCGACTTATATCGTCGTTCGCTCGGTCCACGGGATACACGACCGGAAATTCACTTACCGCGCCACGAGTAGACGTTTAAGGAGCGTTATGCGCCTGAATTACGAAACTTCCGAGAGCATCGGGAGCGACGAATCGGACAACGTGAATTGACACGCACTCGGCCCGATCGCATGTGTCAAACGTCACCTCGATTGCGATACACCGCTCGAAGGGAATGGAGCTCGGTTCGAAGGTCACTCTAAATGTCGAGATGAATAATGTACCTGCGGAGAAATTGCTGCCGGAGCGGAGAAAAATCGTGATCGACCCAGCCCCGACCGACCGGGACTTGGCTGCTCTCGAAACGTTTCGCGTCAAGATTTACCGATCATACTCTACCCCGGCGAAGCTTCGGGGAAGTTCGAACGACGTGACGTTATTATTGAATGGGATTTAGTTTTAACGGTGACATGTGAGATACGTAACCGCGGCCCAATTATTTTTATTCATCGCTATTGAGTTAAGAATTAAAGAAAAAAAAAAAAAAAAAAAACACTTTAAAACATCGCAATCAATTTTTTTCGTATGAAGTTCGTCGCCTTCGCAAGCCGAATAATTAAATCCACTTTCCAATCGATAATTTCAGTAAACTTACCGGCCAATACAAAAAGTGCCAATCCCACTATTTTCACTCTACACAAAATTCCAATTTTCAATTTCACCACCCCGGAAAGAAGACGAAAATTCGTTACATCGATCCGTAACCACCAGCCGGGTAGGCAACTCTACCACGTGCTGAGAGGCAAATGTGACTGGCAACCGCGATGAATGGACAAACGAACTTCCACTCAATTCCCCACTGCTTGATCGCGCTGTCTCTTTTTACTCTCTTCGATACCGCCGTTCATCGCGCGATAAGTGTGCGGCTGATATTGTCTATTAGACTCGCCACACCTGTCGCATTAGTTTGACTTAAGAAGATTATATCGTATTCTCGCTCGATAAGACGGCAAATTTAATAACGGACGATTGTAATTTATATCTTCGTTTGGATTAATCTCAAGTGTAATCTGTCCTCGATTGTGTACATAATAATAGTATCAATCTATACAGATCGCGAGGTCATTTTAATACCATTCGAATTGTTTTCTTAGGACAGACATTTTTTTCGGACTCGGACTACCGAAACCGTTCTCTTCACACTGTTGTTATCAGCTCGGTTATCATTGTTGTGAATGTAATAACTTCGAAAATCCGTCGCCGTGTGTCGTAGCGAAATAAAAACACGTGATCCATTAGTATTATTAAGCTATTATTAAAGTCCTCGGGGCAAAAACGCCGGCTAGTGCGAGAAACTTTCTTCATTAGCTGCCTCGCGAGAAAAACTTGGAAGGTCTCACGGTCTGCCCTTCGTTGACGCGCAAGCTTTTCAAGGGAAAATTTTACTGCGGAAAAAATATTCGTGTGCTTTGCTTCTCCTGTCGCGTGTTTCTCTCTCACTCTCTGTGTCCCTCTCCCTCTCTCTCTCTCTCTCTCTCTCTGCCAAACTGAAAATAAATTTAACGTCATATCTGGATTGCGGTAAAAAGTTCACGTACAGTTTCCTATCCATCTCGAATACCGAGGGAAAAATGCGCACAATCGTTTTAACAACGGTTTGTTTTACTATTTACAAACTTTTTGCGGGAAAAAATGTTTGCCGCGTGGGCAACATATTTTCAATTTTTAACTTCGCGTTTTATCGATTTCCATTTTTTTCGTATTAGGTTTGCTTGGCGTTTGATTAAAATTGAGGGTAAAAGATTGGTAGTAAATTTTACGATAGCCACGATTTATCGTTTTATGTTTTGGAAACGTGTGTTGTCGGCACCATCGGTATGTTGAATCGAGAGCCCTGTATGTAAACAGTGTTACTGTAAAACATATAGGACCTTTCGTTGCACATGTCCATTTAAGGTAGTACGGCGTAGGTCGCGTGGACTTGATAGCCGAGGTCACGCGTGACAGAAGGCATACGCAGTGTGTGCAGATAACACGAGCGGCGTGCGCGATTTGCAACGAGCGACAGGACTGGATGATGAAGAAATTTAACTTTCACTCGCGATACTGCAGAAGCTGGTAGAAAAAAATCAGCTTCAATCTTAACTCACCGATACTGAAGGTTTTTATTGCTTAAAACTTTCTTAAAAATGACATTTACTATGTCACGTCCCGTGGGGATTTGACGGATAAATGTACGAGCATGACAAATTTACATGAAGGAGTTTCTAACATTTAGCTCGGAATGTGCCGAGCAGGAATTAGAAACGGATGAAGCTATCGCAATAGGAAGGGAATAGGTCGACTGATTGGCTAAATTAATGATTTTTATGATAAATCAACGTTTATAAAATGTAGTGTAGCGTTTTACGACGAGAATTGGGCGTGTTAGGCGTTGGTGTAGAGGAATATGAGCGTGCAGTCAGTATGGCACCATTCTCAAAATCAAGTTGGGTAGGATGTGACTGAGCAGTCTCAGCAGCTCCTTCTTCGCTGATACAGAAGGATATGAGCGAGCAGTCTGGGCTGCTCCTTTTTCACTTAGGAGTGATTTCGTGTGTATTTTTATAGTAAAAATGTTGTGAGTATGATCATTGAATGAGTTTAAAAGAATAATACTCGTTTGTTTAACATTAATTAAAAAAAAACACAAATGTATTCAGTAAAAAGGATAATTGGAGAAGCCTGACAAAGTTGAGACAAAATGTAAGTTCACTGGAAGTACTCAAAGGTTCGACAGACGGTGTTTCAGATCATACCACTTCCGGGATATCCGCGGGCATGATTTCCAAAATCCTTTTGGGCCAAAATATCGGTGAGAAGGGTGCACGAGTAACGACCTGTAAGCGCGTCGTCACAGCACTAGCCGAGAAATTGAAAACGTTGAATACCCCCTAACATAACGTGACCTATATTTGCAAAGTAGAACCTTGCAAATTGCTTCCTCAGTATTTTACACTTGTAACGAAGCTTCCTCTAGGAAGAAGCCAAAATTTATCGTCATACTTCCTCATGGCGGTTGCTTCGTTAAAAGTGTAAAATACTGAGGAAGCAATTTGCAAGGTTCTACTTTCCAGGCTTTTTTTTTCCATTTTTATGGGATCCTCAAAATGGTTCATCTTTTATATGTAAATCGAGTGAGTGAAAAAAATCCCTTACGCGGTCATATATTATCTGATTGGCTCTTCGCTCTCCCATTGTGCGCGTATTTACACCCAGGTGTCACTGCGCTCGAGCCTCCCCCACCCCTCCAGCTGCTTCCGTATTCATGAGGTTTTCGCAGATTTTCCATAAACGACTCAGCGGCGCCCGGAGGATAATGATGGATCGTTGAAGTCCGGGGACTTATCCGGTGAAATAATGAAAAGGTAACCCGGCCCCCAACGTTGTATAATATCTGGGTCGGGACACGAGCGCCGGGCGAATTGCACAACCGAACGCAAGATTACCGGGTAGCAATTCCCGGCTCGCGGATGATATTTTGCCGCATCTGCGACACAAAACTAACTAGAGTGTAAGATACTCGGGCAGGATTGGAGCTGAATTCCGCTAATGAAGCTCCACTGAAATATCGAGCCACAATTTATTGTGTTTATTATTATTATTGTCATTATTTTTAATCTACCAAAGTAGAATTTATTAACTTTGTTATACTCGTTCCACCAATCAATTTTATTGCCACCCCGGGAAATTAATTAATTCAGCGGCGCTCGCGTTTCCGTCAACATTGCCGCTCGTGTCATGCGTCGACGCGACATCGTCGATCGACTCTCCACGCAAAGCGCGTTGATGTAATTTGGGCTAAGATGATGAGCTGCGCGTCTGCCTCGTTGTGCGAGAGGGAGACGTTCGCGTCTTCCCCGGGCAAAATACGCGAACAGAAATTCCGAGACGTAATAATTTGCATTTCTGCGCTTTTTTATAATCCGAAATATCAATCATGCTGAAAAGGATTGAGATGTGGATTCATGTTCCACGAAACCGCACGTGAATCCTATCTTAAAATGAACGCGAACAAATTATGTTTGTGTACCGCGAACAAAATATGAAGAAGCAGACTTTGCCATTTTTCGAGCGATAGTCGGATCTAGTTTTTCACAAATGCTATGAAAACTTTGCACACTGCTTCCTTTGCGACAAATTTCAGTTCGATACATAGCGCCGCGTCTCTGAAAGATCGAGTTTCCTCGTCCTCGTCCTGATTCTCGTGACTTTTCTTCGGCTCTCGGCTGACTCGGCTATCTCTCGCACGACGAAAGTTTCGTCTGTCATCTACTTCGGACGAGCTGCCCGCGACGAACCTTCGACGCGATCACATGCGGATTATCTAATTCGCGATTCTAACTTAAGATAGTCGCCCTGCTTGCGTTCAATTTCGCATAAATTCGAGAAAATTGAGAGAGAATTGCAAGCACTTCTCGATGGTCTAAAAATCTGAAAAAATTCATGCACATTAAAGGTACTGAAAAGATTAATTTGGCATAATAATAATTCTAAAATGTTATTAACAAATTGATGAAAAAAAAATTGTTTAACAAATATTTCGGTGACCCAAGTTTTTTTTTCGATGAAAATGATTCTTTCATGTTTCTGAATACGTATGAATTTTTTTCCGATTTTTAAGTAATCTTTGAATTTTGGAATTTTCCATATAAAAAAACACCAAAATTCAAAGATTACTTAAAAATCTGAAAAAATTCGTGCGTATTCAGAAAAACGAAAGAATCAATTTCATCGAAAAAAAAACTTGGGTCACCGAAATATTTGTTAAACAATTTTTTTTTCATGAATTTGTTAATAACATTTTAGAATTATTATTATGTCAAATTAATATTTTCAGTACCTTTAATGTGCATGATTTTTTTCAGATTTTTAGACCATCGAGAAGTGCTTGCAATTCTCTCTCAATTTTCTCGAATTTATGCGAAATTGAACGCAAGCAGGGGGACTACCTTAAAGCGTGATGAAGCGCACTTTCGATCAACTTGATAGCGTGGGACAAAGATCCCGAACGTCTGCTGTTACACAAATTTCGATTTCCAGACGCATTTCAATCTTCGCCCTCACTCTGCCACTCTAATCCACTCGGGCGTAGGACGCCCGCAGGATTGCATGGAAAAATAGAATATGCGACTTGAAGACGACGATGTAGGCCGAAAGTCACTATCCCAAAATACGTAAAGTAAATAATTGATGCACTTGCCGACGACTCGGTGGACCAGTCGCGAAACAAGAATAAATCTCGACAAGAGCCTCGCGATAACGAGTGACGGTTCATTATCATAAGCGAAGGGTTAGTAATTATCATGGTAATTGTCCCTTTTAAAGGGCGACTCGCGCTCTCGCGACGCGCAAAGGCTCATTACCGTGCGTTTTGTGCGTGCAGAGGTATTAAGAGGTTTGACGAAGAAGCTTTTTTTCCCAGGGATAAAGTTGCGTTAAGGGCCCTGCGGTTTTTTCTCTTTGACGCCTCGACAGATTTCACTCGACTCGAGGGTCGAGTCGTTGATTTTGATAATGAGAATATCGAGTAACCCGTGGAAGCATAAAATAGTCGTCAAAGGGGCGCATAATTAGGATATTCCGAGAATGAAATGTGTCCTGCGCGGGCAAATGATGGGACAAAGGGAAACCTATTAATTTAATTTTTGACACTCGTAAAATTCAATGGTTCGCCGAATTATCCGGTTTCACGGTTTCTATCGAGGTTCAAATTCAAAACCGTGACATTATCGCTGCATTATTCAAGTCTTCGTGACCCGAATTGGCGATGTTCACGTTCGATTATTGATTTTGACTGGGCGACATTATTTCCACGATTCGAATACCAATTACAGCGGATAAAGGCTGAGTGGCTATACCGTGGGCGAAGCGTTTCGCTGGCGGCATAAATAGTGGGAAATAAGCGCTCAGCGTTCATGATCGGTACTTTCAATAAACATGAAAAAAAAAATCTGTTTACCAATGAAAATTGGACCGTTTACAATCAGCAAAAATCTGGACGACTATCGTGCAGGAAAGTTGACAATTCAGATGAATATTCCAGGGCTGCATGTTTCCTGGGTCTCGTGGGGTCTCACGTTTCCCGCCGACAGTCACCGCGCGCGTCACTGGGCCGAGTCACCTGGCACTCGGGCTGTAACACACGCCGCATGGAAGCTCTAAAATCCGTCACAGAGTTCTCAAACAATGAATAGCTAATTGGAACCGCGCGCCAAGAGCCATGGAGAACGCCAAATCGAGAGTTCGCGAATAGTTGAAATCGTCTCGTCGTGAGCGACAATTAACGTTTATCGATTTTTCGAAGCAATTTATTCTACGCAAAAATTTGCAATTTGCCAATAATTAACATCTGTGTTGTTGAATATCGTTGCGACCGCAGTTGTTTATTGATGGTAAAGGTTTCGGCATATGAACCTTCACCATCAATAATTAACACCAGCGTCGAGGCAGACGTTGAAAAAAGCCATACAATATTCCGATATTTATTTCTTTGATATTTTTAGTAGAAGCAGAAAAATGTACAAAAAATAGTTCACGAGGGTTCGTTAGTTTCATTTGTATAACGGTCACACGTTATAGAGGGAGAAATTTAGCTTTCATAGTTACACGCGCGAGGGATGTTTGAAGGTAAAGGACTGAAGATATTTCGAGATTTTTTTTAAAGATATTTTTAGTAGAAGCAGGAAAATGTACATCTTAAAAAATTATAATTACATAATTTCCTTATATAATTATACATTTTCCTATTCCTTATACACTTAAAAGATATAATAATTATATAATTTCCACTGGTTACCGTGAGAGGAAGAAATATCCCATATGGAAATAAAGTATATGCAAGATATATAAAAGATGTATTCTAGATATACAAGATATATTTTTGCCGAAAAATTCTATATGTCGGATATATTTTAGGATATATACGAAATATACGCGAGGGAAAAATATATCTAAGATATATCCAAAATATATTGAAAATGTATTTTTATTATATTATCGTCCGAAAATTTCTATATGTCGGATATATTTTCGTGTATATTTCTTTTCCGTGGGGGATAGTTTCCAAAGTCACATGCGCGAGAGGGATGCTTGATGATAAAGAACTGAGGATAAAAAACCGTGCAAGCACAAAACAGATAAGGGTATGCGCGTGACGAGTGGCGCCGCGAGGAGGGGTTGGGCGACGGTAGCCGAAGCCGGGCGCTCGGTTGGCAAAAGTTAGTTCAGTGTACGCGCGTCGGTAGATTCGGGCGGAGCACTTCTGAAATATTCAAACAAAATCATTAACGCGTCGCGTGGCCAGACAGCAGTAATCGCGAAAATTACCTGCCGAGCGTTTATTCTTTGATTCGCAGTTTATTTTTTTTTATTCGCAATTTACTTTGTCGCGACTAGCTTGAGATGTTTTAGGTGAAATGTCGAATTCGAAGCGAAAACTTATATCGTCATTTACAAGAACATACGCGAAAAAATTGCTGCAGTTATTAAACGAAAATAATAAACAAAATTTACTTACGATAAAACACGGAATAACGATTCATTTTTGTTAAAAAAGAAAATACCATGTAAACACGTGGATTTGCGGGGACATTTAATATAGTACAAAAGTGTCACGTGATGAGTCCTATGTCGCGGATTCCGAGATTCTCGATAATGTCGTGAAGGTGAGTCGCACGCTTAATTCCTACAATTTGCGTAAATTGTCGATTATTTTTTATTCAGGTAAATGAGAACGGTTGAAGTAACTTTAACGTTTTTCTTCTGGCTTTTTCTGCCCGTATTACCATTGCTAAAGCCATTGCGAACTCCTTGTAAATAGAAAAGGAGAAGAGAAAAAGAAGAAAAAAAAAAACTTTGCCAGGAATAATGTACAATGAAGTCGAAAGTTCATGACGATATTTCAAGACAGCTTTGACGTGCTTTCTTTGTATTTTACTGCAAAATACGGAGTCCCAAAGTTTTTCGCTTAAGTTTGCCAATAATTGTCACGTTGCACTTTCGTCATGGACAAATATCCGACAATAGACAGGCTACTTTTAATTGCGCCGATCACCCGTGCGACATGCGATCGATCTTCTTGTATCCGATTTGAGGCTTGTCCGATCGAATGACTGCTCAATTTCAGTAGAATTCAATCGGCGAGAGGCCGTCCCGAAACTAATTGAACGTCAGACAGGAAAAAAGGTCTGCACGGTGAAGAATGTCGAATGAATATAGATGCGGCCCATCGTGTGTCCCTCTTTGTTTGTTACCGACGAAAAAAAAAACCTTGAGTATGCAAAGCGGACATTACGGTCAGAACTAGTTTTCGAAAAAAAAAAAAAGGAAATGAGGGATGTAAAACGGTCACCACGCTCACCCGGTTGCAGCGTCAACACAACTCCGCAGATTACTCTCGGTCCAATTTCAAACTACTTCCAAATCTGGCTCGCGGCCGCAAAACGTTACATATATGTTTCGTGGGATGCGTCAGAAAAAGTTCAGTAATTTCGGCCAAAATGACAATGTCCTGTTTTCTCATTATTTCGAAAAGATCCCTCCAAACCCATCGACCGCCTGACAATTCCGACCTCCGATATGATGTATTATACCGCTGCTCATTTGTGCCAACGTAACGTCGTGTACATATATTGACACTTTCTATATAGATTTTTATGCTAAAATCGGTCGTGTCGTTACAGACCGACGATCCAGCTTTTTTTTGCTGTTGCAGCATTTTTTAGAGTCAGCATAAAATATGTACTCATTACATATTTCATTTAATATAATATATTATTTACATTTTATTACAATCAATAAATATAATATTACATTATATTTGTTTAATATAATAATTATATGTATATATACATGTATACATATTAATATTAGATATTGATTTCTTTTTATACTAATCATTGAATGGAAATGGGTTAAGCCATTCATTCCGCATTCCTTTGATCTTCCATGTTGGGAATACCAAATGAATTTCGACTGGCTACCCACGAATGCGACCATTATTACTTGTAGACTGTTCCGCATTTTCGGGTGCGCCCAGCTTAGGTCCGCGTTGCCGCCCTTTGACGACGGATGCATCAAACGTCGTGTGGCGCAGCGTCAACTCCGCCCGAAAGCACGTGCTGATATTGCACAAAGGTACTAATATTGCGACGATCGTCTGGAGCGCAGAATACGGAGACGCTTTGCTACCCGTGCGTTATCGTCGGGTGAACTATTAGTTTACTGAACGGAGAGTCCGTGCACCCCGCGCGCACGGGGAGCCGCAGTGAATAAGTTTAAACTTCCATTGAGCGCCACCGATCGAAAGGGGACAAACACTTTGGGAATAGCGGAGCACATTTATTCACCTGTTGAGTATGCGAATGGAATTCGATTTTGTGTGGCGAGGTCCTGCGTATTCCCTGCGTGACGTAGGAACGAGTTACATGAAACGAGAAATGGTATATATCTGTTTTTTCTAAGTATTTTTTATTACGGTTGCATGCAATATAAAAATTATTTGTGAATATTTATCATAACTGAACTCTTTGAGGTGGATTCGTTTGTCCTGACTGGATGCTGAGCTACGTGTAGCGAGAATTGGTATACATACTTTTTAAATATTTTTTTACAGCTGAATGTAACAAAAATTTGTTTGTGAAACATATTTGTAATTAAATTTTGATGCGGTTTATCCTCAATGGACAATGAGCCGTCTGTTTTCCGCGCAAAGCTGAACCATCGGAGGAAAATATTCGGTGGACGGGCACCTATTGTTTTTCGTCGTCGGTCCGTGGTCGTGTTGACTGTCGCATATACTCAATAAAGTCCCGCGCGAGTCCGGCGGATGAAGACGTCGAGGAGGGACGAAAAAAGAAAAACAAAGTTACAAACGGAGATTAATCATCAAAGGAATGCCTTCGTTTTTTTTTTTTTTTTTTTCTTTTCGTGACCCGGCGCAACAGTCGCGCTGTGATAAAATTCGTAGAGTTTCATTTACGTATCGTCTATAGCAGAGGTTTCTTTTTCGTTAGTAGCTACCAGCAACGTCTGCATTTTTTCGATCCGCAACAGTTAACCGAGGCGAAATAGTCGACCCCTCGACCCCGATTACACAGTTCACCAGCAGCGACTCATCGATGCGGTAGCATCGAAAGAATTTCCAAAGGATTCCTCCAGCCTGACTCCGCGTGGCACGTACCAACTTGCTTTTGGACTCACTTATCCTTTTTCGGAAACTCGCGCAACAACGATCGAATTCCCTTGGGCCCTTCGCTCTCGCGCTCAAGATATGTTCGCACCGGAGGCGAAGCGTCTAACGAGCTTCTGCATAAGCGGGCGGAACACCTGCCACACAATTAATGGTTCCAATTCAGTGCAGACTTCTGGCGTCCCTTTCTCATTTACTGCCATTGCTTTTTGTTTTATTTTTACTTTCATCAAGACCGCAATTTTTCCGGCGCCCAACTGCCTAAATTTGCAAATTTACTATTTCCTTTATTTTGCTCAATAGGTGGAGGAAGAAAATAACGTATTTGTGGTTACCGCGGCGAAGCGACTCACCGAGGCACGAAATTTGATCGTGAGAGGTCGAAGGTCCTCGCCGGTCCACCGATCCCTTTCATTTTTTTTCGTATTACTTCGCCGTTCTTTATTGCCCTCGTAGTCCGGTTAGCAGTGACGGTTGAGGGGGTTGGGACTTTGCCATGCGAGTAGAAAGTTATATCTTCCTGGGTCATGGAAGTCGTCAGCTCCAAGTGAGTCACGAGGCAAAGTTTAACGAATACATCATCACCTGGCAACTGCGTTCGAGACACGAGACCGCGAATGAGTTTGTTATTCCAGCGGTCGTGTTGGGAGATCAAAGAGCCCATACACAATGTGCCGCAGTTCGAACTCCCGTGCGGGAAAAAGCGTCGTGGCATTTATATTACAACAATAGCCCTTGCCAGGAGGCAGTCGCTGACGCGCGGTCTGTGTGCGGCTTCGTCGGTTTCTCATGTCGCGCGCGTTCGGAATGGAAACACTCCGAATTTGAATGGAACACGGAATCCACTTAAATTCATCGAGTGAATGAAACGAAAGCACATACCTATTTGAATTAAATTAATTCTATTGGGATGACGAAATTTTCTTCGATTCGAATAAATTTTGTTCAAACTAGGTAAAATATCTCATTGGTATAACTTAAAATTGTTCAGATTTAAATAGATTGAAGTAAATTGATCAAGTGAATGAAATAAGAACAAAATTACTTTATTGTCTGGTCGAAAATACGCAACTTCTACGACAGTGACTTTTTCCAGCCTTTACGTTTCTCCTGTCTACCCTCATTCCGCCTTCATTCCACGAGTTCCCCTAAAGTGTTACCCGCAGCCACTCTTGCCGAATCCATTACTGTATTGCATTTGCACGAGGGCACAAGAAAACTGCGGAAAACTTGTGCCGATACAGGCGGTTGTATTTTTTCTGCGTATCTGCTGTATAAGAATGCTTCAGAAACTCAGAAAAACTGCCTCCCGCTCAATGGGTGGCGCGGAAATCATTGAATGAATTCTATGGGGTTAACTACATTTTCTTCGCATCGAAACAATTTTGTTTAAACTAGGTAAAATATCCTATTGGTTTAGATTAAAATTTCCATGATTTAAATATTTTGAATTAGGTTGAGCGAGTGAATGAAAAGAAGCAAGTAACGATTTGAATTTATTAAGATAATTGCATTTTGTTCTATTCAAGTCAATTTTGTTCAAACTGGGTACAATATCCTATGGGTTTCATTTAAAAAGGTGCAGATTTAAATAGATCCAGTCTTTGAGCGGTGTTCCTAGGTTTCTTCCGTTTGTACAGAGGGAAACTCGGATAAAATATAGCCCGACTGTATCGCCCAGGTTTTCCGCAGTCTTCCTGTGCCCTCGTGCAAACGCGATACGGCGAAGCATTAGGAAAGAGTAGCTGCGGATAACACTCCGGGCGGGAAGGGGGGCGAGGGGGTCTCGCAGGAAGAGAATGGAACGCGAGAGAGGAAAATAGGAAGAGGTTACGCAAAAAAACTCCGAAGGTGGACGATAAGAGAGAAGAAAAAACAAAAATTCTTTCGCCACAATTCAACTCCTCGAGACTGGAAAAACTATTGGATAAACAAATTAGGGATGCGTGGTCAGAAGACGCGAGCAAGAGAGAAAGAGTGAGATAGAGAGAGAGTGAGATACAGTGGAACGAGCCAGAGATTCCACGTTGAAGGGTGGAAACATCTTTATGAAAGACTGTTTCAGATTTTTCTAGATTTTTCCACCTCTTGACGATTATTCTGGCTGGAAATGCGGAATTTTTGCAAATATACGCAAATTTATTTTAATCAAGTCGTCGGCTATGACTTCTTACCATATTTTCAGTCATGTCCAAGCCTGAATTACCAATTACGACGGAAAAATGGTGTTAGAAAAATATTTTTCTCCGCTGGTTGCATTGGATGTCAGTATTGACCTTCCAAATTGACCGACTTCAGGCGATATGGCACCCGAGTACCAGCTGCGAAAATGATGATCTGTTTTCTCAATACTTTCGGTTTTCTTCTATTAAGTGGTTAATGCACAATGTATAATACGAAACACTTCGCTCGCGGTTGTACGCGTAGAAACCAGGCTTAACCACAGCCACAACAGCGGGTGTGGCGCCAGGCTTTTAGGTCTATCAGCGAGCTGGAGTAGCGCTGCTGGGACAACACTGGCAGGAGACCATAACTTTGACCCGGACATGGCGTCGTGGGGGTTAAAACACTTTCGCAATTTCGCGACTTTTTTTTAGCTCGAGTTCAGCGGTTGGCATATCACTGATTAAAAGCTCCTCCTTGCAGTCAAAGGATAGGGCAGAGCTTGTCAACTAGGAATCGAAATAAAATCATTCAGAACTAAAAATGCCAACTGTCAGCAATAAGTTCGAAAGTTTTCTGACCAGTCAACTCGTTCTATTAATTAGAGAAGCTCGGAGTGAGATCAAATTTTCTAAACTGACTGTTAGAGCGAAATTACGAGCATGCGGTTCGAGCTTTAGTTCGAATACGTTTTGATATTTGTTGAAAACCTCTCGCGAAATTGAGGATCGCATCTCACCAAAGGATGCAAAGCTGTTTTATCGTGTTTAACCGACTCGGCATCCATTTCCCGTTCGTCGAAATCAGGTCACAGAAGCGGCTGCAAGAAGCCTTCCTGGAAATCAGCGGTATTTTGGATATCCCCGGAACAGTCGTAGAAGTTACGTATTTTCAACGAGATGGCAAAGCAACGAGCGAACCGAACACGAACTGAAGTGGGCGCTAAGAAGTCTGAGTTTCCGGCATTATGTAGACCCGAAAAGTTATCGTGTGTACCTGCTGAAGTGTCTGTTGAAGCACGATAAAGAAAATCCCTGGAAATAGGACAACCTCGCTTTTCCCCGGAAAGCTGTACTACATCAAAACCCACGTGAACGGTGCGGAGATGCTAATTGTGCGGACTACGGTGGGAAGCGACCTAATCGGTCTACAGAGGCAGGTATGATCGAGAGTCCACGTCATCACGATACGAGAGCTCACGCGGTGAGGGATTTTGTTTCTGGAAGTTCCCGTGGAACCACTGCGCCGTGGCTAATGACTTTCACTGACCCTCAACATTCTATTTAATCAGGTTACCAAGCTCCCCGGTATTACTGTAATTCCCGTGCGATTCCCATCCTGCCCACCTGGTATGTCTGTATCCAAAGCTGGTAATACACTGATATAACATCTGAAACCTCGCTAATTTTGAGAAGAGGACAATCAAGAGCCCCGGCGGACTCACGAGACAAGTGCAGAGTTCCCTACCTTACCGACTCTCTCTCTCCCCTCCATGTGACGCGACCGATCTCTTCCCGCCTCCCGGGATCTCATTTGCCTCACTCCCAGCACATTTTTACAGTTCCCCTCGTCGGTTATCATTCTCAAGGCAAATTGTATGGAACATTTTGCCAAAAGTTGATTTGACTATTCGCTTCTCCCCTCCCCGCTAGATTTCGCGACGTTCCGCGTGATCGCGCTAACGAGGGCGTGAAGTTATCGGTAATGACTGAGAGGCTAACGAGGGAAACTGAATTTCGAATTCCATTCGCTTCACTCGTTTCTCCCGCGCGCGGGGAGAAATATGTCTGGCAACAATTCACCGGTTTGTATGGCCGTTATGTGGCTCCCGGTGTTATGTACAGCATGCGTTAGCGTTGGGCTGAGGATTAAGCCGGGAGATTGGCCATATACATCACGACACCCTCCAAATGTCTGCATTCTCCACACGCTATCTGATTGGTGATACATACTACAAGTGCCTAGTATCTCTGCCCCCCCCCCCCCCTCTCTGTCTCTCCTTCTCTCACCTCTGTTTGCCTCTCCCTCGCTCTTCGTACAACCCGCGAATGGGTTCGGTAACACCTGGATCAATTACCAAAGTCTAATCTATATCAATTACACTGGTTTAACTTCGTTGAGTAAACACGATCCTCGGTAACGGATTATTAATTGCGGATTTGGTGGGCGAGATCCGCTCGCAGTTGCGGTGATCCGATCTCGGCGAATCTCGGGCTCCGCACGTGTAACACAATGAAACTGGTAAACCCGGCAAGCTCCAAACCCGGATCGAAGAGAATCGGATGACCGCGGTGATCCCCATAAAGACAAATTATCAGGGTTTTGACAAGGCCCTGATTAATTTTCCATAAAACTCATAGTCTCCTAAAGAACGGTCACGCTTTTTTCGGGGCCTTTAAAGGCAAAAGATTAGGGACCTTTAAAGACAAAATATTACGTGCATTTACATATTGTGGGCCTTTATCAATTTTGTATTAGGGCTTATAAAGGCTGCCTTATAAAGCAACTGAAGTAAACTTTTAAAAAAAATGATTTATACTTATTTAATCGCGGAATCCTGAACTTTTGAATAAATCGCTCCTGAATAAATCGCTGAAAAAACATTTAATCTTTTTACATTGATGGAAATCGAACCTGGGATCTTCCGGATATGGAGTTTGAATCGGCCATTCCGATCATACGATTACACCATTTTTTTGTCTACTTGAATGACTAATGTGAAATGCCAATGTATTGCAATATAGTCAGCACTTTATAGATTTTAATCGCGTCTGTTGTGGTAAAAATAAAAATATATTCAGTTATTTTACACAGAAATTGGTTATATCGAATCGGGGATATTGTAATGTTGTTTCCATGTTTAAATATATTCGACAATGTCGTTTGTTTGATTGTTCGCTCGAATTAGTTAGTTAGTACCTATTTGGGTAGGCGGCCGCCTGACTGACCTGAAGTACAGTACCAGGATGACTGATTTTTATGAAAGTGCTCACGGATTGTAGTGGAGGCCTTAGTTTGTGATCCCTATTATGGAATCTCCGATAAAAAGTAAAAAAGGCCCATTAAGGTTTCCTTACTGGGGTCCGATTTGTTTATTTGGTATCACGATTAAGGCTGACTGGGCCCTTCAGTAATTATCCTGTCCAGCTCTTATTGAACTTCGCCATGGAAATCTAGAATTGCCTTATCAGGGTCCTAGTTGAGAGAAATATGAGAATCCCTTTTATCAGGATTTCCGCATTACAGCCTGCTAGGGCCCTAATTTACCTTAGGGCATCCCAAATCATTTTTTTCACGGGTCGTCATTGGTCACTAACTAATGAGTCCCTCGTTCTTCCTTGATAACGTAGAAGCTGGAAAATGCGATATTAGGGTGAAATGGTTTTTGCTAAGGTACAATTCGTCACAAATTCGGGAAAAAAATGTACTACTGTCGTTTCCCTAGTAGAAAGTTTGTAGCGTTCCGTCTGGCACAAGTCAGGCCCAGGTGGGGCCCTAGTCGGGCCAACGTGGCTATGATCAGGGCCTGACCCGTGCCGAATGTAACATCACATAAGTTTTCCACCAGAATATTTTTTTGTTATTTCAACAACTAACAAACTGCTCGACGTACAAATAAGGCGGGGCTCAACCGTGAGCTCCATATTTCACGTCTATTTGCACATTACCGCAGCCTGAAATCCTGTGTGTGATAAACAACAAACTTGACACTGGGGTTTTGAGTTGGAAACTAGTTGCCCCGTTCACCTGTCCTCGCAACCTGACGCCGCAGCCCGTTCGATATCGAGAACGATACATTTTCTTCCGTCACATCTGGAAACAATCGACGCTGCATCTCAGAACCCGAGGAAATATGCGTCAAACTACAAAGTACATCGTATTCCACAATCGAATTGAGATTATCGACCATTTAAAATCAAAGAAAAAAAAAACTGGTCAATTAAGCCTCGTCGAGTCTGAAAAAATTGTATATCCACATCACGGAAAAATTCTCGAATAACTTCTCGTCGGATTCTCCGCGAAGCGGTAATTAATTTCCACGCGTCTTACGGAAAGATCATTAACTCCGCGAAATTAGGAGAGACCAATGGCGACCAAGGCTGGAAAGTAATTTGCGAGGCGTACACTCCTTCTTTTCCTTGCACCTCCAATCCGGGATAATTAGTCAGTTAATTAGCGCGCAAATTATCGGTAATGAAGGCTGCAGCGCTTTCGCAATCAACGGGAAAGCCAAACTAAAGTACGCATTATTATAAGCATTTTTGTTTTTATTGCGAATTTCCTGGGTAATCCAACTGGACCTGGCAAAAGCGAGGCAAAAAGCTTGGTTAAGATTCCGTTGCGCTATTTTAGATGTTTATTGGCAAAAAAAAAATCGTCGCTATAAAATTGGCATACAGAGATTCCGCCAGCGGACTGAATAGCCAAGGGAGGCGTTCGTAAAGAGAAATTGCGTGGAAATATTTTTGGCCATCCATACTCCGTTTTTTGTTCGCTCTTTGAATCGTTATACGGTATGCAGTTGGTATCAATTTGATTTTTTATTATTGCGTAGCCTTTTTTGCCATCGTTTGCTTTGTTTTCAAAGGCTTGTCCAGTGCAATGTATAAAAAATAAAATAAAAAACGAAATAGAAATAAAATGTCACTAAATTCCCACGAAGGGAAAATTGAGGATGCACGAGATGCAGAGAGCAGCCGGCCCACAGGGTCGTAACGTATGGAAGGGCTGTAAAAAGTTCGTTGCCCCGTAGTTCGCGAGAGTCGTGATTAGGATACAGGACAACCACGGGCGACGCTTGGGGGGTCGAGCGAGTGAACCTGGGGCTTTCGGTCCGAGTGACAATAAATTCCGCGACGCGGGCGTTTGGCGTACGTGGCTGAACGGACGGAGAATGAGAGCCAAGGAGTGGACAATCGGAAAAAAGAAAAAGAAAAGAAAATGGTGTCGATTAAAAAAAGCGACACAACTTCGTCAATTCCACGTCGACTATTTTGAGCCTACGTAAAGAACGATAAAGAAAAATACAGGAATATCTTTGTCATTGTCGGAGGTTTCGCTTTATTCGTGGCTGTAAAGAACCAAATCGACCAGGACGACGGATATATTGGACAGGCTGAGAAAACAATCGCGGTGGCTTTTTCAAATCCCCGAAGAATTGTCTACAATGACTGGAAAAGCGTTTAGTGCGAAAAACTTTGAGTAGGTGGACAAAAAGAGTCTGTGTGGACATAGAGCGAAATATAGGTTATCGCCGGTCACATCGACAGCGATGACGTTTATGTGACAGGACGCACGTTTTTCGTCGCGCCCGAAAGTTCGTCCGCACCGAAGCGCGAGAGACACACACGAAATGCCGCGGGAGAGGGGGAAGGGGGAGAAAAAACTCGCGCGACACGTAACTTCGAGTTTACAGTTTTCTTTTCATCTCTCGTCGGCAAAAAAGCGCCGTTCTGCCGTGTCAAGTACAACCCGAAGTGGGAGCCGTGTATGAGAAGTTTTTCATTTGTTTTGCAATCTCGCAGTGTTTACCCGAGCTCCAAGCTCGTCATCTAAGATTCTCTGTCGTTCGTTCCGTCCCGCTGGCATCACTAAGGAGTTGCGACTGCAGGAATTAGCTTACTTCACGTTAATTAAAAAACGTAGGCTTAATCCACGAGGAAAAATTGGAATGTTGAGTTTACCAAAAGGTCGCTACAATTACAGTTACACGTATTTTTTATTTAGTCAGAAATTAGTACATCACTGTACGAGGGCGGAAAAAGGTTTTCCGTCGAACGCGGAGCGTGCGTAATACGTTCGCATATATAATAACGAATAATGACATTTCTGGTAATTTTTTCGTTGGCTCAACAAAACTGATTTTTTTCATATGAGATTCTGCGTCGCTCGCTCTGTCCCGGTAGCATCGCTCAAGCGTTGCGGCTTTATCGTTGGAATTGACTTACGGAAACGTCCACATACTCCACGAGGAAAAATTTGTACATTTGGCCTACCAAAAGGTGGCAACAAATATGTTTATCACATCAGCGAATTAATTAGCAAAAACAGCGAAACATTTAAAAAAATGTGATTACAGCGGAAAAATATCTTCCTGCCCTAACGAGTAAGTCGATCCAGCAAAATTGTTTTTCCTCTTACACAATGCAGCATAGAAGCAATGAGACAGAGAGCAGAGTTCGTTGTAGTGTATGATAATGCACTACAATGAGCATTTAACTAGGGTGTATTTAACGTTGTTTCATTCGCAGCGTATTACACACTGCACCACGTGCAAGTCTGACGTGGCTTCCACGTCAGATGCCGTCGCTTGGGCACCGAGACCTTCACTTACCTCTCGAACTCAAACCACGGCAGCTTTACGCGCCCATAAATTTCAAGCCTGTAGATATAGAACGCAACGGCCTCAGCAACCTTAGCGGTTCTTCCTTAAAGTGATAGAGTAGAGTAGAGCACACAGCCTCCGGCTCGAGACACACAATTACGTCCCCCACACCTCTCGATCTTCTTTGTCGGCGGGGACAATGGTTGTTCCACTTAAATTTTACTACGAATAAATAAGTGAAGCACGAGGGGTCGGTCGTTATGCGAGAAGTTGCGGATTATCGAGTTCCCATAACCTCCCGGCGAACTGCGTTCGCTCTCTTGTACCTTGGGAGTCGATGGGCGCGCTAGACACGACGCTGGGATATACGTACGTGACGCCTGATATCTGCTATTCGAACCTTCATGTATCTACCCCGAGGAGCGGTTGGATAGCGACGGGTCCATTTATCAGATTTACCAAGAAAAGATGGGCAGATCGTTGGTCTTATCTGCCCTCAAAAACTTCATGCCACGATGTCAAGGACCAAAAGTCAAGGGCGGAGTTAAAATTCGCTACGGTCATTTCAAATGAATTCGGATTAGTGTCCATAAAAAAGGCACAACCCAAACGGACCAAACGGACCAAACGGACCAAAAGGGCCAAACACAACCAGCATTCTCCGCAGAGAAAGGTAAATTATTGGCATGACCCCGTCCAGGTCTGAGAAGAAAACTCACGCGGGAGCCGATGGACTCCAGGATAAGTCACGAAAACGTAACGTCCGGGAGGACTCGCTGTACCCGACTGCGTTGCATCTGAATACGCTTGAAATGAGAAAAGTTGTTGGGACACAACGATGTTGGTTGGTTTCTTTCGGCGCAACTTTTTTTCCCATCGTATACAGCACGCGGTCGAGATAAAATAAGAGTCTTCACGTCCGTTTTGCCCGCAGGGATACGTGGAAACCGCAGGCGCGATTAATCGTGGGACGCCTCCGCTTTTAGCTCTCTGCGCCGCTTCGCGTTCCGCCTCACCGCATTTTCCCGTTACGTTTCATAGATTGCAACCCCCAAAGGCTAATTCCCGTTTGCTTCTTCGAGCACTTGACGTCCCTTTGATATTTTTCACGTACGCGCGATACATCCTTTTGATATTTTACCACGTATATGAATTCATTTGATAATTCACCTGCATTGGATTCGCGTATCGCACTTTGGGACCTTGACGGGGGGGGGGGGGGGGGGGGTAATTTTGGTGCGTCGGTGACTCGCGAAACTTCTCATCCGCCTTCAGTCGCGCGGCGGCCCCGACGATCTGGTTAGGATAATGAGATATACACAAGAGACAAGAGGGCTAGGATTGCAATCCGCCCGTTTCGGCGAAGTTTTCCCTCCACACTCGCGCGGTGACGTATAGATCAACATCAACGTTCGTATCGCGATCCGCGGGCGCAACAGCCGCGCGAAAGTCAGGCGTCTCCCGAAAGTTCGTTAAAAGTTGGCGCCACAGTGGCTGATTCTGAATGGATTATGTGGGGAGATGACGCGGGCCAATATTTTAATCAGCCCCCCGCGCACTTGATCCAGTTTCCCACGTCGTCGTCGTCCCCCCCCCTCCCCCCACACTTAGATATTGTGCACGCAAATTGATAAAGTTGCGCGGGCAACGAAAGTCACGGCGCGTCTGTCTCGCTTTGCGGCGCCTCCGCGGTTGTTGTGCCCTCCACTCACGCCGAACGACCATAAGTTGCGTCGCGACGCCGGGCAAATCGATTCGGTCGCCTCGCCAAAGTCTAACCCCCTAAACCCGCTACGCTTGAATGGAGCGTTCCCCCTGGGCCGCGACTCGATCTATTCGGACGGTAACCGTTTGGATCCAATTCGTCAGAATCAAGGTCAGCGTGTCTCCCGGTAATTTCCGAAATGGCCCCGCGCGGCATATCAGATTTTCTTACGGACGAGGGCAATTTCCATGCGACTGATACGCGCGGCGGTTTGATCGACAAGCGATGAATGTCAAGAGCGCGGTCAATGATCGTGCGGATCGACGTGAATATCGCGCGACGGAATTATCGATTGGGGCCACTGGCGCCGATCCACTTGGGCGTGGGGCCGGCGAAAGCCGCCGCCGTGGATCGGATGCAATTCCAATAAGACGCGACGAGACCAACATGGCTGATTAGAGAGACATCGCACCGCGCGGCTTTGCCGAAGGAATTTCATTAAATCGAAGCTTATGGCGAAACTGCATTTTGAATTACGCGCCTAATCTACTTCTTCGGGGTGCACGACGAATCTTCACTTGGCTAACAAGATTTTCGAATCAAAGGGCTTTCCGTAAGCATCGCGCGCGCCTCTTCGGGCCGCGAGAAGTACTGGGTGTTACCGAGCCGGTGTATGCAGGTCACAACTCTAATTTCGCCGCCCCCCCGAGATGCGTGACCGTCACACTCGTGTATCAACCGCTATCGCTTGTGAAATACCGTGGTGCTTATATAGTCTGTTCTTGGTTGTGCAAAGCGAGGAGAAACTCTGGGTACGGGAATATTGCGCTGGAATGCAAACCGATTTCAATGCACTCGGTGTGTACGAAGTGGGCGGGAAAATGTATCACCCATAGCTATGAAAACGAAAGGTCAAAGTATATCGTAAGTACTGACGATTTATACGACGTCAAGAACCCTGGTAGGAACATTGTTGCGTTAAATTCGGCGCTAGTCGGAAACTGGCCGGGCCCTCCCATACGGAAATAAAGTAAATGCGAGATATATAAAAGATCTATTTCAGATACAAAAGATCTATTCTCCCGAAGAATGGTATATGTCGGATCTATTTTAGGGTGTATACGAAATCTATGCGAGCAAAAAACAGATCTAAGATATTGAAACGTTTCGCGATTTCTATCAAATTAAGTTTGATAGAAATCGCGATTTAGGATACTCGAAATTCTACATTCAGAGTGATTTTCCCTATCGGGAAGCGACAGGGATCATGTGCTGGATCTGAGGATAATTCTACTGTGTTTTGGAGCGTTCTCAGAAGTCATTCGGCTCGATCTTCGGAATAAGAAAATTCATTCCCTCCGATCTTCGAGTTGAATTGAATTTATCATCACCGAACAGAAATATTTTGAGGAAGGAAAAAGGTAGACAGATCACGGTAGACATTTTACAGTTGTAATTAAGTGAGCTGGGCTGTCTCAAGGAAATATTTACGAAAACTTAATTACAATAAACAAAGGACGTCTACCGTGCAGGGGTTGAAGCAGTATCGAGGCCTGCACGCTACATAGAACGGATGAGCCTGGGCTATGCTCAGAGATAGCGTGGTAGGCGGACGCAGTGCTGTGTACCATACTACGAGCGTAGTTAGGCTAAGGAATAAGAACGTCTGCGCGGTAGGAATTGTGACAATAGAGTGAGGTGACGCTCGCTGACTCTCATAATCGAGGCGTCGCACGAAACGAGGAGTGGGGAGAGCTCGAATACTCGGCTCCGTGATGAAATTCCCCGAATAGTGACGACTTTTCGGAGAATCTTGTCGGGGGTATAGCTGTTCCGTTACAACCCTGACAACACCGAAGGGTCCATTTGTGAGCATTTAGTACACTAAAGTCCACTAACTGGGTTTCTTAGTATTTCCTAATCTTAATATTGCGCCTGCAAAAGTTAGACTGTTCATTCAAAAGCGTACTTTTTGATTCCTACATGACGTCCATCCGGTGTTATCAGGGCAATATATTCAGAATCCATTTTTATCATATTATCGTCTAGAAAATTGTATATTCCAGATACATTTTCGTATACACTTCTTTTCCTTGGGGGCTGGCCAAGCCCTGACCAGAAAGCCCTAATACTCCGCATACGATGAATCTGCGGCGATCGAGAGAGCCCGACTGGGCCGAGCGTCGCAACTCCTCGCGTTCTCAGCTTCGTCCCAAGGTTTGTAGACTACTTGGAAAACTTCCTGGGCGACCTGCGTAAGCGCGTTGCGGCCGCACGAGGATGTCGTTAACCGCGCTCAAACCGCCCGCCGCCCCTCCAACGTTAGCCGAGAAATAGAGGACACACATTCTTAACGATACATCCTTAGCCGCAAACGTGACCTAATGCGCCTCGGTGCACACGAGCGAAATGCGCGCGGTTGCGTTGCAATTAATAATTCTTGCTTTCTTCCTCCGAGCACACTTGACACCCTCGGGAAGCACATTGCAAGCATTAGTACACATGTTAAGCCGCGCGAGCGTCTCGTGTGACTCTGGTTCTGGTGTTCGAAAAGACGGTTTCCAGTCTGATAACGCGGTAAAACAAATTCGGTGATGGCGGCGGAAACAAGGGAGAGAAACCTTTTCAGCCACGTGGGTCGTTAGTCTCCTCGGCCTTGACGAAAAAAAGCGGGTTCTGGCTGTGGGAAAATCTCGACGTGGCAAATTGTGAGAGAAACGGTGGATCGGAGTACCAGCTGTTTTTTTGTTGGTCCTGTTTGTTCCGGACGACGATGCTCGGATAATCGGAACGTTAACCCAGAAAGTAAACGGAGAAAGAGCGCTTCGTGTTATGCGCAGTGTCAGCGCAGGTGAAGCGATATTCCGCGGAAAAATCCGTGACCGGGCATGGTCACACGCATAATTTTTCGTCGTCCCCTCGATCGGAGCACTTCGAGAAGTGGCCCCGGGGACGAAATATATTCACACTTATTTGACGCTGAATTTTTATGCCCTCGCGCGTCAGGAGCCAACAACTGTATAAACGACGGGAGGGGCGCGACGTAGAAGCGAATCGTGCGGAATATATATTTGTTATAAGATCACCGCTGGCAGGAAGTATAAAAGATCAGACAATGCAGGCTTAGTCACGGCGCTTCCTAAGACTCGAAGACCGTGCGCTTGCTTTTGGTGATTTGCATTTTGCCACTTCGCGACTCCGGTCGGGAGCTCATAAAGTTTTATCACCCAAGTTGCGGGAGATACGGGGATTGGGAAAGCGCGCGGTTACAAAGAGCGAGGAGAACGCGGAGGATGCAAAGATGGGAAATACACAGATGGATGAACAACGAGCGTGACGAGGATCGACGAGAGAGGGAAACTCTCGTGAGCCTTCACGACTTGGCGAGCATTTAACCGAACTTATATAAGAGGACAATTTATTGGGCGAGAGATGTGTATCCTGCCCAGGCGGACGAACAGACAAAGCGGACAGAGAGAGGGAATCAAATAACTCTGATCAAGGGGATGAAAAACAAAATTGGATTCGCTTTACGCACCGAGACGTCATCGCCCCGGGCGATGCTGCTGCGATATTACTTCGGCGCTGTTGTCCTGGCACAAATAAACCGCGCTGTTACGACGCTGAATCTTGCTCGAGTAAAGATAATCAAATGTGTTTATCATTCATTGAGTTTGCCTAGTGCTGCGTTCAAGAAGGTCCATTTTTCTTGGAGACGTTTTCAGGCCAAGCGATAGATCACCACCTCCAGACTCAGACTGGTTGTAGATTGTCACTGGGAGCCTCTGAAAAAAATGACTCAAAGTGATCCTTGATGGCTTTTTTATCACACGGGAAACTGCATTTTCCAGGCATCAAGATCAACCACCACCCAGTCGCGAGTCAAACGAAACTACAGCAAGGCTTACATTCACCTTAAATATGTATATTTATCACCCATCCAATCGTTCTCTTGATGTCCGCAAGCAGCTCCATCTCGTGTTAAGACATTTTGAAGACCGATAAATCACCACCTCCAGTGACGTTATAGGTTGTCAGTACCTCACGCGGCTCAAAACGATCCTTGATGGCCTTGTCATCGCGCTGTAAATCACGTTTTCCAGTCGACTGGATCAGCCACTCAGCCACTGAGACGTGGCCTTTGCTACGTGTCAAACGAAGCTACAGCGAAGATAACAACCAGCTTACATCAACATTACATCATCAAGCAGACAGACACGTCTTCACATGTATCTCTCAAACCTGGCATAGCGAACCAGACAAACATCAAACGAAGCTACAGCGAAGCTTACAAACAGCTTACATCAACGTTACATCATCAAGCAGACTGCCACGTCTTGACGTGTATTTCTCAAACTAGGCATAACGAACGAGACATACATTAAACGAAGCGACAACGAAGCTTACGGCCAGCTTACATTAACCTTACATCATGAAGCAGACAACCACGTCTTAACGCGTATCCATCAAACCAGTCACAGGAGGCCTAATTGGTTATACACCCAGCTTACAGGTTACCACATTACAACGACGTGACCCGAAACCGACGTTCCACTGTACCACGGTTTTCCCAGCCGAGGATTGAGAACTTCTGACTTCCGGTCATTTGCCTCGAGCCGGTTGGCTCGCGGTGGATCACGACCCGCAGCTCTTTAGGAGTTCGGCGATGGAACGGCAGAAGCGTTAAGGAGCCAGCCCGGAGCACCTTAACAGCCACCACGGTGGCGACAAACTTCGCCGGTAATGGTTTCCTCGGATACTCACCGGAATGTTGTACGCCGAAGGAGGAGGATGGTAGATACCATATACTTCGTCACTTGAATTTAATGGCGCTTCGCCGCTGTTCGCTGCACTTTCAGACGATGTAACTCGCCCGGATCACCGACCCGCGTTGCGTGCGGATACAATATCTCCCCCGCTCGCTGAATGACGTCGAAAAAGAGCCCCACGGCGACAATTCATCAGAATTCACATCGGCACTCCGGGATTTGATTGAACGGCATCGATTAGCGATAAAACTATATTCGCACGGCGGCGAACACGGCCGCGAGGCACATATCTCGCGAAACTATTAATTTTATCGGTGGGCGTGGGGGAATCGAATGGAACGTAAATAACCGAGGTAACGGCGTCTCGGCACGTTAGCCCGCGGTTCGCCAACCTGAACGTTTTCTCCGGACTGATTTAGAGCACCTTTTTCCCGCTTTCGCGCACTTTTCTATATTTCCCTTTGTCTACCGGCGCAGCAAGCATTTTCCCCCCGGGAAGTGAATTATTCGAGATTCTCGTCGGAAAAACCGACGACGCTCCGATTCTCACCGCTTCCCGTGGAATTTAACGCCACCCCCCTTTTGCTCGCCGGAGTTACGGAATTTCGCGTGCAATTATTATTAATTCCACGTGCATCGTAATTTGTCGTAATTTCGGATATGTGTGCACGGCTCGATACGCCAATTATCGCTGCCCGTCGGAACGCTGACACCGAATTTATGATTTTCTCGCGAAATTGACGCGTTTTTGGCGAATTACGATAATCGTGAATCACGCGCGATTCGTGATTTTCACAGTCGCGACTACGTTGAGATTAATTTAAAGTGGAAAGCGGAAGAATATATTTTATTTAAATAATGTTACTCTCTGTTTCTCTGACGTCTGACGAGACTTTTTCCTGACAGTTCATTTTGCCTTCATATGGCGTCTGAAGGGGTATGAAAAAATGAAGAAAAGAATGAAGAAAAAAAAAACTTACGAAGGGCTGACGGCTACAGCCGGGAACCCAATCGGTATGAAAATGGTCCCTCTCGACTCTCGAGCAAAAAGACCCCAGATAAAAATATTCTCCACACTATTAAAAATATTTCCAAATTTACATTGTCCGAAATTTAATTCGTCAGCAAATATATTTAATTTAAAACAGAAGTGTAGTAAAATAACAAATGTTTATATTTAACATCCTAATTTTCATAAGACTTAACCAAAACTATTTTAATTTTATATTTCACTGTCATGGAAGCTTGCACAAAATATTGTTGACAGTGCACCCTCCGTGACAATGTCGTATTTTAGCAAAATGTGCGTGAAAGTCCCAGAACGAAAATAGCGAATGGATGTTTACTCGATAGCTGGAATCGAGGTGCGAGGAAAAGTGATTTTCCTTGAATATACTGCATCATCGCTGTATAGCAAGCACTTTGAGGCTCCCGTGGCCGCCTCCAGACGCTTTATAATCCCGCAACGCGAATACTCCATGGTAATGGCTAGACATCTACATTCTAGTACGTCTGCCCGGCAGCCTTGGAGATTCAGATTCCTAGGTTCGAGCGAACACCTCTTAGCTGACAGTGTACCAGGCCCGAGATCGCTGCTCTTACGGCTATGGGCCGTTTTGTCTGGTACAGCATGGCGCGGTTACGCGCGAGCGGCTGGTCCGGGGGGGTCGAAGAGCATCCAGCGCCTGAATCCAGACACGCCGAGAGTGCTGAATTGGCGTAACCCCAATGCACTCGTTTTTCTCGATGGGCATTAGCGTCGTATGGAGATTCGTGAACATAAATATTCTCAGGCGAGAGGGAGAGAAAAAAGAGAATAAAGAAAAATAAAAAAGAAAAAAAGGAGAAAAAGGAGAAATAAAAAGGAAAAAAGGAAAGTTGGGAAGGAGGAGGAGAGAAAAAAAGATTGGAAGAGAGATTGAATCGGTTGAATTCGGTCGAAAATCCAATATAGCGAGTAGTGTGAAATTCGAGCGTAGCAGTCCGCCTCCTGGGCCATTCCTATCTGTTTAATACCAGCGGTCCCGTGTGCGCTGTGTCCATTCGTTTCACCTATTTATGCATTTGTACAGTCGAGTGTCCAATTAGAAACATCGCCGGACACTTGCCCGCCGCGTGGGCTTTATTTACCATGTACATACCGTGTAAAACTAATAAGAGCTGGGAAATGCCCTCGAATTCCACTGGACATTCATGCATTTGCTGCACACCCGGAGAGCCCAGCGGCCCGGGTGACCGGGGCGAAACGGGTCACCGGGTCAGCCGGGACGAAACTGGTAACACGGTAACGAGAAGATGTATTTTCAGTTTTTTTATTCTGCTATTTTTTTTCTTTTTAGTCTGTTTTCTTAATCGAGCTAATGAAACGTGATTAACATTATTATTTTGTGATCTTGTTCGATTAATGATTAAAATATAGATTTCAAACTATCTCGCGATTTAATTATATTGATGAAATGACCGAACTTAACAATGATAACAAGCAACCCGGCGCCGGATACCGTTACAAACATGATTACATCTAATTTTGATTATCTTCGAATTTTTGTCTTACTTTCTCAAGTTTTGCGGAAGTTAGAGCGAAAATCTATTTTTTTTTTTTTTATTCAAATGATTGAATGATGAATTCCAAGAATTGTCAATTACAACTCGTGTGATTGCATTCGACCCTTGTTGCACAATATACTATTGTTGATGTGTAACGTGATTTGGAACAATTTTTTTTTTTTTTTTTTTTTTTTTTTTTCGAAAAATGTAATATTCTATGAAATATCAACCGCTTTACCGATTTCGTCGAAATGCAGTGGCAAACAGCATTGAACATGTCATTAGTTATGAAGAAATATTTCGCTAAATCGTCAAACTTTTACGAAAGTTAGAGTATACAACATTTTTTCGAAAAATAAAAATTCTGTATAATCTGTATAAATGTTACATGAAAATTGCGAAAAAAAATTTCACGAAGAGAAAAGTTTCTCTATGCGAAAGCAAAGTTATAGATTTTTTTAAATTGGAAATAAAGCAGTCTGTATTTGACAGTGTAAATAAGTAAATTCAGCGCTATTTACGTTTCATTCGATCCGACAGAAATCGTGAATCTAACTTGAGCCTTCGCCGTCAATTACAGCTCGGAAGCAGTGAACTCAACCGGAACGGTTGTATTTCGCATTGTATTCAACTCCGTGCTGAGTCTGAATACAGATTGCCAGACGAAAATATCCCGAGGCGAAATTTCATGCGCCGTTTGCCCTTCGTGCACAAAATACGCTGTTTCAGGAGGCTCTAGAAGGCGAAGTTTGAGGCGTCCCGACTCCGTTCCAAGTTAAGTAATGAATACCGGTATTAATTACCATATACAGTATCGCAAACTCGATTTATTTCGTCATTCTGACGATTTTATTTTGAATTCGAAGAATACACTTATCCTATTTTGCCCAGGTGACCCGTTTCACCCCAGTGTTTTCAATTCAGTCAGTTTCTAAGAGGATACAGAAAAGTGCATGCAATACTCATTTTAATGAGACCCCGAATGTCAAACGTCTTTAGAAGGTCCAATTGTCCCCTCGTATGTACCCCAAAAGTCACCTCACAAAGTTTAATCCGATTTATTTCATCATTCTGACGATTTTATTTTGAATTCGAAGAATAAACTGATCCGATTTTGCCCAGGTGACCCGTTTCACCCCAGTGTTTTCAATTCAGTCAGTTTCTAAGAGGATACAGAAAAGTGCATGCAATACGCATTTTAATGAGACCCCGAATGTCAAACGTCTTTACGAGGTCCAATTATCCCCTCGTATGTACCCCAAAAGTCACCTCAAAAACTTCTTGCCACCAAAGAAATATATTTCTTAAGGTAGTATGAGCGTACAGATGAACGTCGCGTAAATTCGAGGGAGTTTGAGAGAGAATTACGAATAGTTCTCGATGAGATAAAAATCTGAAAAAAATCAAGCATATGAAAGGCGGTACAAAGATTCATTTAGACAATAATAGTTTAAAAAATGTTATTAACAAATTACTTAAATAAATAATTGTTCAACTAAATATCCGGCAACCTAACTCTTTTTTGTTATTAAAGTGATCTTCTTATTTTTCTACAAACGTATGAATTTTTTCTGAATTTTGTGTGACGTTTGAAAATTACGTTTTTTTATTATGTTAAAATAAAAAATCAGAGAAAATTCTGAAAAAATTCATACGTATGTAGAAAAATAAGAAGATCACTTTAATAACAAAAAAAGTTAGGTTGCCGGATATTTATTTGAACAATTATTTATTTAAGTAATTTGTTAATAACATTTTTTAAATTATTATTGTCTAAAATAATCTCTTTACCGCCTTTCATGTGCTTGATTTTTTTCAGATTTTTATCTGATCGAGAACTCTTCGTAATTCTCTCTCAAACTCCCTCGAATTTACGCGACGTTCATCTGTACGCTCATACTACCTTAAATATTCTTGCAAAAATTGTAAACACTACAAAAAGGTCTTTGGCTTTGAACCTTGCATTAAACGACCAAAGGAGTCTAAAAAAGCCCCTTTTCAAAAGTTTAAGCAAAATGACCGAAAGTGTCCTGAAAAAGCGTTACGGTCCTGAATGTGAAAAACTCTTTGGTCGCCTTACAAGTGAGAACGTAAACTATATCAGCAAAGCCATCGCCACGTGTCCGCAAAGACCTTGCCATCCCGCAGTCGCTCCCGCATAATACACCAAGGACACCGGAGTTTAATCATCACGGTTTTTCGCCCTCAAATTACGAGCGCTCAAAAATTCTGGCGCAAAGTTGAATCTCCTTTTTCCCTTTTTTTAGGCCTGCTAATCCGATTAAATATTTCACGCGACGGTCGCTCGCTGCATCCCCGGGCACTTGTTTTTTTTTTTGTTCCTCCATGTCCGTCGGTGAAAAGCCTCGCTCGCTTCATCCCCCCGAGGAACATTTATGATTCATCGCGGTGAACTTTTACCGTCGGGCTGAGAGCCTCTCGCGTGCTGCGCGCCGTATTCTCTTTCAGCTAGTTAAGATAAAAAGACGAGAGCCGGGAGGGACATACGATTTTATGTGAGGATCGAGATCCCGCGATACAGTCGATGCCGCCAAGGTATCAGTGCACTTCGGGACCGCGACTGCCTCTTACGTCGGCCATGCCAAATCGCTCTCGCAAAGGGAGCGGACGAACTTGACTACCGTGTCCTAAGCACGCGGCTCACCCATGTGAAAGCTCGTTACGCCCTTCTTTCGACCTGCACTACGTGTATCTCCTCCACCTCCAGTTTCTTCTATTTGCGGAACGCTATGGCAGACCCTGAGAGAGAGATCTGTAACCTGCAGTGGCGCACGTGAAGGCACCGGCAACAAATGTTCAGCACTTTTTCACGTTGAAAGGTCTTCTTCCCCGGACGAGGAGTTTCGTTCCCGTGCCCATTTGAATCGTCCCAGTTGTGCTGCTGCATCTCGAGTGGATACCGGAGAACTCCGAGGAAAAGGAGATATTTCTTTGAAACTTGTTTCCCCCAACGTGGAGGAGTTTAATTAGCGATTTTTTTGATTGAATAGCCAAACAACGAGGAATGTGGGTGCGCGGAGTTTCCGAGTTGAAATTACAGGCCTCGCTGAATCTGCGATTCGTAGTCGTCGTTGGGTCGAGCTTCGAGCTTTTGTCCGTTTCGGATTCAGACGAGGGTCAAGGAAGACGATGAGACGGCGGATAAATCGGAGTGGAAACGGCGAGACTGAACGTGAAGTCAAGCGTTCGGAGGAGGAAAAAGAGGATCTCGTGGAAGGGGGCGTCTTGAAATGGTAGGTTTTTCTCGTCTTGGTTTGCGGGTAATTGGTAAATGGACCCGGAAATATTGAACAATGTCACCACGGATGGTTGAATGGGATTGGGGGTTTTCCATATGACCTAAGAATCAAAATTATGGCACTTGGTGGTCTGAAGATCAAGTTGGTTCTGTAGCAGGTTTCGGTGTCCCTTTCCGTGGTAGAAAATGAAACAAGATTGTTTTTGCTTCCTCATAGAGGAAGCTTTGTTGTCATGAAAATTTGTTTTTTCGAGATTTTCATGCCAGTATACTTAGAATCACCTAAAACGTCGAGAAAAGTAATTTAGAAAAAATGTCAGCATGTGTGTATGTGTGCGTGTGTGTAGGTCCGGCTCCGGACCGAAAATCGCCAAAATCGACCGCAAGTTTTTTTCTTTTGAAAATATCAACTTGTAACCTGTACCATTATTGTCAAGTCGTATATTCTATCCCCAAAAACACTGGTTACTAACCTTTTTTAATAGATTTTGAAAAAAGTATTTTTTTGCGATTTTTTTCTGTGAGAAATCGTAGATCCGGTTCCGGACCGAAAATCGCCAAAATCGACCTCACATTTCACGACAGACTTGTAACCTATACCAGTGTTCTCAAGTCGTATATTCTACCCCTAAAAACACTGGTTACCAATACTTTTTACTCGACTTTGAAAAAAATCATTTTTGGCGACGATTTTTTTGTCAGAAATCATAGATCCGTCTCCGGACCAACAATCGCCAAAATCGACCTCAGAAATATTTTCTCTCAAAATTTCACCTATAATAGGCTAATCAATTTTGCGCTGCTGCGCTCTTATAAAGCTTTAAAAGGTTACGGGCACTGTCGCACCCGTTGTCTTATGTCAAATTTGACATCAAACTGATTTTGTTTAAAACGGACTTTTGTGGCAACCAATCACAGCTTGAATAGTTTTCTAACAATGTTTTCCATTACTCATGAACTTTTTAAAAGAAGGATTTCGCGCAACCCGATAGTATCAATGTCTTCTTTAGTCTTCAGGGTCCGACGTAACGCTACCTGGGAAATTGACTCCAGCTTTTCTGTCCCTTTTCTGTCATATACGATTGTTACACGCGTCCACCGGGCTGATTTTAAAGTTTTAATGAGTTCGGTGGCTAACGCGACGCCGCTTCGGGGTCCGCGAGCTTAAACTTTTCTTCCGGTCATCCGTGTCCGCTGTAAACGCTTTTTTCTCTCCCTCACGCCGGGGGACCTCTCACCGTGGATATTCCGGTAACGGGCATAAGACGAGTCAAAGCTCCGCGCTATTGCATTCTGGGTCTCCGGTGGCGCCGCTGGGTACTCCGAATAAAACTGACGAGCTTTGAGAGAGCTCCAGCTCCGGCTACTAATGCGCTAGATGCGCTTACGTCCACCGTCGTCCTCGCCAATGACACCGGTGCGCCCGCTCCAATTACTGTGAGAGCTTCGTTGTACTTCTTTCGCAAACTAATGTTGAACTTTTTCGTGGGCGATGTATTCGCATCCACAATCGCGGAGCCGGAAACACGAGCCAGCGGAACAGGATAATCCGTCTATACTTTGGGGTAGGATGTATTTTTTCAAATCCCATCTAAACTGATCAACGACACTGCAGCCGGCTCCAATTACCGTGAGAGCTTCGTCGTGTTTATTTCACGAACTAAATATTCAACTTCAGTCACGTCAGCGGTAATAAGTCTGAGCCGGCCAGGATCACCGTCCTAGTTTTTGGGGTAGAAAATGTCATGTTGTTTTTATTAAGGAGGTAGTGTGAATACAGTCCTGTCACATCTGAGTTTCGAGAGAAATTTCGAACTCTTCTCGATGAGACAATAATCTGAAAAAAATCAAGTATGTAGAAGGTACTGCAATAATTGATTTTGTATGATAATAATTCCAAAATGTTATTAACAAATTTGTGAAAAAATGAATTGTTCAACAATTTACCCGGCAACCCAACTTTTTTTTCTAATGAAAATTATGCATTCATTTTTCTGAACACATATGGATTTTTTCAGAATTTTGTGTCATTTTTTTTAATCGCGGTTTTCGCCGCCCGCTTTGCTTAAAAAATGCAATAAAAAAAATTAGAGAAAAACCTAAAAAAAATGCATACGTATTCAGAAAAATGAATGAATAATTTTCATCAGAAAAAAGTTTAGTTGCCGGGTAAATTGTTGAACAATTTATATTTTCATTAATTTGTTAATAACATTTTAGAATGATTATTATACAAAATCAATATTGTCAGTACCTTCTACATGCTTGATTTTTTTTTTTTTTTTTTTTCAAATTATTATCTCATCGAGAAGAGTTCAACATTTTTCTCGAAACTCACATGTGACGAGACTGTACCGAGACTACCTCCTTAAAAAAAAAGCCTTCGGGCACGAGTTCAAAAAATAGTGTAAAAAAATCTCAGGCGGTGCAAAATCATTGTATAAAACAAGTCCTCAGGCAGTCGAAAAGTTGTATAAAAAATCCGCACACTCTACAAAAAGTTGTATAAAAATCCGCATACCGTACAAAAAGTTGTATAAAAAAATCCTCAGCCCGTACAAAAAATCGTAGAGAAGTCATATTATATACGAAGCTACGACGATAATCGAGTGTATAAAAGTGTGTTTTCACCCCGCAAGCATCGCGTATCATTTCGCGCACCTATTCCAACCCCGTTACCCGACCCACCCGGGGCGAGGGCGTTACGACAGAAAGTAAAGCACGAGGTAAATATCCGAAGCTTACAGTTTGCCAGGTGCACGCATAAGAGATGAAGATTGCGTGGCTCCCGCGCGACTCGATAGTCTAGGCGGAATACCAAGCGCGGATTACCGGGGATTTGCCGTGTTCCTCGCGGTGCCGCAGTCCCCGAGTGTTGATACTGCGGCTGCACAGCCGACGGGCGCCTTTCCGCGCGCCCGAGTGGGATAGAGAGAAACACCGGGCGAAACAGGTGGAAATATGTTTACAACCGTCTCCCTTGTTTTGCATACAACTCTCGTCCATTCGGCGCGTGAACCTGCGCCGAGGTCGCTGGTGGGTGGAGGGAAAAAGGAAAACGCGCGTTAAACTTTTCATATCATCGGGTTGAGAACGATGTAAACCATATACTCAACCCGAAGAAAATATGAATAGAAATGCAGACTCTTCTGGAAGAGAAAAACAGACTTCCATATTTGAAGAGTGTTTTTTTTTCTCGGGTTGCGCTCGATCCTGATGGACGAAGCGCACATCGAGTTGCAGGTCAAACAGTGACATGGGGCGCCAGGGGCGCAGTCGACAAACACAAAGCACTTCGGAGTCTCGTTACAAACTCTGTTGAACCGTGAACCTGTTTGGAGGATACAGCAACACAGCCTAGCAGTCTTGAACCAAGAAGGTGTAGACTGTGATTCTACGGACAGCCCTTCATCGTTTATGCTTTTGATCTAGGCAGAGACAGTTACGTCATATGTGCATATTCGCTGTGGTATTTTCTACCGGCCATTCTGCATTTCAACCGCAGGAATCTTGTAGATTCGTTTGAACGCCAAAGCAAGTACGAAGGCTCCAACGGACTCGCAACCCGGTGATAACTGATGAGTTCCAGATCAGAGACTGACATTTGAACATCAGATGTAGTGAGACCCAATGCATCATGTTTAGGGAACATGAATTATCCAACGTTACGTGAATAAATAAAATAAATAAAATAAATAAAATAAATAAAATAAATAAAATAAATAAAATAAATAAAATAAATAAAATAAATAAAATAAATAAAATAAATAAAATAAATAAAATAAATAAATTAATAACATTAATAAAATTAATAAAATTAATAAAATTAATAAAATTAATAAAATTAATAAAATTAATAAAATTAATAAAATTAATAAAATTAATAAAATTAATAAAATTAACAAAATTAATAACATTAATAAAATCAATAAAATCAATAAAATCAATAAAATCAATAAAATCAATAAAATCAATAAAATCAATAAAATTAATAAAACCAATAAAATTAATAAAATTAATAAAAATTAATAAAATTAATAAAAATTAATAAAAATTAATAAAATTAATAAAAATTAATAAAAATGAATAAAATAAATAAAAATTAATAAAATTAATGAAATTAATACACTAAATTTGGGATTTATTACCGTGTCGTTAAAAAAGAATGTACTAATGTCGTCGCCGTTATAATGAGCAAAGCAAAATGCGTGATACGAAAGAAGTATGCAGCAGCGCTCACGACCGCGCTAAATCATTGTTTCGCCATGACAACAATGCGAAAAATGGCTCTCGCTGAGTCTGTGTATCATCGTAAAAGCGGTGCCGGACCGCGTGACGATCCGTACAAATTAAAAGTGATACGAGCGCGCGGCGGCGCGTTCGGGCGTTCATGAATAAAACCCGGATATATTCGCGTTACGATAATACTCCAGTCGTTCCGGGCAACACATAACAATAGCACGAGCTTTTCGCGCGTCTCTCTCCCCGTGTATACGGCGACCCATTCGGCATTTATACCGCTGTTATTACCTGCCAGCGCTGTGTTTAAACGAATGTACGGAGCGAGCGAGCGCGAAATACCAGCGGCAATTTATCCGGTTGTTTAAGGTGTCTCTTCGCGTCTATAAACGCGCGCAATTTTGATTTACCACCCGACGCGCCGGGTTCGAAACGATTTCTCATGCGCGACCCATGACAGATGTCGTCATATAGTTCCCAGTGACAAGGGAGAAAAGTTGCCGGGATTTTCGAAACTCGCACGTGGAGCCGAACTTCACTCAAGTGCTTCGTCGAAAATTTGCGACGTCGGAGATGAGCGCGGAGTTTGGAAATCTATTAATTTTTCGAACCGATCGGTAATTTGGGCACCACGCGAAAATTGTATAGACATAGCGCGGTTACGACTCGGCCAGATTGGAGACTCGGTCGTAAAATAAAACTGCAGCGACTTAAAGGCTTCTAGCTTAGCGCGGTTCGTAATTTATGTGAAAACATAAATTTTTTTACTATCCTATCTAGTCCTGTTAATTTGTTCCGTTGGTGCGCAAGAATTTCACGTGATTCAATTTAAAAATTTGGTGTTGGGTCGCTTCCAGGATTGCATGAGAAATTCTGTGACAGTTTCAATTCATTATTGTTTTCGTCACATGCAGAAAAAAGTCGCACGGTCGGAAAAGCAATACACGCCCTTTGTAGTCACGACGACTAGACTTTTCGATGAATACATGCGTAATATTTTCGCGTCGCTCGTTGGACGCAACAGACTTTGATGCTCTGTATATCTCGCTTCCGTATTTGCGGCTCCTTGCATCTCCGACTGTGGCTCAATAAAAAGTGGCGTTTGCATTATAACCCAGGTGGCACGACGGTCGAGATCCCGCACGAGTAAGTACGTAGACGCGGCAACGCATGGCCGGAGAATTCCCCGGAGAAAACGAAGGAATAGGTTCTCGGTGCGTGGGTGGTGGGTGGAGAAGTTGACAGCGGGTGGTTTCGCATACTGGATGGCAAAAAGGCAATTTCATATTGCTCGACGTGGGTACCGCGAGGCGCACGGTAATAATGTGTGGGTCGTATGTTGTGCGGTCGATGACTTTGCAGAAGGTACCAGTTTTATTTACCCGAAGCGCATTTTTTCGCAAGCTCCTGGATGCCACTTTTACGTTGCACTGGCTGCCAGCCAAAGCTTCTCTCGAGTCTGGTTGCTGGGGGGGACTCTAAGTACACAGGATGGGCGACTAATTTGGCTTCCTTCGTATGATTTATTCATGCATGTTTACGACAACTTAATTGTATGGTAGTAAACGGAGTGTCTGTTTGGGAAAGAAAATCGATGGCCTCGATGAGAAGCAGCGTAGCGGTAACAATTGCAAAACACGTATCGGTAGGACCACAAAGTCGGAATAGTTATGATTTCGAATTGTCATCGTGAGTCAGGCCATTTTAGGAGGCATTCTAAATATTGTCTTCTCTTGCGTAAGGCGTTCGATTTTGATGACGTCAGCCGAATCCGATCGGTGCAACTCATTGTCGGAGAAAAAAAAAGAACAGGCGTTTCCGTGCGTTTTTTCAAAACGTGATGGCTGAAAAACCGATACAGCCTGTAAAATGTCAGCCATAATTGTTGTACCTTGAAATTAGCTGGGTTAATGATAAAACGTGAAAATGTAAACGTAAAAAGAGTCACGTGGACCGTTCGTGGCTGCCGATTTGCATAGTCACCGGGACAGCCACGATTTCTCCGCACGGAAAAAAATAATCAGTTGGCACAACCAAGAAATCAGTCGGCGCAACCATTCGATTATTCTGATTTTCCTGCAACTCAGTTTCGTTGTGTCAACCAAAAGAAATTGGTTGCACGAATCAAGTTTCGTTGGTAGATGTCCTGTTAGTTACGGTAACCAAACGAATGGTTGATACAACTATTCGAGTAGGCAGGAGCACAAGTTCCGGTTACTTGTCCATACCAACCGTGTCATTGCTTCTCGAAATAGAATTGCACTACTTGTACTATCCTTATGACAAATTAACGCGAATCGCTTTACGAACGGCACAATTAAAGCTTTAATAATATTGTCTTTGGGTTATGTACAGATGCGACTCGCGCCTTGAGCGGCACAATCGTAACTTTAATAATATCGTTTTTAGGTTATGTCGAACAAATCGTGAATAGTTACCACAACCATTCGAAGTGGTTTCGGCAATAGATGAGACAGTGCTGCAACTAATCGCAAAAAACTGAGATACAGCAATGTGAATGATTAGTTGGCACAACCAAACTTTTTTTTCCGGGCGGGTGTAACGTACGTCGTCATCGCGTCGGCATGGCGTTCGATCGTCAACGCGCATATACGACAAATCTATGGTCTGAAAGTAATGCCTTCAGCAGTGGTAACGCGTATAACCCGAGGCATAAAGAGGCCGCGACCGGGGATCGGCCGGGACGCGTACTCGTAAAATTTCCAATGCGTTTTAGTGTCTTTTATATAGATAGAAACATTCTGAGGATTCGTGCATGACAACACGCGGAATTTTACGTCCGTGACATCATTGCCGATCCAGCCTCATGCGGTTGCGTTCGGTGGGTCATTTGAAATCTAGAATGTTGGAGATGCTATTCGTGGCTCGAGTGTCCTAATTCGAATAGGATCATCTATAATTAGAACACGTTGGATCCCGCAATTGTTGGGTCCCGTAAGCGTTGGGTCCTCAAAACGTGGGGGGGGAGGTTAATTCGGTGAAAAAAAGGCATGTTTTTAAGAATTTTTTTTTTTTTTTGCGATTCAGATCGTGTTAGTTTATTCAGTTAATTTCCATATAACATTGCAACATTTGAACAATATTTTCCTAGATTTTCATTGCATAATATTGAAAATTGAGCGAGTCACAGTGAATCTCCGGAGGCGTCTCGAAAAAAACGTTGTTTTGCGGTGTACATCATAACTCGCAACAGAATCATCTGAAACGAAAAAATCAAAATGCATTTGTTAAAGGAGATGTTTCTTGAGGTAACGCTACGAGGATTTGTTTTTTATTTCCATTTTTCAATTTTTTGTAACACTTGGAAGCCTAAAAACCGGTTTTCGCTGAAAAAAATCGGTTTCTTGGCTTCCCAGTGCTACGAAAAATTGAAAACCGAAATAAAAAAATCGTTCTAGCGCTACCTCGATAAATATCTCCTTTATCAAATCCATTTTGATTTTTTTGAGTTATGATGTACACCGCAAAACTTTCGAGGCGCCTCCGGAGATTCACTGCCACTCGCTCAATTCTCAATATTTTGCTATGAAAATTTAGGGAAATATTGTTCAAATATTGCATTGTTATATGGAAATTGACGGAATAAAATAACACGATCTGAACCATAAAAAAAAAAAAAATCTTAAAAACATGTCTTTTTTCCACCGAATTAACCTTACCCCCCACCGCTTAAATCCCCTAAACGCCAGACCCCCTAAACACGAAAATTGACATTGAAGCTGGTTGGCCAAAAAACAAACCCCCTTGTCTGATGGAGTCAGCACGACGTATGTTCGGGGCCTAAATTCGGTCGATTTGTTTCGAGGGTTGCCTACTTTATTGCGAGATTTTCGACAGTCACAGAAGCATCGGTTTTCCACGACGGGCGCTCGCAAAAGCCTGAGTTATATGCCCCGAGATCCGAGCCGGGGTAAGTTGCGGCCGTGGCACTCGCGGTACGTACCGCATCTATATTCAAGCGAGAAGCAACCGAGTTAACATTCGCGAGGTCTTCGCGTGTCTCCGGGTATCGCGACGCGGGGCTTTAGGCATTGCAGTCAAACACTAGTTGAATAAAGGTAAGGGGGCTTATGAACCCAGCTGGATCCTCCACGTAGAATCAATTACGCCGCGCGCACGTTTCTTTGTGGCCGAAGCCCCAAGAACCACCGGATGTAACGTCGTTGAAAAGTTTTCACAAACTTTTCTAAATTACTTCCACCTCGGGGTGTTTACTCTTTAGGCCCACAGCGTTCTCGGAGGCGGAGAAGAAGAAGAGAGAAAAAAGACGGATTTAATTTTCCACGCAAATTGGAAGCAACTTTTCGGACCATAAAGACAGCGTTGATTCTCGCGAAAAGCCATGAATTCCCGGAAAAATTCAACGTCCCTGGTCGCTCTCGAGGAAGTTTTTCGAAAAAAAAAAAAAAAAAAAATCATTTTTTTTCCTGTGCGATTCGAGGTATTTTTTGTTTTCGTTCTTTTTAAATTTCTATGCATAGTATATCAGTTCAGTGTGGATGTGAAGCAAAACTGCGACCCCCGCTGGTGGCTCATAAACTATGTTCCATGTTTTATTTTATTTTATTCTATCACGTCGACAGATCCGGCTGTATGCGCTGCAAAGCGGATCCGGCGAAAATTGGTGGCTCTATACATTGTTGCCCCGTAGCCGTAAATCTTGTCTCGTCAAAGCCGCTCGGGATACGAGCGCCGTCATCGTGATAGCGTTCCTTGTTTTCTTGTTGTGCTGCTGCTACTTGTGTGTATATGTATTTAGCTGTCATTTCGCATTTCGTTATTTGGCATACACGAAGTTCTAGTTCGTTTCGTGGGAAATCACGGAAGCAATCAAGCTTTTACAGTTTCGCGAAACGTCTCGCTGTAAAACTTATTGCCACGTGTTTCTCTGAATTCGACAAACAGCTACCCGACTCTATATACAATTCGACATTGGTGCTTTTCAAACGAAGTATGGAATGTTTTTGGGGTCATTAGGATTTTCAGGATTTTTACTAAAAACCCTAAAAACTTTTTGGGGTTTTAGGGTTGCTAACAATTTGCACGTTCTCAAAAATGCAAATGTTGAGAAAAGTTGCATTATGGATCTTCGAATAGTTTGGACAAATTTAGGTCGCTTGGATAATCTGCATCAGGTCCGTGGAAAGGTTTCTTTTAATGACGCATTTGATTAGGGTTGACACTCAACCGCGTTCGAAGCGCCAATTAGTTTGTTTGCCCAGAATTTACCCTCCTAGCGGTGATACGTTCTCCATTTCTCCAGTATTTGCCGTTTCTTACTGATGATGAAAGGCTGAGATAGAACCCGGGTTTACAATCCAGGTTCACATGTCCTTCGTCGAGACTACGAACATCGACGTATTTCCGACTCACATTCATTAGCAACGCTGTAAACTGGACCTGGCTCCGGCCATGAGGCTTCGCGAAAACGCTCGAAAGGCTTTGCGCATATTCCATTCGATTATGACGCGGAAACGCAGTGAATTAATTATGCAGAAAGAAGTGGAATAGCAACGACTAAACTTCGTAATCCTTGCTTTGCGTTACGCATGCAACGGAGAAAAAAGGATAGTTGGGACAACTCCCCTTTTATAAGTCGGCTAAAAATGAGTTGCTACAATGATTCACGCCTATAACCATTTTGTGAATTGAGACAACAAATAAGTGGTTGTCTAAACTCACAAACGAGTGGTTATATGGTATGACGAAAAGTGAGTCTGTGCAACCACATTTTGAGCCCGCCCAACTCTTTCGTTTTCTCCATGTGGAAACATTTTTTTCAATCCCCATTTTTCAGTGCGCGATTCTATCCGATTATGCCGCAAACATGGTATATTAGTTACAGAGGTCAAAATTTACTAAAAAACTTAAAAAAAAAACGTAAAGAAAAATGTGATGACTAAATTTCTTTTGCTCTCTGTATAATGTGACTATATTTATCGAAGCAATTTTCGGGTAATAAACGGGAGCGCGACATTTTTTTAATCACGCGCCACGTTTTTCTCGTTTTGTCTTCGCTTCTCGCCGCGCCGCTCTTAATTTTCCCGCAATATCTGCGAAGCGATGGTTCACAACGGAATCTTAGTTGTAGCCACTTTCGACGCGATATACGAAGACGCGGTCGTTCATTGTTTCCACCCGGACTGGTTGCGCTCGCGAAATCCCCGGAGACGAACGCGGGTCTATCAATGCTAGAGATTGGCAATCAATTAGGAATCCGCGGAGACGGTCTGGAGCACTCCGGGCCATTAGTCGGGATACCCGGGCGGTTCGGTAAGTACGGTATGATTGGTAGCAGCTAAGATTTCATATACCCGGCGTCCCGGCGGCTTCCGCATATTTTTTTTTTTTTTTCCTAATTTGTTCGCTCTCATCGTGAATTCAAATTTGCGGCTATCAATGACGGGCCAAACAAACTCCCAACTCGTGACGAGAAGTTGCAAGCGACACCCAGCGAATTTTCCGGGCCCACTTGAATATTTAACCGTCGAGTTTCGATTCCATACGCGCGCCGAGATTTGCCGCGAGCTGCAAAAATCGATTTACCCCCCTGCGGCACAGAGCGCAGATGCACTCTTCACCGATACGTGGAACGTAAACTTACCTCGGGGGCCACGAGCCATGGAGACGCCTGAAAAGTGGCAACGTTCATTTCCGGTTGCTCTGTAATATTTATGCACTGCCCTGTGACCGTTTTTCATAGACTCCTTTAGTCTTTAGCTCCTCCCACGATGCACTCTGCATTCATTAAAATATTCCGAGCGTGAATCAAGGATTAATTTTTAATTTCAGATCAAAAATTAATTACGTAGGATGGTAATAAAAAATGGCAACCTCGATAACGAATTTTTTACCTAGCTAATTTATTATTTGAACAAAATTAAGTGATGTTAAAAATGCGGCGATTGGTTTCGAGGGCGATGCATTAACGTCTCAGTAAAGTCCGGCTAAATGTGGGATTATGAGAAAATCTCGAACGCTTCTCACTTACATAAAAATCTCAGAAAAATTGGACATATGGAAGGTGCTGCGAAGATTGATTTTGCATAATAATAATTTCAAAATGTTATTAACAAATTAATGAAAAAACTAATGATTCAATAAATGACCCGGCAACCCATCTTTTTTTTTTCAATGAAAACGATTCATTCATTTTTCCAAATTCGTATGAATTTGTTCAGAATGTAGTCTGATTTTTTTTAATTGGGTAATTTTTTACGACATAAAGAGTGAAAGCCACAGTTAAAAAAAAGTGATCGAAATTCTCTTAGAATCCCACGTACAGCCGGACAGTACCGCGACGACTACCTTAAAACCCGAAACTGAAGTACCGTTTCATTTTCCTCGATCGAGGGAAATATAATCGTACAAGGCTGGATTGAAAGAGACGAAGCAGGTTTATTATTTGCAAAAAGAAAAGTTTAGTGATGTTAAAAATGAGGCGATTGGTTTTTGAGGACGCGACATTAAATACCGAATAACTCGGGTCCCGAAGGGGTGTTTGAATTTCCTCGAGTGAGGGAATATAATCGAGTACACGGAGCGACAGTTGGATTGAAACACACGAGGTAATTTTGCGACGCTGATTTGCAGATTCCATAAAGCTTACTGGGTGGGTGTCTTGAAGAGTCGTTTCGAGGGGATTTTCCTCGCTGCGCCGCGTTGCACCGAGTGCTTTAACATAGCACGAGCACATATCGGTTAGCCGATAGATCCGCCCCGGCAATCCGCAAGTGCAGCGCTTCGAGGTCCCAGAGCAACTCCCCGAATGGCGTTGTATTTCATTGATTCTCGCGATTAATTGTCAGCTTACACACGTCGAGAGGGCGAACTGAACTCTCGAGCGCACGGAGAATTTAAATAAAGTTTATTTCGCGCGATTCCGGTCGATAAACCCGCGCGCCGCTGTCGCATCTGCATTGATACAAGAAAGTTCGGAACGCGAGAGCGCCGGAAATTTAAATAACGCGCACACGTGGCGCGCGCGGGGTGAGAGTTATGAGAGCTTCGTGCCGGCTATGGCCACGGGATAAACGCTTTTTTCACGGTGATTAAGAAGCTTCGGCTATTAAAATTCAACTTGGGACCATAACATTTTTATTTTGTTTTATTTTGTTTCAATAAAGAAAATAGAGAAAATGAGTTTTTGTCAAACCGAGGAATTTACAAAATTTAATTAACGGACCGATAAATTTTATACACTTTTTTTTTATCGAGGAGCCTTCGCGTTGCTCGCTACGACTGAATCTAGGACAGGCGGGAAGAAAAAGACACTCGGGAAGACGATTTTTTATTGCCTTCCAAGCCCTTTGGATTTTTCGAGTGAAAAATCTGATTCTGGCGTTTATTACTCCGCATATTTCTCGATGCTCAGGGAGGAGGATGAAAACTTCTCATCGGAGTGTGAAATTTATCGATGGCCGCGAGGCTATCGATAAATTTCGCTTTCTTGAATTTAGCGGGATTCATAATTTTGCTTCCTTATAGAGGAAGCTTTGTTTTCGTGAAATTTTTTTTTTTTCGTGATTTTCATGTCAGTACAATCAGAATGGTGCAAAACGTCAAGAAAAGTGGTTTGTACGAAATGTGTACCTGCGTGCGTGCGTGCGTTGCGTGTGTGTGTGTGTGTAGACTTCGTTGTTTACACGATAACGGCCGTAATTTTCGAAAAATGTTTTTTAAATTTCGCGTGCCCGTTGGTTACCATAGCCCACATGAAAATATTTATATGTCAAAATATATGTCGTCGAAAAGTTCTATATGTCGCATGTATGTTGCAATATATTTTTATATGCAACATATGTTATTTCCATGTGGTAGAATACCGTTTGGGATTGTAGTTGGGACCCTAACGGTTAATAGTGAGGAAGAACGGTCAATAGAATGGCTTCCCTCGTATGGCTTTCGCGATGGAGTACCAGGAAATGTTGTGGAGGTTTTTGGTGGACTAAGTAGGGCCCAAGACTGGATTACCTACTATGGCTTCCACGGGTAAGCCTATAATGGGTGTGTACTTTATCGTGGGCTCCCGTATAAATTTCGGCACGGGTAGTTGCGCTCTGTGACAAAAGCACAGGAATTTGATCTGTTCTAATTCGGCAGTACACATCACTTTTTTTTTTTACAATAACAAATTGGTCAATTTTTTTTGTGAAAATCGCGTTCTTTACTTTCGAGCGTTACCAAAAATCGAAAAAAAAAGAAAAAATGACCTCGACAGCGTTATCTCGAAAAACTCATAAACTAATGAAATCAATTTGATTTTTTGAATTTGGATAATCGAGTGACCAGTTATAGCCGTCATCGCAAATACATTTTTTTCGGAGGCGTCTCCGGAGATTTGTTGTCAGCGGCTTATTTATTAATAATTTTCGTTAAAATTTTCAGGAGATGTTCTTTAAATGTTGCTCTACAATGCTGTTATCATTAAATTTAGAATACACTGCCCGTGTCTTGTAAAAGAATGGGTAAAAAAGGGTAATTTTTTCACGGTACAAACCCCCCACCCCATAAGGGCAAATACATTGGATTTTTCTTGTTGTATTACAAATACTTTACGAAAGGTTTATACCAAGTACCCCGTGGAGAGATCGCGGAAAGAAAAAAATCTGGATAATTTATCCAATTCGAATACTCCGGGTTAAGCAATGCGAGTGCGCGAAGCGCACGAGCCATATAACCCTCTAGTATTATATATATCAGATGGGTGTATATAAGTCGCCGGGGCTTTTAAACGGGGTCGTTCAGCAGTTCCGCCGTTAGCCATTAATCGTTTTCTCGAACGCGAGTGGCGACCGCGAAGCTCCCAAGGTCTTTTTGAAGATAAGTTTTATCACGATTGCTCCCCGGCGTGAGTAATGACCAACTCGTGTTTTGATTCTCGGCAACGGGGACAGCGCAATCCTTGTTTCAATTTTTTTTTTTTTTTTCGCGAGCTTTGCGGAGTTTCGGCAACCGCAATACACGACGAAAAGGCCTCGAGTTTGAACGCTGGAAAAAGCCTTTTCAGGAGCATATGGCGCGTGGCAAATAGAAAACGTGAAGACCCCGCGAGCTGCGGAAAATCGATAATCCGGTCCATATAACCGCGCGTGGAAAGGCGAAAATTCCAGACCAATCCCGGAGATCGACTGATGCGTAAAATATTGCAACTGTGATCTGGTCTCTCGGTGGTTCGTACTCGAAATATCCGGGCAGCTAAAGTGTTTGCTGTCTGTCGGGATGGAATTTTGTTCACTCTCAAAAACCATCTCGCATTTTTTAAGAATAAAAATTAGGCCCTTTAACCAGGACTTTTATTTTAATTTTTAACTAGGTTCTGCTAATTGGTTAAAACATTTGTTCTTTTGGGGTCCACCGCGGTCGTATTTCAAATTTGGATAAAACTTCCTGCATGAGGAAATATTTTTTGTTAAACTATGTTGCGGTCAGGAAGAAAAAAATGGTTACACCGGCTAAGTGGCTGAATTATGACCGCCGTGTTCGGACTCCGGCCGCATCACGACGAGGTATAAAAATTATAATGAGAAGATGCATTAAGCAGAAATAACAAGGGCTTGCTCATTATACATTCACTGTCTTGCATTACCATCAGAGTTCGCGAGTGTATTGTATGCTTCTTTGGCAAAAACTGCTTCAGTCGATGCTGTATAGATGGTCAGACAAAGAATTCTTAAGAATTCGCTTGTCTTAATAAAAAAAAAAAATACCGGCGCTTTTCTAACTGATAAAAAGTGCATAATTAGTTTAAAAGATAAAAAGACGAAGGGGATAAAAAAGTGCGAATGGGTTGTCAGCCGGGTCGACACGTCCGGGGCGGTCGAAACTCTCGGGTCAGCTCGTCGAAAAAACTGCTTCGGTTGATGCTTTGTAAATGGTCAGACAAAGGATCAGAATTCTCTTGTCTTGGACTTAAAAAACGTTAAAAACGACACTTTTCTGGAGGAAAAATGTACGCGATCAGTGTTTGAAACAAAAAGATAAGGAAAGTGGGGCAAAAAAGTGCGAGTGAATCCTCAGCCGGATCGAGTCAGGCACGTTCGAAGCGGCTAGAGCCCTCGGGTCAGCTTGTCGAAAAACTTGGCGGATGCTGCAGGGATGATCAAACAAAGAACCGCTCGGAAAATTTGCTTGTCTTGAAAAAAAAAAAAAAAAAAAAAAAAAAAAAAAAAAAAAAAAACGACGCTTTTCTGCCTCATAAAAAATACACAGTTAGTAAAAAGCCAAAAAGGGGCAGAGAAAAGTGTCAGCGGATTGTCAGCCGGATCTAGTCGGCCATGTCCGAGGCAGCCAGAGCTGCCTCGGGGTCAGCGCGGCTGCGGTTCGTACGTAACGGGCGAGCCTTGGTAGACGCGGGGAGTGGTGACCATGATCCGTTGATGCGGAGAGGGAAATATTTCATAACTGGTCCAGACCCCTCGTGCGGCTGGTATTCCTTCATTGTTCCACGAGATATGATGACCCCGTGGCGGTTCGAGGCTGCCCGTACCGCTTCCCACTCGATAGACACGAGAGCCTCGCGCTGTTCACACCTACGCGATGTGGACGACGCTCAAAGGGGGCGGCGAGTTATATACGAAGGGTGAAAGCGAGAATGGAGATACCATTTTCAACCCCCCTTTCCCACCAGCCCGCGCCGCAGGCCAATATCGCACATATAAGGTTGCGCGCTGTTGCCGACAGCAGCGTTGATCGAAAAACGTATCGCGCGCGAAGGGGAAAAAGGGGAGGAAAAATATACATTTACAAGGGTGACGACGGGACGATAGTCTGCATATTGTACCTTTTTTTACGCCAAGAGAAACAGGGGCGAAACAACACTCGATAATAATGAGTGAGTGACAGCATTTTTTTGGCAGTAGAAAAAGTGGCAGGAGATGAGAATTTTGGAAAAAACCGGTATTTAATGCGGCTTAGGCGATGATTTTTTGGATGCGAATTGGATCTAGGAAAAAATTGTTTGGCAGTAGAAAAAGTGGCAGGAGATGAGAATTAAAAAAAAACGGTATTTAATGCGGCTTGGGTGACGATTTTTTGGATGTGAATTGGATCTAGGAAAAAATTGTTTGTGAGTTCTTATATTGTTGGTGAAGGTTCAGAGGGTCAAGCTGATTTCTGGACGGGTGCGGGTTGGTTGCAACTGTTGTGAGGTCACATGGGACGCTGAGGTCACAGGGGAATAAGGTTCGATTAACTCCACTGTCAAATGTTTCAGGGCGAGTTCTCCCTGTTCTTCTACTGTCGGGTACAACGGTAATTGGCACTGTAATTGTGCAGGTCTGCGGCGTCCACCTGTTCTCGCGGTCGAAACCGTGCACATCCCCATGAAACAGCCAAGCATTTTCGTTTTTTGTTGTGGTTTGCTCGTATCATGGTGGTAAATGTCTATCTTTTTACAGAACCTTTAAAATAATTGAAACGATTTACAACCCTCGAACTACCTAATCTTACGTTGAATTTTAATCAGTTTATTATAAATAGTAAAATTATCTCGCCGCGAAAATGAAGCTGCACGGTCGAGACGCTGGGGTTCCAGTGTTCGTAATCTGAGCAGCCGTGTGGCTGCTATCTGCACAGTTTCTCAGGCAACGGGACCAACGGTAATCAGACCGCCGTCGCCCGGGCCGTGGGACGTTAGTCTAAATTATAGTTGGGGGGGTCCTGACCCGAAAACGCCGCGTCTGCGCGGGTTCCAGGGGCAGAGTTTAAATTTCGCTTGGGGCACATTCATCCCCAGCGAGTCCGTCCAGGGTTAATAAGCGTGATCCTCAAGGACATACATGCGAAACCCTTTGCAGTTCGAGTGTGTTTCATGCTTATCATCGTGATTGAGACAGAATGTTCTTTCACGAAAACATGCAGCATGTGTGACACTTGTATTTGTAGTAATATGATGGTTGGCTGCCGAATAGCCAAATATTGAGTCGCGTAATATCACGTACGCCGAGAGAGAAAAACTTCCTGACGATGCTTCAGGCGAGATCCACTTCGTTGCGGAATCCCAGATTGTATCGACACGAGAGCGTTAGTCGAAATAAACTTATTACCTGTACACGCTAAACCTGATTCGTTCACCTTTAATTATCCCTAACACGTGCAAATTTTTAGAAAATTGATCAATTGTCAAGGAAAATGCAACATAAAAATGATTACGCTAATGACGAGTTAATAGAGTTAATTCGTCTTTTGGCGAGTAAAATATGAGAAAAAAGATCATCAATGTGGGTTCAGCTTACCAGGCCTATATGAGGCGTTCGTACTTACCAGCTCCATATGGGAGAAATTTCAAGGGACTAATTTCTATGTAAATAATTTGTAGGAAATAATTTCTATGTGATTAATTTGTAGGGAACAATTTCTATGTGAGTAATTTGTAGGGAACAATTTCTATGTGAGTAACTTATAGGGAATAATTTCTATGTGAGTAATTTCCAGGGAATAATTTCTATGTGAGTAATTTCCAGGGAATAATTTATATGGCAGTAACTTAAATTGAATAATTTCTATGGGAGTAACTTCCAGGGAATAATTTTTATGGGAGTAATTTACAGGGGATAATTTCTATGGGAGCAGTTTCTGGGACATAATTTCTATTGGTGTAATTTCTAGGACATCATTTCTATTGGATTAATTTCTAGGACATCATTTCTATTGGATTCATTTCTAGGACATCATTTCTATTGGAGTAATTTCTAGGACATAATTTCTATTGGAGTAATTTGGAGGACATCATTTTGTTGTACGCAACATGCGCCTTGCCCATCTGCATAAAAATCTCGGACCTTAATATAAGACGAGGGCAAAATCGTTTCGTTACCTCTCGACGGTGTCAATAAAGATGAATTCTTTAGAGAAATTGTCCGATGCTGGTTTTACATTTTTGAAAACCCTCGATCGTAGATCCCAACTTCGGCAGCGGCTTTCTCGTTGCTCCGACGATCGTTAGCAGCGACGGCATCGCTCGCTCTGTTGGGTGGTAGCTGTCGGTCAGTGGCTCGCCCGAGTCATTCGTAGCGGCTCATGCTTGCTCCAACGTTCGTTGGTAGCGGCGGCCGAGTTCAGTCCGATGGATGGTAGCGGCATTCCTCTCGCCCCAGTCGTTGGTCGCGGCCGCATTCGCTCCCATCACAGGTAGCGGTCAGCTCGCTACAGTCTCTGACCGAAGCCCAACGTGGTCCATCGCTGAAGCCTCCGCCTAGACGGGCCACCACCACCTTCCCCCCATGAAGAGGGCCCTCTCCCATCGGCCTCCCTCGCCGGTCCAGTTGACCTCTCGCCCCCGACTCGGCCAGCGTCAATTTAATAACGAGACCATAGTTATAATTACACGTTGAAATTAGAACAGTGACGATAAAGTGGAATTTTTCGTCACATTGTTAATTCCACTTTTGGCGAGCGAAATATTCGACAAAAATAATAATTCAATGAATATGGGTTCAGCGAGGCAATCGTACTTACCCACCGAGTCTGCCCACCCACTAAGATACACGGCTCGAGTATCGCCATTGTACCCTCCCCCGCGCTTTCCGCATTTCAGACAATCGCCGCGAGCCACGGCTTAAGCGCGCAGTGAGTAAGGTGGTCCGCGGTCCCGAGCTATTTCCCTCCCGCCGAGCGAATGATTTATTCTCCCGCGCTTTTGTTCCCCGCGAAGGAGCATCGGATAATGACAAGAGGCCCGCGGATCGGCCGCAGATCCACTTTGCCGGGTTCATTTGCAAATTTATTGCCTCCCGCGTAAACTAATTTCCTGCGTTTACTGCCCGAGACTACAGCGAGCCTCGGAAGTGGAAATCAATTTTTAAAATAAATTGTTCCAGATTGCATCTTCTGCCGGGAACAACGCGATTTTTCCGAGTGCACTGTAAAACCTTGCGGAGTTGCGAAAAAAAGAATGTAAATTGAATTTAAAAAATGAGGGAAGCCGATAGAATTGTGAATACACGGAAAATCTAAATGACGTATAGTTATAGATATCTCGGGCACGGACAATGCCGCGGGATTCCGCGAGAAACTTTGCGGCAGAACTTATAAAATATTCAGCGCGCGTCGATGAGTCCGAGATACCTTCAACCCGCGGCGATGATACCTAAGCTTTAAGAACCGCGAATATACGTGATTTTATTCGCGCGCGTCGGTTGAAAAGGAATATAAGATGGACCTACCCAGATCCGATATCATCTTTCATCTCCCGCGCGCGCGGTAAAATCACGAATCTACTTTTTGCCGCGTGCACCCTTCCCCCGATACGTTAGATTGCAGCAGAATCGCAGGTGGAGGGGGTTTCGCGCGAGTCTCACCCGCGGAACTTTTGCACTCCCAACTTATGATCTCTGGAGAGTTGCCGCGAGAAGCTTCGCGAGCGCCTCGGGATTTTCTTCCAAAGCAACTGGCGCCGCGTTCCGCAGTGGGTTAGACAAAAAGCCAAGGAGCGGTCATGAGGCGTGAAACCCCATCGAGAAGTGGCAACCCAAAAGTTTCGCGCTGTGTACGGGGAGAAAATGGAAGTAGACTCTATGGGAATAATTTCTATGGGAGTCATTTCCTAGGGAATAATTTCGAGGAAATAATTTCTATGGGAGTCATTTCGAGGAAGTAATTTCTATGGCAGTAATTTTCTAGGGAATAAATCCGAGGAAATAATTTCGAGGCAGCAATTTTGTAGGAAATAATTTCGAGGAAGACATTGCTATCGGAGAAATTTTCTAGGGAACACTTTGTATGGGAGTAATTTTTGGGGAACAATTTCTATAGGGGTAATTCAAGGGTATAATTTGTATGCTATTGATCACTGCAATCGTGCAGCAATTGAATTACATTCCAGTTTATTCTTATGTCCTTTTCTCAGTTTATAGCAATAACACTGTAAATTGTACAGTGATACGCATCGACGGATTCCCAGGTACGACGACGCTCCGTCACGATCGAACAATGAAATCGTTGATCTGGATGCATGAAAAACGCGAAGCACCGCAGGGAATAGGAAACAGAAGACTGAGGATTAGCAAGAAACTATGGAGCACATAAACCGCGTGCACGCGGAACGGAATAGAAAGCGCAGGCCTGCGATAGGCGCCCCGCTATTAATCATCCGAAAGGGCCGTTGGAAGGAAGTCTACTACACGGGAACGGGGAGAGAATCACGAAGAGGAAAGGGATCCCCGGTCGCGGGCTCGGACACCGAATCGATTTCGCATGCCGGAAGCGTTTTTCATATCATGAAATCTCGAGCGAGGGGAAAATCGACTTTGCCGGCAAAAGCCATTCCGTCAACTCACGATTTGTGTTTTGACTCCGGTAGGATTCAATTTTATTGATCGTCGTTTTTCCTCGTAATCGGCTGGAAAACGCGACCGGAACTTCGTGGCGAGGGGATGAAAAAAAAAAAAAATGTCGGGCGACGTTCACACACCGAGAAAATGTTTTCTTGAATCCGAAGAAATGGGTGGATTGAACTTTTTTCATTGATTTCAAAAAAATATTTCTATGAATTTCAAAGACACAATCTCCTTGATTCGAAGATACGATATACTTGACGGCACCCGGTACGGCAAGGTTTGTCGTATTGGTGTTTCTCGCGCGAGCTGGTCTGTTATGTTATGGTCAAGTCAAGTCAAATCAAGAAGATAATCATTGGTTAGACCATCCAAGATATTAGTTAACATATCTAAGCACTACGGTTACGTAACCAAGGTCTTGATCGACATAACCTATAATTTGGTTGATTAGATCATTCAAAGAAAATATAATATTAACTTAAGGATATTATTTCATTGACATTAACGAAATGTTTCATATGTTGAGAATCCAAAGAAATTTCACTCATCAATGAAACTTTTTCTCTCGGTGTACAGGCTCGACAGGCAGGTAGGCAAAGTACGTGTAAGCCGATAAACATTTTTTGCACACGGCTGAGTAAAATATAAACGAGCCAATAAGGTTTAGGGGGCGCAGTATAGAATAAGAAAAAAGTGGGAGGTGAAAGTTGAACAAAAGCGGCTTGCAGAGTTCACTTGCTCCAGTATCGTAGTTTGGTCCGGGAGACCACAAACTTTTTGGAAGGGACGTGCAAAATTGTGTACCGAGAGGATCCATCAAAAGTTCAAGACAAGAACTGAAGCCGCACAAAAAAACGAGAGGCAATATAGTAGCAAAATGTTCCATCTATGAGCCACTTAATTTACTGCCTGATCGATACTTGCAGACTCCTCCTACTTTATTATTATAAGCATTATGGGAACCAACCTAGAGGTCCCCATAATCATGTGGAGGCAATGCGAAATGTTTGCTCCACTCTATCGAAAATAGGAAAACGCTTGCTTCAATATTGCTGTCGCCTTCCAAAAGCAAATATTACATAGACATCCTTCAAGTTGGCTGAAAACGTAGCTGGCACACGCCTCATCGAAAAACATTCCGACCCTGGCAACCGGCCATCGAAGTTTGTACGAAGTGTGCTGTTGTTTCACTGAGCGTCGCCCGAAACTGTTGTGATCGCCACTGGTTTAAGGTCTGTTTTGTTAATCGCTTCATCACACTTTTTCTCTTGCACGTTTTCGTTTCCTTCGCTCTGTGAACTACGACAGTTGCAGATGTTGAGCATAAAACAATGTCGGAGTCTTGCGAATAATCAATTAAAGCCGGTTTGGTCTGGTCTGGTCTGACTTCATAAAAACTGAGGCCTACGAGTTTTTTTTTTATGATACAGAGGTAATCACACGCCCTGGTACGCGTGCCTGAAAAACTTTTCGCCAAAATCGACCTCAGAATTTTTTTTCTTCAAAATATCGACTTTTAACCTATACCATTGTTATCAAGTTGCATATTCTACCCCCGAAAACAGTCGTTAACAACCTTTTTTAAGCGATTAAAAAAAAAATCCTTTTTGGCGACGCTCTTTGTCAGAAATCGTAGATCCGGCTACGGTCGGAAAATCGGCAAAATCGTTCTCAGAAATATTTTTGCAATGTGCAATGTTCTACATTGCAACTTTTATTTATACATTTTCAAAAAATCATCTCTGAAAATATGTATAGAAACTATTAATATTATAGGACCTAATTTCCATTAAATTAACTGCACTTTACGAAAAAAGACAGGCCCTCGAATCGAAAAATATGGTTTTTGCTGTTCTAAAAAATCGGAAGTGTTAAAAAAAATCGATTTTTTTCGGTCCGAAATATGTTATAAACAGTCAGAAATCGTCAGAAATCGCAGTCTTAATCGCTTCATCATACTTTTTCTCCTCCATACGTTTTTGTTTCCTTCACTCTATGATCTTTATTCCCTGCACTCTATGAACTTGTTTCCTTCACTGTGACAGTTGCAGATGTCGAGCATAAAACAATGTCAGAGTCTTGCGAATAAATTCGTATTTCCAGTTCAAACTCGTCCGGTCTGGTCTGGTCTGGCAACGACGCCGTTGAGTATCAGCCCTGTCGTATCCTCCGGCGGCGGATCTGACACGATAACACGTTGCTTCCGACAATAATTTCTCCCGGCGCGCAACAGTTCGCCGCGCTCCCGTCTGTATGGGTGAATTTTGTGGCAGTTTTATGGTTTCAACCGCGGACGTAACGCGCCGTTTAAGGATTTCGCGTCTGGCTTGAGTGATAAATTGGTCGGTCTGGGTTTTGCGTTGGCCCCGGGGGCAACATAATATCGCGCGCTCGTGGCTCCTTAGCACCTGGGCGGACGGGAAGTACATCCAGGTTGCTTATATCCCGCTATATTCTCATTTCCCTGGACAGCGCCGTGCGTCTCGGTTTCTATATTCTCGCTAAATTATTTCGTAATTTTATGAATAGAGGAATACTACGGTGGCAGCCGGCACCTGGATTAAAGCTCACCGAGATTAAATTCGGTCTCTCTCTCTCTCCCACTCTCTCTTTCTCTTTCCCTTCCCCCCCCCCCCCCCCCCCCCCTCTCGGCGTATTCCATTATTCAGCTTGACGAAACTAAATAAATCACGAATTGACCCAGGGCTGCGGTGGAAACAGACAGGGGAGCGGAAAATCTTATCTCACCGCCGGATAAATTTATGGCGCACCGCGTAACGTGTCTTCGCTCTGACGAATGGCGAAACAGTCGGAAAAGCTCATTGACGAAGTTGAATTCGAAACAAACAAAAGTAGTTCGGTCCCTCGCGGCAGCCTCGGGCGATCACGCACTACAAATTTACGCGGTGGACACTTTCCACGGTCTCGCCGGAACTTTGCGTGTAAATGCCCCGCGTCGCAAATTGACACAGGGAAAAAGGTTTCCCCTTGAAGTCCCAGCCCACTCGAAGCCCGGCAAAGTCTGTTTCCCCTGTTGCGGTCTCGTCCTGAAGGAATTGCACAGTCGTTGAAAGTGTTCGGAGTGAAATGTGGCGCACAAAATGAAATTCAAGAATTCTCAATAAGCCTTTCTTCATCTGCTCCGAAATCCATTGTTTTATCTCTAGTAGCAACTTTCGTAATGTTACTTCTGGCCCAAGTCGGGCCAGCTGGGGCCCTAGAAGGGCCGAATGTAATGCCACCGATTTTTTACTAGCGATTCCATGCATCAACCTTGATGAGTCTTTCATTCTGCAGCTTCGATCTACTACTTGTTTAAGGTAGTTCTAGCGCCTAGTGTCCATTTCGCATAAATTCGAGGAATTTGGGAGAGAATTGCAAACACTTCTCGATGGTCTAAAAATCTGAAAAAATTCATACGCATTAGAGGTACTGAAGAGATTAATTTTGCATAATAATATTTCTAAAATGTTATTAACAATTTGATGAAAAAAAAATGGTTTAATAAATATTTCGATGACCCAAGTTTTTTTGTTGATGAAAATGATTTCTTCGCTTTTCTGAATACGTATGAATTTTTTCAGATTTTTAAGTACTCTTTGAAATTTGTGATTTTTTATATGGAAAATATGTACAAATTTCAAAGAGTACTTAAAAATCTGAAAAAATTCATACATATTCAGAAAAACGAAGGAATCATTTTCATCAACAAAAAAACTTGGGTCATCGAAATATTTATTAAACAATTTTTTTTGTCATCAATTTGTTAATAACATTTTAGAAATATTATTATGCAAAATTAATCTCTTCAGTACCTCTAATGCGTATGAATTTTTTCAGATTTTTAGACCATCGAGAAGTGTTTGCAATTCTCTCCCAAATTCCTCGAATTTATGCGAAATGAATATTTGGCGCTAGAACTACCTTAAGGTTTTCCTTGACCTGTCCTTAGCCGACTGAACAGAGGAGACGCGAATGGTGCCGGGTAGGTACCGCGTTGTCCTTGGTACACGCATAAAATGCACGTTCGGTATTTTGCACAACTGCCGAGCTTTGGACCCTTACAGTTCTGGAACCTCCCTCGGTAATAGGCGAGAATTAATCATTGCTCGAAATCGCTAGTTGCGCGAATAAGGCAGCGTTACGATAAAAAAAAGTCTACATATTGGATGACGTCGGGCACCCTTGATGCGATGAAAAAATAGGCAGAGATACAATGTGGAGCTCCAAAATCACAGATCAATGACAAACTTTGTAGTGTCCAAATGGAAATGTCTCGTTGTAACAAAGGTTGGCGTAGTAAAAAATCCGTTGATCAGGATTCAGGATTGAATTGCGCAGAATTGGTAGTGCCAATATAACGTACTACACGTTATATTGGAAATGTCAGGGGTCGTCTGTGTGCAATACATAAGCACCGAGTGTACATGCGTTGCATGTCATTGTCTCTGGTTGTCGGACGCGGGATTCCGTTGGATCGGGAGTGCTACATGGTCACTCAGAGTAATCCCCATTGATCCGCGGTCGCGAGACTGCAGCGCCACTTAAAGGGGGCCCACGTCGATCTCGAGCCCGCCTAAGCCTCTTGCACGGAAAACCGCACGCGCGCGCACCGTAGTATAGAAACATGGCACGTCCGCGCTTCGATGGTCGGCGAGCGGCACTTACCCTCTCGTGGCGCTTTGAAGAATCCGCGCTCGCAACCGGACTACGTGTCCAATACATGAATGGCAGGGCAGGTGGATTGCAGGTTCCGGACAATTACGCGGTTGAAGTATGCGGAGTGCGCAATCCGTGGTCCAAAATGAAAGCAAGCAATTGCCTTGATGCTTCATCCAAGTGCGGAGTAGGAATTTGCGGCGTTATGTCATTCCAGAAAGTGACCGAATCCCAGTCAGGACCCGGGCAAGGCCTGATATAACACTGCGGATTTCTACTCGAGGTATAATGTATTAGTTTTAGGCTAATACATTACTGCATTATAATATACGGTCATAATGTAGCAGGCATAATTAGCTTAGGGTAATACATCACGACTGCAGTCTGACTGCAACAGGACGACTCACTCGCATTTCATCGCTAATGGATTAAGCCACGTTTCGCCCGAGATGCTTCGTCCGTCCCACGGAGGTATCGCAGAATCTCGTGTCAGCAAACAACCGGATCACACATGTTTGACTTTGCCTTTACGCGCTTCTGTGCCTCCTGTGTGGCACATTTCATCGTCACTGTTGGCTCCCAGGCGCTTGCATACCTCATTTTTAGTGATGTTGCTCAGGTTCGATCTGCTGCATTCGAAGGCACTGCGACCCTGCGTTGACATTTTGAAGATAGACGATAGACTGCGAGGAATCACCTAAATGCTTGACAATCTAATTAATTATGACTGCTGTCTGACTGAATAAGAACTACGACTCAATCGTATTTCATCACTAATGGATTACGCCACATTCCTCCGGGGTCTTTGTCTCTATCCCAAAGCATCGAGGAGGATCGCGTCCGCAAACAGCACGGGACTGAATCATGCTCAGTTATCCTCTCCTTCTACACTTCCGCTCCTTGTGTGCAACATATTTCAACACCACTGTTTGCCTTCCACGTGCTTGTGTACTTCATTCTTTTTTCTGTCACTAACGTGGATGGTGGATTTCTCGGTATGTAGTCGCTGCATGGGGTGAATTTGCCTTGACTCTTTGTGTCATGCGTGGACTCCGGGCAACTATATCATCGGAGCTTCCCGATGCAGGAGCTTTTATATTCTCTGTGAAGCTTTTTATTTAAACCCTTCGAGTTTTTACGCGAATATGAACTTTCTTTCTTTCTCCCGCTCTCTGTCTTCCTCTTTTTCCCTCGGTCACTAGACGGCACGAGTTAATGGAGCATCGCGAGAGGAGCTTATACGTAATTTAGTACTTCTTGGGGATTTCAGGATGATAGCCAACTCTATGTGCAAATAGATACCGTATTTGATGTTATAAAAGCACTGGAAAAACCGAGCACGAAAGAGCGGAGTCTCGTAAACTGCACCGGGATTTCCGTTATGATGTACAGTTAAAAGATAATATATCGCCGATTCAGTAAATGGAACGCGGACGAGCGGCGATGTGCGTTGTTATTTCAACACCGCGTTTCGTTCTTGCAGCATCGCATGAGATATTGAAACAACTGAACAATTTTCAAGGTACAAGTTATTGTTTCCATTGTATGTAGAATTAGAATCATCACAATGGAGCCGCCGTAATAACACATATTTCTGCGCCAGTTACAGCTCGCGATATTCTCATCTACTAAATGATTTTTTTTTCCTCGAGTGTATTGATCAACGCACCGTTTGTGCAAAAGGCAGTTAATTAAAAAGTCCATAGAAAAGTTATTTCAATCAGCAACGTTCATTAAGTACACCACCAAATTGATGTGACTGCACTTTGAATTCCACATAGAATTGGAAGCATTTCAATAGACCTGAAATATTATATATTTATGTGCCTGTGTCAGCTCGTCATGTTCTCAGCTGCTGAATCAATGAGTCTTTTCAGCCAGTGTAGGGAACAATGAAACAATTTTCGAAAGCCAAAAAATTAATGCACATTTTTTTGCTCTTTGTCCCCAGGAATCAGCAATGTTCATCACACCACCAAGGTGATGCGACTCCACTACAGCCGGACGGTCCTCGCGGCCGTCGTTTGGACTATTCTGCTGAATGGCTCAGCCGCGGAATCAATCGGCAACGACTCAACTGGACGACGAACGATCGAGAGGTCGAATAACGAGCGGGAAAAGACGACGAGTGCGTGCGGCAAAGCCAACGGAAATACGTCAAACGATGGCGTGCGCGGGAGGTCAAAAGCGGGATCAGTGTCGCCCGTGGCCGCGGCGAGTGCGCACGTCATTATGGAAGACGTAGCCGACGCGACTGGGAAATCGAAACCCGCGTTGAGCATAAACACACCGCCTTCACTTTCGTACAAACCTGAAGAACCCGTCGGAAAAAATTCCTCCTTGACGGCTGAAAAGGTTCGTGACCATTACGATAACGACGAGCCTGGAATTCCAGCGCCTATCGCGGCGAATCCTCGAAACCCGACACCATCCGGGGCAAACACAACCGTATCTCGTGGCACAAATGAGGGTACGAATGATCGCTTCCAACCGTCTGTATCGAAGGCCCCGAAAGCAGATGAGACGAGGACGCCAAATGGGAAGACGAACCATCGGGCCACAGGCGAAAAATTCGAACAAGAGAAACGTGTCACGAGACTCGTTGCAGTTTACCAAAGTTCCGATGCGTCGATGCAGCACGTGAGAGAGGAGGGAGATCATTTTCCAAGTCAGTCGTCAATTTCATCGACGACCGAATATCCAGGCGCCCCATCTACCGCCGACGGTTCCACCGACTCGGGTATCTCATTTCCACAAGATGTCAGGTCGTTGCCGAGCATCAAGGACAGAAGATTTTCGTCAGAAGACACGAGCAGAAGTATTGCCGCTTTGTCGAGAAAGGAGATTGACCCAGGAAACCAAGGCGAAGAGGAGAGCGAAGAGAATGCCATCGGGTATATCGCAACGCCGCCGAACGCTGTCATTGGTCAAGCAGAAGAAAATTCTGGCATAGACGAGTCCGGCGGAAATATGAAGAAAGCAGATTCGCCGGTTGAGACGTCAGGTGCGGATAAAGTGGACTTGAGACCAGCGGAAAATAGAAATGCGGATGTCGCGCCTTCCACCCCGAGGAAGCGGCAACGTGGGACGACGGATTTGGGGGGCAAAAAGAATTATCGAGCGGAGCCTCTGGACAACGAGCGTAAAATCGCGCCGAGCAGACCCCCGGATTTCCACACCGTCCCCGTTCCTGTTGAACAGCCACGACGATTCTCCGAGGGACCGCGGGGAAAAACCTCCGAACCTCGTGACACGGACACCACGAGTTCGCCGGTTAACCGGCAGTTCGGGGATCTTCCAAAATCGTTAATCAGAAATTATTTACAGCGCCAGATCGCCGCCCAGACGAGCTGGAAAAAATCGTTCAGCCCTGTAGACGTGACGGGGAACCCGAGGAAAATTAATAACCCCGAAAGGGCGAAGAACAAACGCGATTTTTACTCGAACAACGGCGAATCAGGAGAAACGAATGGCGAGAGAACCGCGGCCGCGGACAAAAACAAAGCCGCGGGAAATGAGGTCCTCCGGGCGGAAAAATTCAGCGCTGCGAAGAATAAATTGGTGGGGGCCGGGGGGACGCGGGGGATTCGCGTTCCCAGTCCCGAGGGACAGGTCGATAACGCGGTAAATCCTGATAGTCGAGCGCGCGGCGAGATCCATGGAAGTGTCGTTACCGACGCGTTTACCGGTTGGCAAATGAAAAACACAGATCATAAAATTCTTATCTCCCGAGTGGCTGCAGTCGGGGGTTTCAACCGCCGCCGGTGGCCCGGCGAACGAGTGTCGGTGCCGGGGATACAAGAACGAAGAGTCTTCACCGAGATGGATCCACTCGGGAGAGACGGATCTGCCGTCCGGGCGAGTGTAGCCAGGGTACTTCAGAATACTGGGAATTCAAAAGATTTTACCTTGGCGGTTGAGGCGTCGAACGATGTATCGAACTCGATTAGTCGGACTACGGAACGAGCGGAGGGGATGAAATTTTCCGCTGACAAACTTGAGGACACTGGAGGGGTTCGGAAAGTAGCCACCAGTGGTGAGGGTCTTGTTGTTACTTCGGGTACCGGAGAGGCGACGAAGCCTCGGGGACCGCCGGGGCATCCGGACGCCGTGGAAGGGGTGGTGAATGATACCGACGATACCGACGGCACCCGAGGCGTGATGGTTACGGAGGAAAATCCAGGAAAGTCCTTAGGGAAAGTCGACCGTCCGATCTCGACCGACGCGCCACGGTCGACGGGTGATGCCTTCCAGGAACTGCGCCCGGGGGACCTGAATTCAGGAGACCATCGCGACTGCAAGCGATCCAGATGCAGCGACCGGAGCAAAATGGAATTATCCGCAGGCAAACACGAAGACGCCGGATCGTTTGTTATTATTACCGCGGGTACCGAAGAATTGACGAAGCCACCGGAATCTCCGGGACAACCGGAGACCCTGGAGCGGGTGGTGAACGGCACCGCCGATACCGACGACACCCGAGGCGCGAATATTACGTCGAAAAATCCCGCAACGTCCTTTGGGTTAAAATTCGATCGTCCGAACGGCACTGACGACACCCAAGGCGTGAAGATTGCAGCGGAAAATCCGGCGAATCCCTTTGGGTTCAAAATCGAACGCCAGATCCCGACAAACGCGCCACGGTCGACGGGCGTTGTTTTCCCGAAACTGCGCCCGGGGGATGTGAAGCCAGGGGAGCATCGTGACGGCGAGGAATCCGAGTGCAGCGACCGAGGCAAAATGACGAAAGGAATCGAGCGCTCGGGAGGTAAACGCGCCGTGGCAGCATTTTCCCGCTGTGTAAAGAATGCATCGGGCAGCCGGGTCGACCCCGGGGACGAGCGCAAAGACGGCGGGGCCGTCGTCATCGTGGCTGTCAGCTCGGACGGTCAAAGGAAGCGAAAGCGATGGAAAGGCGGATCAGCGGACGCTCAACCCGGGGCGGTCGATCCGTTCGTCGCTGTGTTGTTGAAGGTTCGTAACGAGGAAATTACAGACGTCACTGGTGCGGATTCGTCGGACGGGAATAGGAGGAAAAACGAGTATGAGGGATTTTTCAGACGAGCGAATTACACTCGGGAGGCGAAAATCAATGACGCGAGCGGCGCTCAGACGGCCAATCGTTCGGGGCTTCGTGACGCGACTGTAGTCAATGGGGATGATGCCCCGGAGTTACCCGGAGAATCGAGAAGTCATATCGCCGGCGTTATGACGTTTGACGTTGAGCCCTGCGAAACGTGCAAAACCGTCGCGATAGCCGAAAACGAAACCAGAAACGAACACGACGAGTACAGCGACGGATTTGGCGGTGGAAATGGCGAGAACGGAGGCGAAATGGGTGCAGCAAAAGTCGATCCGTCCACGGGAGTTTTCCGGGAATCAAAGGGCACGACTCGTGGCGAAGTATCCAGAGGCAACGGGATATCCGTTGTACCTGCAACCGGCAACAACCGCGCTCGCTCGTTAGGTCGCCCCGGAGCTGAATTCAAATCGATTGATCCCCGCGGGCCGGAAGCACGTGATCCGCGAATAATGCACCGGGCGAACGGGGATCGTTTGGTGCGCGGCCAAAAAGCAATTTTCATTAAACCGAAAGAGGCGAATGTAATTCTCCCCGGGGAGCGAGTGGCTCATCAGCGGCTGAGCGTCGGACAATTAAGTGCTCCCGATGCTGCAGCGCTTCGGCTTCCAGATGAAAGCCTTGAGAACAGCTCCAAGTCTTTGGACGATCACGCTGCCTCTGATCCAGAAAAAGCCGTCGGGGCGAACGAGGAACAGACGCAGAAACAGGAGCACCGGTCCTCGATCACGGGTTTCACCGTCAATCTAGTAGAAACGAGAAGCCCCGGAGTAGAGAATTTTAACGCGGGTACCGACGCCCCCGGGGACCACGAAAATTTCGGTACACACTCAACTTCGCAGACGCGATCGTCGTTCGGCCGGCCGGGCAGACGACGGAAAAGCGTCGGTCACAAAAGTTCGACAAGTTCGACGAAGACCGATAGCGTCGAGTCAGCGATCGATGGCCCGGAGTATCGCGAGGGATACGCGACAGGAGGGACTAACCGACCGCACTCGCAGCTGGGAGTATCGGACGCGGGGCCGGGGAATAATGGCTCGGTGGGACAAATCAAAGGAGGATTTACGACGCTCGAAAGTGCCGTCACCGCGGGGGCATTAAGAAGTTCCAATGGGTCTGGGAGTTGGATAGACTGGGCGATCCCGGAAGTTCGTGACGTAAAGTCAACCGAGGCGATTATGAGAACGAGCGGAGACGTCCCGACGATGATCGAGCCGTCTGGAATACATCCGGCGACTGAAACAAGCGTAGGGAGCGTCGGGACACATCCTAGGAAGACGGCAGACACTACAGTCGACGAAATATCCAGCGAAAATGCGGCGACTCCCGGTGCGGTCAACCCTGATTCGACATTCATGGAATCAATGGAGCGCGTCAAGTCGTCGATGAACAGGGGAGGAGGAGGATCCACGGATTTGCAACAATTGCAGACCAAGCAAACGTCCGAAAACGATGGGATTGTGATGGGCGCGGGTGGCTCGCGACCTTTCAATTACTCCGGGAGCGATAACTCCACGCGAGCAGCCGCGACGTCGAATCAATGGCCGGTTAAGTACAGCGCTGTTGTTGAAGGTGATTTGGTGCTGGGGGGCTTAATGATGGTGCACGAGCGGGAGGACTCAGTTACCTGCGGCCCGGTTATGCCGCAGGGCGGGGTCCAGGCGCTGGAGGCTATGCTTTACACCCTCGACTGGGTTAACAAGCGGGACCTCGTGCCCGGCGTGAAGATTGGCGCTCACATACTCGACGACTGCGACAAGGACACTTATGGACTCGAAATGGCGGTGGACTTCATCAAAGGTGAGTACTTGTCGTGATTGTGCCGTTCGCTTTGCCGTGACGACGATGTAATCATTAAATGTCGGGTGTCCCGGCAGGGAGATGTTTTACTTTTGAACTGGAGACAATGATGCGAGCTCACGCTTGCGAACTGAGATCAGCCAGCGAAGAAGCGAGAAGCGAAAAAAAATTAGATATCGGACCGTTCTGATATGCATTCTCTTCGTCGATGAGTTTGGAAGGCACGCGCAAAGGTTGATTTTCGTACGTTGAAAATGAAAAAAGTTACTTCGATTTTAGTGAAGCCACACATTTTTGGCGATGCCGCCGAAAAATGTTGAACTACATTTTTGTTTCAGCCGCGCTGCGGAACCTTTTGCAAAGCCTGCGTAGTTCCTCAACACTCTTTTTAGTGAACTGGTTGGCATATTAACGACTATGGATGTTGCAGATTTTGAAGCAACGTGGTAATTTATCGAGCGGTCGTCAAAGTTGCTTACCTACGTGGGTAATGTGGCCTAAAATTGTCGCTAAGCCGCTTTTCTGGCAAATAACCAACCGTCGGTAAGTAGAGACGAAAGGTGGCAGAGAGTTTCGGAGCTTGCGCCGATAAACTCTTGGTGTGACCTACCGCCGAGTTACCTGTAGCTCCGGATAGCATTGGCTCCGTCTCGCCTACTACCGTGACCGACGGGCGATCAATATCAAGAAAACGTAGATAAGTTTTCTGCGTCAGAGGGAGCTACGATTGCCGTAGGCGTATTCCAAGTTTGTACCACTGCAAGAAGTTTGACGCAGTGAATTTTTCCACTGTCATCGATAAACCTTCGTCACTAACATACGATCCATGGTCTGCGTAGAATTTGTTCAGAGGAACGTGAGAACTAATCATGCGCTCGATCTGGTCGACCTAGTCGAATACGGCACAGAGCGCAGAATGTGAGAAATTTTCTTTCAGGAATTTTAAGAACGAAAAATTTCTCGATATTTCCCGATGGCACGACACACTCGATCGCTGGCCATTTGCGAAAGGGTTTGCCATCATCAAAATTATTGTCATTCCCGCCTTTGTGCGGCCCGTCGTAAAATTCTTTTTTACGTCGATCGTATCTATACACCACTTTATTGTGGTGGCCGTCATTGTTGGACTCGATAAAAAAGCAGCGTAATTGACACTCGTGTAGAAAGGGCAAAACCAGTTGAGCGAAAGCTCAATGTTAATATACTTGAACAGTCCATTAAAATTATCTAAATTATTATGAACTTATCGCCGCTGCGGCGATAAAGTTCATAATAATTTCCTCATGAATTACCTTGAGATTACGTACGCCCCGAACACGCGAACATGGCAGCCAGTACTACAGTGCACGGCAGACGTCTATATTGTGTTATTATAAAATTATTCTCTAGCTGAGCAGTCGCCAAGTCGTTGAGACATAATGTGTATGGATTTTGTGGTAGAAGCCGTCGTCGCTTTTAATTGCGGCACATGGCCCATTCAATTTGCACTTTATACGACGGATATGCATACGGCACAAACTGAATTAGGCCGCGCCCGAAAAGTCCGTTAATGTCAAAACGTTAAGTTTAATTGCCTCGTGAATAATCCGAGCATCGCGGGGGCCACGTGATCATTCCGCCTGTGATTTATGCGGAATACGATTCGACCACCGGCAGAGCCGACGGGCTCAGACCAATTGCTCAGTGATTTGAATCCCCCGAGCACTGCGTGGACCCCGAGCGCATAATGCGCATCGATCTTCCTAACTCGCCACTGTCATTTATTGCAGATTGATTTCACCCGCGTGGGAGACAAACTCTCGACAATATGTTCGCCGTCGCTTTGGCCGTCGGGATTCTGGCCACGCTCGACGGGCTTTTTGGGGCTATACCGCGAACACTGAAAACGGAGGAAGGTCGACAATGGCGAGGGACGCAAACGCAGTTGCGACTATTTGATCGAACGTCAACGGTTGTTGGAGCTTGCACGGAAATAGGAACTTCCCGAATACGGATACCCGGTTGGGTCTAGGTACTCAAATCGACCTGTAACCCGAACCGCACGGATTATCTGGGTACTCGAATTGCACCCGGTCGTCCAAACCACCGGAATACCCGAACTTGCTGACCACTCGAAATGTCCGAACTATGGTCGTATCTGATACCATTATAATATCACCGTTTCGATCCATTTCGATAATATACACTAAAAAAAATTTGGTTGTGCCAACTGATCATTCACAATGCTCACAATGGTCAATGTTTTTAGATTAGTTGCGAGAAGTAATAAATTGATTGCCATAACCATTTTTAATGATTGCGGTAACTATTCGCGATTTGTTTTGTTGAAATAATAAGCACAAGCAACCGAATGAATGAGGCTACTATTCGAATTCTTGGCATTGCAGCGAATCGTCTATTCGTACGTCAAATGCCCATAGTTGTTGAGGCAAGCGGTTCAAGTGGTACGCACGACTATCTGCTTGGTTTCCAGCCCGAACCTGTAGCATAAAATATTCGACCGGCGTGAAAAATACGTGAATGTGTGGTGATTGTTCAAGTAATTTGCGTTCCAAGTAATCGGGTAAGTAAACAATTGTACATTACAGGGAGCGATTTTGTCCCCATAAAAGATAATGCATATAGTATTGCTCTCCTGTTTACAGACGATTACAAACGTGCTGGTATACCCCAACTTTTATACCGCCACAACCGGTAATGCATGTGATTTATTTATATGGCATTCGCGATCGAGTATAAACTCGAGTGTCGTCGTATATTTCAATATTCGTATCGTCTTTGTCGCTCAGTTTTTTTTATAGCGAATCATCTACTAATGATCGACCGATGATAAGCTTTACTTGGCTATATGTATATACGCGAATTTCGTTAGTTGATTTTTCCTGCGTAACCTTAACACATTCGTGATTTCAATAAAATGAAATTTCATTAAAATCGTGAAACGTTTCAATATTTACAGAAAGGATATCAAAAATATTTTTTATAATTGACGCTCGAAAAGACAGCTTTTTCGGAAGGGCGAGGGGGGGGGCAAAAGCGCTCGGTGAGTTTTGTGAATATATGCTCTGGAATTCAGTGACTTTTTGTTCACGAATTTTGCGAACAGGTCTGCTCACCGCGATGTTCCAGAAAAAAGAGAGCTCCCATTAAATCACAAGCGTGATCCTAAAACTCGACGGCTCTCACGTTACAAGGCGCTTTAAGCATTTGAATTTAAACATATCGATCTTTACACATTCGGGAGCGTCAAGTGTTTCTCCCTCGACTCGAGTGGAATTTATCGCGTCAAGTCGAGCTGGACAATCCGACTAATTAAATTGTTCGAGTGAAAAATGATCCGGAAAAAAAGCGGGAAGTCCGCCGGACGGACAAAGGATTATCTTATCAATGGCAAATGGCGTCGTATTAAATTCCCATACAGATAATCAACGCGCAGTGTAACCGCCGGTTGAGTGCAGTGTGATGTGGGCACCTGAGGAGCCGAGATAGCGTGGGGCGTTGCGGCGCGTTGGTCCCAGTCATTTGTCAGCGCGCAGCTCGCGTCTTGCGGGTTTCGCAATAAAAAGGAACATTTTTCAACTTTATCTAGAAGTCAAACAGAGCCGTAATGGCAAAACCGAAGCAATCAGGCGAGAGAGCCCGGCAGCTTCGAACGGCAAGCCATGCGGTAATGGCAAAATCGAAGTACCCCGCGAGCTTTCGCTACCGCGAAATGCTTTATGCACCGGTTTCTTCCACCGCCGTCGCAGTCATTTGTTGATTTTTCTTTCGCCGCCGTTGTGCAAACGTCGGGTCTACTTTGAAGTTTGCACAGCCGGCTTATTCTTCTCTTTCGCGGGCCGAGGGGATATGCGAAGGCAATCGCGTGTTGCGCGTTCGACTGGGAGGCCGAAGCGAAAATCTCGAAAACGCATCAAACGGATTAAATACGAGTGGCTGATAACCGCAGAGCTTTCGAGCCTTATATGGGGTTGGCGCTTGGAGCGCAATCAACGCTCGTGATCGTTTGTAAAGCTCGAACAGCCCCCCTGGCTTGCACCATATACACTCCTCGCATGTTTGATGTTACACCGAGAAACGGATTGCACAGAGTCTGAAGAGGAATCTACATAGGTGTATGGGTGGGGCTTGTCCCTTGGATAGGACTGTACACAGCCAACCTGTGCAGTGTGGAGGAGGCCTGAATGCACTTAGTATGACATATCGCATATCAAATTCATGCGCGGGCTCAAAATACGCGCCCTGAATATCGAACAAGGCACTACAGTAAGTCACAGATATCTGGGCCTGCATATGATATGAGCAAGGCGCACGAGATCAGCGAGAGCCGCCTGCTTGGAGAACGCAGAATACGTGCGCACCGTGTATTCCTGATCGCTCGACCTGTACAACGTTGTGTGTCACTTTGTCAAAGCGACACACGACGTGGACACCGCGAGCCAATAGTTGTATGCATGAGAGCCAATTAAACCGGACACACACGCGGAGTCGATCAAAGCTGAAACGGCGCTGGGGAACGGAATACACGGTGTCGTTAAGGTGGGTTTCCATGAAATTAGCTCTATGCGACTTTTCAAGCTTCGACGCAACGTTTCCTGTTTTTTATTCTCACCTTCGCTTGAGAACTCGAGTACCCTCAAATCTCTTTACATTTAGAGGCAAATGAACTTCGCTACTTGCCATTGACGTCGTCAGGCCGAATGACATTGATGTGAACGAAAAGGCCTTCTATGGCGGGTTTCATTAGCGCATCGCGCCAACCGCAAAACCAATACACATACGATGAGTATCTCGTACTGCAAACTATTTTGTTCACTATGCAAAGATAAAATCAAACAGCCCGTATCCACGCATTCATCGCCTGCCCCGCGTGTGATGGGATTGTGCACAATGTGCGAGCTGGGTTATTGGCGAGTTTCAATGAAACGCGTGGCGCATTGGTTTAAATCAAAGTTCTATTATACGGGTGATGTATCGCACGTGTTTGCTCGGTGGGCCGAGCGTTCGAGTAGCCGGAAAATATTCACGAGTTTGTAATCAATCTCTGGGGCGTGTGGATCGACTAATGTTTTCGCGACTACTGAACAGCATCAACGACACCAATTTCCATTGACAAACGTGCAGCATTCGCCCTTCCGGTTGGAGTCTTCATTATTACAGCTTTGTGGGCTGTCCTGGGGTCTGATTGACTCCACGCTGCACCTACATATTGAACTAGGAATTATGCTTGATTCATCGATTCATTGACCGTCGGTTGATGATTTTCACGCTAATCAGAGCACTACATTTTTTGAAACGCTTTTCTACAATTGTTACTGGTTCGAGTGTGTCCGCTTCGAAAGATATTTCAAGTTTTTTTCCCGTGTCTTTTCCTCGAATCGTGCTCGTCGAGTTCCAATTTACCTTTCCACGCAAATACGTCGACTTTCTACTGGAATTCTAAACTTGCACTCATCTTCATGAAGTCCCGCCTGTCTCTCGACTGCTGAAAAATGTGCGAGCACAAGAGCGAACTTCCTTGTCCCGCAATCTCGTCCCAATCTTCTTCCCCCGTGCTTCGGTTTCCACGCAAATTTTTGTGTGGGTGCGCAGGCAAATTGAACCGAGGACGTTTGTCGAGTCCAAGCCGACGCGAAACCGTCTAAGACGGACGACGAAAAGAAAAATACATGTAATTAATTTTCCCCTGCACCGTCAAGATTTGCCGCGACGTTCCGATTGCTCCCCACGTCGATGGATTTACATCGTCCAATATCGACCGCCCTCCACCATTAATCTCGGCGAACCCAGATACGTCCACGCGGACTGTCACGAAATTATAGCTTCTCCGTGGAATCCGGGGTCCCCGGCGCCGTACAGCGAATCATCGATCCATCCTAGACAAGCGATTCCCCGTGCATAGTTGTTATAAATCATACGACTCGTGCCCCGATCGAGACACGAAAGGTGTATAAATTCTTCCACTTTGCGCTTTCCATTTTTTTTTTCTTTTCTTTTTATGCAGATCGAGTCCGGTTCATTTCGCGCAGCTCGCACGGTGTTAAATTACGGAAAGAGACGCTGAAAAGGTCCTTCGGGTCCGTCGCGATTCGTTTACAAAAATAACCGAGTGTTTCGACTGTTCCATTTCCGCGTGTTTCCCAGTGTTTCCGTGTGTGCTCGCCATTCCAGCCCGAAGGTACTGAAAAAAAGCTTTATTTACGCGGAAACGAAAAAAGAAAAATCGAACCGAGGCAAAAACCACTCGCACTGTATATGTATAGACATGTATTGTTCCGCTCCGGCCGGTGCCTATTGTGGAATTTTACAACCCCTTTAGGATGCTCGCTCCGCGTGCTTTACGAGCGCCGCGCTATTCAACTTTGGATCGTTTATTGCTCGGCAGAAGAAGTTTGTTTCTCATCGGCGAGAATTTCGCCCCGATGACGCGACCCGAGCACCCTTCGCGTAATACCGTACCCGACTACCCGAGTGCAAAGTGTATGCATAATAATTCCGAAAAACCAACACGAGTCGAAAATCCGCGAGACGCAAGATAGATCGGATTTTGGCAAAACATTTTGATAGGCTACCACATAACACAATGCTATACCAATTTTAGCAAAACATTTGTTGGTCCAGCAAAACCGTTTTCTCCGCGTGCCGCCGACAATAAAGTTGAACTAGCGGTGGGCGTAAAGAAATGGTATTCACCGCAATCGAAGGTTCCGAAGAAATTCTGCATCTTTAAGGATTACATTTCTTAAGCAGAATCGTAATCCTTATTAGTTTAAATAATAAATGTTAGAGTATGGTTTGTTTTGTAGATGTGATTTAATAATAATAACCCACGACGAATATGAAATGACGTGAACAATTAAATAGTTGGATGGATACCACATTTTTAATAAACAATTATGAGCAATAATGAAAAAAATGGAATAATACGGTTAACGTAAGTGCATTACTTTCGTAATGCATTAACATTTCATTATTTTTCAAAGAAAATTACCATGAAATCTTATTGAGAATAAATATTCTTTGTAGTTATTGAAAAATGTTCTCATTAGGGGAGAGTGGGCAACAGTGAGCCACTTTTTACTTAGATTCTTCTGTACTCTTATTGAAAGCACATTATGACAGGAAAGACGTTCCATCGGTTTTATTGAACCTTTGGTCAGACACTGAGCTTGCAATAATAATCAATTTTAAACTATCAAGGATGCATGAAAACTTGGTTTGAAAATATATCTGAAAATAACTAATTGTGCCCCACCAGTAGGGTGCAGTGGGCCATGCAGTAGGGAACAATGAGCCAATACCTGAAAAACTCATGTTTTTCAGGTATGGGGTACACTGAGCCAGCAGGGAAAATGCTCAGTTTTTATTCGTCTTTTCTTTTAATCAATTATTGCCGTTTAAACTATATTACAAAACTATAAACACATTACAACATTTTTACTAGTAAATAACTTTACTACATTATATTGTTTCGATAATATTACAGATATGTATGTGATGGCTCATTGCACCCCACTAGCACTTGAACACATTTACTATAAAAAAACATGTTTCACTAACCAAAAAAAAATGTAGAAAGGGCACACATTGGTACATAAGGATGTAAAAAATCATATCATTCGAGCAACATGAGCGATTAATAAAAATGAGGTTAGATATGACATTTTTCCGAGAAGCTAAATATTTTTTTTCAAGGAGCCGAAATGAACTTTTATTTTTTACGTTTTCAAAGATAAGGTAACTTAACATTAATTAAGAAGGGTAACGTCCAATTAAACGCATAGTTTTATTAAAAAAGAATCGCAATTTTTGAAAAGCTGTGTTCTCTGACAGACGCCGTTGCTCACTGTGGCCTACGGCCCACTGTAGCCCACTCTCCCTATAAAACCAATTGTACCATCAACTTCATTTCTGAAAGATTTAAGAATTTACAACTCTGTTCTGAAGAACGTAAAAAAAAATATTGGCACAAACAGATAAGCTAAATTGAATTTGTGCGATAGCCGGAATAATATCTGGGGACAAAAAAGACGACGACGCGAACGCTCGCGCACCCTTCGCGTAATTCCGAAAGTAATACCCGACTATAACCGATCACAAAGTATGTATAAATAATAATTCCGAAAGACCAACATGAATCAAAAACTCGCTCGACGCGAGACGCAAAATAGATCGGATTTCAATTGTGTGCTCGGATCTTCTCGTCCGTGACGCGTTTTCCCCGTCGCGAAAACTCGCGTAACTTTTAATCGCGTCCACCTGTTAGACGTCCGCGATTCTTACGTTCGCTAGGTTACTCGATCTCTCGCTCTGTCTCTCGCTCTGGGTGATCGATGACGCGAATACAACGCGCAGCGGTAGAAGTGGAAGAAGCCTTGGCAAAGTTTCTCCTCAACTTCGGGGGGACTGTTCTCGCGGTGGCTCGAGACGAGCGTATAATTCGTCGTGCGAGAGACTGGTGCGAGTTGCGCGGTAGCCGAGTGTACGATTTCACCGGGCGGTGCATGGGATTGCCGAAGGGCACGGGAAGAGGGAGGGGGAGGGGGAGGGGGAGGGGCGCCTGATTCGTTTCAGCAGGCAGAGGGTAGTGTTATCCGGCGGTGGCGGCCTCAGTGACTGCTCTGGCACAGAGCCGCGCGCGGCTTGTTTCTCCCATGGAGCGTTTGTAGTGGCTGCAACCCCGGCTGTCGGCTCGGAGATTGTGCGACGGTTTCTGTCTCGAAACGTGCATTCAATCTGACTGACTTAATTAATTTGAATAAAGACATTTGGCGCATGATTAATTTGAAATATTGTTTTCAATTTTCGCGCTGAAATACGTCAAAAATATTTTTTAAGTTTATCGCAGCGCACGTGAACTTTTGTGTAATTGAATTCGGGGACAGACGAATTTAATATAATTTGTATGATGTAATTGTCGTGTCAATTTTTCTGGCACCAAATTGCGATAACAATGGTTTTTAAATGCTGCGGCACACACGAACTTCTGTGCAATTGTATTACGCGAATAACAGAAAACACATAACATAACAAATATACATCATTTTTTCTGTCCATTTTTTTTCGACAGGAAAAACAGCGAATAATTGGCCATTTAAAATTTTTTGCAATAAAAAAAAACAGAAAAAAATGTCGCAACACTCGTAAACTTTAGTGCGGACGATGTCCGAATCTTCGGGTCCTAACGGGAAACGACTAACGCGCAGGCACCCGAAATTGTGACGCGGAAAACGCGCGCGAGTCGAGTGTGTCCTCTGCGCGACGAGTCGCCACACGAACAGCCCCGGAGACACGTGTTATCCCGTGGATTGGCCCGTGGTGCGCGATTTTCGGCGGGGAAAATGCACGTGCGAGCGTCGACATGAATGAAAGAATCATCGTGAAACGTAAAGTCAGGTATAACAGATAGACAGGAAACCTCCGGTTGGTCGCGGGTGGTTTGGCAATAGGGATGAAATTAAGGGGGACGGGGGTCTTCGCCCTTCTTAATCCCAAGTTAAGCTGGAATCAATGTATATCCATCATTTTATCGTTAATTATCCACCGGACGTGAATCGATGAGGCAGTGGCTGGCACTTTCGGTGCCCAAGTGGGGCACACAAATCGGGGGGAGGGGAGAGGGGTCGTGGGAGAAGGGGCTATCCACACCGTACGGTAAATTTTTCGGCTATGCACGTAGCGTGAATCGATGAGTTCGTAAAACGCGCCTGCAGGATCGAGATTAATATCCTGGAATATATAAGACCGAGCGAATATTTATTATCCCCCGGCGGGAGAGGCGTGATTGAGTGCCCCGCGAGAAAAGAGTGCGGAACCCCCGAGCGGGTGCGGACATGGCGCGCAATGTACTTGGCGCAAAATTTATCCGGGTGTGAAGAATGCGACTCTGTCGATTTTTTTTTCGAAGCTGTTGCACCGGTTCGATTTACACGGATTCTCAAGCTAGCGATTTTAGTGGATCGGCGCGTTGACGAACTTTGGATAGAAATCGAATTTGATAAAAATCAATTGATTTCTTCTCTCTTTTCTGCATCAGGCGAGATATAAATCGCAAATCTTGTCGTTGAATTCTTGTTGTTGACGCATAAAGAAAAAATTGTTTCATGACGATACCCAATGTGTATTATTACTGATTTTCACTCACAAACTCGAATCCAATCATCCATTTTGAGCATCGGAAAAAAAAATTCTGGGGCAAAATGGGACGCTCCCGAAATTCGGCAATGTATGGTTTGGTGCACTGAGTGCTACTGGACGACGTCAACGTTGATTGCATTGTGTCTCCAATTGAAGGTGAGACAAGGCAGCAAATTTTGTAGACGTGTTAAGTGTATTCGCGATCAGTGGACGACTGATAGTAGATTTGAACGAAAAAAGTCGAACTTTGCATATTGCTTCCTCATCAATTTCCCTGTTTGACAAAGCCACCTCTATGAGAAAGCTTTTATTTATGCACTTTGGCTTCCTCATAGAGGAAGCTTTGTGAAAAAGGGAAAGTAATAAGGACGCAATGAGCAAAGTTCTACTTTCCAACTTATTTTATTACCGTTATAGTTCCGATTGTTACGGATGTAACCACTCAAAAAGTAATCGCGTTTACGTGCTTTTCCTGAAAATCTAAAAATACTGAGAAATCATAGTTACTAAAGAGATTTCAATACACCACTTGCGTGCAAAATTTCAGTTCTATACATCGTGCCATTCGAGGGTTATGGGCAATTGAATGTCCGTGCTTACGGTCATTAGAAATAAAAATAGTAGAATAAAACAAACAATCGATGCTACATTCGGCTATAAAACGCCGTTACATCTCATGTTTATTAGGTACAAAGTTTTTACTTACTTTCTTAACTTTTGCGGAAGTAGCAGTACTGTATTTAATTTTTCGTCTGCAGAACATTTCAGTTGAATTGTTAAGATTCGACGTGATTTAGAGCAAATTTTTTTTTTTTTTTCGAAAAAAATCGGAAATCTATATAATCCGAACCGCTTTACCGGTTTCGTACAAATTCAGAACCAAACAACATTGAACATATCTTTCAGTTACGAAAAAGTAGCTAAATCAGCAAACGTGTACGAAAGTTAGAGCAATCACGCCCTTTTTCGTAAAATTAAAAACTACATAAAATCTTAATGGCTGTATACAGGCTGTCCCATTGTAATCTTACACCCGATTTATCTCGAAAAATAGGGCTTCGATCGAAAAATGAGTTATATGAACGTTGTAGGGTTCGAAGGGGACGTTTTTCTAAAAAAATAAATACGGTCCAAAATTCAAAATGGCGGAGATACGACGGCCGACATGTTTTTTTTTAATGGAACCATGACTCTTCTTTTTGACGAAAATGTTCGGCATGTTAAAACTAATAACTTTTGTAGAAAACTTTTTTCGATAAAGTCCATAATTCATTTTTTGAAGACCATTTCCACCAACATCCCATTTGCGTGTGCGTCTGCGTGTTAGATGTTTATTGGCACTATAGGAAATGCCGGTGAAATTTCGCGGTTTAACAATCGCAGAGACTCTAATTTATTTGTCGATAGATTCGAGACTGGCGCGTAATGGAAGCTGCGGAGCCGGGTGAGATATTAAACAGGCTTGTGCAAACGGTTGATAAGATATTGACTCGGGGTTTAGTGAAGTTTGCATGCAGCTTCCACTGTATGTGCACATCATTTCCCGGGTACACAGACTTTGGGAATGAGAAGCCAACTCCATCTCTGGGTTATTATGTAGCGGTTAGGAAAATTTGAGAAAAAAGTGCGGTCTAAATTGCGTCGTACTCGATCGATACGTATAAAAATAAGAAGCGGTACAGCTGCGAGAAGGGCAGACGCCCAGCTGGCCAGCCTGGGATCGCTGACGCTGCACTGATAAGGGCAGCAAAATCGGTGCCAAGAGGCAACAATTACAGCACGACAATGGGTTCCCCCACCCCTTCTTGGACGTCCGAAGCCAGGTGTATCCCCAGGCTGCGACTGTCAGCAAAAATGAAGTAGCGATGGACGTTAAAAGTTGTATTTATTTCAATCGAAAGTTTCAACGAAATTCTGCACATTTCAAGGTTTCTGAAGTGCGTAAAGGAAAGACTGGAGCTCACGTGTCAGTTACATCGAAATTTGTGAGACAACCGGGATAATCTAGGGACGAAAAGGGGTGAAAAAGCAACTGTTATACGAGTGGCGGATTTTTTTTTCTTATTTTCTCCTGTGTTTTCCGCGCAATCAAAGTTCAAAATTAACTTCACGAGAGGCTTCCCTCGAACCCACGAACTTTGTACCCTCAAAGGGTACGAAAAATGAAAAATAAAAAAGAGGCTCCAAACTTTTCAGTATGAAAAGTACGGAAAATAGTTGCGAGATGCGTGCTTCGTATGGTGGATACGACCTTGATCCGCAATGCCAAAATCTGGACCAGTTAAATAATCAATCGACAATTACAAATTCACTAAGAATGAAGAAAAATCAAGGAGAAAAGAACCCGAAAAAATGTAAAAAATTGCAAAAACATAGCAAAGTTTAAAGTTATTTTCAGTAATTTCAACGCGGATAATAAAAAAAAATTGCAAAACATAACCTTGCAAATTGCTTCCTCAGTATTTTACAAAGCTACCGCTATGAGGAAGTATCTTGATCAATTCTGGCTTCCTCACAGAGGAAGCCAGAGGAATCATCGTCAAAAGTGAAAAATACTGAGGAAGCAATTTGCAAGATTTTACTTTGCAGGTTTTCTCGGCTATTTTTAAGAAATACATCAAAAAGTAAGATTTTTACCACTCCACCGATTTGTCTCAAATTTGTACCCAAGCCATCTTTCATGGGAGTCGATATGGGGGTTCTATTAGAACGCGGTATTTCGTAATTTGCACGAGCCAGCTTGAGACCGAGATTTAAAAAAATATTCAAGATGTCATAAAATTTGAACAGCTAGACAGATCTGTGTCAAATTTGTACTCAAACCTTGGTCCATGGTTGTCCATGTGCGAACCAAATTTCAGATAATTCTGCAAACATTTTTTAATTTTCGTAACGGCTTATTTATGTTTTTCATGCAGCAAAATCTGAATTTACCGATATAATAACCGTTTCCTTGACGAAATTCATCATTGATGATCAACAAACATAATGACACTTTCGAAATCGCAAACGGATGACTCAGAATTTACAGGAACTGAAGTACTTACAGACATTAGAAGAAAAAAAATTAATTGCAATAACATTAGAACCACTCAACCGATTTTCGCCAAATTTGGTACAGATCATGGTATGATGGTAGTCCATTTACGTAAAAAATGTCAGCCCGATATCGGTCAATTTACGAAAGTTATAGCGTGAAAACGGTTTTTTCAAAATTTTCAAAAATTTTCAGCGAAATCTGAATTTTCAAACCGATTCGCGTCAACTAAAATCGCAAACGTTGTTCTATGATAGCCCACTTGCGTGGCAAATTTGAAGAACATTCGTTAAAAATGACGGCAGATATCGTGTAAATAACGAAATCTGCACATACCCACACGCACGCACATAGACATTTTGTACAAACCACTTTTCTCGATGTTTTGGACCATTCTGAGTGTACTGACATGAAAATCTCGAAAACAATTTTTTTCACGAAAACAAAGATTCCTCTATGAGGAAGCAGAATTAAGTCCTGGACAAAGAATGTTCCAATTTACCCCGGTCTTCTTTTTTCTCTTCAAAGGCCAAACAAAACTTCCAGATAGCAAGAAGACCGCGTGAGGCTAATTTGCACCGTTGGTTTTCGTAAATTCATAGAAAAGCGTAAAGCGCGATTACCGCATAATGTTGGCCGCCTCGCTTTGAAAAGCGAATCGCCTCTCGCCGGTGAATCGCGACTGTTTGCAGTCTCGGCTCGCCCCCTTTGACGTATGGTTTCGTGCATTAACGGCCCTCTCGTTCCTCCCACGCTAACACATTGCACTCGTAACTTCTTTTGTGCGCTGACCTCACCCTCACCCCTTTCGCAGCCTCGACGAGGTCACAATCTCTCACTTTTATGCGCCAACGTTGAAGCGTCACTAATTTCCGTGAGTACACTCGAAAAAACTACACGAACGGACAAAAAAAAATGTCCTCCTTTGACGCACGCTCTGCGTTTATCGTCGCTGATTTTATAAGAGACTCGACTCGAAATCCAACTGACCCGATGAACTCGGCGAGTCTTTTTTTAACCCTCTTCAGACTTTCTGTATTTTTGCATGGCGTCCACCCCCGTAAGATAAACCATAGGTCGTTCATAAAAAAAGACCTTGAAAAAACCTCACACTTTATGCGAAAATGCGTGGGAACAAAAATATCAACGTAAAAACAATATTTCATCACTTTAAGTCACTCGTCCGATCGTTCCTCCGCCTCTGAAAACTTTTCTCTCAACGGCACCTCAAGATTATTCTTAAGAGTAGAAAAAGTAGCGTTTAGCGAAAAAGAGACATGAATCATGAATTAACTTCTCACGGCCGTTTGTCAAATCCGTGTGTTGGCACGTAGCGAACATGTCTGTGTGTGTCTTTATATACGGTACTTTGAGTCGAGTTTAAGTAACTTCCCGCCGAGTTGGCGAGAGAGGCAGAGCTTCCCCCTTCTCCTCTTGAAGGATCTACCGCGAGTCCGCGTGAAACTCATATCACTTAATTACACTGAAGCTTTGTTAATTGGACCTTAATCCTAATTCACTGTTGCGCCCGGATGGCAAACTTTGATTAAGGTGCGCCGGATATCGCGACTTTAAAATGCGCGAATAATTATTTATCCACGTGTTTTATACGTGAAAATGTAGTTTTTAATTTTTTTAGCTTTATTAATTGGACTTTAATCCTAATTTGTTGTGACGCTGGATGACAAACTTTAATTAAGCTACGCCGTATACAGTTTTAAGATGCACATGAATAATTATTACCCACTAAAAAAGCCGGCGGAAAATGTATTATTTCATTTTTTTTATTGAATATAATTTGTTCGTTTCAAAAATTGATGCAAAAACCGCGGTTTTAAGATGCGCGGAAGTAATTATTACCCACAGTCTCTTATCTCCCGACTGTCCTTCTGGGGCAAAAAAAAACACGAGTGTTACGCGTTTCACGGCGGTCACCTGATTCCAGCGATTTCTTTGTCAGCCATGTTCTTGAATACTGTCAAAAATTACTGAACCACATTTTGTACGTCGATTCTGCGAGTAGCACCCAATGTCTTTTTCCATAAATTGAGCTGATAAGTTGTCAATTCACATACATAAATGCATTTTGCAACTAGCCTATTTGAATATATCGACATATCGCATGCTGGCCGTCATTGATGCGTATCCTGTGACTCTGTCACTTCGTAGCGCACATGACAGAGCATTTGAATTCCTTTGAAAAGGATGAAATAAAAGTAATTTTACAAAAATTAAAAAACTCCCGACTAAAAAAGAAATTTAATTAATAAACAAATTGAGTAAATAAAAAATTGATAAAAAATGAAATAACTGTTCGCATATCATAGTCGGGAGATTTTCACACCTAATGACGAAAAAAAACCCCGCCTATGATATGCGAATAGTTATTTAATTTTTCCACAATCTTTTATCTACTCAATTTGTTTGTTAGTTATACTTCTTTTTCAGTCGGGAGTTTTTTAGTTTTTGTAAAATTACTTTCATGTACGCGAAAGTTTCCGTTCCGTAAAAGCAATGAAATGTTTTAAATAAAAATGTGATGTAAAAATTGGAAATGCCCCTTTGAGTTATTATGTCATTCTGGTCGACGGCGCGTATTAATTTTTAAAATACGTCGATACGTATTTTGCGAAAAACGGAATGAATTTTCCTCGGACGGACGAGCGATGAATGGTCCCTTTGAGGGGGAAAAACCTCGTTAATGAGTGTATGCTTTGTATTTCTGGGAGTGACGAGCGGGCGAGGTTTCCATTCATCACGGCGATACTTATCCGCCTTACTTGGTGATAGACGGCGTGCAATAGTCGCCGAGAATGTGGAGTATGGAGAGTTGTTGAAAGCAACGAGCTTCTCGAGAAAAGTTTCCGAGAGACGCGCGGAGATGCAACTTTCGAGTTTTCACGTCCGCCACTGTCGGAGTAATTAAAAGTTCTCCGAGAACGTATAAACTGCGCTTGTGTCTTATTCCCGGCTTCTCGCGCGCCAAACGGCGTTGGTCGCACCCGTAATCGCGGCCGAATGCGATATACGCGGATGAATGGGTTAAATTTTCTTTATGTTTTTTTTTACAAAAACAAATAATCTTGTCACTCTGATTGTGAGATCGAGGCGAATTTTTTACTCCTTCATCTTGCGTTCTTCCGTGTGCAATCAAAAATACAGGTAAACATTATTTGAGCTGGATCGACAAACAAATATTTTAGTTCAGTAAAAATCTTCAATACTGACGATTTTACGTTCACAAATTAATTAGTCGTATCTCCCGAGCACCGAGATTACCTCGTATGGTTTGCTTAAAAAAAAATAAACCCTGGAGAAAGAATCGTGACGCCGTGTGGATCGACTACACGGAGAAAACTGGTTAGTTGAGGGCACAATCTTTTAGATGGTTGAACGCATTTAGTTGCAGAAAAAAATAAAATTGTTTATGGCAACTACATCGCATTGCTTCCTTCAACCATTTTTGGTTAGTTGAGACAAATAGAACAGTTGATGGGATTTACTATTGGTTGGCACTACCAATCAATCGGTTGGCATTGCCAATCGATTGGTTGGCATCACCAACGCTACATTAATTAGTCGTACCAACCAACCGCGATGATGGATAGTTATGATTGGTTGGTTGACACGACTACTGTGAACCATCTAACGACAATTGATTCTGATACACAATAATTTGCTAATATCATATTCTACCATTCCGGTTAATTCGCACTCAGAAAAACGTTTGGTAATACCAACTATGCATATTTATTTGAGGCAATTTCGCTGGAAGTAACATAATTTTATTCGTATGAAATACGATTCATTTCAAGTGACAAAGGCAGTTTAGTTGAAACAACTACATTATCATGTCAAAATGACAATATCCACCTGATCACATAACAGGTTAGATTAACTATATCGGAGTTCATACAAGCAATCCACGTTTTATTGGAACTTTATATTTGCTCATTGAATTATCCAATAAACTACATTTTTTTATCAATTCGGTGGTTCTTCCAACTACACGTTTTTCCCCGTATAGACGTTCGGGATGAGGAACAATAGTTGTGTATACGAGGAGAAAGTACAATATAAAGGCAGAAAAGCTCTCGGATGCAGAGTTGACGTTTGCCTACGCATCCGCAGACATTTTGTTTCCACACGTGATATTCAGCGTTTCGCTTCCCCCGCCTCCCTTACCGATATCCGTGCAGGAAAAAAGCTCCCGCTACCTCGCGGTCGTTTCCGCGCAAACATAAACCAGGTATTATTCACACGTGAAAAATCACCAACCGGGGTAAAAAATGGCGCGATATTTAACAAATTGAACGAACAGCGAAACGTCGCAAACACGCGAACAAAGTCATTCGAGATACAGAAGGAAAAAGCGAATCAATTTCATAGTTTGACAGCGTTTGAATTTTTTTTCTTCCGCAATCACAGAGATTGCTATGCCAGACATCGAATGGATATTTAATGGTTCGGGAGTTGATTGCAAAATTTTCCTTCGTTCAGCCTCTCTGACGTCACCGATGAGTTGGACGACTCCGAAAACCCAAAACATTTCAGTGGCGATATCGACGCATCAGTGGGATAATTTTCCCGATCGTACCGCGCAAATTCCAACCGTATGCCATGACTCCAACAGAAATATCGTGTTTCAACGGAAACCCTCGTGAATCCAGCGCGGGGCCGGCGAAGAGTCGTCGAAAATGAAGCCCACGTTCGATCAGACATTCCGATAATCGTGGCGATGCGGAAGCATCCGAGCGTCATCATTGCCCTGAAAAACGCGGAACTATGAAGTCATGAAGTATCCGCTGCGAGGTCTTGCCCTTCTGATCTGCGTCTGCCTTATGCCGAGCGGCGCCAGGCGCACGAGGTTCCTGGACGACTGGGAAGCGAGCCTGGATTCCTACTACGATGATCGATCGCTGATGGACGGCGAGCTGTTCATTCCAAACCTGGACGGGGGATCGACGAGCGACCAGCGAGACTGGGAAGGACCGAGGAGTCCGATTTCAGGACATCGGGAAACCAATGAGCGGTGGGGACAAAAAGGCCATCGACGCCCGAATCGCGGAACTGGATTATTCGGGCACCGCTACCGCGTCGAAAATCAGGACAACCACCATCCGATCAGACACGGCGATCGGCTCTTCCGATCGATCGAGGCGAGTCAGCAGCGCGCGGCCGCGCAATTCACGTGGCCCGTGAAGAAGGAGGCGGTTGTTGAAGGTGATTTGGTGCTGGGTGGCCTCATGATGGTGCACGAGCGCGAGGATAGCGTCACCTGCGGCCCGGTGATGCCGCAGGGCGGCGTTCAGGCACTCGAGGCGATGCTCTACACCCTCGATTGGCTCAACGAGCGCGACCTCGTGCACGGCGTGAAGATCGGCGCTCATATACTCGACGACTGCGACAAGGACACCTACGGCCTGGAGATGGCGGTTGACTTCATTAAAGGTGAGTGGCCCGGTTGCTAATCGTGAGGGTTTGGGACATGTATCCGCGATTGGCCCGATGGCAAATCGATTAGCTATTGAATCTGCATTTGCAGTGACGACAAAAATTTGTTTCTCTCTGTTGACTAATATTTTGCAGGCTCATTTTTTTCTTGCGCTAAAAAAAAGCTATTTCTCTCTGGGTTAAGTGGTGTTTAAGGTCCAAACAAAATTTGATCATGTTTGGAGAATTATACTCGAGCTCTCTTAGTTTAATTTTTTTTTTTATTCGAGGACATGGAATTAGTGTAATACCCCGTTGCTTGTAATTTAACGAAGGTCCAATCTGCGCTCGTAAATAGTTTCATTTAGGAACTTTTGCTGGAAAATCTCCTACGCTCTTAGAGTTCACGTCCGTCGGGAACGCTTCTTTTTCCCGGGGTGAATTCTCGCCGTGTCTGCCAGTAGCGGCGCAGCAGGTGGCGTTAACTCCACGTCTCAGATTTTTTTAACATAACAGAGAAGTTGAAACGGAGGTTGGCAACCTGCTTTTGTTCCTAATGAGCGCCCGTCTCGTCGTTACCGCATCCAGCCGTGAATACATTTCTCCACTTTTAAGCGTTCTCTCCATCTTTTTTTCTTTCTGATGAAACGCGCTTTCGCGATCCGTACAGTAACGACGTCCGACTCGACATTCGAGTCCACGCGCTATTTGCCACTAAATTTTTTACCTCGCTGTAAGCACGAAAACTCCACGCTATACGTGTGTATTTTTTTCGCTTTTTTCTGGTCCAGTGTAATTTGTCCTCTCAAACGATTGAGCGCGGATTCGATAGAGGCGGAAAATCCGGGCAACATTAATTGCTTCCCGAAATCCGATCAGCCTGTCGGAAACAGATGCACAACGTACGCAACGGAAAATGACTTTAACGGCGTCACCCGCGGGGTTCGCTTTGGTCCGGTCGCGACCAGACCCAACGGACGCAGTCGGCTCGTTGTAATCTGGACCTCCTGACAAATCTGTCTGCAAACTATCTCTCACTCAACGATTTTCAAAAATAATTTTTTTTATAACGCCCGATGTCCAAATTGCAGTGCCGACCAACATGTTCATCAGAACTGCAATTTCGTAAGTCCCTCTGCAAGTTATTATATCTAACACAAAACAATTTTCAATAATAGATGCCAAAGACTTTTGCCAAAGAATTTTCAATAATAGATGCCCCATCGCAGATTTTTGTTTTACCTTAAATTTTGTTTACAAAGTCCACAGTTCAAATTGCAGTCTCCGCAATGAAATTGCAGTTTCGGGGGTTAACCATCCGAAAGCTCATCGAAGCTGTTCAAGGTCACATGTCGTGTATGTGACCAAAAAATATATATATTTAATTTTTTTTGCTGCAAAAGTATATGTTCGGATCTCAATATACACGTCTTATACCGAAAACGCGCATATTTTTTATTTATTTTTTTATTATTGAGTTATACGTTTCACTATGTTCTCGAAAACAGTGAAAAATTACTTAACCAAAAAGTGTACGTCAATTCTATGATTAGCGCCCAGTGCCTTTTCCATAAATTGAGCTGCTAAATGAACAATTCGCTTAGATAAATTAATTTTGCAAACAGCCTATTTGAATACATCGAAATATCGCAAGATGGCCGCCATTGGTATGTACGTTTTCTGTAACTCACTTCATAGCGCATATGGCGGTGCGTTTGAAATGCTTTGAAGGGAATGAAATAAAAATAATTTCATAACCATAAAAAAATCCTGGCAGAAAAAGAAGCTTGATTAATAAACAAATTAGGTAAATAAAAAATTGTGAAACAATGAAATAACCATTCACATATCATAGTCGGAAGATTTCCACACGTAATGACGAAATAAATCTCTCGACTGTGATATTCGAATGGTTATTTATTACTTCACAATTTTGTATTTACTCAACTTGTTTATTAATTAAGCTTCTCTTTCTGTCTGGAGTTTTTTTAATTTTAGTAATTACAAATTCCAAAGCCCAAATTGCAGTCCCAGAATAATATTGCAGTTCCGGTGGGTCAACCAACCGAAAGTTCGTTGAAGCTTTTCAAGGTCACAGATGTCCAGTAGCCCAGGGGAATCTTTCCGCGTCGTTTAATTTGGCTCGTAATGACGCCCGAGCAGTTTCGAGCCCCAGCATGGATTCCGGACAATCCCATCGTACAGGAGTCGCCAGGACCCCGAATGCCGCACGGTCGCAATACGGTACACGAGGCGCCCGCTGCCCTTTCGCTCACACTCGCCATCGAAGGGGACAGTGGCGCGCAAAGCTCTCGGCATCACGAGCCACTACACCGAGTTTCACGTCCCCGATTCAGTGTCCGCGTATTGGCTGCCGAGAATTCGCTCGAGATTTCGAGAATCTGAATCCGCGCACGTAGCCCGGCTATTCAATCCTGAATCCACGCCAGGTTCCGGCGCGTTAAGAGTACGACCCCCTGTATCTCTATGTTTTCTCTCATCCGTCTTGTCAAACCCGAAGCCTCCCGAGTCTCTCGTTGTCTCTCTCCCGTCTCGTCATCAGAGTTGTAAATCCTCATTAGTTTAAGAAATAAATGTCCCAGCACGGTTTGTTTTGTAGGTGTGATTTAATACAGGGTGATTCAGAATCCCCGCACCAAACGAGACCCGGAAGTCCGAAATGGTCCCAGGAACACGAGTGAAAAATTTGAAATTTTTATTCCCAGTAGTTTTAGAATGAGAACCAATTTGTGACAGCAAATCAGCGAGTTCACCCTGAACTTACTCTCAACATTCTGTTAATACGCCCTCAAGCGAATTAAGAGAAAGTTGAGAGTAAGTTGAGGGAGAACTATTACTCTCAGCTTGCTCTTAATTCGTCCTCAACTTACACTCAACTTACTCTTAATTCGCCCTCAATTTATTTTCAGCTTGTTCTTAATTCGCCCTCAACTGACGCTCAACTGACACTTAATTCGCCCTCAACTTACTCTCAACTTGCTCTTAATTAGCCCTCAATTTATTCTCAACTTACTCTTAATCCGCCCTCAACTTACCCTCAACTTGCTTTTAATTCGCCCTCAACTTACTCTCAACGTGAATACGAATTAAGTGAAAGATGCGAGTAAGTTGAGGGCGAATTCTCTGATTGGCTATCACAAATTGGCTCTCATTCAAAAACTACTGGGAATAAAAATCTCAAATTTTGCACACGCGATCCTGGGACCATTTCGGACTTCCGGGGATCGTTTGGTGCGGGGATTCTGAATAACCCTGTATAATACTACCCTGCGGCTGTTATAAAATGACGTGTGATCTTCTGAATAGCTGCATAGATACCCCATTTTTAAAAAAAATGGTAAGCAATTATGAAAAAAATGCAAGAGCATGGTATCCTCCATTACTTTCGTAATGCATTAACCCCATTTTTCAGGAAAATTGCCGTGACATTTTGTTGAGAATAAATATTCTTTGCTGCCATTAAAAAATGTAGACCTTACATAATTACATCATGTTACTATTATTAATTAATAATTACAAAACCAATTGTACCACCAACTTTGTTTGTAAAAGTCTTAGGGAATTTACAACTCTGTTCGTCACACCCGAAGTCTCGCCGCACGCTTCCCGGACACTCCGGACCGGCTGCGGTAAACTCGATTTCCGATAAGAGTCGGAAAGGGGACTCGGTATTTTCTCTCGCGATTTCGGTCCACGTGGGACTCGGAGGTCGATGCCTCGTACGCTGGAGTGGAGGTCAAATATCGCCCGCTAAGTACATTATCGAAGAGGCTCTTGGGGTCCCTGACGACTTGGGCGGCGAGTACTGGATGGGACGATGTCCGGCCTGCCGGGAGTGACGGAAAAAGATGCGGACACGAATGGGGAGGGTATTCACCGCGGCTATGCTAGTACGCTAAAGAGGCTTTTTCCCCAGCGATTTTCTTGCCTTTCCCAAGTTCGCGGATGCAGGCGGACGGATCCCGGCGAGCCCTCGGGCACGTATCTGCTTTCAAGGAGCTTAAATTGTAGCGAGGTAGTAAGCGAGGACGGGGAGTAATAACACGTCAACGTAAATGTGGGTTAGCGTAACGCGGCACTTTCGGGCTCGTAAAGAAAATATGATGAAAGGTGGGAAGACTATCTCGGGGGTCGAACAGAATAAATGACTAGTTACTGCTTGATCTCATTTTTTTTTTTTTTTTGTAAAAATGGTCCGCTTTTTCCTGGAATGTCGTATCTATATTCAAAATATTTTATAGTTGGAATAATTATGTTTAATTATCGGAGCGTTTAAAAATTCGTATTTTCTTCAAAGATAAGATGAAAATAAAATATAATTATTTGCTCTTCATTAGGAATTATTCACGGCACGAGTCGGAAAAATATTTTCGATAAACCGTAATTCGAATATACTGCCGATCCCAGGAACCCAGTACGTTATCGGGGTGAATGATCACGATCGGCGATAAGATTACCATACCTCGGTGCGTCTCGTCCTGCGCGGACCGGAGTCGAAGATATACATATATTTTGAGGATTCAATTTGCTTCGACCCCCGCCCGACGTGTCGGAGAATATTGGAGTTTTTTTTTTTCTGGCGCGTGATCCCAACTCGGAAACCCACGGAACACACTCCGGCATTTTTTTATTTTTATTTCCCTCTCATACTTATGTACATCCCGCGGGTCGGCCGAGCCACGTGCCAGGCAGTAACGCTATAAATCTCGCGACTTCCGTACTTCAATTTCCTGCGCGGGCTGTGCGGAAAAAAGAGATCCAAACGCGATATCCGCGTGCGAAAAGATTACATAAAATTCACGGGGGGCCGGGGGGGGGGGGGGGCAGGCGGAAGGGGAAAAGGGGGTAAGCATTTTATGTCCGGGGACGAGTTCCCCGCTTTCTTATTACGTTGTATAGCGACTCTTGACTGCTTCGAAATCGAATCACGCGACTTTTGTGCCCGCGCGTTCGCCAAGGCCGAAGTGCGCGACACTCGCGTCGTGTACGCTCCGACGGCTTCGCGTATGCAACCCAATCGAGATCCCTCGTCGCGCGACGACGGCTACCACTCCACGTACCCGGGTCCTCGTCCGTCTCCGTAGAGCGAATTCCAGGGAATAACATTGGTTCTCGAGTGCGACTCGCAACTGTTGCGATACGAATAATTTGGCTCTCGACCGTCGCCATTGAGTCGCGTGCAAAGTTTTCCGATGCTTCGATCTGCCGCGATTGACGTGATAGACACGGGGAGAAATGGTCTGAATTCTTTGTCAATGCAGTGCAAGGATATTCTTGGTACCCTAGAAAATATTTTTGATTATCTCTGTGAACTTCCAGGAATTTGCAATCCTTTTATATTATTTATTATATTAATTATTAATGATGACAAGATGTCTGAAAAAATAATTTACGAACAAAATGTTTATTTTTAAATTGTTTTTAAGACCACATATTTTTATTCGTTAGAGGGTTCTGATTCAATTCATTTACATACTGAACAATGTAGTTCCTCATCAAATTTCAATCAGATATTTGATTCACTAAACACATTATTTCTTCCTTCTAATAAGACATTTAGAAACATGAAGAATAAAAAATAAATGAATCATACTTTTCAAGCAAACGAATATTTAATTAGTTTAAACGACAAAAATGTTAATATTACATAATTACCGGTTGAATTCTGCTCGCAGCGCCAAACAAACATTCGTTTGTTGTGCGTTTATATTTATTTCGCTGCCCGCAAACATCGCACTTCGTTAAATAAAACAATTTTTGTTTGGTTCAACTGAAATTTGTTCTCAGTGCACGAAGGGAACATCAAAGCCCGACTGGCCTTGTATAATAAATCGACTCAATCGAGTAAACAAAAGCGGAGAATTGTTATATGACTCCATTGCCATTGATTTTTGCAGCACAAACGCAGGTACTTTTCCCGCGTGTCCGTTTCACTCACTCGTGCTCTCCAGATTTATGCAGACTGCGGCAGCGAAAAAAAGGTGTGAAGCCCGCTGGCTCCCCTGGCAGTGGCTCCTCCATTGTCTCGATCTCGGAGCAACGATCGTCGCGAGTAACGAGGACGACGTCAACATTGTCGGAAGCCTCTGGTACTCGACGTCAGCGCCGGAGTAACAACATTGTATGGCTTTTTGCGGTGCAGCAGCAACGACGACCGAAAGAAAATGTGCTAGAAATCGTCGAATGGAAAAGCGCGTTTTGTTTCCTCGCGGAAAACCACTCTGCGGGAATAAAATGACAAAAACCCGTAGTTTGAAAACGTTCCTCGCGCGGTTGTACTCGTACCATGCACACACTTGGCATGCACGAATGCACCGCGGCAACGTTGGTTAACGCTCGAGAAACAACTGTAACGCCGGGGCAGGGCGAGAGAAAAAAGGCGTCGTGCATGCCCCGGCGATACATAGGTAAATACGGGCAGAAGTGAAGTGCTCTTCGGGGAACCAAACCAAACATCCCATGTACACGGAGAAAAGTCTTTGAGAATGATCTCTAAAAAAACATAGGGATTAATCCCAAACAGGATAGTAACCTGGAACCACTCCGGCAATTTGGGGAATTTTACCATGTTGTCTAGCAAAAACGTAATATACGCGTCTACAACGTAGTTTTGGAAACGTCCCCATACGCAGCATAGCTATCTGCTCGGAGGATGTATGTCAATTACTATAAAGAATGGTAAAAATGGTCACACGCCTAACTGCACCTTTCTCGCTTTGTTTTGAAAAAACATTTTTGTGTTTTAGATACTGTTATACTTGTCTCACGGTGTTTATTTCCTACGAAGCGTTGTGTAACAGATATGGTGGTCTTCATGACACCGTCTGATGTGGTTTCCAGTTTGTGCTGACAAATTACAATATTGTCTAGAGACTAAAATATTGGCATCATTTCTATGGCCAGTTAATCGCATATTTCTACACACAGTGTTACGACACGGATACGTATGGGATAAAGCCCCATAATTCCGCAATATTTCTCAATTGCCATAATAAATATACATATAGGACAAATTCCTAAAAAATTCTTTCCGTGTAGGAATTGCCAGTACTGACACCAGAAACAAGGTTTGGCCAATACATTTTTATTGGCAATTGGCAGAGTGTAACTCACTTGTGTCTAGGCCGTAATTTGTTTAATATCGGTCGCTATTATTCCTTATTCTTTTGTAATTGCCATTATTCGCAACCGACTTTAGCCGATGTACTCGATCCCGCGCAGAAGAAACTGCCAATGAGTGGCCAATTATAGGTTTCTAGTCGTGAGCCATTATTGGCCGCCAACTTTTTACCATTATTACTTGAATTCATGTCAATGATTTTCGTTTCAAACTCTTCTTCAAGATCCCAGAAAATTGTCCCATTAAGTCATCACTCTTTTTCTCTATTTAAGTAACATTACTACAAAGCTACGCGTATTGAAAAACGAATCTTCCATTTGATGTCTCTCATTGTGCACGGTTTCTCATCGCGCTACACAATTTCTATGGCACGGTTGAAACCGTTCGGGGATAGCGTTTCGGACCAGTCATTCATTGTCCTGGAACAATGATGGATATCTGTGCGCGCCTAACTTTCGTCAATAGCAGACAACAGCGACAAGCCTCGCGCGGTTTCTCGCTATTGTGCTGATGAGGCAAACGACAAAGATACATATACTGAAATGGATCTCGTCTCAACTGGCGCTATAGAGTTTCAAGTTTATAATCGTTTCCACTGGGGTTTCGAGCGGTGCCTCGCAGCGTTCGTTCCTTTTCGATGACGAAATTGTCGTGGACACCCTCGATGGAAGAGCAAGCCAGATTGTCTCTCCGTTGCACGTGCGAGCGACAAAAAGAGTTGACGATACCCGAGCGTGTAATCAACTTTTTTATATCTTTCCGCTCCACTCGTGTTCACAAAGGAACGACAGTAACAACAACGACAACAATGGCGGATAACAGTTTTCTGATAATTTCGTAATGCGCTCTCATCGCCTCCGACCAGTACGAGCGAACCCAGAACGCACCCGGTGCACGTTTATACCGAGCAATGATTTTACTGCTCCGTGGTGGTCACGAGTAATGGCGATAAAAGCCAAAAATATTGCGTGCAGCATATTCTCCCGGGGGTAAAATTTCGACTCGGTACCAGCCGCGCGCGTGCAGCTTCGTTATTCATCGCAATCACAGCGTATGACCTCCTCGTACAGGTATCCGGACCTATCCGCACCGGTTCGGACGTGATGTGTGCGCTTAATAGCGATGACCTAGAGAGATAAACGCGGGTAATGAACAGCATTGAAGTATCGCTTCCTGTTCCATTGACAAACGACCCTCGTTCAGCGTTCACCCCTCTCGGTCTTACGTTTCACACCGCTTCGAACCCGTTTCGGGACAAACGGCGGCTCACAGGCTCTTTCATCACTGCAGATCTCGCTATTTAGGCGATCACGTTTCGCAAAAACGCACAGGAGTGCCTATTAAATTCGGGCAGATTTCACCTAAATGACCTTTTTATGCGAAAATGTTAATATAATTTTAATGTATCCGTTTTTTTAACGGCACATTTCTTTTTAACGGCACAGTGATGAGAACTCAACTCAAACATGGTAAAATACATATTCTTGGTGTAACAGAATACAGAATTTTCATTATTAAGTGTTTCTTATTGTGGAGACAAGATCTTGTGTTGCCCGAACGTGCGAACACTCAGAAGCTTTGTATTAAATAGACCGAACAAGATAAGCGTACAAAGCAGAACAGAGCACAAAGCGCAACGGTCAAACCATACGAAGCTTGAAGCGCGATGTTCAAACTGTACGGAGCGCGAAGCGCGACGTCCGAGTGGGTGCCTTAAAAATTGCCTAAGGGAAAAATGTCAAGAAGGACACCCAGCGCCCCTTCGTGGCGCCGGATTGCTTGTTCTTGTCTGAATTTAACAACGTCCCAACGATTTACACTCGGACAAGACGCGTTGTATGCCATAAGATATCGTGTCAAAAGGCGGCTCGCACCGGTTCGGATCGCTTTGACCCTGTTGCGTCATCAACTTTGCTCAAAAAAGGTGCGGAAAAACTTCTTTTCTCCGTTCTTCATGTGCGACTCACGATGTATCACTCCGCCGGATCGATCCGGGATGGCGGGTGCCCTGCCTCTGCTTCCAGACTTGGCTGCAGCTGTATATGGAAGACCGATGTGGACGTCCACACACGCGGCGAACGTCTCGACGCGGCTTCGCCGTGCGCTATAAAGTTTATGGGAAAGCGATGTAACCAATCCTGTCTCCCTGAGCCGGCCGCCTTGGGGCTGGATGAAAGGGCGTAAGTGGGTCATATTTTATCGTCTCTCTGTGCGACAACAACCGACACCTGGCCCCGGCCACCTGGCACGGAAGGAAACTGTTGCACGATCCACATCTATACGGCGAGTTATAGAAATTGGAAGGCTGTTGGTTATTGGTGTATCGACACTCTTAAATAACTAAAGAAATAAAATCTTTGCTATCGTTTTTTGTGTTGATCGTGTTGCTGCTTTGTGCAGTTGAGATGAGAGATTTTTTTCGCCTGGATAGAACCTTTTGGGAAGAGAACATCAGGACGATCGTGGAAGGCAACCAGAAGGAGATCTTTTCATGTTACGCAGTATAACCGAGCCCTATCGCATTCTTCACTCACTTTAACGTCATCATTACTCGACATTTTATGCTTTTTGCCCGAGCTTGATGGATTCGGAAATCTTTCTCTCTCATCGTTACGTCGCAAAAATGCGGTTGCGTTACCCAGGCGCGGGGTTCGAAATGGGGAATCCAGGTGGTATGATGGTATTTGGTTTTTCCTGAAAGACTGTAATTTTATGGCCTATAGGATACTTTATACGGCATAAGGAAAGACGTGTGGAAAAATTGAGTCTACAAATCCGTCAATGAAGTATGCAGAAAGCAGGTTTGATGACTACTCACAAACGTAACGGAGACTCAGATAAATATGAACGAGACTGCACTGAAAATCGCGCTCTACGTGGAAATATTATTTCCCGGTTCAAGCTTTTAAATTCAAATGAGTATCTCGTTAAATGTTTTTTAACCCTCATGTATTTACATGAGGAAAACACGGAGAATCGTCAGTCGAGGGTCGGTGCTTCCCGCGGGCCATATTCGGCTGCCGTGTGTTGCGATGCAACGAGCGCGTCGACGTAGAGTCGCGTAGCGCTCGTAAAGAATGGCTTAAAATTGTAAATCGCGGAGCAAAGGTGACGCGAAATAACATGGCATTATGCGACATCAGAGTTTTATGGCTGATTTGCATAAATGTGTTCCACACTACAACCCACAACTTTGTTGCACACAGAAGACCTTGTGATATAGTAGAAGTCACGGTTAGTCAAGACAGATGGAGAAGTTTGCTGCATTAATTAGCAGATCGAAAACGGATCACTCGGTATCCACCTCGGGTCTGGGTTCAATAGGTGATAATACCAACGGATAGTCAAACACCCATATTCTATTTGACTGGTTGGTCAAATAATAGCTGCTAGGTATTTGCGTGCTCTGATTCAAAGCTGTATCCCCAGTATCAAAACAAGATACACCCGGGGCGAGCGTAGCTCATTTCGCATTGCTAAGATCAACCCTGTAACACTGTTGATTGCGTCGAATTCCGAAACATGCAAGTCCAAGTGATAGAAGAGGCGGGCGCCAAGCGCATGAGGACATAGGATACGCCATAGCCATCAATTCGGCAGCGAGGGAGTTGAGTACGGTTGGTGGGTGGCAGACGGTTTGTATTTGTCCCCGGGAAAGGCTTTGCCGTGCGACCAAAGGACGTCAAGTTCGATTGCACACTAGAAAACGTCCGGAACACCGGTGACAACCAGAACCCGGCAGCCAACACGTTTCCCGTTGCCTCACTCCGCAGCTGCAGCTGCGCGCCTCACCGGTAATTGTTATCGGGTTTCCAGATTAACACGCACTCGGCATCCGCAAATACGGCTTCTTTGATAAAATCAAACACTTCCAGCGCGGTTTGGCTGTAACGGCGTCGAGTGCGAGGATTCGCATTGCAGCGAGTCGGGATGGTCGGATCGAGAGGGATACGTATGACACGCGATGCCAACTTCGCGCCCTGCCGCGCTCCTCGATTCCGCACCCATGGAGAAATAATTCGCCTTTGGCGGCGATAATTTCCTGTACTTACCGACCATCGAGAGATACTCGGGGGCTGCTTAATTGAGAGTTGGAAACGGAACGCACACGCGGAGCGTCTGCGGGAATCGATCCCAGAGGCTGCCGCGCTTCGTGGGAAGCCTCAGGTGGCGCAGATGGCAATTTGCGAGAGGAATCGGGTGGCGAGAGAGTCCGCGATGCGAATCGCGCGCTATATATCCCGGATCGTATCGGGAGAACGCATCTGATGCTCCGGCCTCTCGGTCGGCCCGCACGCCGCGCTCAAATGGAAATCCAGCCGCCTTCATGTAAATCAGGTGTTTGCACCGACTCCGGCCGCTAGATTTTCGAGCGCGGGAGTTTGTGTGTGTCCCTGTCGATAATGGGTCATTAATAGTGGCGGATAATTGACGTCCTTGGTTAAGTACGGCTCGAGGCTGGCGTCTGTAGCGCCGGTTGCCGTTCATCAGCTGCCAGATGTCGATGTTAATTACTCCTGATGCACCCCCGAATTCACCGAAGCGAATCCGACGGGTCGCGTGGGGTTCGCGTGATTGCACTGCTCTGCATGATATCACGATGCTCCGCGACCGTGTTACCGTGCTTATCCTCATTATGAGTTGCCATTATCCGGAGTAAGAGTGTTCCGAATTCGCTTGACTCTCAGGCGTTCCCGTTTAGGAACGACGCGGTCCACTTCCAGTTCCCGAAAACTTTGGTCTGTCCCTGTGGGAAATTTGTTCCGGAAGAAAATGAGCAACCAGAGCTGAGACCGGAAGAGCCTGGTTCAGATGTCGATGTTAATTGCTCCAGTTGCAGACCGAATTCGCTGAAGATCCAGGTTGTGGTGTTCAACCGATTGCAGGTTTCCTGATACTGAGACCGTATCGTTACTTCTATCTGCATTTTGACAGATCACGATCAACCAAGATAAAAGTATTGAGAATTCATTCGACTTGCGCCTCAAGGAAGCGCCTCGATCGTCTTCAAAAACTTCGGTGTGCCCTTGACAATTTTGCTTGCAAGAAAATTTACAACCGTAGTCAAGACCAGAAGAACCCAGTGTGGTGCAGAGCGCAGCGCATTTTCCTTAATCTGCCGGTATCTTCTTCTTTCCAGCTTAACCTGTCCGAGTCAGAAAGTAATGGGATTCCGTGGAAGCTCTCCGGGCGCAGCGACTCTCCGCCAGGAGCCACTAGTTCTTCGGATTAAGAAAAGAAATGGAGGTTGTGCGTCCGAGACACCCGGCTCGCCGGCTCCCGGGAGTGTTCCTCTCATTTTTCCACATCGCGGGTGACTTCTTCCTCTTCCCTGACGTTGAACCTTCGGCGAGCGCGTCGCTGACACTGCACGCGCGCGACCTGATACTGAGAGAAATCCGCGCGAGAGTCGCGGAAGCTCTTAAAGTCTAATGACGCTTAAATGGAATGGAAATTGATTCGAATTGGAATGGGTCGGGTGCACGAGACGCGCGAGTCAGGCGGAAAGATAGAGTCCACAGAATGGGACTCGTTCTATTGGCCTGTCGTCTTTTTACAGCGCACAGTAAAATAACACGATACTCCTGCGTCGCTGGAGCGCTGCGACTGGAACTCGGTTTTGCAGGCTTCGAGCCCTGGAAAGTCGTATCTGTGGTTGCTATTTCGTTATAGTCGGTCGCTAAAAAACAACTGTAATTGCGTTGTTTACAGCCTGCATTTCAGACCCAAGATGGCAGCTAGGCTACACCACGATTTATTCTAACTTGTCTCGGGTTTCCATCATGAACAAACGTGGCACTTATACACGTTAAGTTCAAACAGTCAATTTTTCAGCCTCCTATGTAATCCACTCAGCAGATTATTCCAGATTAATTAAGTGCGACTTATGCTGTCCAGCGTAATGAATAACAAAACAGACCGTTTTGTCCACTGTTCATACGTTTATCACCACGAATGCCCAAACAAGCAGCCTAATCGCAACGACCGTACAACGGAATTTGCATAGTTCCATGTTAACCGGCGTCACATTAAATACCGTATCCGCTTCTGCGTTCCGCGAACGTCCAGCCGAATTTGTGCGCGGCTAATTAATTCCGTTTGATGGTCATTTGTAAACTGATATCACATTACTTCATGCATGACGCTATTGACGTCCGGAAAACCCGCCATCAGCCATGGGCCTGGATACGGAGCGTTCCTGATGCCAGCCTGATGTCCAATGCTGCTGATACCCTGGTCTGGCATCAGACGTCCCTGGTCGGGTCGTCCATCCCGAGAAATGGTGGAAACGTGTCTTCACCCTTATCTGCATACGACGCCTACGCTTGTAGTAAAACTTAGCGGGCGAATTCACGCTACGCACGTTCACGGCCTCTTTTAGGGGATAAGATCGAGCCGGCTCGTAACGCCTCCAATCTCAAATTAAATCTGGCATGTAAGGTGGGTCCCGGCTCGAAACCTTCCCGGTTCCCTCTTTACCGGGCTCGCCCACCGACTCGTGTGGCTCGACGAAGAGATAGGAATCGATACCGGTAACTCGCATTTCATAGGCAATTCATGCTGTGTCCCGCGTTTCGGCCCTGGTATGATGCGGGCGCGTCCGCCGTTTATATCGTACATCTCGGCGCGCGCGTGCGATGTGGGCTGCGGGGTAAACGATACGGCGCGATTGACTGATTAAGAGATGGCACCCGAGCGTTGCGGGAAGTGCCGCAAATTGAAAGATAGTCGATCACGCGATGCAGTCATTAAGAGCGTCCGCTAACCGCGGGGTCTGCGTCGGAGCCTCGAGGGGCACTTTTTCGCTCGCTCATCCCCTCGATGAAAACGGCCAGGGTGATGGGCGGAGTCGGCACAAAGGCCTGGATTATGACACGTGCAAGCGATCAGGAAAAATCAAACAAGCTGATCACTACGCAGCAAATACTTACCGAACAACAACAAAATCTCTTAAAATGAAAATGTTCTCTGTGTTTACCCCGCAAGTACAGACGAAAATTAGTATTGGCTCCTTATAGTGATTACGAAATAATTATTTTGTAGTTATATTAACTGAAAAAATGACACGGACTAGAAAGTTGCAGGCCGTCACTTTACACACGGGGTTTATAACCATACTGGAAGCCAGCACTGGTTCGGAGTTCGGCCAGTAGTGGCAGCCAACGCTGCTTAACCATTACTCGGCCAAGCATTGGCCCTATAGTTACTGCTGGTAATATATAGTACTGCTGGTACTGCTACGGGACCAGGACTGCCACGGTTTCTCTGCACGCGGACTAACCGAATAAGGAATGAGGCTTTGATGCTACGTGTAAATTTGTACCTTAGGCGAAGTGTAAATACAGGTCTACCAAAGTGTTCTGCATCCACAGACCACCTTCCTGCTTTTGAAGAATGTGTTGCTCGCGAAGACGAAGCAAGTGGAACACAGTAGAGCACACATAGCGCACAAAGAGAGCTGTGCGTTGCTATCGGGCGACGGCGGCCAACGCGACTGCAGTTGCCGTTGAGCCACTGCCGGAAGGCTGTAAAGCTCGGCCGATGTCGTAAACGTCGCTCTTCAGGATGCCCTTTCGACGAAATGCGTGTTGCCCGTTACTGGCGAGACATCCATTCGCAATTATCGCATAATGGAACGTATGGAACGCCCTGGCCGCATCCTAACTGTAACCCCGGCTGCGCTCTTATCACGTGTGCCGACTGTAACGTTCTGACATTCCACCCGCGCATCTCCGACTGTCTTCGCTTTACGTGCTGGGCGCGCTGATCGACACGCATAGCGTGTTGCACCTGGAACCATCCCTAGCTGCTTTAATACCTTTCTGCGAGATGTCGGCGGGGGCATAGAACAGCTGCTTTTCATTGTCTGTCTGGACGTAACAAGTTATACTATATAACAAGTAACAAGATATACTATACTATACTATACTATGTCCAGACAGACAATGGAGCCATTATTTGAATCCGTAATCAAGAAGGAATTTAGATTTCGATAAGCGATGAAGCGATAAGCGATGACCTCTTGCTTTTTCAATACCCTTTTTTTCAACACTTCGCATCGAATTCCGTACCCGCACAAGGAAACCGCCCCCAAAGTGCGACTCTCGACATTGATCTGCGCGAATGACCTCACAAAGAATCGCCCCATCCCTCCCACAGTCGGCTCTATAACGTTTCTCGGCGCGCTTTAATTCCCCGATATATCTTCCGTCACCAGAACGGAAAATTTAATTATTAGCCTCATAAACGTATCGTCGGGCGTGCAAAGAGCCCGTTCGTTCTAACGTCCCCTAAATGAAACGGACCGTGAATAAGTGGAACTGGCGAATAACCCTAAAATGTCACCCCTTCCCCTCCCAGTCTAAACTGTAACACCACACGTTTTACACGAAATGCCTCAATTAGCGTTGCGGACCTCGCGTGCGCCCAAAACATTGTTCGCCCGAGTTGAAATATAGAACCTCCGAAATGCCTTCGTATATTGAAAATGAGTAATAACAGCCGCTGTTGGATGTTCTATGCAGGGTTCTATGCACTCCTTTCAACCTGTATAGTCTATAGAGATTCGTCGGACAGTCTATGGATTATTTTCAGCCTTCTTTGACTTCAAACGGAACCTCCACTGACTTCAAATAGGTAATATGTGAGGCAGAGGGAGAGGGAGAGGGAGAGGGAGAGGGAGAGGGAGAGGGAGAGGGAGAGGGAGAGGGAAAGGGCGAAGGAGAGGGAGAGAGAGACAGAGAGGGGGGGGGGGGACGATCAATGTGCGGGAGCTGTCAACGACAATGCAGCTTTTGTATTAATTCACCTGCTGCCCTGTTTGTCGCGATACGTACCCCGCGCGTGGTATATGCGTCGCGCACATTGAGCGCACCTCGGTCATACCAGCTGCCGTGCGTTCATCATCCGTTTGTTCGGGATGAAAAGCTCCCGCCCCTTCCCGCTTCCCCTCCGCCCCCGCGCAACCCGGGCTCGTAACATAATGCAGGAAATTCCGAGGGTCGTCCCGAAGTAGAGCAATTCCTTACCGGTCAGACGCGCGAGACAGGCTTCCGAATAACTCGGCGTATCGGACATCCAGCGTCCGCGGCTGAATGTCAAGTGCTTTGAGGATTTCGATCCACTCGAACGATCCACTTACTCACTTATCCTGGAATCTGCGTCTCAATTTGCATGCAAATATCGAATTTTTCCCTTTTTCCCAGGTAAATCGCGATTACGAGCTCAGGCTCCATATTCCCCGATGCTCCGGGATTCCCAACCAGCAAAAGGTCATCTTTTTGCATTCCTCTTGTCGAAAATGCGACGTGAATCCTCCAATCTTTTAGAAAATAAGATGATGGTACAATTGGTTTCGTAATTATTCGTTAATAATAGTAACATGAAGTAATTATTATATAATGTGTACATTTTGTAATAGCTGCAAAGAATTATTATTCTCAATAACATTTCATAGTCATTTTCCTGAAATAACGAAGAAATGCGGTTAATGCATTACGAAAGTAATGGAACACCGTACCTTTCCGTTTTTATCACGATTGCTCACTATTTTTTTTTTTTTTTTTTATTGAAAATGAGGTATCTGAGGTAAAATGTGCAGTCTTTTTTCCCGCACGTTTTTGTTTAACACAATGTCGATTCTACACATCGGTTTCTCCACTAAGTATATCCTGCAAACGATGTTTCCCACACCATTTTTAACATCACACGAATTTTACAGTACATTAATCTACTATTTAATCTACTCATGAGAACATCTCTCGTCGGTAAGGTAAAACTCAAAGCAGTAGTAGATTCCGACATGCAAGTATGTAGTATCGAACTGTGTGGGAAAAACATGTGTGGGGTAAACATGTGCAGGGAAAAATGCATAGGAAAAAAATGTACTGGATTAAACGCATAGCGACGACTGCGTGGCTTCGTGGTTTGTGCAGTAAAGAGTAAGTGCAGCAATGTATGCGTGTGGTTTATTCCTGTTGGATCTAAGTTGTGGAGGATTATTTCTGTTGGATCTAAAAATCTCGTTCAGCTATGGCGTACATTCAAATTATGCATATTAATCGCCGCGTGGTTAATAATGTTTGTGTCGAAATTAATGCGTAGGGTCGAACAGTGTAGTATCAAAATGTTATGTAAACAACGCGTGAAATATGAAAATGTGACGGAATAGCAGCGTGAACAATCACGTTTGTGCAGAAACGCCTGTGTTGTTTTGAGAAAGTGAAATTTTGCGCATGAAAATGAAAAATGAATAAATGTGTCGAATCCAAATGTATTGTAAAACTTGTGTGATGTTAAAAATGTGTAGAAAACGTTTGCAGGATATACTTAGTGGAGAAACCGATGTGAAGGATCGACAGGGTATTGAATAAAAACGTACGGTGAAAAAAAGGCTGCTCATTTATTTCTTAAACTAATGAGGATTTACAACTCTGCTACAAGTTAATTGGGGTTGGGGGGGGGAGGGGGGGGGGGCATTTCTCTCTCCGGAGATATAATTAAAAGTGAGCCGGAAAGAGAGCAAACAACAGCTTTCGCTATTGTACCGGACTCAGCTGGAGGCGAAAATTCCACGAGAATTCTTTATCGTCCGGTGGACAATGAAAAGCGCGGGCCCCGCAACAGCGATGAGTCCACTCTGAAGCGTGTTTAATGAGACTTTATGGCCGCGACCCCCGGCGAGGTTCCTCGACGACGCGCCGGATCTCATCGATCGCTCTCGGTACACAGACTCTCGGCACATTCATTAAGCCAAGATGAGTTTCTAAGCTGCAAACAACTGCACGCCAGGTGGCGGAGCCGAGGGAGGGGGGTGCACCGCGTGTAATGTTACCTCGCGGTATACGCGCTGCCGCTATGTCGTAATAGCTGTACGCGCGACAGTTTTGCAATACTGTCGCGAGAAACAACATTTGAGAAGCTTTTAATGCTCTGGAAATACGCGGTAACGCAATATCCCTCTCCTCCTGCGTGGGTGAGGGAGGGCCGCAAGGACTGGATTATTTTGCAGTAATTCACTGCAAAACCAAGCGCCCTGCAAGTGTGTTGTCTCTCCTACCTTTTGCACTGTGACGAGTTTTTACACACTTTATGCGGGTTCCTTTCAATATCATTTACCGTGTAAATGCCAACACGCTTAAAGTGTGTAAAAACTCATAACAATGTAAAAGAGAAATGACACACTTGCAATACACTTGGTTTTTAGAGTGAAGTTAGCCCGGGAGCAGCGAGCGTCGTGTAAAATGCTTTGCAGCAATTTTACTTCCATAAAGGGGAACAAGAGAGACGAGTGGAATGGGGCAAGCGAAGCGCGAGCTCGTTTGCCGAGAAACTGCGGCACGAATGTGCGCAGAGAAGCTGTCGTGGGGGAGGGGGAGGAGGGGGAGGGAAAAAGAGTCAATACGCTACAGGTGGCTTCGTCCGTCGAAACGATTGGGTTATTTAATCTTGGCGATTAGCCGGCCCGAGCATCTCGACGCGGCGATTACCATATTATTGACCGACCGGACCCGCCGGAGTGGAAGTTTTTGTTCATGGGCAGGGACAACTTTCTCTTAATTTTTTGTTATATTTTTACGTTATGTTATTGACCGATTGAACTCGCCGGAGTGAAAACTTTTTTGTTTCGAAAGGGAACTATCCTTGTCTTTTTTTTATGTATTGGAATATAGTATTATTGACCGATCGAACTCGCCGGACTGAAAGTTTTTTTCATCTGCAGGGAAAATTAAATTTTTTTTTTTAGGTAGAGATGAGTGTCGTTCGCTACGTTTAAACACACACTTTTTGTTTGTTTCTCCTATAGTTGGTTTATTATTAAACGTTTAGTAACAGCCCCCTTCTCGTTATATAACTTAACGTTTGAACATTAATTTAAAGTCCTTGAAACACATTTTTGGCAAAGAATTTCGTGAAAAAATTAAAAAAAAAAGTTTTTCTGCGTCTGCGGACAAATGTCAAATTTTCTGTGTTACCGCGTGTCGCGAATGCATATTCGATGTATTCATAAACCATCCACTCGACGTGATCTTTGATACGATTAGCAGATAAATTCTACTAACGCTGATAACACGTGCGATAGCCTGTCTCGTTGTCCAATTATGCTAATTTCGGACCCTGCAGATCCTCGAACAATACGAGAATTCAGTGAACCGTAATTGATGTTGTACATTGCCAAACACACGTGTAGCATTTGCTCTAAGGCTGAGAGAAAAAGATATTGGTCCGTAATTTAATGCCGAATAAATTGCCCTTTATTGTGGTGACAATAGGAACGTCGTCGTCATCGCAGAATAATATTGGAGTTGTATTGAAACAAACGTCATTTTGTTGTATGACATTTCCGGTCGTGTTACACGTGGCGCATTAGACGAGAACAATCAGGTTCCGCATCTTTCCAATCAGAAATCGTCAGGCTCGCCAACTCAATTTTTTCCCCCGTTGGCTGCTTCCGACTCCACCTCCACATTTCCCTTATCGCTCGGTGTGTATACGCCATCAGATTATCTTATCACGCGTCCTTCGAGCACCTATAAATAAACATCGAACGATTCAATTCCACCCTCGATTATGCGTTGTCACGATTTTGAAGGTACGCGAGGTCCTCTATCTGTTTCCGTGCGCAGTGCAGTGAAATATCGATACCATGCTGAGAGATTGGATTTTCGTCGTCCTTCACGACGCGATACAATAATTTTTTTTTTTTTTTTTTTTCGTTCATACGATTCCCCACGTGGCTCGGCCAATGCTGGGCGGGCGATAATGCACGAACAAATCATAGATTACCCGGAGATATCGACAATGCACGAACAAATCATAGATTACCTGCAGGCGATATCCTGATATATTTAATGACGCAGATAAAACGTGATATACGTGGCAATGTCGAGCGGTGGCGTTGCTCGGATTCCTATTAGGATTGGACACGTGAATTACCGTCAGTGATAAATGTCGCGATTGACCAGTCATGAAGACCCAGACGCTGCGTTATGGAGTACAAATTTGGAACTTACACCGAGGAACTCGCAACTTTCGCTCGTCCTGTCGGCTAAAACGAGACGCGAAACGCGAGTAGCGCTGATACCCGCACAAATCCTGGATAGGTTGCCGCGGTTATCCCGAGCCGTCGCCGGTGGGCAACGGTTTACGGGTTTTTGGGCGTGAGCCAGGAATCTGACGTCCGTTGGATATCGACGCACGAAGCTCTGACAAAAGACACGAAGCTCACATGGAGTTTTTGCCAAAAGTCGCTGATGTGCCAAATTGCATTGTCTAGTTCTGTACATATAAATTCCGTGACTGTGATGCGTGGACAGCTAATCATTGTACAGATCTGCAGATTTGACGCACATTTGTGATGTGTCTCGGGCTGCATGAGCCGCGTTGTATAAAGATCCACGATCCTCCCCATGCAACGATAAAGTCGCATGTGGAGGGTGAATAATCAACTTGTGTTCGCCTCAAGCAGCGACCCCATCGAGCCCTGATTTTACGGCTTAGTCCCGCGTAAATATCCAATTTACCACCGAATGTAACTACGGCTTTAATCTCTCGACTTGTTTTGTTTTTTCTACCTTTTTGCATACTGAACAAAACGGCCTCGCCCTGCGCTCCGGCAATAAAAGTTGGCTGCGTTGTATACATATATTTCGCATTCCACGAATTCCTTGCCGGATGGATTATTTAATATCTAGCTGGACTGAGCCAGTTCAGTGGTCAATCGTTCTTGCGATGTTAACCCTTAACCCTAACGACTCAATGAGACACCGATAAAAATAAGCGACGTGAAATTTCAACATGGTTGGAAATCAGGCGAGTCTGCACGGAGAAAAACGGTGAGTTGGCAACAACAACACCCCCCCCCCCCCCTTTTATGACAACACCCCTTTTATGAGTTGGCTAAAAATAATGATTCACTTCGTGCCTATAACCATTTTGTGAGTTAAGACAACTAATAAGTGGTTATCTTAACACACAAACAAGTGGTTATATGGACTGACGAAAAGTGAGTCCCTGCAACCACTTTTTGAGTCCGTCCAACTCTTTTGTTTTCTCCGTGTGATGAGACCCGAAACGAAGCGAAACGACGCCTGACATCAGCGTGGAAATTTCGGGTCGGCCGTAACTTCAGTTGGGAAAAGTTATGACACGCGTATTATCTCTCGCTCCCAAGGCCGGGAACGGCGGATCGCACGATTCACCCCACCGGCCTCGTCGTAAACCGCCTTAATTAGAAACACACACAGCGCGAACCCGCCGCAACACGGAATTGAATTACGAAGGGCGAGCGAAAAAACGACGCAACGCGCGAACTATTTGCATCCAGCATCTCGCGCGTTAAAGCTCTTTTTTGAACACACCACATTTCTCGGTTCGACGCTGCGCGTCGGATTAGCTCGGTTTATCTTCATAGGAATATTAGTGTACTAATTCCTCTGAAACCTAATGCGTTGCAATTTGAATTTACACAGTTAATTCGCGTTCATCACGAGCCAAATTTGGAGCTCGTTTTCAGACCACTTGCGTAGGATCCTGCAACATACTCGCTGGAGTGCAGTCAGCCTTTTCGCAAATACGCGTAAAAAATATGGCGGCCACAGTGGCAACAAAAACATTGTGAATCAAGCTGAAAGCAGCCAATCGAATACGCCTGAAAAAGTGTAACGGGGCAGTGACAAAAACATTGTGAATCCAGCAGCCATCAGCAAATCGAATCCGACTGCCCGGGCGATGCGTCTCGCGTGTCAACACGCGAAACGCCGCTTCATCGTATACACACAACGAGGCAGATTGCACACGACAATAACGCGTATCAACAACAAGTGGAACGTGATGTTACACCGCGCGGTAATAATCGATTTGCATTCTCGCCAAGTGGTTCCGCGTCGGATGCATTTATTATTGCATTAGGAATAATGCGATCACGGGGGGTCGAAGGGAGAAGCGATTTCGCCGGTGTCGCCGCACACCCTTCGGCCCAGCTGAGTGCACGAGATATACAGGTATGCAGAAGGGAAACAAATACAGGTGACGCGCACGCGAATGGGGATACAGAAATCCAGAGAGCCCGAGGATCCCGTTTCACGAAATAATTCACGCTGATTCGCTGCCGCTGCACAAGAGACGCATCAGCTACGTGATTCAGTGGAGCTCGAAGCCCGCTATGACGCCCCGGGAGTGGATGACGGAATACACGGGGGACGTGCAATTTGGTGCCCGAAGAAGGGTGAGGAAGGGAGGGACGTAACGACAATTGCGTGCCGCGCTTCTTCATTCACACAGCTCGAGTCACGCGGTCGAGGCACTTTAAGTTGCCTAATCCATTTAAGACAAAGTCGAGTGCTCCGGGTATCGGAGCTCGGCGATGCACTTGGAACGTGCAGCTTCGGGAGGTTTTGAGGCAAGAACGAGTGGAACACGAGACTTTGGTATCCGAAGATCCCAAGAGTTTGCGTTTGCCCACGAGTAATAAAACAACGTGAATGAAGCTCCAGGAGAACTCGGGAATAGACCGCGATGCCATCGGGAAACCGGTTGATACTCATAAAGTTGTCGGGCAAATCTCACCTAAAATCGTTAAAGACGTCGCCGAGCGTCAGCGAGACAACCGATCAGCGCGAACTTTCGCCTCCTGTGGAACGAAAATTTTCCGTTTGCATTGCAGATGCGAGCTATGTCGCGCATCGCCTTTGACGTAGGCGTTCGAAGGCCGACGAGAGTATGAAAACGAATGCGAGTTTCAGTCTCTCGAATTTGACCTTCGTGATTCGTCTCTGCGTCGGGAAATTGCGTGAATCATCCGCTCTTTGTGCAATATTCATGTCACGCAATTATCATATCTTGTCATACATATTTATTGGGTCCTGGGACAAGTGGCCTAAGGAAGCAAAACCATACATAATAATACAGCGATAAACAAAAGCAAGCGAAAAAAGTACATAGAGAAGGGCTTAAAATGAAGATAAAAACGAAAATAGGAATAGAAAAAGAAGGCATAAAACGAAAGAAAAAAAGAAAAGCAGATGCAAACAATGAAGACGCGGCCTCAACGTCGCGCCCCTCGAGCCCCGGGAGGTGCCGCAGAAGGCGACACTTAAAAACACCGAGCAAGGGAGAATCAGTAACAGAGAGCGGAAGTCCATTTCAGAAATTCGTCCCGTTTATAAGGAACGACTTGCGATAAATCGCAATTATCGCCAAAGGGTCCATTTGTGACCATTTAGTACTCTGAAGTCCACTACCTGGGTTTCCGTTTTCAGGCTTAAGATGTCCAAAAAAGCATTCGTTGTTGAGTGCTAATCTTAGCATTTGCGCCTGCGAAAGTTACATCGACCATTGAAAAACGTACTTTTAGAATCCTACATAAGACCTACACATGACTTCCATCCGGTGTTACCGCGTCATAATCAGTAAGCTACGTTCCACCTTGCAGCCCTGGTTTTCGCACTGTGGACTTTTTATGGTAATGGAATACCAGGTTCCATCTTCATCTCCGCCTCGCACGTTCTCCCTTTGCACCACACCCGCGTGGATGTCGACGTCACGCTGGGGCTTTGATTATTTCCCTCAAACGCCCGAAGCTGAGTCGACTCTCGTCCCGGTCGATTGTCATTCCATTCAGACCCGCACGTTTACAAATGGATGGAACTTGTAATGCAATTTGCAACATGTACATACCAAAACAAAAAGTGTGCTCATTGTGGGACGCGAGTGCGTTCTGTAATTAAGTTTTCAAGAGGAAATAACCGCCGCACGCAAACAATGAGGCTTTTAATATGATGTCATTTTGGACGAAACAAATTGTACACCCTGATATGCATGAATATTTTGGTCAATTACGCAATTTTTTGACAAAAAACGATCAGCCTGATGCAATTTTTCGTGACGTGATATTTCTTGGGGAAAATTGGGGAAAAATAGTGAAGTGGGCCAAACGGGTTTAACTTCAACGTGGGTGTCGCGTCTTTTTTGCACGTAAAACCTTCGTCCTCCACAGCTCGACGCGAAATTCTTGCGAATGATCCGCCGACCGTCACGTAACCCAAGCAGGGGCTCACGTTTCCGCCTCGTAAGCCCAACGGCAAACATACTGTGCATGACAGGACACTCGTTTTATCGACGTTGAGCATCTATTTTCTCGTTGCATAGACGGGGCGACGCGTGTTAACGTATCGATACGTCGTGAAATATCGGGAGATTTCCGGCTCGCTGCTTGCGAACGATGTTCTCCACGTATCGTCGACGAGGAGCCTCGAAACTTTGTGGAGACTATTTCGCGCGAGATCACCGAGATCGTCGAACGAGCGTTGCCGGTATAATGGCGCGACTGGTGAGCTCCCTGGCAGAATGTCTGCACGGAAAGAAAAGTTTGGTTGTACCAGCTAATCATTCACGTTGCTGTACCTCAGTCTTTTTGCGATTAGTTGCAGCAACTTACACATTTATTGCCGAAACCACTTTGAATGGTTGTGGTAACTATTCACAATATGTTCAATGGTTGTGGTAACTATTCACAAAACTACGCCATATTGGCGTAGTTTTTGTCGACATGATTTTTCACTTCACGTTAGATTTTTTTCTTCAATTTTCATGTTTTATTCTATGGATCGAACAAATATCCCAATAAAATTCTTAAAAAATGCATAGATGCTTCTTATGGCATGGTCAACGATATAAAAAAATTAGGAAGAGATTTGAGATGGTTGGGTTTTTTGGTGTGGTAAATACCGTGGAATGACCCATATTGAACCTGACACGTTTGGCGTCTGGTACGTACTGACTCAGGTAATTCCAGTTAGAATTTCGTAGCAGACGAAAAAGAACGAACGTGCTGTAAAGTACGAGCATTTCGTCGTGAAGAGTCTTGTGTGGCGGCATATAGAGTTCTTTCAATACTTGGCGCCGAGACGCTACCGCGTCTCTTGACAAAATGTAGCATCAGATCGTTTCGCTCAAGCGCCAATTTTTTGCCTTAATAAGTAATTTTTACATTTCCTCACCATCGACGCAAGCGCTATTTGTAAATCTGCAGAAGCCCCGAGTTACATGCCGTGCACCTTATTCGATGGCTGTCTGAAAATTGCATTACGTCCGGGCGATATAGGCTGGACGCCATTGTCGTCGTCGCTCGTGCTCGCTACCCCGCGTCATACATCCGGTATCGAATTTGCGGGATACCCAGCTGTCCGAGCTGAAAGCCGCTTTTGCGCAAAGCCATTCGACATCTGAGCAACGTCCACGTGCTCCGCTCGGTTACAGTAAAACGGGCATGCAATACTATTTCCAATAAAGCCTGTTTCTCCGTCTCCCTCCACCGGCCTCGCACTCTGTATCTTTCAATGCGAGCCGGCATTTCGGGCGATCGGATCGCAGTAAACGAGATGATGGCTCCTGCGTTTTTCCGGAAGCCGCCCGCGCGCTTCTCGGATGAGCGCGAAATGCGCTCGTGTTTGATCCATCTTCCTCTCGGTCGATTGAAAAATGTTCAAGTGGCTGTTTGAAACTTCCGGAATTTATTGGAAACTGAATGGAGTCGTGGAGCAAAGCTCGTCGGGAGGAATGGATGGTGGTGAGGGGGTACCGCTTTTCCGAGATGGCAACCGGTAATATAAAAGGAATCGACAAATCATCTGCATCGCGCATGAATATTCACTGGATGGTACACGCTTGCAAAATCCAGGCTATTCGTTTGAGGGCGTAGGGATTGAAAGTCAGCGGAATAGCGGAAATAATGTGGGCACTCGATTTTGTATACCCCTCACGCAGCCATCATACAGCTGAATGCGAATTAGTGGCTGAGTTCCAGCTCGCTGGATTGAGATCCTCAAACGCCGCTACGCTTGTTTTTATCCCGAAATGACCTTGACGTTTGTATAGAGTTTTTGTGTTCATACATGAGCTTTATGATGTATGATGCAAAATCTGATGGGGTCGCCAAGGGTCAAATTCTACTTTGTTGTTTTATCAAATTCAACTGCCTGTTTCTGCCACACAGCTATTGTTAACTACACGGGCTCTGGTCACTCGCCGTTGAATGGAATCTGTGCAGTGATGACAATCGTCGTTCCACGGTTGCATCTCGCTGCAGACCAATCTGGTCGCTTTGATTCCACTGGAATAACTTGAGTGTCACGAGCCATCGCACGTCATGGATGAATATCAAGCCATTCGGTTCATACGCTCCAAAGCGTTTGAGTAACAAGACCTTTACTCGTATATACAACATGCATCGCCATGCTTAATGCATGGCGTGAATTAATTACCCTGGAGGATCCTACTAACAGGTTACAGGAAAGCGGAAAACCCGAGTTCTGGATTCCGTGCTTCGTGTTCAGAAAACAGAGAGAAAATACGAGGAGTTGGTTTATAGTGGTTCGATGTTGGTTTCCCCCAGGGTCGAATCGACTTTTATTGCCTCCATGGCTTGCACCTGTCCCTTTCGCTGGTTCCACGTTTCTTCGGGTCGCGTCTTCCTCGGTTATTTGTTTAAAGGAATTTCATCACCACGGGGAATCGCCGTACACCGCGGACAGAACAGCGCGAGAGTTAACAATGCGCTGCCAGGGAAATGTCCGTTGTTAAGAATCGAAGGAAGACCCCAGATGTTTGTTCGCCGAAGTCGAGATTCCATACGTTCTCAATTACGGATTGAAATGAAGACTTTTATGATGCCAGCTGGGAACTCAGCCAAACTCCCACCTGTCCCCTCTTGGCTGGTTCTACGTTTTTCTTACTTCTCTCTCTTAAGTTTACTGGTTCTAGGTTCCTATGACTCTCATATGAAACCCGCGCTAGTGCCAAAGAAATATCCGTTTTCATGAAGATCTGCAGGGATATCCCTGAAGGCCTGGAACGATCATTGATAACCGTCGCAGCTGGATAGGTTTATTAGGGATAAACCTGGAACGCGGTCACAAATGCATCAGAATTTGTGTTACGCCTGATTGCAATTGCAAAAAAGAAAAAATAGCAGCACTGGTAACAATAAAGAGACCAATTCATATTTTCGTTGTATCAGTGGGAAAAATTGTAAAAAATGAAACCGGGCATTCCGTTTGCATTCGCAGCTCACTGAATTCCACGCTGAACTTTCGACGGTTCTCACATTACCTGCCAAACGCAGGATTTTATCGGTTGCAAACTTTGCCAGGTCGAAGCTCGGGTAGATTTTTGTTTTCCGCGTCGAAAAGACGATTATATGCCTCAGCGAGAACGAGGTGAGAAATAAATTGGGGACACGATGAGTGGGGAATAAATTCGGGGACGTAATAAAAACAGAGACAGGAAGTGTTGGACTCTCGGTGCACGTGGCGACCGACACTTTTATGCCAAAAAGAAGTATAAATAGTTCCGAGCGGCGGTTCAACGAGGCTAGAGGTAACGACGCTGCCTGTCCTCCCCAAACGATCCCGTATCACCACACTTATCGCCGGCGTCCCAAAAGGAAAAGGGACACGGATAAAAAACGGAAAAAGCAAGAAAAGTACTCTGGATGCCTTCGTGAAAGGCGGAGACCCGTGTGGATCACGTTGAGATACGCACTCGGAGATCCGGGACATTTCCAGATAGCACCGATGGGAGCCCTCGCCTCGTTTTATCAATCCAACCCTCCGCGTCTGTCCACTCGACCATACTCACTCTCTGTCCCCTCTTTCCCCCCCCCCCCCCCCGCTTTTTTTCCTCCCTTATGAAGTTCGTGGACTCCCCGTCGTTTTATCTTCCTCATTCAAATGATACGACTGCCCTGATTACAGCAAGATCGTTAGGGTGGATCAGGAAGTGGATGTCGTCTCCTCTGCGACGCCTTGTTTCGGTGAAACCAACAGGAGCGATTAAAATGTCCCTTGCAAACGGAGCCGGAGGGGTTGGAACTGTGGTCTTTGTACTAATCTCAGCCTGTAACGTGCTTTTTGCGGCGTCTCACCGTTAGCCTTATAACAAGGCACTTAACAGTCTCGTTAACATTGTTCAATCCACCAATTCTGTTTATGGGTTCCTGCGTTTTCTGTTCGTTTCTATCCATTCTTGTATCACGATCGCATTCACCACTGAAAGGCTATACGCCCAGACAGCTCAGTGTACATCATCCATCCTGTCAATAGGATGGATTCCCTGATGTTTGAATTAAGAGGTATATCGATTCCCATGTCCGTAAATTACGACTCACCGCCAGTAAAAACAGGAACAAATATTGCAGGGCACGGACGACGAACATCGCGGATGTCTGGTTGTCGCTGGAATATATCGAGTTCCCTTGGGATGCGTGAACAACCGTCAGCCAAACAGGATTCTGTCCCAAATATTGAAATGTGTGTCTAGTGATACACTGAGCACTCATCCTACTATACACGAACCCGATATAGTATCCAGTGTAGTCGAACGAAGTTACCGACGCCTATGACATTTGTAGGTGTATTATTATCAGTCTATCTCATCTTTCGAAAACATATCAATAGAGCTTCTCACCCGCACTGCGAGGATTCCGATAATCCCGTCTTCTCCCGAGAGGGGTAATTGTCGCGTGTGCGGGGTGGCTGGAAATCGAGACGGTGAGTTCTTGAGCCGGTCGGTTTTGGCTTTTGCCCCAAAGTTGCGAAACGTCTGAGGGGCGGCCAAACCCCTCGGCTGGCGTATCCGTCACATGTGCTGCTACACGGACCGCCGACAATTACGAAACTTCCTGCGAAACGCGGTCGCGCGGTTGTGCGTCGTGACTGCGGCGAAGCTTAACGGACGGAATCGGAATCCACGAAACAGACGATGGGCCGAGCGGTACCGCTACTACTCGGGTGTCCAGCTACTTTCCAGACCAATTAATGGAAGGCGCACTCGGGAAATATACGCGACCTTCTATGCCGTAAGACTTGGGAACCATCCTGCCGCGAAAGTCGTCGTTTTTTCTCGGCCTTCGAGTCCTTTTCTCATTCTTTTTCTCAAAGGTTTTTTCCATTTGGGTCCTTTTTCTATTTTCTAGGCACTCTCGTTTTCCAAAAACGTACAGGTGTGCCTATTAAACTCGGGCAGATTTCGCCTAAATGACCTTTTTATGTGAAAATGCTAATATAATTTGAATGTATGAATTTGTTTACAGCCCATTTGTTAAGCATGACGAAATACATATTCTTGGGGTAACAGAATACAGAAATTTCATTATTAAGTATTTCTTACTGTGGAGACAAGGTTTGGTCCTACCCGGACGTCCGTATCAGAATGTAACTATGGACAGAATGGACCAAACAAACTGACATTTATAACATGTCTTAATCTAGTATTTTTCAATTTCTTTATGTAGGTATTTACCTTAAAAAATTGCACTTTTCAGGTGTGCAAACGTGTACGGGTGGCTATCTTCGCATTGCATAAATGAATTTGGCCACAACTTGCAGCGTACCCATATTTTACATTTTTTCAGATACACTTTTTTATTGTACCCTTAGATAATTCTAAAGTGTTGATTACCTACCACAAAAAATTAAAAATAGTTGTGTCTTTAAAAATCAGTCCGCACTACATATTATGGTCTGGGGGTTCATCGCAGTAAAAAATCACTGCATTTTTACTTTGCTTGGTGTGTCTCAAGTAACCACAGCAAGATCACACATATTTTTCATCTAGTAAGGGACCGAGTCAAACAAAATGTTTATATTTAACATAAGGGTTACTTTTTCCCACACCGATGAAAAAGTATTAATTTATTCTATTCTTTTAGGATTGCAGCAAAGGTTTTTTTTACACTGAATGCAGTGCTTGGGGCAATCCGTTGTTTCGAAACCAGAAATATGCGTTTTCAGGCTTCAGTTGGATTGAAATACGGCATTCGGTACCAATAGAGACAATTGTTGTTTCGCAATTGACCTACTCAACGAAACTGAAAGACATCAGGGTCGGGGCGAACTCGAGCGCGCTCAGGCTTATCGCAGCCTTATTACATGTTCCAAACCGAACCCATCAAAACCTGTCCGAATCAGACGTCACGTTCAACCGGTACTCCCGGGAGCCCCGTCGATTTATCTTGTATCGTGGGAAAGAAAAATTCGAAAACCCCGAAGAACGCGAGCCAAGAAACGGGAGTTAAGCATTTTCGCTTTACCCCCTCCCCCCACTCCTAGCGTATTTGACAGGAATCCAATAAAGCATTTCCATCCCTGACAAGACCGCGCGCGGGGGTTAAGGGAGAATAATACGAGTGCGATTTCATTCCCCGGTGAAACTCGTTAATAATACGTAAAGTACGTTGGGCGCGTGTTGGATAACCGAGAACCTCGCGGGTTTTCCTCCATTATTTCATGAGAGACGCGAGAGCGCCTGCGGTTTCTCAAGGCTTAATTCTACTCCTTATTCATGCCGAATGTTAGGGTCGTGAGGCGAGTGTGTATAGAGAGAGCGTCGAGCTCCGGCGGCGCTTTGGGTATAAAGAGGGTGCGAGCTGCTCGGATCGATCGGCGATTAAGAATGAATAAACCCTTCGACCCTGCAGCCTCCGTCACTCCGCGTAGAAGAGAATCGCCAGACAAGTGCACAATATGGATGCATAATAAACTGCTGGTCTGGTACAGAGTTTTAAATACTCATTAGTTTAAGAAATAAATGTGTGCGGTTTGATTTGTGGGTGCGATTTAATAATAATAATAACGATTATAAAATTATGTATGAACTTTTGAATAGCTGCATAGATACCTCACTTTCAAGAAAAAATTGTGAGCAATTGTGAAAAAAAAAAACCGCATTTCTCTAAAACGAATTGTACTATGCACTTTGTCTCTAAAAGATTTAGGGATTTATAACTCTAGTCCGGCACGTGTCTTTCCATGGAAAAACTTATTTTCCTTTCCTGGCGGTCGATGCGTCTAGCCTGGTATTAAAAAAAGGCCGCGAGTGAAAATATCTCGTCGATTCGACGCTTTCAGCCTGATCGATGAAGTGAATCACCGGTTACGTTAATAATGTATAACGGCAGCTAGGCTAGTGTGTATAATAGATTGCTAGTCTGGCACGTGTCTTTTCTTGGAAAAGCTTCCTTTCCACGGTAAGACCTGCCGCGAAAAGTGAAAATATTTGGTCGTTTCGACGCTTTGAGCCTGACCGATGAAGAGTATCGCTGGACAAGTTTGTAATAGACAACAGTGGCGAAACTGGTGTGTATAATAAAATGCTGGTCCGGCACGTGCAATCACTTTTTCATGAAAAAGTTTCTTTATCATGAAAAAATGATTCATTCCATGATTCCATAAAAATGATTGAATGAATGATTTCCATGAAAGGATGCATATCACTTATTCATGGACAGTTTATTTTTCATGAAAAAAATATTGCCACGATCTGGCGGTCAATGCATCCAGCCACGTTTGCCAAAAAAGTGACGCTAGGAACGAAAATGCCTCGTTGATTCCACGCTTTGAGCCTCACCGATGCGGAGAATCGCCAGACAAATGTACAGTTGATATACATACAGTTTCCGGGGGGTTAAATTGCTTGGATCCAATAATTGCTTTGGTTGAGTCAACAAATTCTGTTATTGTTCCTGCCAAATTGCTTGCCTGGAACCTGTTTAACCGTACAAGGTCCAGGCAAGTGCCAAGCCAACACGAGATTTTTTCTTTCCACGCGAATTCTAAACTGAGTATAACGTAGCGAATATCTCGAAGTACATATGTGACGAACGCGACTGCAACGTTCTCGTGTCACATTCATTACCAAAACGATTGTTAACCATGCCAAATTAACCTGCCTCATGTATGCCGAACATATTTACGCGTCTCAATATGTATATGTATATCGATAGTTCAGTGTGCAACTGAGCGGCGCGCATCTATTGTACCCTCGTCCACATGTCGAACATAAACGCGCACCCCCCCCCCTCCCCCCCCCTGCATGTGTCATGCTCATTACGAAAACGGTAATTAAACAAGGGAAATTTGCCTGTCTAATTCTGAAGCGCAATGAACGGTTATGATCGCGAAACTTATGGAGTCTTCGGCTGGGAAATTGAGGCCCGCAATATATCACGTTCGTGTACCGCGTACAAATCGGAATTCCGCATATTCCCGGCGGTTGTTACGAGCTGAAAACGGGCGGTCGCTTTGTGCAACTCGATATTTACGCCAACGATTCGGCTCTCGCGATAATTAATTAATTTGACGCTAAAGAAACAAAGGGGAGTGGCCGCTTTGTGGATTCGCCATTCGATGGGTAGTACGGTGGGAAAAATGGACACTTTGACTGAACTGGTTAATTCGTGGAGGCCTTCCGGCACATACAGCTCGATTAAGCGGTTACATCAACCTAGAGGCCGAAAAAAAGGTCGAAACATAAAAAAAAATTAATTTGGGAAACTAAAACAATGTATTTTTATTATAAAAAACAAAATCATAAAAAAATTGAAAAGAGAGATCGCCGCCGGCAGATGACACCATTTTTTTCTGAGCGTTCTACAGTCGGTCTGAAGCTAAAACTGACCACTGCACTAATCGTCAAACACAACAGAATAAAATGGGTTGTTTATATCAATATAATAACCACTATCCGTTAACGATCGCCGATCTTTGAAATCAACTTTTTTTACAAAATAGCGGCAGATTAAAACTGAAGTATGAGAAAAAACTATGAGAAAAAATAGTAATTTTTGCGTAATTATTCAAGAATAATGGTCAATTTAAAAAAAACTAAGATCAGCCTCTAAATATGTCTCAGCGTATTTTGTGTAAATTTTACAACGATTTATTTAACGGTTCTTGAGATTATGATGTCCACTGGAAAAAAATGTTCATCATCTGCCGACGGCCACATCGCTTTTTTCAATTTTTTGATGATTTATTTTTTCTATTCATTAAAAATATATTGTTTTCATATCACCAATCAATTTAAAAAATGAATTTTACCAATAACTTCTTTAAAAATAAAGCAAGTTTCGAGAGTTTCCGGGCTTCTAGGTTGATGTAGCCCCTTAACCAGCCAGGAAACTCGTGACCAGCGGTTTCTGGGAAAGCAACTGGAAAGGGTGGCCACTGCCTTCAGTTCCAGGCCATCAACCCGAACTCTGAGCTCGATTACATTCGGCCACTGTGCACGATGCTCGCCCGACCAAGGGGGCTGCCTGTTTCGTCGGCGTCAGGGAAAACAGGCGCGCGGCTTACACGTCAACGCCTCGACGTAGTTCACGCAAGTTTCCAGGCCCTTCGCAACACACAAAATACGAAGGGAATGCACACAGAACGGACGATGCATGTTGGGGAATCTCGAAGTCGTGTCTGCACGTCAAAAGTCTCCGCACTTTGGTAACGAGGTTGCGGGCGCTGTACCCGTGATCCCGCGTGCGCGGAGCTAACTTCAGCAAAATAGTTTACCGAGTGAGCTCTACGCGCGCATTTACGGGCCTATTAAATGGAACCGCACAAGTCGGTAGTAAAGGGAACTCAAAATTTGCAGCGAAGACGCACTCGGCTATCCTCAGCATTCGTGGCAGGCCCAGCAACTGCCAAGCTGCAGCTATCATTATATGACCCACAAATACCTTGATTTTTTCCAGCCGCAACCGAACCATCCGACACCCGAGTGCATGTTAATAGGTGAAGTTGACATGAGAATATAAATTTCACGAAATCGCTCGTGTCAGTTACACACCGCGAAAACTGTTTATATTAACACTTTATTGGGTAACACCATCAAAAAGTCCACACCAGCGGAATTTTACACCGTGGATTTTTAACAGTGTAGAAACGAACTGCCCTAGTAAAAAATCTGTAGCCTGAAATCCGGCCCAAGTCACGTCCTGGCAGGGACAATGTTGTCCCGACCAGGGCCTGGCCAGGGCCGGATGTAATGTCACATATTTTCTACTGTGGGTGGTGGAACTCGAAACTCGATAGGTGCGGATATTAAATGGTGTCACACGGACTAGTAGTGAGGGGAACTATAAATTTTCAATTTAGAGGCAGTCAGCACTCAGCAGTGCTCAGCATTCGTGGCAGTTCTGATCATTGCAATGTACTACGAAGGCTGCAATTTTGGTCTATAAATATCCAGATTTTTCGTCGCCAACTGTGATCGAATAAGAAATGCGGTGAGCGACACAGAACGTTCGTATCGCGAATTTCAGTTTTACAATCGAGAATCGTAATCCCTCAATATTAGCTCTACCCACGGGGGGAACTACTTTTTTTCTTCTTTTTCGACGTTCTTTATAAACTGAGACTGGGAACGCGAGACTGGAATTTCTATAAAAATTCCGCGCACTGAGCTTCTCGTTCTCTTTATTACTTCGGTGTTTGTGGTTTCTGTTTAGTTATTACCCGTTGCCCGTGCATTGCCTGTTGCCGGGCAAGCGAGGAGATATAAAACCTTAGTCTGACGTCGTTTTGTATCGCATCGCGCATAACTCACTCGGTTAAAATGCCCCGCGGGCCGTTATATTGATACAACCGTCCGTGTATTATAATATTGAGCCAGCGGAAAATACTCGTTACGATTATTTGCTCGGAGTACACGCCGGCCAGGGGAATCTGAGCTCCGACGGTAAAACTGAATATGAGCACAATGCACGAAATAATGTTGCTTGTTCGCTTACAGTCGACTCTCGGGTATCTCAACAACACCACAAATTTTCCAGCCACCACAAATATGACGGCAAATTTTTCACCCGTGTTTCGCACATGACAGATTTGTCGTATGGAAACCCATGCGTATCCTCTCGTGGCAAAAGCCGCGGTCGTCATAGACCCGCTCGTCAAATAAACGCGAGTCCACTGCACATTAAATGCACACACGCGATTGTTTGACAGACGCAAATATTCCTCACTCGGCGTTCGCCAAAAACAGGCAGGTTATTAAGATTTAAAGGGGGATGTATCGTCGACTCGTTGAAACTTTAACCCGAACTTGTCGCATCAGATTCATCGTTATTTAAGGTGATGTGCTACATACCGTCTGTCTCTCTCAGATTTCTATTATATATTGCATTTGACTCGGTTTTTATCAGCTGTCAATCCGAGTTCACAGTGGGGGTTATGGGTATAAAAAGAACTTGGCAAGTTATGTGCAAATTGTCTAATGTTGCCCATTAATCCAGAAAGGGGAAGAATTAATGTAATCATTGTCTTCGTCCAGTCACGAAAATCGTACCGAATACCCTATAAAGCAGCGGCGTTGTCAAGCGTATCCGACCGCGTCTCGACGATAAACATGTCTGCACAGCCGCCTCATTTTCGAGACTTTTAACTGAAGAATTCTAAATGAGATTGTCGGTTGTCAATATGTTTTATGGTCGCGTTGGAATCATTGAAATCTGATCTACAAGAAGATATGTTTTTTTTCAGCTGCATCTAATCGGAAAGTGCGTCAATTTTTTGACTGAAACTGTAACGGAGGCATTTTTTGTTGATTTTCCATACACACCCGTACTAAATTTACGATTTTTGTGATCGATTTTCTGGTTTAAATGGGCGGTAAGAAGCCGCACAAAAAATCGGGTGCATAGCTGATGGCATATTCTAACATAATATTATGAATGTGATGTTTTATCTATAATAAAGGCTCTAGGAGGCCGACTACCTTAAATGTATTTATTACACATACGATTTAAGAATACATTGGCATCGATTAATGGATACAATTCAACCTCGTCGTGAACATTCGTTATCGATTGACGACAATTCGGAACGAACGTTGGATAAAACGAACTTTTTTTTCGCTTCCCCATTGTCGAAGTTCACCCCAGATTCGGATACCGCATTGCGACGAGTTTTCGACACTTCTCGACTCTGGTCCCCAAACACAGAAAGGAAGGGGGGGGGGGGGGGGGCGGGAGGGAAATGGCATTCGAAGAGCGTTTGCCATTGCCGAAGTATTGCACGAACCATGTGCTTCCTCTCGCGCAGGTACTACATATGGGCGAATGCCATAGAGCGTTTACGCACTACCGGTGAAGCGGTTTCTGTCAGGCGGGTCCGCTGTTCTCTCTCTCTCTCTCTCTCTCTCTCTCTCTCTCTCTCTCTCTCTCTCTCTCTCTCTCTCTCTCTCTCCGCGCTGCAACGTATCACGTGTATCGTAATTCTGCGGTTACATGCCACGCCGGGTCCAGGAATGGAAAGGGGACGTAGGGAGTTCTATTGTATAACCGAGGAATCCAGTGGGTGATAACTCTGACACACCGGAACGAGCTCAACGACAATTAGTTTGTAGCGTGTACTCGACCCCGGAGCTCGGAACACAGCTCAAAGCGGCTATACTCCAGTTTCTGGGACCCTCTCGGAACCCATTTCCTTAAGCAATGTTGTCGCGCATCGAGAGTCGCGAGATGGTTTCGTTCGCGGGTCTCTGTGCGTCGCTCTACGACCTGTCTCGTGCGATGATGTCGTTGGAATTGTCTATTTGTCTTAAATCAGGGGATCCCTTTGAGTGCTGACGTTTATTGTTCGGATGGCTGAGTCTGGAAATTAGGACGCAGCTTAAAATTCAACGTGGCTTGATGCCTTCGATTGATTTGCTTGGAGAATAGTGGCACCGCGAGTGATTAGCTGAATGCGAAGTGGATCTGTGCGAATCTTTCAATGACGTCTCCCTTGTACTTGTCAATTTGTCGTATAAATCAAACGAACCCGTTGAGGCCGAAGATTTTCGTTGGGTAACCAATTAATTTGCAGAGCTCATTAGAGTCTGGAATTCATAACGCAGCTGAAGGCAGCGTGGCTTGGTGCCGAAGATTCGTTAGCTGTGGCACAGCGACAGATGAACTGGATTCGTTCAAACATTTGCGCATCTACCATTGCAGGATCGACAAACGTTTTCAACAATCAAGTTTGGCACTGGACACTCTATTCCATTCCATTTTCTTTCGTCATGCCATTCCATTTTGCGGTGTTGCAACCCTTCGATACTTCGGCTAGAACCAATTGCGGCACTGAAGCTTGCACAACACTGATCATCGAAAGAGACGAGTCCCCCGGCGGTGATCCAGAAGCAACAAGAGAATAGAATGCTCCCCGCAACGATAACAGCAGATTGCGCGCGACTGCGTCGAACAATGTTCCTCGGGACGACAGCATCAACATCAATTCTGTTTATTTTGCGTTCGCTTTCTCTACAAAAGAACAATAAAAATACTTTGCCATGTTCATTTTACAGATGTGCAAACAAATATTCTGTTCCTGGAAGCGGGCTACACCATTCGCCATTACCTGCCCTATCCGATTCCTCGCGTACAGCTGAGACTCGTTCGTGAAACGCGGCCCGGAGCATCCCCTAAAGATAATTGAATCGTGGAAACGGAAGCATCGTTCCCAAGGGTATAACTCGTGTACGGCCAAACAAATATGTCTGAATGCTTATATAACTATAGATACATTTATATACACACAGAACTGTACTTTTCTCGTGAAAGTTGCTCGCGTGAGCTCGCCCTTCATGGGTCCATTTGCCGTGCGAACGCCCGCTCGTTTTGCGCTCCGGAATGGAGCTGGTGCATGGCACAACCGGGCTGGCGCATGATCCACGCTGAACGCGTCGAGCGCCCTCGAAAAGCAGCGGTGATGAGCATTTCCCATTCTTCAGTGTACTTTCTACCGAGCACGGTGCACACTTATGTCCCGTGTACTAAATACGTATACCACCACCACTACGACCGCTACTGACTATCGGGTGAATAGTGACGGTGAATGCATAACAGAGGCTCGAAGGCTTCCCCAGTCACGTGAGAGATTCTTTCACACATTATCCTGTATCCGCCATTATCCTGTCGAGCGGCAGAACACTCCGGATTGAATTACCGAGAAAGCGGTGGCTGATGTGTTGAGAGAAAAGATGGAGATGAGGCTGAAGTTACGAAAAATGTATTGATGGAGCAGCGAACAAGATGCGGAAGACTCTATTCACTTTAATTTTCATTAAATATCTGTGCTTCATAATTAAACGTGGTTTTTCTGGAAATCTCAATATACCACGGAATATACTACCACTACTACGACTATTACTGACTACCGGATGAATAGTGATGGTGAATGCATAACGGAGGCTCGAAGGCTTCCCCAGTCACGAGAGAGAATCTCTCACATGGTGGCCTCCATTATCCTGTCAAGCGGCAGAACACTCGGAGACTCGAAGTGAATTACCGAGAAAGCGGAGGCTGATGTGTTGAGTGAAAAGATGAAGATGAGGCTGAAGTTGGGAAAAAGGCTGCATTGATCGAGCAACGAACGTGGGCATCTATAATTTTCATTAAATAATGTTAACTGAAGGAGATTTTTCTGGAAATCTATTGGACAATCACAAAGATACGTCAGAAACTCCGGAAGTTACCACGCTGACTTTTCTCGCAACATATCCGGTTGTATTTCGCGACGACGTCGCAGACAATCTTGCCTCGTTAGTGTTATTGATTATTGCTCGGCTGTCCCTCAGGGCGTCCTCGCTGCTCATACTTCATCGATTTCGATGTGCGCGCTGGTACGTTTTCATCGTTAACCAGCCCGGGGATCCCCTATGGAAATAAAGCACAGTCGAGTATAATATCTCTATACATAATAAAAATATGTGGCCGCCGCCGCCGCCGTCGCCGTGTAGAATCATCGTGGTGGGGTAAAATGCCCAAGCTTCATTTTTTCTAAGTCCCCCAAGGGACTTAGGTCAGTTTTTTCTAAGTCCCCCAAGGGACTTGGGCCGATTGTTTATAAGTCCCCCAAGGTACTTATGTTTTTGGAAGAGGACTTGGAAAAACCCGGGATGGGGGGCCTATATTTTTGGGAAAGGTCCGAGTGTGAGGGTCCCGAGGGATAGCGGTCCCGAGTTAGGTAGGGTTAAGTTAGGTAGGGTTAAGTTAGGTAGGGTTAAGTTAGGTAGGGTTACGTTAGGTAGAGTTAAGTTAGATAGAATTAAGTTAGGTAGGGTTAAGTTAGATAGGGTCCTAACCCTATCTAACTTAACCTATTAATCAGGGTTAGGTTAGGTAGGTTTAAGGCGTCGAGAGGGGGGGGAGCGCGCGAAGCGCGCGGGGGGGGGGGGGTGGGCGAGGCCCCCTAGTATATACATATATATATGTCGATTCGAAGCGGAAGATTCTCTATTCTCCCGTATCTTTTATGTGCCCAGAAATATATATTTGAGGGATATATCCTCGTTTATATCTTTCTTGTGCCTCTGGATTTTTCTTTCATATCTTTTCCCCGTTTGGAATGAGTACGGGACGCGTTCGATGATCACTCGATACCGACGTCAACTGTCAATAACGTCAATCGACGAACATGATCTGCCGGAGAATTAGCGAGTTCATAAGAAGCACAGAGCTGTCACAGTGGAGCAAAGAATGGTTCACATGGAGAAACTTCGCCCTTATCGGATTGACCGCTATCACGTCCCCTCTTTTTCTATTTCTCGCCCCTCGGGCTCGGAACCAATCTGAACTCGGACACGCTCGGCCTTCCCAAGCGTCGCGATTATAAATGGCAGCGAACGACATTCGAATAATTCAATTTCCACCCTTCGACTCTGGACAAAAAAAAAGTGGAGCCGCAGAGTTTGGCCCGAATCGATAGATCCCGGGAGATAAATGGTTAAGTGGTGCTAATAGTCTGGGAAAAATCGATACGCAAGAGCTTGGAAAATATATATTTGAAAAAAGTATCCTGCACATACCAGATAATTTTTCAGAGCTCGGGTTCTCCATCTATTCGCGGCGTAGTAGGATTTTTTTTTTTTTTTTTTTTCGCGTGTACGTGAAACCTCAGAGTTTCTCGCAACGCCTAATGGGCATTGAGAGATATTCATGGCTGGCGAGTGAAAAAAACCCAGTCGGGTGTTCGAGCCTGTAAAAAACAGACTCGCAGGAGAGTCGTAAATCAAGGAAACTCAATGTAAAAGTTTTTTTTTCTACGGCGGACGACAGGACTGTCCAGCGCGAGTCAGAGCGTTCGACCTCGCGGGTCGGGTATTATAAACCTCGGGAATCGACGCTTTCGCCGTGCCTCGGGAATGGCCTCCGCAGAAGCCTAATGCTACATTGAGGAGTGGAGTGTGTACTTAAGACGCGCGGGTCCTTTCTGGATCGATAATGTAGCAGCGCTACAAAACGTGTACGTTCGCGGCGACGTCGCGAGTGGAGAACGCGGAGAGCGTCGAGGGTAGAGGAACGCGATGCTGATACACTACGACCTAGATTTTCGGGACAGCTGGGAGACCGGATGCCGCACTGGCGAAAATCGTGGCGGCTCACAGTCCGTAGCGTAAATCCAGCCCAAGTCCGGCTCTGGCCATGCCCTGGCTGGACCAAGGTAGCCTAACCAGGGCCTGACCAGTTCCCGACTTTCGCCGGATTTAACGCTACAGACTTGCTACTTGTGGGGCGTGTTTGCTGATTAGCCTAATGCCACCCTCACCACCCGCCACACCCACAAATATATATCACGTGGAGGGTGCAACGAGAACCGAAGCTGTGGTGTACCGAGGAACCAGGACTGCAAAAGCAAACCGGACACCCTGAGGCTGTCCATAAACAACCGGCGCTGTCCTGGGACGAGACTGTCAGGAGAGTAGCGAAATCATTCGCCACCGACATCAATGACCACAGAACGCACGTTACAACGCGCCCGGTGCGGTTTAATTCGACTTGCTCGCAGGGGGTTGTTAATTGCCGGAATTCAAGTTGGTTATATACAGGCGACCGAAGTGAAAGCACAAACAGCGTAATTGTTTGTCTCGTTCGGAGTGATGACATCGCGATGTCGTCACGTCAGGTGCTCTTGGCTGGATGGCCCGGGCATTACAATACTCATGAATAATTCCGCAATTCCGCAACGACACCATTGAGACGCGCGTATTTGTGAACATCTCGCGTTGCAGAAATGCAAGTTGCTTGTCGGGTGATGGCGCACGTGCAACGATCACCTAAGGGGGACCTGGACGTCTCGGTTGCAAAGCGAAATTTTCGTCTATGGTTTTTGGGCTCCTGACTTTTCCTGTGGAAATTGAACACATTCGTCTTTGTCTATCATGATCATCGCTACTAACTAGAAACGAATTACTAGTACTGGAAGCTTCAATATACGTTCAACATCAAAAAGGAAAAAAAAAATCTTGTATGGATAACGTAACACGTTGGACGTCGGACCAAGTGGCAGCGGCTGAAGCAGCCCACAAGCTTAGCGGGATTTATACACCCGAAGAATTTGAGTGAAGTGCCTTCGCGTAAAAAGTTGCGCGCCCCACGGTGGACGCCAGGGCTGCATTCCGGCTGTGAAAGCAGCGGCGCGAAGTTGATACACGGTGAAGCCCCAACAGTTTCGTAGCAGCGAATTTCGTCGCCGCCGTCGCTAATGGTGACGCCCGAGCTTTTCGACGTAGCGACGAAGAGTGAAAAAGGGGGAAAGGCGCCTGTTATAACTGCGCCGCGCGAGTTTAACAGCAGTAAGTTGGGTAATTATCTGGCGAGCACAATGCGCCGAATTCGCGCGCGGTGCGCGCCCGGGCCGCTTAACAAAATGGCGGCTTCACGCTAGGCGCTGAAATGGACGCCACGTCCCCCACCACTTTGGCGCTTCTGTCGCGTGACTCGTGTGGTTATTACTGCTACACAAAACGACGAGACTGTTATGACGAGCGACGCAAAATCGGGGCGCGTCGAGCCGGCTCGCGAAATATTTTCACCCATTAGACGCAGCAAACGGACGTTCAACTTCCGTCGAGTTTATATCGGTGTAAACTCGGTTCAAACTCGATTGTCGAGATGAATCGCATTCCCCGCGACGTGGAGCACGCGCAAAGCGTGCGCATTGTTTTGCACCCTCCGCGCAAATTTCGCATCGGAAAATGTGTCCCAAAACAATGAGTTTGCGCTTCGTCGAGTCGAACGCGAGTATCGCACTGGTCTGTGTCCTCCGCAGACACCGCGGTATTCCGACTCGGCCCAATCGAGCCCAGCGCGGTAAGCCGAAAGTTTTTATTTTAAACAACAGTCGGAGCACGCGGTATACGTCGTTTGTCACTGCACGTTAGCCATTTAGCTCCGCGCGCTCTGCCTTCCAGGGTTGCGCGTTGCTCGAAACGTACGTCGCGCGGCCGAGGTTGGTTTACGGATTAAGAGCTTTGCGAATGGAGCAATTAGAATATTTTAATAGTTCGAGCGTACATTTTTTTTCTTTTGTGGAAAATAATTTGTAAAACACATTTTTGTATAACGCATGCATGAGAAGTGCTACCTGTCGTGCCTGCCGCGTGTGGTGGGCGCTTTATAGCCAATGATGCAATTTTACTTCTCGCACGGAAAATACGGGTGATACTCGTGAGGCTCGTGCGATCAACTTCCCAACTTGCGTATAATGGTCGCTTTCTCGAACTTGTGTCACAAAGTGCTATTACGGTACTAGTGCGATAAAACTTTTTCTGACAAGTGTGAGTTTGCAGCACGAGCCGAAGGCGGGCACACCTTGTGAAATACAATTGGGTACAATACAAGTGCGATAAACGTTTTCTAAACTCGTGTGATTGCAACACTCGTTGCAATACTCGTTGCAATCACACGAGTTTAGAAAATGTTTATCGCACTTGTATTGTATCAATTTTATTTCACAAGGTGTGAAAACGAGGTTTTACGCACTGAGTGAAATAAAGTACTATTATTAATGGCGTTTCCGACGTTCCAGGAGTAGTGAGATGGATTTCAACTCTCTTCGGCTGTAAGTCAGATCGATACAATTGCTTTTGAATTACTGGAAGACGATTTTCTTGAAATCAATGAAAAATTGTTCGTTGATATGATGAACATTTGCATTCATTAAATGTCACTGAATTAGTAAAATTTCATTGAATTTCAAATCATACGAAGGAAAAATAATATTTTCTTAAATAAATTATTTCAATGACGACAAAGAAATATTTCACAAGCCGACATTTCCGTAAAAAACTTTCCATCAAAACTTTTTCTCTCGGTAGGTTTCTGATTTTTTGGTGATTTTATTTCTCTGTGTCCATTGAAAAAGTCGATCGGGAGACGAAATGTAGCTAAAACACTTCGACGCGGCTTCTCGAAAACGAGAGACACGGCTCGAGCGAACTTCGCATGGCTCGGTAGGTTTCCCAGGCACGCGTTGAAGTGCGAAATCCATGGTCTTATCGCCAGCACCCAGCTCCTAATACACGGCCAGCACTTATCTTTCCTCGAACCCCCTTTTAACCCCGTTTCGACATACGCGTAAGTAACGCCGCTTTGTGCGTCTGGTTCGACTCTACGTGTGATGGTTCAAGAGTTTCTCGCAAAAAACTAGCTCACTATCCAAAGTGAAGAAAACAGTTTTTCAAACATTTTTCTGGTACAGCGTTTACCTTGCGGAAAACGTAATTAAATAAATCGCCTCGCCAATTTCGCTGGGTCTCTTTAACCATTTTTAAAGGAAATTCATAGTATAGCGGTTAAAATGTCCTCAATTAATAATTCATAATTTCCCGTGCTGAAAAATGCAGTAAAATGAAGAAAAAATCGCCTCGCCACTTTTTTAAGGAAATTCATGGTAGACCGGTTTATAACTGTTCTTTTTTAATAATTCATAATTTCCCGTGTGTTGACAAACTACCGGTTCCCCGGGTGGAAAGTACCAGAATTAGTTTACCACCGCCCGCAACCTGAACTCCGCGTTGACGAATGCACTTACAAGCTGCATAATGTAGCAGACACACTGCCGGTATAATATCTCTGGAACAGCGATGCGGACCATGTAAAGCGCGGCTGCTTCTCGTGATGCACCTCGGAAAGCGGTAATTTCACGAGCGACGGAGTTACCTTTCACCCCGAACTCCCGTGAGAGCCGGGATCAGGGGGCTCGGTGTTTTGTTAAATTTTTAACCCGGGACGTTGCCGCAAGTTTAAGAAAATATCCATATTTGCTCTAGATATAGAGGCTGACAAAATTGTTATCCCCTCAAGGAATCGCGCATAATGGACACGGTCATACATTTTTTTCTGGATGTGGAGTTATGGGCTAAAAATACGGCGCCCATTGCATGCGGACCAGGGCGGAAAACACCAGGGCGGTAACACGTTGTTGTTTCGTATCATCCAAACCGTTTTAATCGTCGGCCGTGAACATTTTTACGCAGTTACCCGAGCAGCTAAATACACAGTGAGGTCCTCGATATATTCTCGTTTTTACGATTTTGCCCCGCGCGATCGCGTCACATTGTTTTTACCGTGTCGGATTATATTTCACACATGCAACACGGGGAGAGAATGGAAGAGAAATATTTTTGCAGTTGGAAGTATCGCAGCATCTGCTCCGCAGGAACAAAGCTGCCGCCAGTTTGCTACGCACCGGGGGGGGGGGGGGGGGGGGGTATGCAAAAATGTCAACAAATCACAATACCCGGAGCGAAATTTCTCGAATCATATAAAAAATGTTAGTGGGAATAGGAAAACGGAGTATTACGGCTTTCCGGCGTAAAGAAACAAAATTACGGAAATGTATCTGTAAGAGAGGAATTCGCGTCCGAAAAACACACGACTGAAAAATAAATAAACAGTCGCTGCCTTTGTGTGACGATTGTGAAGCGCGGTTAGCGCGGGCGCTCGGCTTTGGTGGTCTGCCGAGTTGCCAAGTGCTTGCGGCTCGTTCAGAGTCCTCGGTCGGCTGACCCCGTAACGGTTCACTGGGTTGCGCACATCCATCCGCTCTCACCGGGAGATAATTCTTCCGAGGACCCCCGGTGCTCGCCTGCCAGTGGAGTACCTGGAGACAGAAATACCGGAACTCGGTAGAAGAATCGCTGGTATCGGCTGCGGCGTCCAAATCTTTACGGATATGTGCTCATGTGTAAATCAGATTTACTATGAGATGATTTTCCGCGGTCCGCTTGATTGTAGTGTTTAATTTTTTTTTATTGTTGCTGCTGACAGGTATGTATGTATGTATATATTTGTATACCAATCCCCTCAGGGTTATGGGCGCCACAAACCACGCTCCGTCTCCCTTCCTCGTACCACGCTCTTGAGCTCTTTTCACTCGGCACCGGAGCGAATCTATAAGTATTAGCTGACTGTAAACTGAGTTTTGTCAGATTTTCATTGGCAAGATATTCATTAGCAAAAATCTGAAAAAATTGAGAGCGTAGAAAAAACACATAGAAAAATTCCATTGGTGTCGGCGGAAATCGAAACCGAACTCACTGCTTATGAACCCGTGTCCTTAACCACTATGTGCCTCTGCCCCTCTCCTTGCTGTTGACAGGTAAATAAACGAATAAATAAGAAAATGAATAAACACACAGAAAAAAATCACTCAATCAATCCATAAAGAAGTAAATAAGTAAATGTACAAATACATACACACACACACACATAGACATTTTTTCTAAACCATTTTTCTGGACGTTTTATTTGATTCTGAACATACTGACATGAAAATCTAAAAAAAAAATGTTTTTACAAAAAAAAGCTTCCCCTATGAGGAAGCAAAATATGACAAAATTAATGAGAACGCGTATAATAAAATACAATTGAGTATAAAATACAACTTCATACTCAAGTATAGAGACGAGTATTGAACGCGACACCTTTCCGTACGTCGCGTACATTTTAGCTCTCGGTTCACGAGTGGAGATCGGTCGGTTTTCTTTCGCATGATAGAAGCTTCTAGAAACAGAGAGATAACTCCCGGGTGAATCACGAGGGTAAAATCAAAAGCGCGAAAGACGCTGACTCGTCGCGCGCGAGAGCCGCGGCAATGCTCAAGTTTTATCGTAACGAGGGAAAGCACCTCCCTTCCATCGGAATTTATCCAATTACAAAGTTCGCTCTCGCCGGCGGCCCCCGCGATGCCTGCAGCCGCCACCGGGTGGGGAAGGGGAAAGAGATCTCAGTCTCGGGCGAAATCTACTTTCCACCCGTGAGTGGATATCAAGTTATTTGCATGATAACAACATAGCAGAGGCGACGCTTGATCCGCCACTCGCGGGTTAAGTACACACGGCGGGTTAACGGGGCGCGATGAAGGTCTCGCGAAACTCGTCGTCGCCCGGTTCTCTCGCCGCACACTCGAAAGACGCGTTTCAAGCAGCTGCGAAGATGGGCAAAAACAGACGAATATGTACGTGGCTGGTGCGCGACTGAGGGCGAGGGGGAGGGGGTCCATCCGCTTTGCTATTCCGGAGAACGCCTATTACAAAGTTACCGTTTTTTTTTTTTTTTTTTTTTTTTTCATTTCTCTTTTGCTTTTTTCCGACCTCTTTTTCGCGGAAGCTTCCAGCATCCAGCTAAAGGAAAGAAGATTATCATAATTATGAGAGGACGACGAGAGATACTCGAGATCAACGTTACAGCCCCGCGTAGCAAGATTTCTCTCGGGTAGTGCAGCTTCGGTAATTTATCGGGTCTACACTGGGCAAGGAGGGAATTTCGTAGGAATTTTTTTTTTTTTTTTTTCTTGTAAAAAAATATGGTTTTCGTTGGCTTGACGACTTTAACTCGAAGTGTAATTGATATTCCGTACGACATAACTAATTGAACTGAATCACTGAAGAATTATTAAAAATAAAAATATATCCTCGTTTTTTTTTTAGTCATATTAATAAAAATTGTACAAAAAATTGGACCATTGAAATTTGAGATAATTAATACTTAACACTTAGTAATTCAGCTAAATGGCTAAATAATTATTCACTCTGTACGTGAAAAAAATGTACAACTACAACATTTTCTTTCTCGATTGATTGTTAAGTTACACCGAAAGATATTTGTGTTAAAAACAGGACCTTCGAAATTCAAGCCAATAAATATTTTCCCCAAAGTAATTAAGCTAAATGACTGTTTCATGCGAAGCAATCTCGCGGAGTGCACACACGTCGCGCTTGACCATCCGGTCAACAGTTTGTTTATTTAAACTTTGTGCCCCGGCTGCGCGACAGACGGAAGTTGGATCATGATACGCCGAGTAAGGGAGAGCGAAAGGTCAGCGAGAGAGAAATGGAGAGAGAGTCCAGAAGTTTCGGCAAAGTTCGCGTCCGCTCGGTGTCGCTCATTTCCGAGCAAGTCGCATCCAACTATAACGTCCGTGTGCAACTTGCCCGGGGAAACGTCAACGTAGCCCTCGGTACAAACATACGAAAACCGTGTGTAACTGCGAGTCGAACAGACGGGAGTCGTCGGATGGATGACACTTGCTGTTACCGTCGATCAATCTTCTCCCGAGTTCAGTGGATCAATCGGGGTCCAGGAGCAGCGAAAAGGGATGAGGACACCAAGGTCTCAGTTACTCTATCCTAACTGTATAGCGAAACGCCGACAGGCGAAACAATAACTCGCTTTAATCAGTTATAACTGCTAGCAGCTTGTCCCGATCGAACCCGACGACAAAAATCTGTTATTGATAACCGAAAATTGATGACCATAAATCGATATTTCTTATAATAATAATTTAAAAAAAACTGCAATAATTAACGTAATAAAAAAACCTGCAAAATAGAACCTTGTAAATTGCTTCCTCAGTGTTTTACACTTTTAATGAAGCCACCTCGTCTATGAGGAAGTATGTTGATCAACTTTGGCTTCCTCACAGAGGAAGCTTCGTTAAAAGTGTAAAATGCTGAGGAAGCAATCTGCAAGGTTCTACTTTGCAGGTTTTTTCCGCTGTTTTTAAAAGTAAATCAAATTGTTGTAAAATTTTAACCAATCCTCCGACTTGCCTCAAATGTATCATATGTGTCAAATAAATCATATGTGAACCAGATTTGAGACAATTGTGCAAAAAACTGCAATTTTTTTTTTGTGACTGCATTTTATTCTTTTTCATGCAGCAAAATCGAAATTTATCGACGTAATGACCGTTGCTTTGACGAAATTCATCATTGATAATCAATAAACGTAATGACACGTTCAAAATTGCAATAGGATGTCTCAGAATTTACAGGAGCTGAAGTACTTACGGACTTTAGACAAAAAGTTGAAATTGTTAGTCGGGACTAACAATTCATGAAACAAATTTACTTGGTAATTTTTTTTACTTGACTCGGTGTCATAATGAACATATTACGCGCGTGTAAAGTCAAATTTCGTACAATACTTGGCAGAAAACCTTTTTCCGCTCTCGTATAGTAATGTACTAGCTCAATCGTAATACGACTGATGTCGCGGTGGCTCGATAAATATCGCACTAACAATGCACGTTTCCCCGTCGGACGTGACTTTTTTATGTCTGGATAAATTTGACAAGTTGCCGTGCTATACTCCCGCTTGATGAGGCTGCTTGACCTTCCGTTGTATCGTCGTTTTTTCATCGTCCTCACGTAGCTGGGCGGAGAAAGATCGATGGGAGAGAGCGGGGGACACGATACTTTTGGAACAAAAAAGCGGCGCCCGATCGGGACAAAGTTATGTTTCTCGGGATTTTGCAGCTTCGCGACACCAACAACGGCCGGCGAGGTCCGGGACCGTCCAAGGGGCATCGATTTTACGACCCTAGCGCGGAACACTAGACGTCGAGAACTCTTTCCCTGGCGGCATCCTTTTCATTGTATCATCCCAGAAAGATACCAGAGCCGGAGGGAACAAAAAAACTTGAGGCCACATATTTTGAGGGCGGTGGCACCCACTTTCTTCAGACCCGAAATAAATTTAAAAAGAATGTGTTAAATTTCACATTCGCTTGAAAATGACCTCAAACGACCCGAAAAAAAACGCGACCTGACCCGTCCTTAAATTACATCCACTCCTTTCGTAAACGTATTTACGAGCTGCGACTCCGAAACGTCAAGCAATTTTTTGCCCTCTGACCATAAGCAAGTCCGAGTTAAATTGTATCCGCACTCAACGTCATGTCAACGTATCCGAGTCGTGCGACACGATACGTTGAGCAATTTTACTTGCCGCCTGAGCCTAACAGTCTTAACGCTTGGCTACCGTGATGTATTTATGTGTGTTTCTTCACTTTTTCTTTTCCTTTTTCTTTTCTCGTCACCTTCCGCCTCCCCCGTTCATGCTCCGTTGCCATTTTGTCCTCTATTTCAGCTCCGCACCAGTTCTGCTTATTTGTCCTCGCGACGTTCGCCAAGGTTTCACGTTCTCGCGTGGAAACCTCGGTCCTCGGTTTCTGAACCGCGCCGCTTCTCCGTGGGTCTCGTATGTTGAATTTGTTCACGCGTGGGCGTAAAGTCAGCGACGCTACCGAGTGGAAGGGTGAGAATGAGATCATGGAAGACACACACACGACATGTATACACGGTGTGTGTGTCACACGGTACAAACTTGTGGCGGAAAAGCGAGACGGAAAAAAACGAGTGTGACTCGAGGGGAACGAAGAGTCACACGACGAGTCGTCCTCGTGTGTACCCTTGGAATCACCGGTCTGGCTGGCCCAGTGAAGGAGGTCGATCCCCGAGGAATATTCGAGCAGCAGCGCGAGAAGAAAGATTCCGCGTGAAGCCTTTTCGCGTGCGCCCCCTACCCCCTCCCGGCGCGTTAGTCTGACGTATAAGACCTTTGCGTTACTTTGTGCTGTCGCGCTTCCACAGTCTCTATGCGACAGTGCTTGCTTTTTTATTTTTATTTCTAGCTTAAAGACGTTTTTTTTCGTGTTTCCTCGTATTTCAAAGTGTAGGTGAGTTGAGTATAGATGTGGCACTGAAAATGGTATATTTTAATCGTGCGGAATTATTTGAATAATAAGTGTGATCGAAAATAAAAATAAAATAAAAGGTAAAAATATGTTAATATAACAAAAACATAGATATGTGGAAAAAAGTATAAAATAAGGAAACAAATGAGTAATATAAAAACATTGAGCCATAGCAGAGGCCAATTCTGTATTGGTTTTTTCTGTGGACTGCGAATAAAGTGAAAAACCCATATTTCTGGTTTGGAAGCAAGTGATTGCCCAACCACGGGGTCCAGTGTAAAAAAAACGCTTTGCTGCAATCCTAAACAAATAGAATTATTTCGTATTTTTTCAACGGTGAGGGAAAAAGTAGTCATTATGGTAAACAAAAACATTTTGTTTGACTTGTTCCCTTACTAGAAGAACAATATGTGTGTTCTTGCTGTGGTTACTTCAGACACAGCAAGCAAAGAAAAAATGCAGTGATTCTTGACTGCAATAAACCCCCAGGCCATAATATGTGGTGCGGACTGATGTTTAAAAATACAAATATTTTGATTTGTTGTGGTAGGTAATCAACATTTTTGACTTATACATATAAGAGCAAAACACAAATATCTTCAAAACTCTGACACGGCGACGACCGAGCATACGACTGGGCGTTTTTCCGGCGGTATCTGCGATACCTCTGATCGTCTGTAGTCCTGCTTGTAGTATCGCTTGTTGACAGGTACAAATTTATAAAGGATAAAAAAGAATTGCAAATACAGTTACGTTAGTTCCGTAAGTACGATGAAAGTCTGCAATGAATACGCTTTACAAATCGTTGTATAGGTTATGTTCCCTTATTCCTCATTTTTATCGTAATTACATTGTACAAATATGATGAATGAATAAAATAATAAAAGAAAAAATAGGTTATGGAATCGATTTTAGTTTTGTAATGTGTATAATATGTAGTATGTAATGCCTTTTTACAGAAAAAAAGTATTACAATAGTCATAAGTGTTGAATTAATTTACATTGAATATCTCAATTGTAACGTGGTAGGTAATCGACACTAAAAAAGTGTGTAAGGGCAAAACTAAAAAACGTGTTTTAGAATAAAGGTATGTCAGGAGTACGCAACAAGTTTCAGCCAAATTCATGTGTCGACAGTGAAATTCGAGAGCCGGACACAATTTTAGGCCTGAAAATGCAATTTTTCTTCAAGTAAATGCCCATATAAAGAAAGAGATAAGTTTCCATATTTCATGGGCATACTTCACAATGCTAGACTAAGAAATATTCTAAATTTCAACTTCATCGATCCATCCAGTCCAGAGCCTTGTCCGAATACCACAAAATCTGGTCTCCACAACAAAATACACTTAATAATTAAATTTCCATACTATGTTACACCAAGAATATGTGTTTTACTATTTTAAAGAAACCTGCTGTCAAAAAGTGGATAAATTCGAATTATATTTCAATTTTCCCGTACAATGTAATATTGTCGTTTGGAGCGCGAATTCAGTAGGCACTTTTGTCCGTTTCTTCAAAACGTGAGTGCCTAAAAACGGGACGTACAGAGTATTTCATTACAATACACACATACTCACATGCGGACATTTTTTCCAGATCACTTTTCTCGACGTTTTAGGTGATTTTGAATACGCTGACATGAAAATCTCGAAAAAAAAATTGTCATGAAAACAAAGCTTCTTTTATGCAGAAGCAAAAATGATCTGACGATTTTCATTTAAATTCTATAACTGAAAAGTTGCACCAACGTACATAAGCAATGCAAAATAAATTCTTGGAAAAAGCAATTTTCTCCTCGAACACGGAGCAACCAACGCGTTACCTTGGGGAAAACTCGTAAATAAAATAATCACAAAGTCTCTCGCCCCGTGAGAATATAAATAATTTTTCCACTGCTCACCAACCTCTCGGTCTTGGCCGGGTTACTTCCCGATGCGAGGCAGCAGCTTGAACAATTTTTTTGTTTGTCTTTGCCAGCTGCCCGTAACAATGCGTGGTAATTTGGTAGGGCGAGGGAGGGGAGCTCGATCAGCTAATTTCCTTCCATGCTCCCGGTAATCCGACCGAGAATTCCAGGGTTTCCGCACACGTGCGGAATAAAAATGTAGGGTGGGACACGAGCCTGACGAGCCAGTAGTATACGCTGTATTTTGCGCCGTGCCCATCTCGCCTGTTGTACTGGGGAGGGGAAAAGTAAACAGTGGAAAAGGGAGACGTCGAGGGGGGAAAATGAAAGCAGGCGCTTTCGTGTTGGCTTTTATCGCCGAAATTCGAGAATCAATTGTATCGCTTTTGCCTACGTACAGAATCATTTTTTATTGACTCGGCAATTGCATCTTTCGAAAAACATTTTTTTTACACCTCCAAATATTTGTTGATTGCTCCACCAATGTTTCGGTGGATTCCGCATACTCCACGATAATCCATATAAAATCGTAGCGAGATAATATAACGATACGAGTGAGATCAAACTTTTTCTGACGAGTGTGAGTTTGCAGCACGAGCCAAAGGCGAGTGTTTGCATTCACACAAGTTGAGAAAAAGTTTCTCGAACGAGTTTCATACAAAACTTTATTTCATGAGTGCGAGAAGGAGGCAATTCTTGCACTGAGTGGGAAAAAAATGTGGCCATGAGAAAAAAATATATAATAAAAAACAAGAATTATTCCGCAATGATTTTTAGCTGAGTTTCAACGCTATCCAGTTTTTCTGGGTTCCATCGACGGTCCGTTTTCGCCACGACAGTCTCCATTCAATTTATGGCCGTATCAGCGATACCTGAACGCCTACTCCTGCATCACAATGCCCGGGCGTTCCAGTGGCAACATTGATATTCATTCGCGGCGAGTTCATTTCGTATACCTTCCAATGTATACGAGATGAGTCGGCGTATTGGCCGAGAATGGGCGAGGGTTTACCTCGGGAGCTGCACCAGGAACCTTATTACTTCTCGAGTGGATGTCTATGTTTCACGGCTCTGGTCGCACTGATTGGATCCCGGGCGCACTGATTTCTATTGTTTTTCCGTTTCCTCCTCGACTGTCTCTCGTATTCGTGGTATATTTTTTTGTTCCTCTTCTTCTTCCTCCTTCGACCACCGCGAACGGATCGATGCGCCTTCCTCTAGTAAGACCAGCGGAGTCCTCAAAGAACGAGGGCTTCCCGCAAACCGCTACGTGGCTGGAATTTCGAACGTCACAGCCGGGAGCCGAAAGCGCATTAGCAGGCCATAAGCTCACTTTCGCGAAAACTCGTCGAATCTCTCGAAACTTTTTTTTATCACCCCCGACCTCGGAGGTTCGCGACGGGGCGGGGGAGGAAATCGAATGAAGTAACTCTCGAAAATACGCCACACTCGTCGATAAATTCCGGAAAGATCGGCGTCAAGTTTCACCAGAACCGAAAAAAGATCAGAATTTTCTCATCTTTTTATTTTTTTAATTTAGATGAATTCATTTTTTTATTTCTAACTTTTGTTAAATTAATTGTTTTATTTCTGAATTTAGTGAAATTAATTGTTTTATTTCCGAATTCAGTAAAATTAATTTGTTAATCCTTGAATTTAGTTTAATTAATTTTTTAACTCTGCAGTCCAGTTAAATTAATTCTCGCGAGATTATGATCACGATGTATGATCCAACATACGTCTACAATAATTCTGAAGTACCTACACTAAAGATTTAATGGGAAATCCAGGTTTTGCTGGAAATTCATACACATTAAGCTCCGACACTCTCGGTATCGTCGAAAAAGGATTTAATAATACAGCGAGGGGCGGACGCGCAGCGCGCAATACCTGCCGCGAGTACATTTGGTTGACGTCGGTGTAAGCAATAGCTGCGGCGATACGCTCCAATTCAACAGGTGCGCCAGCCACTCCGAAAGCCGCCGTGTTTCGTGGCGCCGCGCCGACTTGGCTGTCGCACAATACGAAAACTCTCGCGGCGCGCGTGATGCACATTAGAACCACGGGAAACACGATATTATTGCGACGGCGACAAAGGGACACCCGCGATACGCCGCACGCGGACGAAACTTTCAAATCTAACGAACTTTAATGTCTCCCGGTGAACCCAGTGGAAATCTCGTTTCTCATACCAGTCGCCAAGTCTTCGTCGCCACCCCGTAGCACAAGTTGCACGCGCCTCGGCTAATCCTCCGGTGGCTCGACTAACCCACTGCACGTCGTATACATATATTTAACGCCGACGACGATCGAGCGAACCGCGAGTCAATTTAAGTTGACAAATTTGCTACGCAAACAAGTTGTCTTCGTGTGTGTTTTTTTTTATGCGCTCGGGAATCCGGGAAAACAGGAAAAGTGGAATTTGAATCGCGAACGATGGGATTCAAAGCTCTGAGCGGCTGTAACATTCGAAAAACATTTTTTTTTTTACACCTTCAAATGTTGTTTGCCGTTTCCGCCAATATTTCGTTGGGTCTCGCGTATGCCACTTTGAGCTATATCAAATTGGGAAAAAGCTTTCAAAAAATTGGTGAACAAAAAAATTGAAAAATAGAACAACGAGAATGGCTCGGGGGAACCAGGAAAAGTGGAATTTTACTCGCGAAGATCGGAATCAAAATAATTCGCGGTAAACTCGTCGTCAATTAACGGATAAAAATATATCGCGCGGTTGGGCGGAGGCAAATTGTTGCCGCACGGTGCAATTGGGTCGCAGTCCGGAGGGGCGGGGGGGGGGGGGGAGAACAAAATTAAATCACCACCATGTTCGAGCGGATATTTCGCTGGTTCATCATTCGCCGGCCGAGTGAAATTCATCGCATTACATTTGCCGCCCGAGCGTGTGATTTGTTCGTTGGAAAATTAATGCCGCGTTCGATCGAACGTACAAATCAACCGCGAGCGCAACGGCAGCCGGTTAGAGCCGCGAATTGTTCATGCGCTCGAGAAAGAACATTTCCCACGCGGCGACTGAGCCTCGCGCGGTTGTCTGTGTATACTGTAAAATTAACGAATATTTTCGGGACACTAGTCGGAGGAATTTGGAGCACGCTGAGTGGGACTTTTTCTGTTTGTTATAAAAATAAAAAAGTTGCAAAGTAGAATTTTCCACATTGCTTCCTTATTAATTTCCCTTTTTCACAAAGTCACCTCTATCGAGAAGCTTATTTATTCACTTTGGCTTCTTCATAGAGGAAGATTTGTGAAAAAGGGAAATTAATGACGAAACAATGTGCAAAGTTGTACTTTCCAACTTTTTTTATTTGAACAAAAGAAAACTCCGTTACAAATTCCGTCTTACTTTCTTAACTTTTGCGGAAGTTATAGCGAAAATCTACATTTTTTTTAAAATTCAAGATGGTTTAAAATCCGAACGACTTTACCGATCATCACCAATTTTCGCACGTAGCAGGGCTGTATGTTATTTTTCGACAGTGGAACATTTCAGTTCCTTTGTTGAGATTCGACGTGATTTAGGGCAAAATGTTTTTTTTTTTTTTTTTTTTCGAAAAATTCAAAACTCAATAAAATACGAACCGCTTTACCGATTTCGTCGAAATTCAATACCAAACAACATTGAACGTATCTCCAGTTATGAAGAAGTATTTAGGTAAATCGGCGAACTTTTACGAAAGTTAGAACGACCACGGCCTTTTTTCAACAAATTAAAAACTACATAAAATATTAATTAGTATATATATTTTTTTATCGCAACATTTAAAGGGGAACAACTACTCTACTTGCGTGCTAAATTTAAGCCCGATCACTCAAGCGGTTACTGAGTGAGAGGCGATTGAATTTTCGAAGCCCTGCACACACACACACACACACACACACACATATACATACGGACATTTTTTCTAAACCATTTTTTCGACGTTTTAGGTGATTCTAAGTATACTGGCATGAAAATCACGAAAAAGAAATTTTTCATGCAAACAAAGCTTCCTCTATGAGGAAGCTAAATTAGTCGAAAATTACGTCAGGCAGGAACCCTTTGTGCATGATGAAATTCTTGATGTAATTCACTGGTTGATTAGTTGAATCATTTCGAATTTAGGAAACAAAAATCCATCGTTGATCGGATCACGTAGAAAGAGCTCCAGCTTGATACAATTTTCGATGGATCGCAGTCCGGGAAATTGGTAATTTTTAAAGCAGCGAAAAAAATGAAGAGTTTCCGAGCGATGCAATTTTAAACGGATCGACGTCCCGTAATCTGATAGTCCGCAATTACAAAAAAAATCACCCCTGCCCGATGAGCGCACATTTTTTATTCATTTCCGTGTACTCGCAGATTGGCTGTATTTATTAATTGCGCCTGGAACACACCCCAAACATGCAGCGATGCAGTACGTATTTTTATTGCATCTCCGCATTGCGCATCACGATCGCGGCGTGAGCGATAAATAAATCAGTGAAAAATACTGATGGATGTCGCCATCAAATACACGAAGAGCTGCCTGCAAGTTCTCCAATCGACGATAAATTATGGATTAATAGCTTGCTACCAGATGGGACACGGATTGTCTTCGTCGTTATGTTTTGACGCGAAAAATTCGCGTCGTGCATTCCATCTGCAACCTCGCGAGCCCCCTGACGATACCTGAATTTATTAATTTTGTTATATTGAGTATTTTGAATGCCCGTTTTTCACACGTCGACGACTTTTGCCTCTCCATTATGTCATAAGTCAACACGAGAAATCAATAACTCTCGACGAAATTCATATGACTTCGCAATTCACATCGGGGACATAACCAGAAGCTTCGAGTTATTTATTCATGAACGGCATCGACGCTCCGGGGCGTCCCGGGAAATATACACTCGACGTTATGATTTCCCAATCACATTTTAATTTGCGCTGCTTCGTGTGATCAAAGCGCCGATGCGCGTCGCTCGATCGCGGCGCCCTTTGTCTGCCTCGCGAACGATCGACGGGTTGACTTGTTTTTTCTCTGCTCTTATGAAACACAGAGAAAAATGTCTGATCCAAATAAAATGTTCTGTTGAACTTGAACATAATTTTGTAATTTAGAAAAATGCTAACAAAATATTTTGTTGGCCTAACAAAATACTAACAAAATATTTTGTTGGCCTAACAAAATGATAACAAAGTATTTTGTTGACCTAACAAAATGCTAACAAAATATTTTGTTGGCCTAACAACATGCTAACAAAATATTTTGATGGCCTAACAAAATGCTAACATAATATTTTGTTGGCCTAACAAAAAGCTAACAAAATATTTTGATGGCCTAACAAAATGCTAACAAAATATTTAGTTGGCCTAACAAAATGTTAACAAAATATTTTGTCGCCGTATCAAAATGTAAACAAAATATTTCACTGGCCTATAACGAAATACAAAAAAAATGTTCCTGATCCAACAAAATACCAAAACTAATGGCAAATCTCTCTACTTCCAGGCTCCATAAGCAACATCGACGGTGCCGAGTATCACTGCAACAAGACCACAGTGCGAAAAGTCATAAGCGGCGTGGTGGGTGCCGCGAGTTCCGTCACGTCGATCCAGGTGGCGAATCTCCTGCGCCTCTTCAGGATTCCTCAGGTCAGTGCGAAATACGTCACAATCGAAATATCGTAAAAAGTTCCCCTACACGAGAAGAGAACATCTGGGGCTCAGCACAAAGCTGCAGCACAGACGGAAATAAAGTCGAAAAATCGGTGACACCCGAGGCCGCGGTCACGCAGCTGTCGCGCAGTATTCGAATATTTCATATATTTATCGGCTCGCAAAATTCCTCACACGAATTCGATTAGACTCTCGCTCACCCCTCGACTTCCCTCAACCTCGAGGCGCGCGCCAGAAGTGGCAGCGCCCGTACACGACTTCGAGATGCATCTCACGCGTAGATACAGAAAAATATCCCGTTTCCGTTGCGTCGCTCGCGGTGGCTCCGTGAAATTGGAAATATTCGCAGGGGGGGGGGGGGGGCGAGAGCGCAGCCCGGATTAAATATCGCATAGTGTACAGAGCTCTCGACACACACAGTTTAACCCGGGGGTCCGGCGATTTTACTCGGGAGCCAGCGAGCCGTGAGACTTTATATTCTTCGGTACGTGCGGAGGGGGCGAAAGAGTCTCCTTGGGGGGAGGGGGGTTAGGGGGTGATTCACAAGGAGGCGAGAGGAGGTTTACCGAAGCAATGGCCTAAGGGTGTCGTAGCGTGAAATCGTTTTACCTCCTTCCAGCATCTTTTATCTTATACACCGCAGGCCCCGAGAATCCGTAACGCACTCCGCTCGTGACTTATAACGCTCATTCCGCGCGTTCTCGATATACACGGCGATTTCGCGCCAGATACTCGGCGGCGTCTATACGCGGCGCGAGACGTGCGCGCTTTGACGAGGGAGCGAATTATAAAGATCACCACCCCTACTCGGGGGTGTAGGGGGAGCGGTTGCGCCTGACGACAGAGCCGGTTGAAAGAAATCGTTAAAAAGGAATTTCCAGGCGCAACGCTCACGTACGTCGTGCATGCAATTTTTCTTGTGCTGAGTGGAAATGTGGGAGCTTCGAGTAGCCAGGATTTCAGACGGATGAGGAAATCTGTTGCTATGGGATCTGTTGCTACGTTTGAATATCAGCGAGATATGATGATTTTTTTTTTTTTTTTTTTTTTTTCATTTTTGTTTATTTTATTTATTTTACCTTTCTTTTAATTTACTTTATTTATATTGTTTTATTATATTCATTTCAATTATTTTGTTTCACTAGCAACAACGTGCTCGCTTCGCTCGCACTCCTTGCTTTTCATTAATCATTTCTCGTGACCAATACAGGCATTCAAAATGCGCGCGTGACTAAAGCGGCCATGACAGACCGAATCGATTTATATCGAAGCCGCCGCCGACCAATAGGAACGCTCGAAAGGCGGGTTCAGTATTTCGACTTCGATGTGCGATGTCTTTTCTAAGAGAGGATTATACACTGTTAAGAATCGACGATATGTAAAACGCCGCTAGTGTGAACTTTTTTATGGTGTTCCACAATAAAGGTTTAATATTGACACTGATGTGATGTGAAACTTCGCACCTATTAACGCGCACACGGGTCGAACCAACACTGTATGGTGTGCGTTATTTGTATGTCGTAGGATAACAGTTGATCGGCAATTTGGGGGATTTCCGATTCGCGTGTAATGTCTCAGCTCTCATAACAGACATCAGTGTCATTGTCATTTAACAGTATTTGGTTTACACCGCTCGTTATCGCTGCTATTGGTGTGGACTTATATAGACATCGTTTTGGTGTCGATTGTAACACCGAGTTTGTGACAGAGTATTTACTTTATTCATTATTTTATTTGATTATTTTTTTTTATTTACTTGGTACCTCAGACTTCAATTGGATAAAAAAAAACCCCGTTTTTCTTTCGGCAAACAGTTTAACTAACCGCGAGTCTAGCTTGTTGGTTACGACATCGTGCGCGATATTGCACAAATTTGTGAGACTCGCGTGATTGCACAGGAGACTTCCCGGGGTAGCTTGCACGCTCTTCGTCACTATTATTCGTGTGGTTGCGGCGAGGTGGGAGTATAATAAACGATAGCATACTGTCCGCAACAATGATGGTTTACTGCTGCGGCGCAGCTGGTAAACAATGACGCGCTAATTAACAAGGCAGCCGAGACCCAGGACTGCAACGTAATACGTGTATTGACACTGATTCCTGTAACTACGGAACCATCTTTGACTCCACGCCCGAAACTTTGCTTGCCTGCAAACAATATAGAGCAACCCTAATACAAAAATACAACAATTTCCGCACTATTGCATCAATGCCGCCGAAGGGGTTAAATCGACGGCTCTCATCAGGATTCAGGACTGATCAGGACGGATCAAGATCAGGGCCGAACGTAACGCCGCAGATTTTCCATCGGAGACTGTAACGTGAATGAGGACTGAAAAATGACGCTTCGCGAGTCACTTCAACAGTGAAATATGAAGAAATTGGTTTTCGTCAAAGTCAACAGTATCGAACTGCATTTTATCCGCTAAAAACGAATTGTGGGACGCTAACTGCGAGAGAGCGGTACGAAGCTGCGAAATATGGTAACAGATTTCCAAGCGAACTGAAGAGGCCTGGAGGAGCTTCAAATCACACGCACGTAAACCGAATCTGACTAACGCGGCGGACAGAGAGAGACAGAGAGAGAGAGAACCAAGCCCCCCCCCCCCCCCCCCCCCCATGGAAATAACATATATGTCACTAAAAAGTTCTATAGGTAACATATATGTTCACGGAGAAAACTGGTTAGTTGAGGGCACAATCTTTTAGACAGTTGTACGCAGTTAGTTGCAGAAAAGATAAAATTGTTTATGGCAACTACATCGCGCTTCCTTCAACCATTTTTGGTCACTTGAGACAAATAGAACAGTTGATGGGATTTACCTGTGGATTGATTGGCGTTTCCAATCGATCGGTTGGCATTACTAGTCGATTGGTTGGCATTACCAATGCAACATTAATTGGTCGTACCAACCAACCGAGATGATGGATAGTTGTGATTGGTTGGTTGACACGACAACTGTGAACCAACTAACGACAATCGGTTCTGATACACAATAATTTGCTAATATCATATTCTACCATACCGGTTGGTTCGCACCTATCAATTCGGTGGTTCACCCAACTATACATTTTTCTCCGTGTTGCGTATAAAAATATATGCAACATATATGCGACATATAGAACTTTTCGGCGGCATATATTTTTACATATAAATATTTCCATGTGGGTCTACTGTCAGGGGGGGAGCAATTCACTTGAGCCACGTTTCCATTTGACGTATGCACATATAAGATGCATCTCGCGCACATCTCGAGCGAGCATGATTTTCACCCGTGAACAATCCAGTCGAAAGCTTGTGGGAAGATTTCTCCTACAGAACGCACGATTATCAGCGTCAGCCCCTATGAACTTTCGTTTTGCCCCGAGTATTCTCAGGGCTGTCAGGTGCCACTCGCTTACTGCGAACGTTGTGCACGTGTCACTGTGCTCGCTCCGCAGTCTGCGTCATAGCGAGGAAGCTCCTCTCGCCGCGCAGTCTCTATGAATTCCAAGGCACGTTTTTTGAAAAGTCTATTTCAAGGACTTTTCATCGCGGAAAAGGAAAGTTCGCCCGTTCTGCGCACTGCCCAATTATTATAAAACTTTGTTCGTTGTATTATATCGCGTTGCTCATTAGTCCCACTCAGGGAAATTCTTCCGCCGACCTAGCCGCGAGCTTTGCGAAACGGTTCGCAATTCTATTTTAACCCCTCGAACGTGTGCTGGTCTCGCTTTCGGCGTTGTGAAACGGAGAAAAAAAAATGTTATTGACACAAATCCTCATAACGCGCGCGAGTTGATTAATTAAACTGCAATTTGGCGTTTCAGAGCGTTAGAGATCGGAAACGAGCTCAAAGGCGATGAGGCTCGCGAGGTCAAAAGCCGGATAAATTTCGCGAGGGTGCGTCAATTGCGGATTTAGCGCGGAATTTATATACCCACGAACCCGCGGTGCGGAATCACCAGCCTCGCGTAACTCGTGTTGAGAGGGAGGGGGGGGGGGGGGGGGGAGAGCGAGAAAGAGGGGAAAACGCATTTTGCGTACGTGATTGTTGCGCTAATCTGAAGTGGATCAATTATGATTCTCCGCATTGCGACCGATGCTAAATGGTTCAATATCACTGGTGGAACATTCGTAGCATTGAATTCGACCCTAGTCGAGAAATGGTCGGGCCCTGGTCGGGCCTGGCCAGGACCCGACTAGTTCCCGACTAGCGCCGAATTCAACGCTACGAATGTTCTATCAATCAACATTGGCACTTTAAAGAAATGTAAATGTTCCAAACTCAATCATTTAGGCAGCCAGCGTCGAAATAATTTTGCCAATATTCTACGTGACCCGATGAAGTGCGCTAAAATATTTCGAAAATTCGGATCGAGTGTATCAATACCAATCTATGGTACATCAGTGGTCAACACAGACGACCGAAGATCAAAAGGTCGCAGGTTCGAACTTCGCAGTCGAGACCTCTCGCATTTTTTCATCCTTTTACTGGGTTACATTGAAATTTTTTTCAAAAAAAGGCCACGCATTCTAGACTTCGGTCGTCTGGGAAAGGTCAACGATGAAAGCTAAACAAAAATGGCTCCTGCCGTGAAACGTGCCTTCACTTCGCGGCCCTGGGTCTCATATGCTCGGGACTCGGTGATGGACTGCGCGTCCTGGATACACACTGAATAAAAGTGCCCTTGGGGGTCACTGCGGAGATGCACGACGAGAGGCGACGAGAGCTGTACGTTGACGGATACGCGAGAGGATGAGAACACCCGGTCTGCTTATGAAACTCCCGCGTGCGTTTAGCGAAGCGCGAGGGAAGCGCGAATTACGTATAGTTGCGATGGAGCGTCTGGTGAACGTCTCAGCCCCAACACGGCTAACTTCATTCCTTCCTCATTCATCAAAACGCGAGACCGCGTGGAAGCGTCGACGAGGGACAACCCATGCGTAAGCTCGGGGTGTTTTGAGTGCATCTGAATGCAGCTCCACCTGCACTAATATGCGGCGCGTCCTCTTCCCAAACTCGGGCTCAACCGTATCACAATCGTGTTAGTTAGACGGAGAGAAAAAACATGAAAATAGTTTTGGGGAACAAATTGTTGACGACAGAGATAATTTTGTTCAAATGAGAAATATTTTTTGTCAAGATGATATAAATTTTTGCTGGGCTAGCAAATCTTTCTATCAGGTTGACAAAAATTTGTTTCTGGCCTAGCACATTTTTTTTTGTTTGGTTAAGAAATATTTTTACCGCACTGGTAAAAAAACGCAGATTGTTACAATATTCAGACTTTTGCTGACTCATTAAAATGATTCCTCTCGAGTGTTGCAATCACTCGAGCTGAGAAAAAGGTTTTCTGCCGAGTATTGTACGAAGTTTTATTTTACACGTAAACCGCTTCGCGTGCGTAATATGTCCATTAAAACACCGAGTGAAGTAAACACATTTTCCGTTAAACTAACTCTGATTAATTAACGGGGCCCGCACGTGTAGCCACAGAAAAACGAAGCGTCCACTGATAACGCTTTATTTACGCAGCCTCTCACAACAATATTCCCAGTTCTTCCAATTATGTTGATCTGTTCTGGCTTTCTCATAGAGGAAGCTTCGTTAAAAGTGTAAAATACCGAGGAAGCAATTTACAAGGTTTTTAAAAAATAAATCAAATTGTTGTAAAATTTGAACCGCTCCACCGACTTGTCTCAAATTTGTACCCAACGCTTGTTTCATGATAATTTGGTCGATGTGGGTACCAAATTAGAATCTGGTATCTCGTAATTTGCACGAGCCAGCGAGAAAACGAGATTAATTTTTTTTTTTTTTATGCCATAAAAATTGCGCAGCCGGACAGATCTGCGTCAGATTTGTACTCAAACCTTGATCCATTGTTGTGCATACGTGAATCAAATTCAAGATAATTCTGCAAAAAAATTCAAATTTTTTTTTAGTGACGGCCTTTTTTCTTTTTCATGCAGCAAAATCGAAATGTACCGACATAATAATCAATAAACGTAAAGATACGGAACATTTTCATAATGCGATTATTTTCATAATCGGTCGGGAAATCTGAATTTCCTGACCGATTCGCGTCAACTACAATCCCAAACGTTGTTATATGACTTACGTGCCAACTAACATTCATCGAGAATTACGACAATTGTCGTACAAACCACTTTTCTCGACGTTTTGGACCATTCTGAGTGTACTGATATGAAAAACTCGAAAAGAAACATTTTCACGAAAGCAAAGCTTTCTCTATGAGGAAGCAAAGAGATTGTTTTCCTCCGAAACGAACGTCTCGCTTTACGAGATGTCCGACAAATGTCCGCGAAGAGTCGAACGCGCGGAATTTACTGCGTGAAATAAAAAATACTTGGTACTAAAAAATAAAAATAAAATCCACCACCGCAAGGGAAATATGTGGAGTCGCATCGAGTCGTCCGCTTGAAAAAGCAACTGAGTGACGACCGACGAGAATGGAACTTTTCACTCGTCGCGTTTTCTCGGACGCGAAGCGCCCGAGTCTCCCGTATAGCTGGAAAATTCTTATTTTATTAAGCGCGCCCGGAGACGGAGCAGGAACAAAAAGAAAGGATAGTGGAAGAGAGTGAAGTGCTCGGCGGAGTCTTTAGAAACGTTTCTCAGACAAATCTGGTCGGCAACCTCGCCGGAAACGTGCCGGGAATTCCTCTACGTATGAAAACGTGGCTGCTCTCCCTCTCTCTCTCCCTCTTTCCTGTATCCTCTCGTATTTGGACCCTAACGTCGCGCGCGCGGTTGGACTAAATCTGCGTCCGAAACCATTCCGCCTGCGGAATCGGAAAACAGCGGGAGGGTCCGGCTGTACCGCTGCTGCTGCTGCTGGTTCAAGGCGATGAATTAGCGGAGCAGCGAGACAATTATTAGCTTCGGTTACGTGACCATTGGGGTGATTCCCCTTTTATAGCGGGGCGCGAGGTGCTTTGTAATATCGTTATTAATGTTACCTTTTATTATTACTACCATTATTATCGTTATTATAATTATTACTACTGTTATTACTACCAGTATGACCATTATTATCACTATTACTACCATTATTACCATTATTATCACTATTTCTACCATTATTACCATTATTATCACTATCACTACCATTATTACCATTATTATCACCATTACTACCGTTATTATCACTATTACTGCCATTATTATTATCAGTAGTAATATCCCGAAACCTCCAAAAGTATCGGAATATTTGCCGATTGTTATTTGTTGCTGAGCAACGCGAGGGAGAAATGTCGCATATTAAAATCCCGAGCGCGCAGCGCGAGGGATTTTTCGGCGAAATTGATCCCTCTCTTTGCTCAGCAGGAAAACTAGAGGGAAATATTTGTATTAATTTTGGGAGTCGACGGATATTTGACGGATTATTTTTCGGGTTTGGATTTCGGCCAAACACAGAGCAGTGTTCGAGGAAACAGGACATATTAACAGGTGAAATATGTCTATAAGAATATTATATTGGTTAAAAACAAGTTAAGAGCTACTGTGCAATATCCGGCTGTAGTTTGCGATTACATTTTTAACAAACGATCTCTATTACCGAGAATACTGGACTGTGATTGGTCGAAATCCAGGGCCAAAAAATAATCATTATTATTATCATGATTGTTATTGTGACTGCTGCATTATTGTTACTAATATTCGGAAAGGGATCCCTTCGAACCGCGTGCTCCCGTACCGCACAGTCCCGGAGCCCGCGGCACTAGTAATCGCTGGGATCATACCCGTCGATCTACTGGCCCAGGAGCGACAGTTTATTCACCCAGCAGACGCCAGCTCTGTGGAAAAAGAAGCCCGAGCCTTCACTATGAAGCCAGCACTATGCAGGCCTGGCAGGAAACCTGTTGCCTGAAACCTTCTTACCTGTACGAAATGTGTTGAAATGCGCCAGAATGAGGTTGTATCTACCACGACTCGCCCTCGAACGAGGGGCCCTGGAAAAGTGTCTCGTATATGTGACCCTCAACAACATCGTCGGGATGATGCTCCGAGACCAGGACGCGTTGTCAAAGGATACCAGTCTGTATAGGGACTGCCCTTCGCTACAAAAAAGTGACGACGATAAAAGGGATGAGAAGCCCGTCAGGAGTCGGATGGAGGCGTCCTAATGACGAAAGAAACCGACCCTGAAGTAATGCGAAAGCAGTGCCGGGGTGGATCCAGATACACTGGAAGTTGACATGAAGATTCCAGCACACAGAGTTAAACATGCCCCACCATGGTGTATAAAACATTTCCCGTCTCCTCTCTAATACAAAAAACAAACAATAATGGTTACTATTATTGTCATTATTATTATTACACAGTGCCTGACGCTCACTGTACTCTGGCTTCAAAAGCAAACCGTAGTCACAGGTCGCGGGTTCGGGTTCCGGTGCGGTAATCTCGCGTGAGATGAAAAATTTTTGTGACCCGCGACGTGCGCAGCTCGAGATGTAGGTCGTAAGACACTGTCTGTGCGGGTCCAATGTTTTCATTTCGTCGAAACGTGCTCCGTCACCGTGAATGAACGCGAGAGATGGCACTGGGTTTTCTCCAATTTTTACCGCAACCATCGGCGAGAAGCGGTGGAACGGCTGCAGGAAAGTCAGACGCGCAGCCACACGCGGTGGGCGTAGTTCGCGGGTGATACAGGGAATTAATGAAAATACTAAAAGAAAAAGATATCAAAGAAAAGAGGATCAACTCGGACCGTCCCGACTGTACTACTCGAAGGTCCTGAAAAGTGGAAGGAAAATTCAACCGAGATAAAATAAATATTTATTTTACTTCATTATTATTTTTGTATTTTTGTTTATTTTTATTTACCGTGGCAAATCAACTATAATTCTTTCTCAACAATAAAAAAAAAAATAACAAAATAAAAATAAACGTTTCGATGCCATTTTTATTTATTTATTTTGAAATATTTTTACTTCTTTCTCCTTCCGGTAAAAATTCCGCCAAAATTCTTTCGGTCCAGGTCCACGCACCGCATGTGTTAATCAGCCGCCCTCGCAGCCTCAGCCGAGAAACCACCAAACCGTGAAAATCCACCCGCGACCCCGGGAAATGTGCACCACGGTGGGTGCAAATTCGAGATTAGGACGAAAAAACGACAAACGACGAAAGTCTCGCTCTGTACATAGCGCAGCGCTCTCGCTGATTTATCGTGCCGGGAAGCGGGAGAATAATAAAAATAGAGCATGTTATCTTGCAGGATCTCCACCCTCCACAGCAGGAAGCTGTGGAGGGTGATTGTCTTCGGTTCTGCGCCTGGGTGTCGCGCGATGGAAGTAGATATACCCAGTGGCCCTGACAAGAGCACAAACGCGCGAGCCACACGACTGCTACCCGAGTGGCTGTCGAGCCGCATGCACGCTACTTCGAAATATAAGGGGGGGGGGGGAGGCGGGAAAAGTGGAGCGAAAAAAAAGCGCGGAAAGAGACGGCTGGTTCTGACAGTTTCGAACCGGAAACTGTCTTCCCGAGCCCAGCGCGATTCATCATCGGACACGGTTTTTGTACACCGGGTTTGAAAATATTTCGCACTATTTATACGGATCAGGCGAGAGGAATGGAGACGCTTAGTCGCGGCAACAGGGCGCGAAAATGATGAAGAGAAAGAGAGAAAAATGAAAAAGAAAATAAATTGCAAAAGAACAAAAGAAAAGCAAACACGGAAAAAAGGAAAAAAACGAGAAAAAAAAGTGAGAAAACCTGACGAAGGAGGACTAGAAATATTGTGGGACTGCGAAGTTTGTGTGTTGAGAAAAATGAACTCGCTGGTTGGCCAGATTTCCGGACTAATCAACACGTTGTTTCGCTCTCGCTGCGAGATCGACAGAGAGCATTCTTCTCTCTTTATCGGACGGTCTCGAGGCACTTGATTACAAAAGTTTTTTTTCCTCCTCCCCGGTAAACCCGCCGTTTCCGCGCAGCTTCCAGGGCGGAAAAAGCTGCGCCCCCACCCCGAGCGAGGAATCGTTGGTTTATAGGGGTGAGCAACGCCGGCTATGTTTTTTTTCATACTGGACCAAGTGATTTAAACCGTAGATACTGCATCGGAGATTGGATAACGTGGGTCTCGCTTGCAAAGCTCCCGCTTTGCAAAGCGACTCGCGAGAGATAAGTGGAGAACGCTCCTCGGTTACGAAATTACGACACGTAGCTCCACTATACTTTACACACCGGATAAAGCCGCGGAAAATTTGAATTTTCGCGGGAAGAATCACCTCAGCCCTTTTATGTGCATTTATTGGTGTCTCGGTATTTTGTAATTGACGTCTCGGTATTTTGCAATTACAATCAAACTTCGCAATACGATGGAACTTCTCGCTTTTTTCTTGCTCAATTTATTTGTAGAACAGAAGTAGCTTTCATGCGCCTGGCAAATTTCGCGACAGGCTCGCACGTTGCCTCTGCTTTATCGTACACCATACTGTAGAGTAAAAAAAAAACTATCTATCATAATGAAATGAAATGAAACGCAAGTGTGAATACGTTAATAATAATAATAATGATGACGATGACGATGACGATGACGATGACGATGACGATGACGATGACGATGACGGTGACGGTGACGGTGACGATGACGATGACGATGACGATGACGATGACGATGACGATGACGATGACGATGACGATGACGATGACGATGACGATGACGATGACGATGACGATGACGATGACGATGACGATGACGATGACGATGACGATGACGATGACGATGACGATGACGATGACGATGACGATGACGATGACGATGACGATGACGATATTAGCGTCAGTGGCCTTGTGGTTAGGTATGTACTAGCCCAGTACTGCCGGCAACTAGGAGATTCGGGTACAATTTCCGCGGAGTACAAAAATGTTTTTCTCGAGCAACAGTGCACCGAGTATACAGTGTATACTGCCGTAAGCCGCGTCGTCGCGTCACTGTCTGAGTAAACATTGGACCTCGGCGAAGCATTGACATAGCCGATTACACTCGACATAGGTTTTCTGTGGTTTCTCTACGTCTTAGGCGAATGCGAGTGTTTCTGTCCCAATCACAGTCGCATCGCACATAACTATGAGTACCACTATATCCCGCATGAACTCTTCGTACACTTCTGGTAAAAATTCTCGCGCGTGATGGCTGGTATTTGTGGGTGCAACGAAGCAACAAAATGTAAGACGGCAGGAATAATAATAAACCCTAAAACCGTTTGATTTAGAGTAAAACGACTGGCGAACAAAATTGGAGCAAAATAATTTTAAAAAAGCTCGTTGGATCCTCTTTTTCTGTAAAATCACGTGTGAATCACGTTTGACGAAAAATAAGAGATAAACGCTCGATTATTTATTAATTCACGGCGCGCACAATCGAGTTTAATTCGCCGCGACATACAGAATGCAAAGTTCGCGAGGGAATGAAAACCGCGCGCGCACTCGGTGTGCGTAAAGCGGGTGGAATAAAAACTAACACCGGAATCTCGACTCGGAGAATCCTCGGGGAGGTTTTTCGGCGGAAAAATTCACGAGAACCATCAGCGAAGTCAAATCTAGGTAAAGTGGCGAGCAGCGAGCGAGCGGCTTAACTCGAATAAAGCGTTCGCCCGTTCCGGCGTCCGGGGAACCGTAGATTTCTATGCAAAACTCACGCGACTCGCGGGCGGAAGCAGCTGGATCAAGATCACGAACTTCGGGGAGAATCGGCGGATAAGGAGCGCGGAGATATTTCACGCGCTCGTGAAGAGACTGAGAGACAGGGCGAAGGGAAAAAAGAGATGAAAAAAATGCACTTCGTCGCGTCTCTATATTTCGCGCCCGCGACGCAAAACAAATCCATTTTTAAATTAGGCGGTGTAATTGCCAATTTCGCGGTAATTCCACGGTGATCGGATCCCGCGTGTGCGCAGTTTCGATTTTCCTCGTGACTTGCTGCGCACGCCCCCCCCCCCCCCCACCCCCCTCCGCGGAACGGATATACATATAACGGCGGCCCGCACGGTGTTCGCCACGCCGAAAATTCCGCGGAGAAACACAAATTTTGTGTCGCGCCTCGACTTGAACGTCGTCATGGCAGCTCGCTCGTCCCTTCGTTTATCCTTTATTAATACGACGGCGAAATCAGAAAATAATTCGCTCACTGGTTACCCGCGCAAATTGGAAGATTAGGATAGGAGATTATTAATTTCCTAGTAATAAAAAATTAATTAAAACATGCTTCCCAGCTCTGAAGTAAAAAACCGTAATCAGCTCTCCCTTCGATTTTTTTTTTTTATTTGTAAAAAAATAAATCTCCCGAGGATTAAATTGAGGACGCTCACGATGCGCCTTGAAGTAAGTGGGCAAATGTCTTACGTTAAATTAATTGAAATGTAATTAGAATTGGGAACCGTCGACGACTCGCAAACCGGCCACGCGATGCGATCGATCTGTGCATCCGCTAAACAGATGCGATCGTATAATCTACGTCGGCCACGACGATATTGGATCCCGGTGTGACAGACCCAGGGCACACATAGCGCCCTCTATAGAGGACGCTAGACACCACATTGGCTGGCGGGGCCGCCGTAGCAGCCACTGATAAACGCCAGGCGTGTTCTTGACGTAGTAAACGCGATGCAGCGACAGCTTTGACAAGACACCTTTGAGCCGCAGAGGCAGGAAACACCTGAACGGAACCATCGATAATTTCGCACCCACGAAAATAGCCCCCGCTGGTTCTTGTCTCGAGCGCCATTCCGTGGGTTCGATCTTCACATTGTGAAGAATTGTGTAGTTCACAGTCCTCGTCGCAGTACGATAGACTGATGCTTCCTGTCGTTCCGTGATGAAAAAAATCGAAGGTTTATGTGATTGATTTTTAATCGAATTTTCAAAAATTGAAGCCGAAGCTTTTAATTAACATTTTTCGTTCGCTGTCAATTTATTCCTTATTTCTCGTGCGTTGGATCAAAATGTGATTCACCGTCAATTAATTTTAAAAAAGAAAAAAGATGCGCAGACAGACAAGTAAAAGCATGTCAATCAAGCCCATTATCGAGCTCGCGGCTCGCCCGCGGGGCCGCCGAAAAAGCCGAAATCCGCGGGTTGGCTTCCGATCGGCTGGCCCGAGACACAAAAGCCACGCGTTCGGAGCCGATGGACCGTTGGCTGGATAAGATCAATAGCGGGCGATAGATTCCAAACGCTAATCTCCACACAGCGAAATCCCTGGACTGCGCTTCATTTTTTTCGGACCGAAAACAAATTTATAGATCTGAGCGCAGCCAGTATTTTGGCATTTACCTCGCTCGCTGGCTTAATTTGTTTCCTCATAGAGGAAGCTTTTTTTTCGTGAAAAAATGTTTTTTCGAGATTTTCATGTCAGTACTCTCAGAATGGTCCAAAACGTCGAGAAAAGTGATTTGTATGAAATGTCTGTCTGTGTGTGTGTATGTGTTCGCGCGCGCGTGCATGCGTGCGTGGATTGTTGTTGACTTGAATCGGTTAAGAAATTCAGATTTTAAAGCATTTTGAAAATTTTGAAAAAATCGTCTTGACGCTATAACTTCCGCAAATGGAGAGATATCGGGCTTCAATTTCCAAGGTTCAACTTTGTAGGTTTTTTTTTGCGAAACAAGAAGAAATTTCGCGAAATTCTGTTCGACGGTTCCACTCGGACAATAAGCGAAGCATTTTGCGAGCGGGGACGACAGACGTATTGATGTGATTGATTTACGATTGGCGCGGGACGTTGAAAAAAAATCGAATGAGCCGTCGGCTTAAAAATTAAAAAGGAAAACAACGGCCGAGCGTATCTGGCGTGTGCAGCGAGCACGACCAGCGCGACACGTATTTCTCTGTACGGCAGGTGGTATGGAATACATTTTTTTTTCGCGAAACCGGAGATTCCGCCGAATCGGGGTTATCGCGGTCAGCATTCCGATAGCGTTGGCGCTATAGTTCTGCCTTCGCCCGCACGCGCGCGCGGTTATGATTATCTCTCGCGTTTTTTATTCAGCCTCGAAAGCGGAACCCGGCGCACATTCATCCCGCGCGTAACTTGTGCACACAGGTGGCGAAGGCGTCGCGCAATTTAAAAACCGACGGGAGAAGCCACGATACCCGTTTTTTGCTGCGCCGATAAAAAATAATCAATAAATTTCGTATTTTTGCCTCACGATGCAAAAAAAAAAACCCGCATCGTTACTTCCCGAGAATCCGTGAAATTTCGGACCGGTTTGACAAGAACGGAAATGACCGGAGGGCTCAAATAGTGATCGCCAGAAAGCACTCGCGAAGTTTGGGACTCCAATTCGCAGTAGCTCCTCAATGGTGAGCGACTTCAGTCTTGGACCAATCAGAACGCTACATTCGGGCGCGTAAAAAAACCGTCGGTTTTTCTTTAATCATTCGGCGATCTTCAGTGCAGCGATTTTCTTCCTTATCTGCAGAGCCGAAAGTGTTTTGGCTCCTGAATTAGCATTTAAAGCGCAGCACCACCAGTCTCAGCGTTCTGAACTCCGGAGCCCGAGCCTCGTCGCCGCGCATCGACATTCGGATATCCCACTTAGTCGTTGAGCGAAATGACCCGTCGCCTATTCGGCCCGCAGTCACCATTGTGGACTCGCTATCCGCGATTAAATCGCTTTGGGTTTGAATAAACAATAACGATTTACGGATTTCCGAGACGCCCTCCAAGGTCTGTGAGGACGTTAGAGGCGCTTTAGTCGCCTGAATATACTCTCTCTCTCTCTCTCTCTACCGGGCTAAGCATTCACATTATTAGGCTCACTGTACCGTGGATACTGTAATCATTCCTGCCAGCGGGGATTCTGTTATAGCCAGCGGCTTTTGTACTATCAGCCCCAGTGCCCATCCGTCTTCTTGCATAGTTATATTTTCCCCCCTTGGGGCTTCCAACCAGCCGCAGGAATTTGGATAATATCTCCCGTTTACCGAGAATCAGGGGATATTATGTTGCAATACGTTGTACTTAAAACCGGTTTGGATAGGCGAGCCGAGTATTATGGGACCTCGCGTTGGCGGCCGATATCCCCGCAGCAGATGAGGAATCTGTCGATGAGGTTATCGTGATTTACGCGGGGCTGCCGTTATCGGTGCGTGGTGACCGCGGACTCAATGGCTTGGGCCGAACCACTTCGAATCTGTCCGAAGCGGATCAAGGCTTGTGAAAGCTGACGAAACTCTTTGGGTACCAATTTTCAATCCTCCCAGGATTTTCAAGGATTTTCAATCCTTCAATTTTTATCCCTTTCATGACCTCCGGTAATTGCGGTTTTCTCTTTACAACCATAAATATTTATCTGCTCTTTATTTTTCATCCTCCAAATGGGCAGCTCTTCATCTCCTACAACTGATAGGAAAATGTATGAAACGTTGAGGGAATTTTTTAAATTTATTTTTCGCAAATTCCTTATCGGAATTTTCATTCGTAAATTCCAATACCATCCCTGCGCGATTGTTCGTATATTAGTCTTTCCGCAAATTTCCTGTCTTTTCGATCATCACAAGGGGCAACCATTTTTCTCACTGTTACAGACATTATGTTTTCCCTTCTCGCGCAACTTCTGGCACCTTTGCACCTCGCGATTCGTCCAATGAAAGTGGAAAAAATATCGCGCAAACGAAATTTCGATCGCGTTTCCTCAAAACCTCGCGTGACTCAACCGTATCAACGTCCTACCGATAAATCGTGCGTCACTCGCGCGTATCGCCTGATCGCCTAAAACTTGGGCGACCAGCTCGATTGCCAATCCCTTTGTGGCTGCGTCGGTCGAGAATGCGAAACGCCGTTAGACTGTCAATGGGAAGCAACCGGCTGTGACCCATCGACAACAGCAATGTCGCCAACGACGACGACGCCGGCGACGACGACGACGATGACGACGAGGAGATCCGATCGGCACTCCGCGAAACGAAATTGAAGCCTGCGCACTGGCGTTCCACATCACGCCGAAGTGTTTCGCACAGCTCTCGACCTCTCTCTGCTCATTCGATTTTCTCGCAGCTCTCGGTCTGAAATACTCGGTGAGTGGAGAACAACCGCACGGGAAGGAACCGTGATTACCAATAACCGTGACGATCGCTGATGCTGATACCATGAATAATTCAATTAACACCGACGTCTCGAGTTGTCCGGACTCATCGTCTATTCTACACCCGCGGCTATTTATCAATAATTTCCGGGCTATATGAATCACGTGAAGAAAATTATTAGGGATGCCCTATCATAAACTGGGGCCCGGTCGGGTTTCAACGTGGACGCTATAAAAGGGATTTCCGTATTGCTGCCAATTAGGGCCCTGATAAAGCAATCTAGGTTTCCGTGGCGAAGTTCAATAAGGGCTTGACAGGGTAATTACTAAAGGGCCCAATCAGGCTTAATCATGGTATTAAGTAAACAAATCGGGCCCCAGCGTGGAAGCGTCAATGGGCCCCGTTTATATATTTTCTTATTTTCTGTGTTCCATCGTATACCCTTGCGGGTTTTTACGTAACCCATCCCTTTCAACCCGTCCCTATCACTCCCTACCCGCACATCGCTAAGCTACCTAACTTTCAATGCGTCCGCAGCCGACTTAGCTACACTGTACCGCATTTGCCGAGGGCACGGGGAAACTGCGGAAGACCCGTGCCGGTACAGACGGCATTATATATTTCCGATTCTCCGGTGTATACACGAAAGAAACACAATGTTACTTAAGTGCAGACACCAGAGTCTCCGAAAAAATGCCTCCAGCTCACTGTTTGATGCGCCAGTCGATGCACGGCTAAGCGGTCACCCAACCAAGTTATGGCCGCAAACAATGCTGCTTAACTCGTGGGACCGCCGAAGCCGCACACCGACCGCACACCTATCAGTGCTTTATATACCCTATCAGGTAAATCCAAAAAGACCCACAATATTTTGCCTTTAAAAGCCTCTATTACTTTGTCTTTAAAGACACTGAAAAAAAAAGCGTGACCGTCCTTCAGGAAACCCTATGAGGCTTCCACATAAGGCCCCTAAGAACAGTAGGGAAAATTAATCTGGGCCTTGTCAAAACTCTGATAATAATTCTTCATGGAATGATACGATTTTTGTGTGAAGTATCAAAAATTGGTGGCACCTTCTATTCAATGAGACTTGAAATTACCGGGGGTCTCCGATCGTACAAGTGTGCGAATTTATGAAGTGGACGAAAAGTTTTCCCCTCGCTACGCCAAATGACAAGAGGAATTTCGTCGAATACCTGACGAAGGGTCAAATGGCTAGCGATTTGGTGCAGCGAGTTCTACGGACAATATTGTCCCGATGGTACAGCAAAATTTGCTATCCAGCTCCTGCTCCCTCAATATATAATATAGTATGAACTGTGAACGATGCGAAATCCAGCAAGGAAATACGTTTGCCACGGCATAAACTGCATCCCACGCGAATTTCGTGGGCGAAGCATTTTTTTTTTCTTCCTTCCGCTTTATTCCCAAGACAAATGTGCAGAGCAAAGTGGTTCCCCTCTTGCGGTTTAGCGCGGCGATAGAGCGTGGTCGATATTCACCCTATCGCGGTTGGTATCAACGCGCTATACGCGAGACCCAAACCACGAGGGACGCGCGATGAAGGGCGCGACAAGCGAAGAATAGCCGAAGGGACACAGAGTTTCTGCAACGCGAAGGGTGCCACGGCTGCCACATCTCGTAACCGGCTACAGAAGCAAAGGGAAGCTGTCAGACGACGCGAGAAATTATGGGCCAACGTTCCCGTACGCGCGCGGGTTTATCTTCTGTTTTCCTTGTTGGATCATTCAGCAAATATAAAGACAAATAAAGTGTATTCTGTCTCCCTGGATGCAATGAGATTTTTTTAAACGCCTTTCTTGACTATAAGGCACTTTTTCTCCCAACTCCGCTAAAATAACCTCATTTCGTGTACGCAACACGAGCGGAAAGTCGCTCATTTTTTACAAGTGACGTCATTTGTCAAAAATGAGCTTATTTTCCGTCCTCATTGCACATACGAAATATGGTTATTTTTTAGCGAAATCAGGAGAAAAGTATAGTACGCTACATGGGAGGAGTGCAACTTTCCTCCCTTGCAACGTAATGCACTAATTTTCTGAAGTCCTGATGGCAAATAAAGTGTGTTGCGAAGCAATGAAAAAGATACGTCAGTGACAAAAATATCTGTCTCTCAGGAAGCAATGAGAATTTTCTTTAACATTTTTTTTTTCCGTATTGAACTTTTTTTTTCCAAAATCCAGAGTGAAAAACACGAAGATCCGTCTCATTGTATGTCGTATAGACGGATATTAACGTCGATCATACCGACACCAACGTCAGACACTTTTGTCGTAATCCGGGATTTTCGGGCTCCCAGAGCAAAAGCTCAGTGTGTCGAGGAGAATAGGAGAGAAAAAGGAGGAATATTCCGTCGCCTCGAATTCTTTATCCTTTTCTCGAATTTCTTTTTCTCTTTCTTTTTCTCTCGTTCCACGTCTTGAACTTTTTTTCGGCTTTTACTGTTCGGTCCCCCTCGCGACTTACACGTTACCACGTCGTCCCTGGTGCATATGTATGCTGCCCCTGACACTGGGACGCGTTACTTGAAAAATCCTTTCCAAACAAATCTTGCATTGTTAGCATTCGAAATTCAAATCCTGCAACAAGAATTACACTTAGCCGAAAAAATCGTGTTATTTTCAAGGATTTGCACCCTCTAAAATAAATAAAATAAATAAAATAAATAAAATAAATAAAATAAATAAAATAAATAAAATAAATAAAATAAATAAAATAAATAAAATAAATAAAATAAATAAAATAAATAAAATAAATAAAATAAATAAAATAAATAAAATAAATAAAATAAATAAAATAAATAAAATAAATAAAATAAATAAAATAAATAAAATAAATAAAATAAATAAAATAAATAAAATAAATAAAATAAATAAAATAAATAAAATAAATAAAATAAATAAAATAAATAAAATAAATAAAATAAATAAAATAAATAAAATAAATAAAATAAATAAAATAAATAAAATAAATAAAATAAATAAAATAAATAAAATAAATAAAATAAATAAAATAAATAAAATAAATAAAATAAATATTTCACCCAACCGAGACCGAGAAATCGACATTCCCAAAAGTCCCCAAACTCGATTTTCACCGCGGGGACGAAAACACGCGCGTTACGACCAAATCCCCGATATCGCGATGGTGCGGATATCAATCAGCCAGCAATTCGGTGCGGACTGTCGCGTGACGACCGGTGGGCCCTGGGACGAGCGGGGAAACGCGACGAGCGCGACTAGTTAAGCAAATAAATGTTTCGCGCCAGCTCGTCGCGACTAGTTAAGCAAATAAATGTTACAGCCAGCTCTCCCGCGGCCACCATGTCCACCATGGGTCTACTACGTGGGCATTATTTGCATTTTCCCGTTTCCCGTGTGACGCGCTATGGGTTCGTTCGACTGATCTCCGTCCGTCGACACTCTGTCGACGACGTCGTACGCGCACCCGTGAAATTGAAATGTCACACTTGCCCAGCGAGATGCTTATAGGATATCAACCCCCCCCCCCCCCCCCCGGGATTCTCCGTCACCCTCCCTTCGTCCCTTCCAAATACAGGAGACGTCATCCAGCCCAGACTCTCCAGATCTCACAAAATATATATAACTGAAATTCGATCTCATTGTGCGATATACCGCGCATCGGTACCCGAGATATACCTTATTCCGGCGCAAGTTTCCTCCTACTTTCCGACGTTCCTGCACTAAGCACGGTGGAGTCGGCCCTCCGTCTTGTGAAAATCTTGAACTTTCGTCGGGTAGAGCGAATTTCCTCGAGATTATAATTCCATACAATATGACTTCGTTTACTCTTCGCTCTCATTCCGGGGGCGTCTCGTTTATTAATGAATTTTTCATTGAGTTGAAACTCTCGGTTTCGTAGTTGTTTCCTTTGGATGCATTTTTTTAACTTAGAAAAAAAGAAATTACCGAGATATTAGTGCAAACAAATTCCGTCTGGGTAATCCAATAATAACAATAACAACAGCATCAACAACAACAACAACAACAATAATAAAAATAATAATAACAACAATTATAACAATACTAATAACATAAGTATCATAATAATCATAATGATATTAATAACAACAAATAATATTGACAATATTAATCATAATAATAATAATAATTCCACTGTGCTCGAGTTGGTTTGCTTTTCGTTCTCACTCGCCCGTGGTAAATTTATTTTCCCGGCACAATTTGAAGAAACAGCAGTGATGCTGATATATTATATATCACGACGCAGCAGAAGGTTCCGTCTCGTTTCGTCATATCAGACGATTTTTCCAAGAAAAACCGTTTCGCTCCGGTGAAACCGCCATAAAACATAGATACCATTCTTAGAGGGCCATATTCCGCACTAGAGGAAACTGCTGTGTGTCCTGCTGCTGCTCCTCGAGTCGTCTGTGAACACAGACGACGACGACGCGATGTCGTAACTTTCCACGATAGTTTATAGAGCGAGGGCGATGTAACAAGACAGCAACGACGATACTTAAGGACATTTTCAGATGAAGGATAATACGACGACTTCGCCGCGCGGAACAATTGACAATTGCCAGGACAATGGGGCAGGATTTCCGGGTAATTGGGGGAATTCATCGCGCGCGGCGAGGCGATCGAGTAATTATAATTGTTCCTCTCGCAGTTATTACATCATCACGACTGTTTGGACATGGATTTTTTTTTTTAATAAAAATTATAACATCAATAATTGTATTAATACAAATTATAATATTAATCGTAGTAATTCAATTAATAATAATACTTGTCATAATCCCAATTATCCCCGTTTGTCAGTTCAACCAAATTTGACGTGACATACATTTTTTTTTAATACCAATCGCATTTACCAAAATTTCAGGCAACAACCGCGTAACCGATTTGCAGTCGGTTCGATTAAAGTAAAAAAAAAAAATCCCCCGGAAAAAGTGCACAAACAGCTCAGGTCTCGGGGAAAACGAGAACGCTGCATTTTACCGTTTTGCGGCCAGCTGTGTGTAAATTCTTTATGACCGGTTCGCGTTTCCCCCAAGGTTTACCGACAAGACCATCGCGCGGATCCCCCGGTGGAAAATTTGATAGAGCCCGAAGCTCGCCCCCGACGTATAAGTAGACGCCCGAGACTTATTCGCGATAAGCCGATCATCCGACTCGCGGTCCGTGGGAAGCGTCGGCTTTCCGCCCCCTGAGACGTCGCCGAGTCGGACGTCGCGTGCTCAGACGGCCAGCGCGGATCTCGCGTCGTCTGCCTGACGCTCGCCTCGCTCTTTACCCGGGAGAAAAGTGTTCGGTAACTCGTGGCACTGAAAATTGTTCCCCCTCTCTCTCTCTCTGCGTTTCCACGTCAGTTGGCTCAGTTCGCCTTTTCTGTCTTGAACTTTTCCAGGTGTCGTTTTTCTCCACCAGCCCAGAACTCTCCAACAAAATGCGATTCGAGTACTTCACCCGGACAATACCGAGCGATCACTACCAGGTCAAGGCGATGGTGGACATCGTTCGCCTAATGGGCTGGAGTTACGTGTCGATAATCTACGAGGAGAGCAATTACGGTGAAAAGGTGAGTTCCGTGTGATGTTCGTGATCGTCGATGCTCTGGGCACGAAACTTGTGTCACTTTGTCGTTTTGGATCGTCGGGAAGACAATTAAACGAGGGTTTGATACACTCGGTCGTCCTGGGAAACGTAAAAATATATTTTTCGTGCCTTCTTGACGATTTTGATCTTTTTGTATCGTTTTAAAATAATATAATGTTTTTGTCAGATAAAAAATAATGGATTATACAAATTTATAATAACAAAGATAACCTCCCCCCCCCCCCCTTAACAGTAATTTTTCGTCGTCTAATAAAAAATCCTGTGTCGTTCCAGTAGTTTTTAGTGTCAAATAAAAAATCGAAAAATTTCCGTTCCCGACCAATGAGAGTTCCAGTAAAATGTACTGGGGCTTGGAATCATCTACATTTTTTTCGGAGTATCGTAATGTCCGGATACCGTAGGAATTGTGTTATATTAATCGTCCGGAAAGACGAAGAATTTCACGACGTCGCCGCGTTCCTGGTCCCACCGTCGCGATCGCAATCGCAGCCATTACAAGCATGTTGGGCATTCTGCGAACGGTCGCGATCTCGATTTCGTCCAGACGCCAGAGGGGGTTTTGTGTGTCATTCAAGGTGCTCGACATAACTTTGTCGCATACGATAGATTTTTACCTCCTGAACACGAAAATATAAGATGTTTCGCTGGAAACCCGGTTGTTCAATTGTTTATCACTATTGTTTACGTGACGATTGCCGTATATTATTCGTCCAGATACATTTTTTAATTAATTTTCAAGTTCTGATGGATGAATAATCATACATTATTCATCCAGATACATTTGCAATTAATTTAGTAGTTTGACTTGATGAAAACCTGTACCCGTGCAGAAATTTAGTCAGGGCTGTATACTGGGCCCGTACAATCTTCCCTGACTAAGTACGGGGCCCATCGTGGAAATCTAACTGCAGCCCGTATTGGGCGGTCACGCTTTTAATGCTTGGGCCCGTATAGGACGATAAGACTGGGCCAATACTGGATTCCAGTACTTACCCCGTACTAAATAAATAAATTTAAAAACATGATTTTGTGCTAATTTATAGCACTTTTAATTGATATTCCGTCATTCTTATACACGCTAGTGTATTTTTATCGCTGAAAAAACATTTATATATTTGACATGGCCGGGGATCGAACCCGGACCTTCCAGATGGTTGCTGCGCCTTAGCTCACTCGGCCATCCGGATCTTGTGATTGTAATAATTTTTTTCCTTATTTGAATTACTAATATATGAAGTATAAAATTAATGTAGTATAATATAGTCAGAACTCTATAGATTTATATTATGAAGTTTGCTGTAAGACTACAAAAAGACTTTGATATTTTTTTACGGGAGTTCGGAAATTCGGTTGCCCCTAATAGTCAGTACTTTATTGAGTGACTTCTTAGCTGACCCTGACGAGCAATACTAAGATGGGTGACTGTTTGCCTGACCCTGACGTTCACTATAGTTATTACATTATATTAAATAATTATATTAAAGGGTGACTGACTACGGAGACTTGGCGAGGGAGTCTTATCGTGATTTTTAATGGGCCAAGTATGGCCATAGTTTGGATTCCCTGTCATGGCTTCCACGAGAGTGCCATGAAATTATTTCCTGGACCCTGTGTTGGGCCAAGTAGGGCCCAAGATTGGATTCTCTATCATGGGTTCCACGAGAGTGCCATGATACTATGTTGTGGAGCCTGTGTTGGGCCAAGCAGGGCCCACGATTGGATTCCCGGCGATGGCTTCCACGGATAAGCCTATATTGGGCCTATAGATATTCGCGGACGCCCGTTCTAATTTCTGCACGGGTATTAGCGATAATTTGGTCACTTTCCGGATGAATAAGATACACGTATTCGTCTGGTATCCGGACGGCTAGCCACAGCCTATTTTGTAGACGACGAAAACCATAAAATGAAGCGCGGATTAAAACCCCAGTGATCGAGATATAACATTCATTGGCTTTATATATATTCGTGTACTGTTTTCTGCTATTGGTTTACAACGTTTCCATTCTGTGCCACCCGTTTTTCCTGTGCTCGCCAATTTGTCAGTTCTTGTCCAGCTTGCTCCCCGTTTCGCGCGGCCGTCACCGACTCTCGCATTGTGTTGAATGTTCCAAGAACGGCCGGCAAAGCGTCGAAAAAACGAGTGTAAACATCGGAACACGTTCCACGTTTCTATATCCGGAGCTTCGTCCACTCCGAGTCCTTTCTTTTCAGTGCCTTTGTCAACGAAACCCGCGGCACCGCGAATCGAACCACGAGGGATCCTGCAATTTGTTGTTTCAGCCACGCGAACCGCTGGCCCGACCTGGGGAACGAGGAGAACGAAATGGATGCCTGGAAAAAAAGACGAAAGTGGGAATAAAAATAACAGTGAAAAAAAAAGAATCTTAAGGGGGGTCATCTAGTGTGTACACTCATTTTCGAGGTGGTTTTTTCGGGAATTAAATTTCGAAAAACAGTTAATCGTACAGTATTAATATTTTACAGTTATACTAATACATGCTTGAAGCAACATCTTGCATTTTTTCAAAGCATTTTGTTCCAAATGAGACAAGATATTTAATGTTGCGCAGATCATGCTCTTTTTAGTCGGGCGTTGAGATTGTGGCCGTCCTGATTATCTAAAACAAACGTTTTTTTTATTCTATTCTTTACGAATGAGGTTATCGTTCGAGCCTCGATTTTTAATATCGCTTTATAATTACTATTTTTCCAGGCTACGAGAAGTGAAAATTTGACTGTGAAAATCAAACTACTGTTTTTGAAGCGCCGCCATTTTGTAAATGTTTCATAACATTTTTTATTAGAAGCACGAACGATAACCATATTCTTAAAGATCAGAATTTTAAAAAAGCGTTTGTTTCAGATGACCAGGAATGCCACAATCTGCACACCCGTGTACAAAGAATTGTTGCGACATGACCTGCGCAACATTGTATATCTTGGTAAATTTTGAATAAAATGCTTTGAAAAAATTCAAGATGTTGCACTAAACATGTATTAACATAACTGTAAATTATGAACACTGTACATTTAACCGTTTTTCTACATTTAATTCCCAAAAAACCACCTCGAAAATGGGTATACAGACTAGAAGACCCCCTTAAAATCATCGACAACCCAACCAGGTCGTTATTATTCAAAACTTCGTCCATCGTTTAACGAACCCCATTCACTTTAACTGCAAATCAGATGATTCGAAAAAGTCTCATATCCGATCGTTTGCACAATATGCCACGGAATTCGATCCTTTCGCGATCCAGACGTTTTTTCCTCCGTCAATTGCAAAAAAATGCAGTAAAAGAAATGTAAAAAATCTTCTGTGAGATTCTCGCGTCACAAGCCCAACATTCCCGAGTGGCTGCCTCGTTCCAGCGAGAGTCGGCCGTACACCTGACTCCCATTTTGCGTCCTGCACTCGCGGAGCTATATACGAGAGAGGCCAATAACTATAACGCTCGGCGGCTGCTACAATGATCGGTTTCGAGGTGGAACGTGCTCTCTCGTTGGAACGTCCAATTCTCAACTCATTTCCTGAAGAGACCAAGAAGCCCCTTCTCTTCACCCTCCCCCTCGCCGCTATATCCGCCGATCCATTTCCTCCTGTAATGTTTCAGTGTAACCCGTGAGAACGATCAATAAAAACCGCGTGTGTAGTCCATCGAACTCTTCTTGGGCCACGAATCGCCAGTAACGTTTTTTTTTTTTTTTTTTTCTTCTTCCTCGCGTTTTCCGCATGCCACGTGACCCCGCGGAGACCGACATATGAGAGGCAGCGAGTCTCTTCCTCGCTATTAGAAAAGTAGTCACGAGGCTCGTCGAGTGTCGTCTCCGCGGTTACGTGAGAAGACGCGCCGCGGACGACGGCATCTTGAAGGGAATTGTAAACCAGGGTAATCGAATTTTCGCCCGAGCACCCGCTGCGCGCGCGGAAACGCCGGGGATGGAATATGACATCAATATTTATTTGTACCACACGAGCCGCGCCACTGAATTCTCCCGGATGTTATACGGCGGTGGAGCCGTGCGAAAAGCCAGCGTGGTCACGTTTCCCTCGCGCGCTGATCCGAAGATTGGCTGGAAAATTGCAACGCGAAATTTACAGCGAGGTGGAGACCGGGAGGGTATAATTATTCCCACTTGGGCAGAATGAGGAAACAGAGAAAGTCGGGAATGTGCGGAAGAAATTATCGTTTGTTTTGAAGAAAAATTCAGAAAAATAATTAGTTTATTAGTTAGTTAAAATAAGTTTAAAGATAATAAATACAAATTAATGGCCAAATTGGCGTTACACGTGTTCATGAATTTACACAAAAATGTTCCTGGTGCTGTTAATCGTACTGGAAAATACGAAAATGTGTTGAAAAAAAGTGTTTAGTTCTTATAAAAGTTTAAAGATAAAATAATGTAGTCGCCAAATTAGCGTAACAAGTGTTGATGAATTTCCACTATCGCGTTGACGGTGCTGTTAGACGCGCTGGAAAATGATGAATTAGTGTAACGGAAGAAAGTCGAGAGAGCGGCACCGAGTCTTGTTATTTAGTTCAAGTTAAATCCGCTTGGAAAAGTCGCGAAAATAAATGACTAATTAGAACGAGGCCGCGGAAAGGTGTCGTTAAATGAATCGCGAGGATCAAAGGGGCAACGGGTGGAAAAGAGCGAAGAGGCGGAGATGGGAGTGGAGGGAACACGTGGTTAACGTTCGGCTCTCGTAAAACGGTATTTCAACCCGGTGGACTCTAATGTGAACGCGCCAAATGCAAATGATTTTAATTCGTCGGGCTTCGCACAGCTACCAACCCTCATAATCCAGTGAATATTTAACGCTCTGAGGCAAATGTCGACCAAACCGCACCTCGACCCACCTTCTCGGCTTCTGCGGCTTATTCTGCTGCTACGGCTGCTGCTGCTTCTGCCGCGGGCGCAACGTCCGCCAGACCGACGTCGTTCTAATCGAATCAATTCAGCCGGGTCCCTTGAATTTAACATTGATCTTGGAAAATCCTCGGGTACTTCGCAGTCTGGAAAACGAGACAATAACAATATTTGCTCTGTGAGATCTGTCTGCAATGTACAAAATAGAGTTGGCAATAATATTTACTGTTTTGCAAATATAACTTTTTGTTATTTTATTTACTTTTACTTTTTGTTATTTAATTTTTTATTTGTTTTGTTAATGTTTTTTCTTACTTTTTATCGGTTTTTATCTTTCACTTAGTAGACAACGAAATATTGCAGCTTATAAGATTTACCCGCAAAGTTCAAAGCAAACATCGAGAATATTTACATTTTTAGTTTTTTCATGGAGTATTTTTCAATTTTATTAATTTCAATCTCCACTTAACAGACGTTAAAAAAATCCTTTTCCAAAGACAGCAGTGTTGTATAGGCCCAGGGCATTAAAATATGCATTTGCATGGAAACCTACAATTATCTCCCATAATGTCCTTATAATACGAGAGAAAATGTAAAAAAAAAAAGAAGCAAAATAAAGCGTCCAGTCCAGAATACACAACTATCCGTGCTGCCTCTTTTCCCCGCAACTCGAGCCGTCGAGAGGAATGAGAATTTTTATTCTCCAAATAAATACCCGCCGCGTGACCTCGCGGGTAAGTAAATTCATCCAATTGTCTCTCGGAGGTCACGCGGTCTACACACGTTTTTTTTCCCCCTTTTTTTCCTTTCCGCGGAATTAAATTTGAGTTTCGAGGAGAGAGGCGTGCGCCGAATGGCCACAACGATGGAAGGGAAGTGATTATTCGTACCACGAGAGGAGGAAGAAGAAGAAGAAGAAGAAGAAGGAGGAGGGGAGAGGGGGATACGCGGCTGGAAGCAGGAAATAACAATAACCATAACGTCGAGCCTACTCTCTAATGCATCGCATAAATAATGTCTGGTGCCTCGCACCGAAGGTTTGCAGGCGGCTACAACAGGCGCTATGCTCGCGCGAAGCTGCGAACACTGGGGAGAGTATTTTCCACATAGACAGAAGGAGAAGGAGAAACGCGAGAATTACGAAATATGAGTGGTGGATCTTTATGACTTGAAAGCCCAGAAAGAAAGAGAATGAGAAGAGAAACTTTGTGGCTCTGCAGCTCCTCGAGCAAGGGGCTTCATGAAAGATGCACAGAAAAATACTGTTAAGAATCAACTCGGTGTCTGCTAAGTTTATATTTTATGCGGAAAATGTGTCTGCGTCGTTAGGAAACAATATTGCAGGCTTTTTTATTGGAGAAATTAGATCTATCGGGGAAATTGGGCTGATGATGGGGACGATGCGGAGTGTCTCGTGGGCTCAAAAGGGACCCGGGAAGCGATCTCGGCTCATCGAGTATTCGCTTTCCAATTAAGCTGGTGAATTAAGTCTCGTCTGGAGCACTTTTGCTCTGCTTGTTTCTCCCTCCCTACCCCTCCCCCTCCCCCCTATGAGTGTCCTAGCAATCACGGTAACTTTCATTTTGTCTCGAAAACAACCGTAAAAAATAAAAGAATAAAAAATATTAACGCTGAGTAGAAGTTGTTTTTGCATAGAAAAAAACTTTTGGAAAGTATTTTCTGTGCAAAATCAACTTCAAACAGCGCTGTTTTTTTTTGTCATTTTGACAGTTGTCGAGTTTGCTAGAGTATTGAATGTAATAAGAAAGAACATTGAGAGGTATTAAAGGGGAAAATTATATCCTCGGGATATTCGAGCGTCTGTGCAAAATTGTTTAACGAGAAAAATCTGACGTCAAACATTTTTTTTTTTTTTTTTTTTTTTTTTTCAGATCAGATCTTCTCTTCCCTTATCGTGTTTTCTATACTTTTCTATACGACTCCGAGAGGTTTCTAGATTCCCACCCGCTCTATGAAGATCGGATTGCGACCGGATAGCCTGTAAAACATTCGAGGATGATATAAATATTCAACGCCCCGGATATATTTATTCGGCCGTAAAAGAGCCGTCATGCAGAATGCATATCACTTTCTCAATTTTTAATAACACACGGTTTTGCATTTTTATGCATGCATCCAAATTCGATTGCCACGCGAACGTCGATCCGTCCAGGTACTACACTTTTCCGGCCTCTCGATCGACGTCGCAGACATCCAGGTCAACACGTTTCCGTCCTGAGATGAAAAGTCAACGGAACTCACAGCTTCACTGAAATCCAAATATATCCAAATATAGTACATTAAAAAATTCGTGAAATTAAATTTTTTCCAGTGTGCACTCGTTGCAGCAGTTCGTTAGAGTACCGAAAAAAAATTCTCCATTTTAGTATGCCCTCATTATCGAGTAAAGTATCATCGAGAGTTCCCTTTCGTTCCTTCAACATGTTTTTTTTTTTAGGTATAGAAATTTCTTATTTAAAAAGATCAGTGATTAGAGGAACGAATAAACTTCCCTTGCCACTAGATCTCCGACCTGAAGCTATCAAAATATCATGACTAAAAGTCAACAAAATTCACTGTTACACTAAAGTGGAGCTACATACAGCTATACTACAGGGAAAGAAAAAAAATCGAGGTGATCAGTTAAACAATTCACATTAATTATAGCAACTCATTAAATCATTCGAAAGTACAAGAAAGGAAAAGAAAATATTTCCCTACATTTTTTTCGACCGTGCGAGAGATCTCACAATTAAAATCCACGCCAGAAAGAACGAATGAAATCTCCGGGCAACCGCGAGCGCCACAGATGAGTTTTATCGGAAAAATCCAACGAATTCCACGATCCCCCATAAAGTTTCCATGTTATGTTCCGTCACCCGGCTATATGGACGTTATTCGCGATTTCTCATCTCGCGCCGGATGAGCTGCGGGGGCAAAAATGAATAATCGCGGTACGGGGTGAAAACTTTACTTAGATTATCCTTCGTGTCAGTGTGGGAGTCAAAATTCTGGCGTGTGTTCGTATAGCGACCGTCAGCAACGTGGCAGCGGCAGCACCCTTAGTCACTGTCCCGTCGTGTTAACGTCGGCTTTTCCACCAAGAAGGACGCCTACTAAAGCCGAAATGTCGTCACTAAACTTTGCGCCAGATTGAGATGATAAATGGCTGAGCTGTAAAAGCGGCGCGCGCCGCAAAATCCACCGACTCTCGTTCAGCTACGCAGCCCTTTCAAATAGACTGTATCTTATCATGTTGGCTTCAACATTCATGGTGTTTTTATTGTTTCAATGTGAAACATTTTTTATTATTTTATTTGGTTATTTTGCTGGCCTACTCGCATGTACAAACCTTATTATATTCGTTGCCTTTTTCCCTCCTCTGAAATAATAAATAAATAAATAAATAAATGAATAAATAAGTAAGTAACTAAGTAAGTAAGTAAGTAAGTAAGTAAATAAATAAATAAATAAATAAATAAATAAATAAATAAATAAATAAATAAATAAATAAATAAATAAATAAATAAATAAGTAAGTATGTAAGTAAGTAAGTAAATAAGTAAGTAAGTAAATAAATAAATAAATACATAAATAAATAATTACCCTTTTTTATTTATCCACCGCCCGAAAAATCTCGGTAAAATCTCAACCCCCGTACCCGAACCGCCGAACTCATCCCAAACGATGACAGGCAAAAATGTCAAACGAGCCACAGTGGATGACGAGGCATTTCCTTCTTTACTGTTCAAGGCTTACGAGGAACTGGAAAAACTCCTGGGAAAACACCAGATATGCATCGCCGTGAAGGAAAAGCTGTCCAAGGATTCCGGGGTCGCCAAGGCCCACGTTTACGACAACATAGTCCTGAAATTGCTAACGAAGCCACGCGCGCGAGGTGAGCGTACACACTTTTTTTATCCCGGTGAATCTTTACCAGGGCGGTGCAACCCCTATGACTCGCGCGGCAAAGGAAAATGGCTGGCACTCCCAAAGTAAATGCGTTTCCTTACAACATTTTCACGTCGCCAATTTTTCACGAAATCGCCGAGTGGAACATAAACATTTTACCTGAGAAAAAAAAAGTTTAAAATTACAAAAAAATTCCAGAGTTACTTTTTTAATTTTTCGCGTATATGTATATTCGGAGCATAATTTTTTTTCCGAGCACCGAGAAGCGAGCGCGAACGGAAGGAATATTGTCGAACCAATTAACACGGTTGTGAGTCAAGTTATGAAAAAAAAAGCGTTTCGAAAGTCGCCACCCTGGATGTCGCCGTGGTCTCCGTGGCGAGCCGCAGTTTGACCGCACCGCGCTCCGCCCCCGGAGAGCGCAGAGGTTTAATCATAAAAATTCATCGACTATGAACGGTCGGCCCGGTGGCTAACACGGCAGACCCATAACTTTCGCTTAATCGTTCTCATTCGATGAACTGAGGACCCCACGACGACGGTTGTGGATTTTTTTTTTTTTTCGTCCAACGACCAAGAGGGTAATTTCATCGTCCCTCGGGGGTTTCCGGAAAAACTTGGTGGGATGTAAAAAAAAATACGCGTATTTTCCGCACAGTTGAATGCAAACTGAGGTGAAATTTGCACTTCCTGTATTACTCTTCCTCTCTCTGTTATCACGGTGTAAGAAAATATCGTATTCTCAGCATTATTATAGAGTGTAAGAAAGTCCCTGTGATTAGACTCTAAGGGCTACGCTCGCCGTTATTAGCTCTTCACGTGCCAGGACTTTGTTCAACGAGGACGGAGGCCTTCAGCCATTCGGCTACGTGCAAACGGAACATCGACGAGACGCGATGGGAGAAAGAAATTTGCAAAAAATATGCATGGAAGAGGCTCGACTTAGTCTCTTTTTTACGCAGAAGATAAAAATTCATTTTTATCTCGGCAAAAGCGAGAAAAAAAATCATGGAAAAGGCCGAACTTAGTGTTTTCATTCTAATTTTTATGGCTGAGATAAAAACGAATTTTTATCTCTGCCGTAAAAATTTGGAACCTGATTCGGGGCCATTGAAGATCGCGAGAGAAACTGTACTCACTTTTTTTAAGACAGAGATAAAAATCGGTTGTAAAATTGTGTACGGAGGAGGCCGGAAACTGATTTGGGGTCATTGAGCGTGCACCGAGTCTCCCGTTATCGATTGGGCCGTCCGGGGTGCCGTTTAAAACGCACGAGCAAACAAAGTGGCACTCATGATTCTCTCCATCTCCGGGGCACTCGATCACTCGGCGCTCCGCGGAGATCCAAATTGATTTCGAGCTGTATGGCGCGCACACTCGTTCGGCTTTATTGATTCCGTTGAGAGCCCAGTAACGTCCCCGGCTGGCTTGCGTTGCTGCAAAAGGACGAAGAAAAAGTTGAATAAAGAAAGGGGAGTAACGACAGTTGTGACAACTTCGTATGAATGCGGGATCTAACGATGCTACGTTAAACTCTCTTGGATTGTAACTACTCGAGCAGATGGTCCCTCTGTCGAATGGGACTTGGGACTGAGTTTGGTACAAGATTTTCCCTGGATGTCCAGCCATTGGTCACGTTTGGCGTTGTACATCTCTAATTTTTATAGAAATAAAATTGATGATACGATTGGCTTTGTAATTATGTTTTTATCATAATAACTCGTAATGATTATAATATCATGTGTAAACTTTTAAATAGAGTCAAGGAATATTAATTTCCCATAAAACTTCATGGTAATCTTATTGGAAAAATGAAGAGATACTGTTAATGCATTGCGAAAATAATGGACGACAGTGCTTGTCCATTTTTCTCGCGATTACACCCAAAATTTAATTATAAATTAGGTTTTTCTTGAGGCTATTAAAAAGTTCACATATAATTGTATAATCGGTGCCGGTCATCACTATAAAACCGTAACTAGAAAATAAACTGTTGTGTAAACTTTAATTCTTAAGGGGGACTTCTACCCTGGAGCACCGTTTTTCATTATATTTTATTATGGGGAAACGAATAAATGTAGACGGCTACGATTTTTTTCTACTTGTTATTTACGTTTTATAGTATACAATGGAATTTTTAAGTTAAAAATTGTCGGCGTCCCAGGTCCCCAAACACGGTCATCCAAAATAAATGGCTGCCACTCTCCCGATTTATATAAAGATTTTTAATTCTTTATAAAATAGAATTTTTAAAAATTCTATTTTATACTATAAAACGTAAATATCAATTAGAAAAAAATCGCAGTCGTCTACTATTATTCGTTTTCCCACAAAAACATAAAATGAAAAAACGGTGCTCCAGGGTAGAAGTTCCCCTTAAAGTAATGGGGACTTACAATACTGGTCGCGTTACAGTGATTTGATTGAATAAAAATAATAATGAACACTTTTAAACAATTATCTTAAGTGGTTCAGCCACTTGAGGATAAAACGTTGATGACTTTTTCACGAACTTTGAACCCGGCAGAAGTAGATTCGACGTGTTTGAAGCGCAAAACCAATATCAAAGGTATCGGAGACTCGAGAACTGTCTGCGAGAGTGAAAAACCGTGCTGTGTCTCGATTTGAGTTATGCCCTGAGGTCTCTGGCAGTGTCGTCCGTCGTTCAAAACTTTTTTTATTCGAACCGACGTCCGTAGGAACGTTGGATTCGATTATCGGACACGACTCGGCCCGGCGAGGAGGGGGGAGGGAAACTTGGCTGGATACTTTTTTCGCCCGAGGCGCCGGACAGCGTCAAAAGTGGCGGCGATATTCCCACGGAAACTAAGAACTAGATTTTACCTGGACTGCTGCAAAGCGCTAATTAGAACGTTAATTAAGTCACCGAAGTAAAATTCCGGCGACAATTTTTGTCCATGAATTAACTAAAGATTTGGGGTTCGCCCGTGGCAAGCGAATCGACCCTCGTCAAAGATGGACTAATTTTCAGCTTCGAGCATTAAGCCCCCCCGCCCCCATCTCAGATCCTTCAATGCGAATCTCGCAAGTTCCGATGCTTTTGCGCGTTAATCAACAAAGTTCCGACTCGCTTCTCGAGCTTCGCGAATTAGCCCCGGGCAAACCTGATGCCGATGGCAGGGAAAGAATCGAAAAACCTGTCTCAAAAACAAAATTCGAACGATATACATATAATAGATATACATTCAAATCAATACTGAGACAATTACTTGCATTTGTAATAATTAATCAACGTCAGAGCTAAACTTAAATCAAAGTAATGTGACAGAATGACGAAGGAAAGGTACCTCCAGCATTATTGGAAAATACACTGTTAAAAATGTTTGTAAATTTACAACATGTTTAACATACAAGTGTATATGAAATTTACAATAACAGTAACTGAAAATTATTATTAATATACAATGTTTGAAGTTTTTTAAATTTTCATATTAAATTTAATACATGTCTATTGAATTTACTATAATCGGTATTGAATATTAAGAAACTGATGTCTTAAAGTGACACTTACTATACAAGTAATTGAATTTGATGGAAAGTGAATGGAAATTACAATATGTGTATGTTAATGCAATCTATTTTTTTTTTCTTACACAGTGACATTTTGTTGATACCGGGTGAAATCTGTGACTTGCGTAACTGCCCTACGACGATTTTTCGAATGATATTCCTATTTCACCTATAATTTCCGTGCGATTTATATAGGACATTTGAATAAACGAAATTCACAAGTAGGCAATAGCGTAGTGGGTAGCGTCTTAGGTAGGTAGGTAGGCATAGGTAAGTAGAATAATTCTAGGGTCGGTAGTTCAAGTCCCATCCCAGGCGATTGTTAACAACAATAAGTATTCGTGGAGATAATTTTTTTTTTCACGAATATTTATCTTTTACCTATAAAATACTAAATAGCAGTTCGTAATTAAGCTGTTTGGCGATAATTAAAAGAATTTACTTTCAGTTAAATGCTTTTCTAAGTTTAACACTAAATGAATTAAATTTAATATACTGTATATTAAAATTTAATATACCGTGTGTTAAAAATTTGACACAATAGTATAGTAAATTTCATATACCGTATATGCATAAAACTTCATATACAAATTATGAATTTTCAAACAGAATTTTTTTACAGTGTACATTACAGAGAGAATTGGCTAAAGGGCGTTTTGCCGATGCAAATTTCGCAAAAAGAAAAAGCAATGTGACACAATGACGCAGCTTGAGGTGCCTCACATTATTGGAAAATATGTTGCCGAGAGAGAATTGTCAAAAGACGTTTTATAATGAAATTCTTTGAAGTGTAACGACTGTCAGGACGATGCGAGAATCCCAATAAGGTCTGGAGGTAAAATGGAGGTGGAACACAGAGAGCGCAGGGACATGAGAGAAAGCCGCAGGGGTGGCGGAGGGATGGCAAAAGGTTCTCGCTCGCGCTCTCCACTCCGGAGACGACGCACTCGGCTGGTGTAAAGAACGAGGCCGGAGCAAAGAGACAAAAAAAAAGGGCGACGTCGAAGAAAAGAATCCTCGTTTCATTGAATCTCTCTTACGGAAGAAAGCCCAATCGTGACCGGGACACCGCAATTATTTTCCTCCCCCGAAAAAGACGTACAATACGTGCTCGTGAGCCTCGGGCTGGCCCACCCCGAGCTGAATCCAAAGAACGAGACGGTACGGGGACGGAGCGGAAAAGCACAGAGATGTGTCCCACTGGCTTTCTCTTTGTGAGAATCGTTAATATGGTCGAAGACACTCGTGACTAAATAATGAAAACTAAATAAAACAAGAAATTGGAACACCTGGTGCGTATTTGCGAAAACCTTTGAAACGAGGTGAATTGGATGAAGTACGCCGGCTTCGTTCCTCGATACCCGCAGATGCTCTCTGTCGTATTTTTCTAATTCCCGAACAATCAACTTGTCCAATGTCTTCATCCGCCGTTGCGAAGAGTCTCACGAGAATTTAAAGAGGCCGGATGATCTTCTTGCGACGCGTTCGTATTTTCATTTCATTCGACCGCTGTCTTTACCTTGGGGCAAAAGGAAATTGTACCGATAATAGAGGCATCCATTGTGTGATCTTCGAATAGAACACCAGAATAGGGATAGAGATCTTCTCTTTTTGTCCTATTTTTTTTACTATTTTCTGCCCTCATTTTGGTGCTTTTGTCTTCTTTCTATAAATGAATAGAAAAATATGTACGGTCCGATTCCCGAGACTTCTGCCGAGTAACCAACTTTTGCGGGTGGGGGGTGAAAATAGCTAATAACCAAAATAGCGGATGGCTAAAATGGCAAATTTCAAAATAACAAACGGTCTGAATCTAGAATGGCTATCATTGTGAAATTCGCTATTTCACCCATTTGCTGATTAGTGAATAATCAAAATTGCGAATAATCAAAATAGTGAATAATCAAAATTGCGAATCGCTGAAATTGCAGTTTTCATAGTAATGACTATCCTAGATTCAGACCGTTCATTATTTTGAAATTTGCTATTTTAGCCATTCGCATTTGTTGTTTTTGCCATTTGCTATTTTCGCCATATTGGTAATTAGCTATCTTGACCCCCCCCCACCCACTTTTGCGCCCCAAAGTCCTTAATCGCAATCGTTTATCTCCGGTCTCCCAAGTGAATCGAGTAAACAGCGATTCCGCGGAACATTAGAGAGGAAAATATCACCCATGGGGCTACTTCCCTTCGTGGAGTAGCGGTGCAGGACTTAATCGCGAGGAGACTGCGATCGGCTGCGTTTGATTCTCCCACGCGGATCGATGCGGCGAACGGAGTAGCGGAGCGAGGCGTGATATCCCGACCGTTCCTTGGTCGATCCGCGCGAAGCGTAATTAAGATCTCGGCTCGAGGAAAAACTCACCCGACGATCCACCGGAGTCGCCGAACAGGAATTCGTGCGACTTATCGCCACGAAGCTAATACGTCGTCCTCCTGGAACAAAGATGAAAAAAAAAAAAAAAAAAAAACTATGAACTTCTTTCTCGCACCGAGGACTCTGGATTAATGAAGCGCTAACGGAGTGCGCAGCGAGTGAGGCCACTAATTAAGGGCTCAGGGGATACTTCACTATACCTTTTTTCCTCATTCCGTGTCAACTCGTTAGCACGCTCTGTGTATTTGCAATCGGCGCGCCCACTCGTAAATCTTTTGAGACGTCAGGCGTCGTCCTTCATCCGTTCCGGTGGAATTCCTCGGAGGCGCTGAGGGAAAAAATATTAGTCAGTGATTATGGAAGCTCGTGATAGTCTTACCGGGCTAATTGCGAAAATGATGCGACTCACAAATTACACGACAAGCCCTGTTGGCGAGCGTTAGCGAAAACCGGCCCCCTTAATTATTATCAGAGGCGAAGGGTGCATGGGCGTGGAACGCCCGGGCGCACGTAACCGCGTTATAGTCAAACTCGCCCTAAGGGCACTTGGCAATCCGGCCAAAGGTGAGTGACGCACCGGAGGAACCCGACTGAGCTTCGTACGATGGAATAATGAAAAATGTGCTTCACGGTTGCCTATTTTTCATTTCATAACGGACTGCCGTTATTCAAGCTTTAGCAAATTACCGGTTGAACTAATTTTTCTATTTATTTTATACAATTTGCGTTTAAATGCAGGAGCGATTCAATTATTAAGGAGGCCCTGTCGTATAATTTGACATAATAATAATTGTAAATTGTTATTAACAAATTGATAAAAAAAAATAGTTTAACAAATATTCCGGTGACCCAGAATTTCTTTTAATGAAAATGATGCGTTCATTTTTCTGAATACGTACGAATTTTTTCAGATTTTTAAGTTAAGTTTGAAATTTGTGTTTTTGCACCCTATAAAAAACACAAATTTCAAACTTAACTTGAAAATCTGAAAAAATTCATACGTATTCGGGAAAACGAACGAATCATTTTCATAAAAAAAAATGTTGGTCACCGGGATATTTATTAACCAATTATTTTTTTCGTCCATTTGTTAATAACATTTTGGAATTATTATTATGCCAAATTAATGTGTTCAGTACCTTAAATGTGCATGAATTTTTTCAGATTTTTATACCATCGAGAACTGTTTGCAATTCTCTCTAATTTTTCTCGAATTTATGCGAAACGAACTCTATACGACAGGATCCCCTTAACTTCATAATCCTTAGTCCCACAGCGTTATAATAAGTCAATAATAATAATAATAATAATAAGTAATTTCCGGTATATCAAATAAATTCAATTATTATGGCACGCGATCGTACGAGATTAACGATGAAATCGCATGCTCGAAAATCTCATTATACGGATCAAGGGAACCATTTAGAGGGAAACCGATTTGACCGTTGGAGGGGCAAAAATACTTCACGTGCTTCCGGCTTAATTCACAACGAGCACCAGAGTCACTTCTGTCACTCGCGGAATCGCAGGATAGCGAGAGTCTCGACTGCCCTTAAAACGCGAGGTGCCCTTCTTAGCCAGACGTCAGTATATCTCCACGACTCACGAGAAAACGCGAACGGGGAATGCTTAATTATCGGTAAAATAACCTTTCGTGCCGACGATTCGGCGAGCGCCAGTGCCAGCGAACGGCTGTACAACTACTTACCCAGCCAGTAACGACCGAGCGTTATGTGCACTTGGCAAACCTCCGAAACGCCGCGCCGAGCCACCGTGCTCACTTCGCACCGTCGGTTATACGCGCGTTGCCCGTCCTGACGTAATTAAATAACTCTTAATTGGGTGGTTGTATACACTTTCCGACCACCCTCGAACTCTTTTTACCCTCGATTTTTGTTTGCACCGCACAAATAATGATTTACTCGCACACCGGAGCGCGCGACGACTGACAAAATAATGCGCGAAAACCTCGCAGCACGATTTTTTTTTTTTTAAACATCCATCCTTAGTTTTTAATGGCCTTTTAACTTTGCGAAAATGCGTCTGACGCTAACTCGGCGTCATAAAGACCGCATATAATTAACGAGAACAAAGCGCCAAACTCGATTAACGCTTTTTCGTAGTAGCACAACAAAAAGTGCAATCTCGTCTTCGTGTCTCGCGCGCGAAGTGTGAAAAGCGGAAAATAATCGATAATTCGAGTGGCGGGAGTTTAACTCGATTATCACCGAAATTCTGAGTATGAGATGACAAGTGTTTCGGTACAAAAAAATAATAAAAAATAAAATAAAATTAAAAACGCGTCTGAATCAGTCTACCAGATTTGACCATTAATCTCGGGGTAAATTAATGACGCGCTATCGCGCGTTTGAAACGATCTTGATTAAGGCCGGGAGCGGCAAAGTGTAATGAACTTTCTTCCGAAATTGCTGAAAATCCCGAGATCAAGTCATTTGTAAAGCGCGAGCGCTCGTTGGAGGAATCTTCAGTCTCGCCGAGGCTGACTGAGTCTTCTCGGGCGCTATCTCAGCTCGTATATTACTGCCGCAAATCCGATTTAAAGTTGAACTTATGCCACGCGACGAACATCCAGAGCTACAGTCGCAGACCTCACCTTAGATACCTAGATACAGAGAAAGAAGATTACTAATAATAATACTACCAATAATAATAATAATAATTATTATTATAACAACAACAACAACAATAATAATAATTTAATTACTGATCAATAATAATATTTTGATTACTTATTAATAATAATAATAATAATAATAATAATAATACTAGTTTAATTACTGACAAATAATAATTCTACACCGCACACCAAAAATAATCAACATTGGAGTAATGGTTCTGTTGACTCCAATAAATCGATCGTTATTTGTAATCATAGATGGATACTGCTCCAGCCATTATATTTTTCTTAGCACTCGTGATCGTCAAAATTAGTTCAGTATCAATTGTAAAGCGATCGTCATGCCTATCCGTTAAAATTGAAGGAGCACTTGAATTAAAACGACATTCAATTAATTCTGTGCAAAGTCGTCAGTTAAAACTCGTTATTCTCAAGCCGCTTTATCCGAGCCGTATACGATTTAATTAAAATCGTGTCTGCGCCCGGTTTTCGCTTTTATATCCCCGCGTGATTGTTACATCGCCCTTTGATACGATGTCTGATGCTCTTACCAACGTATAAAGTATCGGTAATAACATTTCAATATTTTCTCCTCCATCTGTTACTCCAGGTTGCATCATATTCGCCTCGGACCAGGAGGTGGCGGGCGTTATGAAGGCCGTGAGACGATGCAACGCGACAGGCGCCTTCTCGTGGATCGGAAGCGACGGTTGGAGCGCGCGCAGCTTGGTCAGCGACGGAAACGAGCCGGAAATGGAGGGCACACTGTCGGTTCAGCCCCAAGCGAACCCGGTCGAGGGATTCGAGGATTACTTTCTCAACCTGACTGTCGAGAATAATAGAAGGAATCCCTGGTTTGTCGGTGAGTCAATGTTGCAACCAATGATACAAGACCGGCGAAAATTGGACCGCGAAAAGCCCCATTGCCGATGGGAAAAGGGGTTCCAAGTTCACCGGGGAAAAAGCCTGAGAATCTGTGGCCCCTTCCGGTGTGCAAAAAAAAACGGTCTTCCCGATTCTCATCCGCTAATTTCGTTTTCGTATTTACGACTTTATAGCTAACGAATGTTGACTCGCGAATGCTCCTCTCGCAGCACCGTCGAAACTCCCAAAGGACTGAATTAATTACAAAGGATCTACACCCTCGCGGAGTTGAACTGAATAGCCACGACCGACACAGGTCGTCCATGTTAATTACGGAACAGGAACCTCCGGGAATCTTTTGTCCAGGGATCCCTCGCCCCCTCGTCTCTCGCCGCATGGATCATGTTCTGTTTCCCCGGCGTCTTTTGTCAAGTTTGCCTTTTCATGGCAAACTTTCGTTGGTTCCTCAGCGTTATTTGAACACTTTTTTTTTGTCTTCTTCCCTGTGAAACATGCACGAAGCTGTGGAAAATTTGAGGCCTGAAACAGAAGCGGAAATCCCATGAATTTTTCAGATCGTCCTTCGATGCCCGATTGAAGCGATATGGCGCTGTAAAATGTTACCCCCGAATTAGCGAAATAATTGCTAAATATAACGCGGTGATTCTGTGGGCGTTGCGAGGCGATCGAACAGTGGTAACGGCAGCCATCAAGGCTATATGCAGACAGCGTTGGCTGGGCGAACGATCGTTCCGGAAACCTGCGGTCAAGATCGCGGAGCTGCAACAAATTGCATATAATTATTATCGGCCACGAGTTTACCGGCGCCAACGGGTCGGGCGATTACAATTTGTCACGCGAATTAATTTCAAGACTTGGTCTTTGGACTACAAACCTGGGAAATACCGAGCAGCTTTTTTTGCCGTTACTAATAAACAGCCGCACTGAAAAAAATTTCTTGTACTGTTAACTACATCAGAGTGATGATTTTTAAATATGGCTATTTTTTATAGCCGTAGTAAACCTTTTTCTAACATGCCATAAGATAATTATGGGCCATTCCATCCCATTTCGACCTGGATTTGACCTCGACCTCTCCGATTTGGCTCATTATTTTGTATAGACTTAGTTGAACCCTCCACCGCACATTAAAAAAAAATTATTGGAATTTTTGTTTGTTTAATACATTTTTTAAATTACCATAATCAAAAAACCTGATAAAATTCTGAATAATACTTTGTTCAATAACAAAATTATCTAGCTTATAGCCAAAGTGGGGAAGATCTTTCTTCACATAGATTTTAAGATAACCATTTTTTAAACTGTTTGATTTAAAAAATTATAACAAAATGGAAAAAAGATCAATCTTCTTGCAAACCGTAAGAAAAAAATCGAGTATTCTCAGAAATCTAGAGTATTCGCTAGGATATTTCTCAGAATTACACTCGTCAGATCGTCAGATATCATCAGTGGAGGATAAAATTAGCACTTAGTTGCGTTATAGCTGCGGCAGATTTACTCCAAATTATCGTGAACTGCAACATCCATGAACACAGTAATGGAGCCGGAGATATCGCTCTATAAACTAACGGGGCGCGTCGGGGTTGCCCTTTGACTGGCGCCTTTTCAACTTCGGCCCGACTTCACTCGAACGCACAGCTTCCATCAGGAAAACTGATTCGATTACACCCCCGGGCGTAGAATTTCCGGCTTAAGAGCTTTCCCTCAACTTCCATGACGAATTTGCATGCGGAATTCAAGGCCCGCGAACACGCTTACCCGCGGAATGTCCGTCTCTAACGATTTACCGGTCTTTATTGCAGTGAAATACTTGCGGGGTACGTTGGATCAGAGCGAGGAAATTCGATTACGTCGCCTGGTGTCGTAGTAAATACGATTATTACGCTGATGGAATATTGAATGCGGAAATTCAAGTTTATACAAATTTAAGTTCACAGAAACTGTCATTTATAGAAATTTAAGTAAAAAATTCATGGAAATTAACATTTTTATTTTCGTATTAATTTATAGAAATTGAAGTTCATAGAGATGAACATTTTTAAATCAATTTATAGAAATTGAAAGTTCATTAAAATCTAAATTCATAGAAATTTAATAGATAAAGACATTTTTTCGTCGCTACGAATGATTGTAGATTAGAGTTTTCATCGTTGTCGATTCGTTAACCAATGGATTTGATTGTTTTTTTATCGGATTTCGAGCCAGCAGCGCAAATTGACTGTTGCGCAATTTCAACCCAAGTTTTATAGCACCTTTGATGTTGCAATACAAAATGTTCCAATTCCACATTTCAACACCGCGCCTCGCGCGCCACCGACGGTGCATTTAGGTACTTCGTGAATTCGCGGAAACGCAACGCAAATACCGTTAATCAACATCGGAACGGGAAATTATGTGGGAATGCTAAAATCCAGACTGTGAATTGACCTCTAATGTTTGGTCTGGCGTAGGTAGACTTTGCGCAAACAGATCGCTACGGCTACGACGCACTGTTCGTTGGGAAAATACGCGGCATTGTGAACTACCGCGAGCACATTTATTGAGCACTTTGTTACGCGGAATCTCGGTGGTGCAACGTTCCACTGCATAATTGACATTACACGGGATATTTTTTAGTATTATTTGACAAACGAAATTTATTAAACCTCCACGTGCGAGTCTCGCCGTCTCGCGAGCGACGTTAAATCCTCCCTGCGCTCCGCAATAATCCCTGTTTCGCGTACGCGATTTTCCCCCGCGGAGCTCGGCAAATTTCGCGCGTCGCCGTGTAAACGGAAACCTCGATGTGGTGAAGAGATTACACGTCTGTCCCGTTGGGTGTGCAGAATAATTACGGGGAGAATTCTCGACGGCGCGAATTGCGAGCTGGTTACACTCGATTCCCGTTTGCCGAGCACCCGGAGCACCGTGACGCGGTGGATCAAATGACTTATCGCTAAATAGACTCACGATTGCTGGTACCCGCGTCACATCCGACGCGACACACCAGCAATTTCCGGTGTAACGTGTCACGTTGCCTCGTTGATCGCACTCGCAGTGCCGGTAATTCCGCGCGTCTGATTTTCCCTGCAGAGTTCTGGGAGGATCACTTCAAGTGCCGCTACCCAAACGCGTCGCACACCCCTTACAACAATTACACAGAGGAGTGCACGACGACCGAGAAGCTTACCAAACAGAACACGGCCTTCGAGAATCAGTTGCAGTTCGTGTCGGACGCCGTCATGGCGTTCGCCTACGCGTTTCGGTTAGTCAGACTGACTTTTTGCGCCAACTACTGAGACCTTTTCTTTTTGCAATCAACTTAACAAAATTAATGTGTTCGCTAATCTAATTTCGATTTTTACTTCTTTAAATGTTGACCTTCGATCGCAATCGTTCTATCATTTTACTTTCCGTTCTTTTACCTTAAGGAGGTCCTGTCGTATAGAGTTGGTTTCGCATAAATTAGAGAAAACTGGGAGAGAATTGCAAACACTTCTCGATGGTATAAAAATCTGAAATAATGCATGCACGTTAAAAGTACTGAAAAGATTCATTTGACATAATAATAATTCCAAAATGTTATTAACAAATTGACGAAAAAAATTATTGTTAAACAATTATTCCGGTGACCCACGTGCTTTTTGTTATGAAAATTATTCGTTCGTTTTCCTCGGTACGTATGAACTTTTTCAGATTTTTAAGTTAACTTTGAAATTTGTGTGTTTTTATAGGGTGAAAAAACACAAATTTCAAAGTTAACTAAAAAATTTGGAAAAATTCATACGTCTTCTGAAAAATTAATTAATCATTTTCATTTGAAAAATGTGGATCACCGGGATATTAGTTAAACAATTCTTGTTTTCATCAATTTGTTAATAACATTCTACAATTATTATTATGCCAAATTAATATTTCCAGTACCTTTAACTTGCATGCATTTTTTCCGATTTTTATACCATCGAGAAGTGTTTGCAATTCTCTCTCAATATTCTCGAATTTATGCGAAATGAAGACTATACGACAGGACCTCCTTAAACGACTAAGCGTAAAGTTGGTATTTCTTCTACATTCTGCTTGCCCCGCGCTTAGATAAATACCAACAAAAAAAAAATCGAATATAATCCGCCGTAATCGCAACCTAAATTATTCTTCAAATGTTCCACCTTCAGCAACATGCACGCCGATTTGTGCCACGGCGTACGAGGTCTGTGCGACGCGATGAAGCCGACGAAGGGCACCGAGCTGCTGAGCTACCTGCGAACAGTGCAATTCAAGGGTGAGTAAAATCCATGCGAACCTCCAGCTCGTGATCGTCTCGAGAAAACAAAAATAAAAATGCAATTACCAATGTCCTCGATGTCCTGCGAACGAAGGTTTGAGCGGAGACGTGTTCCACTTCGACAAGAACGGGGACGGCCCGGCCCGATACAACATAATCCACTTCAAGCAGGTGTCCCCGGGCAAGTACAAGTGGATCCGAGTGGGGAAGTACTTGGAGGGCGAGCTGCGACTCAACATGTCAGGTGAATATTTACCAAGACGGAACCCTGCAACAAGGCAAGCATACCGAGTGTATATGTGCGGCAACGTCGGTTTTCAGCGCTGCACACAATTGTACCACGCGCAAGTGGTTGTTAAGGTAGTCCTTGCGCCTGGTGTCGAGTTCGCATAAGTTTTCGAAAATTGAGAGACAATTGCAACCATTTCTCGATAATATAAAAATCTGAAAAAAATCATGCAAATTAAAGGCACTGAAAAGATTAATTTTGCATAATAATAATTCGAAAATGTTATTAACAAATTGATGAAAAAAAACATTGTTTAACAAATATTTCGATGACCCAAGTTTTTTTTGTGGATGAAAATGATTCCTTCGTTTTTCTGAATACGTATGAATTTTTTCAGATTTTAGAGTTCACTTTGAATTTTCACATATTTTCCCTATAAAAACACACGAATTTCAAAGTGAACTCTAAAATCTGAAAAAATTCATACGTATTCAGAAAAATGAACGAATCATTTTCATTTAAAAAAAAAGTTGGGTCATCGACAAATTTGTTAAACAATATTTTTTTCATCAATTTGTTAATAACATTTTAGAATTATTATTATACCAAATTAATCTTTTCAGTACCTTTAATGTGCATGAATTATTTCCGATTTTTATACCATCGAGAAATGTTCGTAATTCTCTCTCAAATTACTCGAATTTATGCGAAATGAATATCGGTCGCAAGGACTACCTTAAAGCTCGTGGAGCGTTCTTCGCATACCCAGTAATCCTTTTTTCCCGATACGCGTAATCGATACACGACGGACGATATATCCCACTCTGAATTGCGCGTTCCAGAGATCCAATTTCGTCTGGGCCACCCCGAGCCGCCGGAAAGCGTCTGCTCGTTACCCTGCGAGGTCGGCCAGGCGAAAAAGTACGTCGAGGGGGAGAGCTGCTGCTGGCACTGTTTCAACTGCACTCAGTATCAGGTATACGACGACCATCCTTCCCATCGGGTACCAGATATCGGGTGCAACTCCCGTGCGTTACGTTGTTCCTCGCCACTGAAAAGGAAAAACGTTTCGTCAACTTGAAACGAGCCGAGTGAAAAAGACTGACAATCTGAAAACTCAATGAGTTAATTCATTAATTACAATGTCATATTTATGTTCTTTCCCTTTTAATTTGCCTTTGTTATTGGTCATAATTTTTTACTGGTCATAATCACTACTGTTGTTTCGCCTGTTTTTGTTACGTTTTTTTATTTTTATTATTTTTTTTTTTTTGTAACATGTTGATGGTACTCTGGCCGTTAGGGGATGCAATATTCCAGGGTCGAATACATCTAATCTAGTCCAAAATGCCTTGCCCTGTGAAAACGTGCAAATTATTCATACGCAGATCCGCAACGACAGCGACGAGCGGCAGTGCGTGCTGTGTCCCAAGGGCACCGTGCCGGACGAGATGCACTCCTACTGTCGCGACATACCGGAGAACTTTCTCCGACCGGAAAGTGGCTGGGCGATAGGAGCTATGTCCTTCTCGTCGACCGGAATTCTCGTAAGGATTTATCCTCTGCTTTTATCACCCCCATTTCTTGGTCCTTAAGGATGTAGAAGGGCGAAGTATTCAATTCGCATAAATTCGAGAAAAGTGCGAGAGAATTTCAAACACTTCTCGATGGTCTGAAAATCAGAAAAAAGGCATGCACACTAAAGGTACTGAAAAGATTAATTTTCCATAATAATTATTCCAAAATGTTATTAACAAATTGATTAAAAAAAATGGTTTAACGAATATTTCGTTGACCCAAGTTTTTTTTTCATCGAAATGATTCCTTCATTTTTCTGTACACGTATGCATTTTTTCGGATTTTTATCTAATCTTTGAACATATTTTCCATACAAAAAACCACAATTTTCAAAGATAAGATAAAAATCTGAAAAAATGCATACGTATACAGAAAAATGAAGGAGTCGTGTTCATGCAAAAAAAAACTTGGTTCAACAAAATATTTGTTAAACAAATTTTTTTAAATCAATTTGTTAATAACGTTTTGGAATTATTATTATGCAAAATTCATCTTTTCAGTACCTTTAGTGTGCATGCATTTTTTCAGATTTTCAGTCCATCGAGAAGTGTTTGCAATTTCCTCGCACTTTTCTCGAATTTGTGCGATTTGGATACTCCGCGCTCCAACATCCTTAAAGTGGCTACAACAATTGCGAAGTGGTTCCTACATGTCCAGTCTCGTTTCAGATCACTCTGTGCGTGGGCGGTGTTTTCCTGAAGCACAACGACACTCCTATTGTGCGGGCTTCGGGACGCGAGCTGTCGTACGTACTTCTGACGGGCATTCTGCTCTGCTACCTGGTGACTTTCGCCCTGGTTCTCAGGCCGAACGACCTCGTGTGCAGCATCCAGAGGTGAGACACGCGAAGCGACGCGACGACGAGGAGCTAGAGGCTCGGGGCCTTAATTCCACGTTCGGAGAATTATTAACCGAGCGCGTTACCGAGTCTCGACGTACCTTATGAAATTAATATTCAACGCTCTCGCTGTAAGCCCGGGCGCAACGTGCTCCGAAATATAGAGCGTACGTGGAGAATGCGTAGCCCGCAGCTGGCGAGACTCCAACGCGTTGTTTAGCTCGCGCTTACCTCAAAAATTCATCCGTCCGTCTTTTCAAACGGAATGTAACGCGTTTTCGCCGTATTCGCGCGCGATTTCTTTTTAGAATTAACGTTACCCTTCGCGTCGGTAAATTTTCGCATTAACGGTTGAAGGATTTTTCACACTTGTTAATGGAATAACGAATATTTATGATTCTCGCGCTCGAGACCGGATTTTAACGCGACCCTCGCAAATTTAAGCGGGTAGCGCGAAGCAAACGGATTATTAATAGTTCCATGGAGCTCCAGATTTTTCTTTCCCGTTCTTTCATAATTTTGCGCACACAGCGAACGTGTAATTTTTTTTTTCCGCTGAAAGGTAATTTTTTCTCTGAGCTATAATTTTTACTGGGAATTTTGACTCACAACGCGTCGAGAAATTGTATTAACGGTAAAAGTAACACTCACGAGTGCAATTAAATTATAATTAATTATCAGTAATTGTGTATAAATTGCTATTTAGAAAAATAATTGCCAAGATTACGCTGATATTTTTCAGATTCTCCGCGGGCTTTTGCTTCACGGTGGTGTATGCAGCGCTGCTAACGAAGACCAACAGGATATCGCGAATATTCAATGCCGGAAAGCACAGTGCGAAGAGACCGTCCTTCATCTCGCCCCGCTCGCAACTGATAATATGCAGCATGCTCGTCGGAGTGCAGATCCTCATCAATGGAGTTTGGATGGTTATCGACCCGGCAAAGGCGATCCATCATTATCCGACGAGGGAAGACAATCTCCTTGTGTGCAACAGCTACATTGACGCCAGTTACACGATCGCTTTCACCTATCCTATCATACTGATTGTGGTATGCACCGTCTATGCGGTGTTGACCCGCAAAATACCGGAGGCGTTCAACGAGAGCAAACACATAGGTACAACACGTATAATGATGACGAGAAATCAATCTCGCCGGAGCCTCAGATGTTTGCCTATTATTAACTGTGGCCACCGCGAGTTCACGAGTTGCCGATACAGTTGATCACTGTTTGCCGAAATTGGATTAATATTCAGTGTAATTTCTCGCGCTGCAACAAACTCGTGCCCGCGTTTTTTTCGCGCGTTACAAATAAATATCTTTGCGTTTAGATTTAAAAGTTCATGCTTGAGAAAAAAAATGAGTCCTTTTATGCAGCAAATTTGTCTCCAGAGAAACGCAAAATATTCATACGTGAACGCAGTTAGTTCCGCCGCTTCCGGGAATCGGAATAATCTTCATCCTTTTTCGTAGCAACAAAACTTTCTGTACGCGTTTTTTTTTTTTTTTTTTTTTTTTTGTCGCGACGAAAATATATTTTTATCGAAGGTTCATTTTTGAAGAACGAATTTATACTTTTATATAGCAGATTTGTCTCCCACAGGAGCGACATATTTGCACGTAGCCGCAATTGCCCTTTGGCCATTGCGGGCGAAAAAAACTACTATGCTGAATGTTTTGGAGCACTCGAGACCAATTATTCGCCGCCAAAGTTCGCGACACATGAATAAACAGCCTTGTAAATCTGGGCCAATTAACGTCATCCGCGGAACTCGGGAAGTAGGAGCACGCCAGAAGCGGCGTCCTCCAATTTCAAACGGCATAATCCTTTGCGGTATGACTCATATCGTTTCTTTTTCCATCCTTTCCTCCTCTTTCCAATTACAGGCTTCACGATGTACACGACTTGTGTCATCTGGCTGGCTTTCGTTCCGCTCTACTTTGGCACCGGCAGTCAGGTCGCCCTGAAAATCACCTCGATGTCCGTGACTATAAGTCTATCCGCCTCTGTGACGATCGCGTGTCTCTTCACTCCGAAGGTAATGTTTCTATTCGCATTTGTGAAACCTAGAAAAAAAAACGAAAAAAATAAAATGAAGCATCTTAACAAATAATTTCCACGCTTCCCTGCGCTTTTTCAGCTGTACATCATACTGATCCATCCCGAGAGAAACGTACGACCGAACATGATGATGAACAGATACAACACGACCAAAGGCTCAGTGGTGACCGCGACCAACGCGTCGAGTATGATGGCGCCTGTTACTCTCACGGCCGTAACGTGCGATCAGAACAAAGCTGTGAAGAAGCACATTATCACGACGATGGATTGTTCCACTCAGAGCGAACGTAAGTTTTGTCGTTTTAAGGAGGTAGTCTCGGTACAGTCCCGTCACATGTGAGTTTCGAAGGAAATTTTGAACCCTTCTCGATGAGATAATAATCTGAAAAAATCAAGCATATAGAAGGGAGTGAATAGATTTATTTTGTATAATAATAATTCCAAAATGTTATTAACAAATTAATGAAAAAATGAGTTGTTCAAGAATTTACCTGGCAACCCAACTTTTTTTCTGATGAACATTATTCATTCATTTTTCTGAATACGTATGAATTTTTTCAGAATTTTGTCTAATTTGTTTAAATTACGGCTTTCGCCGCCCATTTTGCTTAAAAAAATTCAATTAAAAAAATGTGACAAAAATCTAAAAAAATTCATACGTATTCAGAAAAATGAATGAATAATGTTCACCAGAAAAAAAGTTGGGTTGCCAGGTAAATTCTTGAACAACTTATTTTTTCATTAATTTTTTAATAACATTTTGAAATAATTATTATGCAAAATAAATCGTTTTTGCAAAATAAATCGATTTTTATCCCATCGAGAAGTGTTCGAAATATTCTTTGAAACTCACGTTTGGCGGGACTGTACCGCTCGTACTACCTTAAGTGCGAAAAAAATAAAACAAATACCAGATAAATTATTGAGAGCGATAATTGATTTTCACGACGCAGAATATGAGATGGAGACGAAGGATCACAAGAACGGGAAACTTCCGCCCGCGGTGATAACGCGCTCGACGCAGACGCTCTTGAATAACAACGGAACGGAGTCCGGACCGGTCACTTCGCCGGTGATCAAAGATATCAGCATGGACGAGAATCTTCCAGCCGTGAAGGGACTCAACTTGGCAAAAATAGGCAACGGTCCCATCAGCCAGAGCGACGTTCCCTTATAGCGAAAGAGTCACAACGTAGACACGGCGATTCTGCAGGCAGATCTCAAGCCCATTTCCAAGAAGCCTGTAACAGTGTAAATTGTTAGATCTCCAACGAACGCGCGAATGCTCACGAGGAAAAACAAACAGGAAAATTCATACAATCGCAGATACGTCGAATATATTAAAAGTTGCATTTGCAATAATTCCGGGATCATTATGTGTTATCCGTCACGTGACGTGAGCAATGATTTAAAGATTAATGTAAGCAAATTATACGAGAATAATTGTACAGATGAGTATGAGAAAATAATGTGTATCATTGATGACGTTGGAAGAAATCAAAAACAAACTCGCCGGGTTCGCCGCTGAATTGACAATTTTTTCAGCCGCGAGCGAATATCGAGAGGCGTGTAAATTATTTGTCGGCAGTTAAGCAACAAAAATACGTACGAAGTCCTATATAAAAAAACACACACACACACACATTTCATCGACTCGATGGGTATAGATTATATTTGAAGTAAATATAAAAAACAACGTTGCGATATTCGCTATAGACTCGAGGTATATATGAGCATTTTTTACGTGACTATACTCGTAAGGACAAAATGCGGCGAAATGGCTGTTATTAATTATTAAACATTAATGGTTGTTCGATGGCGAGCTTGATGTGAACAGTATTTGGGTATCGTCGCGAGACAACCACGATCGCGACGATCAGTGCGACATTTTATTCGAAATAATGAAACCATATATGATATATTAATTCTGTTATGCAGCTCGCGTTCCCACAATTTGTGATCTAATATTTTGCCAATTCTCTCAAAATTCTAGATCCAACCGGACCTCGAATATCTCAATGATAAATATGGGGACGTGTACTGTAAATCATTTTAACAAATGGAGAAAATTTTGCTGACGACGGGGGGAACAAGTAAACCTCACGAGGATCAATGTAATGTACTATATTTACGAATTCCAATATATGTAATAGTGGTACAGGGTTGTAGAACCATAAATAAAATAAGCGTCGCGTTTCCCGGGCAAACGGCGGAACGGCGCCACGTGCACCGCGAGAAATCGTGAGCATCCTGCGGCGTCGTTACACCGTGAAATGCGCGGAAACGCATAAAGTACCGAGAAATACGATCGAGCGCGCCAAATCGCCCGCGAGGCTGCGCGCATTGCACGTGTTGCTGGCGGTAACGGGCGGGCCGAATATCCGGAGGAAATTAGATTAATAAACGAAGGAGAAAAACGAGCGAATTGTACGAAACTTTTTTAATCGACTAGTCTGATCGACTCTGTGATCACGACACCTCAAGATAGACGCGTTATTATCGAACTAAATACCAAAAACTCTGACAAAATGTTTTATACCTCTTCACACATTTTTTTTCTTCACATTTTTTTTTTCTATTTAATTAATCGTTACCGATAGATCACTCGAGCGCTCATTACACATGATTATTCAGTGTTACGTGTAAATATTACGAATTCTTGAGCGAATGAAATTTACGATAGAAAAAAAATTGTTACGAGAAATTGATACACGTAGAGATCGTGGCCAAATATTATAGCGTAGTTATGTTCCGGGCACACGTGGATTCACTTTAACTATAAATACAAAAAAAATGCTTTTGTAAAAATTGATTTTAAGACGTTCAACGTCACGACTAGGTGTCCTTATTATTTCGTGTACATAAACCAGTGCAAGAAAATTGTGTACATAACGATTTCAGTGCCAGACTCGAACTTTCAGTGGAATTAGGCATTTTCATATTTTTATTTTTTATTTATACATACGAGAGTGGAGGGAAAATTGTAGCCGAGGATTAAAGACAGTTTGTCCTCGCGAGTTTTGCACTTATTTCGACATTATCTCTGCAGGCTATAGGAATTGCGGTACGACGAAGATGCACTCGCGTCGCGCGAGAATTCACGGTGATTATATAGATCGGAATTATAGTTTCTATCGCCGTGTCTAAGAGAAAAAAAACTTGTCTGTCGCTCGGATATCGAAACGACGTCTTGATACATGTTTAATCGACTATTTGCGTATATATACATACATATATGCATATACATATACACTAGAATTATTCGAAGATACATCAGTAAAATAAGCGAAAATTTATTAAAAAAAAAAAAGAATAAGACATGTACTTAGGTTGACTATTTCATCTTCCAAAGATTAAGAAAAGAAAAAAAAACCACGTAGCGAGAACATTTCGTTCGAACATTGAACTGCAGCTATGGAAAGTAGCATGAGTATGACAAATACTTGTGCGCAAATCAAATACCGAGGAAGCTTTTGCGAACGCGGACGAGGCGAAGAGAATTTGCGAAAAATGTAGCTACTCGAGTGAGAAACGATTTACGAAATACGTGTAAATAAAAGCCGAGTGACGGGAGAATTGTGAAATTAGCGTAAATTATATTCTAGAGGATACGGAGTAATTATAACGATGATGGAGTGACTCCGAAATGATGGAGTGACTCTCGTTTAATTTGTCATTACTCTGAACCACAGTTGTAACGCGCTTAGACTCACAATTCGCGGGAGACGAGAGACAACAGACTCTCAAGAGATGCAATGCAGATCAATGACAACCAACGTAAAATCTATAGGCGAAATGTTATGACGTATCGATATTTTAAATACATACGAGCGACGAGCCTGACAAAACTTGAAGAGGCATTAACGATGTATCTCGAGAGCCCGAGCGGCGGGCCCGAATAAAATGAACAACGACGAAAAGTCCCAAACTACGAATTTGTCTCGTTCACCAGTTATTGGCCTTTATCTTCGCAGCAAGTAAATACAACGACCTCTCAGTCTCTCCCTTTCCCACCGCTGGTCCAGCATTGTTGTCGGGTATTGTTGTCAGTCGAATAAAGAAATTGCAAATATGAGATTTATTTTCAGAATATACAAAAATTCGAGGACAAACGGTGCGCGTCATGCGCGACAATCCGAGGACATCGATATTGTTGTGACGCTTTGCTCGAGTTGCGAGATGGATCTTCCCGATTTCTTCGATCGTTCAGTGTCAGTTCACGCTGGAAGATCCTGAAAATCCCGATTAGTCGTGATGATTCGTCCTTTGGAAAATTGATCATAGCGCGGTTTGCATGGCCTAGAGTTACCAAAAACAAAGCTGCTACGAAAATATCGAGTCGTACTTCTAGCCGGCTGCTTGGCGCGTTCGCATCTCGCCTCGGATTCCGCTGGAATCGCGATTCAGCGTGGAGATGCGAATGTGCCAAACCTTTCGCAAGTTTTCCGATTGCACCGCAAATATTCGTACAATCTACAACAGCGAAAGTTCTACACCTCCGCAGACCGTTACAAGCGCGTCGGACATGAGGATAAGGCGTTCAATGGGGGTCTAGAGAAAGACATAGTTTCGCAGTTGTGTTGTGTTTTCGCTAAAATAAATGACTTTTTATTCCACCAGCAGTTTACAACGCTCTTCAGGTATGCTAAACATATTTCGTTCACTAGCCTACATCGACGATCTACCGTTCGTCGCGCGTACCGGAATCGAATCGCGTTTGCCTCCTCCGCACTACGGACTAGATTTTTTTTTTTTCGTTTTTGTAATGATTTTTTCCAACGAAAAATCGAAGGATTTTCGGCTATCGCAGAACGACAATTTGGCCAGCGCTCGACGAGCTCAAACGGCGAATCGCGCACATATAATTCGGAACAAACTGCCGAGACCGCAGCCCAGAAAAAGTTCACCAGCCTTTGGGAGGGGTAAAAAGTCTCGCGAATATAACTAGCATCGATTAACAGACGATATGCGACTCTGCAACATTTCGCTTCGTGATTCATAAATTCGACAGCGTCCCGCGCCAACTGGAAAAGTCTTCATGAACTTTTTTTACAATGACCTTCACAATCATCGGAAGCAACGAAGGGCTTCGTTGTTTCGAGTAAAGGAATTAAAAAAAAACGATAACAAAAAAAGATGAGAGAAAACGAGAGCAAAGAGGAAAAAAATCACGCTTTCGTCAACCGCGTGAAAGAGAATTCACAATTGCAGCTGTTGCGTTCATTGGTAGAATTCAGCTCGATTGACTTGACTATGTGCACATTTGACTCCGGGGCGAAATTTCGTCACCGCCCGGGACGAAGGTGTTCGTTAATCGGCAACAAATACGACGGTTGAATTGAGGCCGGGTGCAGACACTTTGACTTCTCATGTATAATACCGAGGCGAAAACAACGAAAATTTAGGTCTTCCAAAACTTACCGCTGCCTCTAATACCCTTGCCCTTTTGTTGCTTCTTCTTCGGATCCGGCGGCACGGGCAGAGCCTCCCGGCAGGACTCGCTGCCGCCCGCGCTCGTTCCGCCACCCGCGGCGTCGGCCTCTTGCACGCCTCCCCCACCGGCTTGAGCCAGGATCGCTTTTTTGATTGCGGCGATCTTAAATTTTTATTAAAAACGTTAATTTCAAAGCCCAATCAGGCCGCCTTATTAAAAAAAAATGGAAAGAAACGACATGACGTTGAAGTTTGCATCGTTGCAGTGCGACGAAATTAAAAACAACAAAATAATAATCAACTCAAATGATTATACTGGCTATAAAATGTGATTATAACGACTAAGAGCATAACAAAATAAAGTTGTTTCACCCCCTAACGGGGGTGAATTGTTTACATCTATATGGAATTAATATTTTGTTTTGCTATCTCATAGAGGAAGCATTGTTTTCAAGAAAAAAAATGTTTCGTGATTTTCATGCCAGTATGCTTAGAATCACCTAAAACGTCGAGAAAAGTGGTCTAGAAAAAATGTCCGTATGTATTGTGTGAGTGTGTATGTGTGTATGTGCAGGGCTTCGAAAATTCAATCGCCTCTGACTCAGCAACCGTTTGAGCGATCTGGCTCAAATTTGGCACTCACGTAGAGAAGTCGTCCCCCTTTAAATGTTGCGATTTTTTAATAAATATATAAAGTAATTAAGATCTTGTGTAGTTTTTAATTTGTTGAAAAAAGGGCGTGGTCGCTCTAACTTTCGAAAAAGTTCGTAGATTTAGCTAAATAGTTCTTCATAACTGGAGATGCGTTTAATGTTGTACGGTATTGAATTTCGACGAAATCGATAAAGCGGTTAAGATTTTATAGAATTTTGCATTTTTCGAAAAAAAAATATTTTGTTCTATATCACGTCGAATTTTAACAAATGAACCGAAATGTTGTATAGTCGAAAATTTTGATTTTTTTTTAATGTTGATCTTCGCTATAACTTCCGCAACAGTTAAGAAAGTAAGACAAAACTTTGTATCTAATAAAAATTAGACGTAACGGTGTTCGTAACGGAGTTTTCTTTTGTTGACATAAAAAAAAGTTGCAAAGTAAAACTTTGCACATTGCTTCCTCATTAATTTCCCTTTTTCATTTTGGCTTCCTCTATGAGGAAGTCAAACTGAACAAATCAGCTTCTTCAAAGAGGTGGCTTTGAGAAAAAGGGAAATTAATGAGGAAGCAATGTGCAACGTTTTACTTTGCAACCTTTTAAAATTTCATTGCATTGCAACGATGCAAACTTCAACGTTATAACAAAACGCTGCACGAATCGGTAAATCGTTTATGCATAAAATAACATAGCTCACGTCGTGCTGTATCCTCTCCTTGTGGATCGTAGCCTTTTGTTTCTCGCTGTTGGCCCTGAAAACCTGTTGCTCTATGCAAGCCAAAACCGAGTCGCAGGTTTGCCCCCAGGCCGCGAGAGTCTCGGCCACGGCTCTGGCGTCGGCCGGTGTTACATCGCGTCCCAGTCCCGCGTAGTCGACCTCCAGCTGAGAATTCTTCTGATCCAACTTGCCCTGGATGATGTCGGCGTAAACGGCCTCAATTATCAGATCCTCCAGGTCCCTGACGTTCTTTATATCCAGCTCCTCGAGGAGAATGTTGTAGGGTATGCACTTGGTTTTCTCAGCCAGGGTGACTATCGTCAGGTGCTGCAACTTCTTCTTCTGGGTCGGCGTCAGTTCTAGGAACTTGTCCTTGCCGTTCAGGTACTGCCTGTACGTTCCATAGGCGAAGAGATTCAGCGTGTTCCAGTAAGTGGCATGCGGCCCGTTCTCCAACTCTTTGATGTTCGGCATGTCGAGCAGTTCTCCAAAAACATGGACGCCCGGTGTCTCTATCGCCTGTTTTATCAACTCTAGGGCAGCAGCGCCTTTGGCCGTTTTGGCCAGGAGGACGAATTGCTCCAGCGGATTGTTGGACGCCTTTTCCGTCGTCGAGCTGTTCGGAGTGGAAGTCCCGGTTTCTGCCGGTCCCGTCATGCTGAGTGTTCTGTCGACAACGAAAAAAGCGCGATTCATTTATTTGCCGGTTTTGACAGTGAACAAGCGAGGATTTTTACACAAAAACAAAAGATGAACCAACATAGCCTAAAAATTTCATTGGAATACGAAAAAAAAATGTACACATTTTCTGAAATAAACAATATAGCAGACGAACTGAACCCTCGAAAACTCACTTTTACGCAAATATTATTAACAATGGTAATTACGACACTAGACAAGGCGACAATCAAAGTCGTCGTTGCACGAATAATTCGTGAAGACTACATTGATGGCGGATCGAAGTACGCCGAGTACGCCGCAATGTTGTTAACGGTGGCGCTGCTGCAGCGGCCATACGACGAACTGCACGACTCCAATTAGTCAATCGGTAACGTAGAGCGCGCCTCTCTCTCTACACACACACACACGAAATTATAGGTTCCGTTACCGAGCGAGCAGCAGAGCCCACCGAGAGAGCCCCGCGCTCGTAAGAGGCAGTGATACTCCCCCCCCCCGCGACCCCGCGCCCGCGCCCCCCTCATCGCTTCAGAACTTTGAAACGTGTTTTCTCCGAAACGGTGCGTCGGATCGCGATGAAATTTGAAACACAAATAGACAATGATGGCAAAAAGGGCATAAGCTTTTGGCGTTTCGAAATTCCAAAAAAAAAATTCATTTTAACTAGGATTACAGAACCCTACATTACCGACGTCGTCGAAGTTCCCACCGGTGTATCACTGCCTCGTAAAAGGTGCGCACAGCTGTGAAAGTCGTGCGTTCCCGTAATCGGGGGGACTCGCGGCGCGCACGTATACCGCCGAAGCTCAGCATCGTCTCCCTGCAAGACGAGTGAGTCGGGTCTGCCGTCGTCGTCGTCGTCCGCCGTCGAGTCCGAGTCCTTTCGGGCGTGTGTGTGGGTGTGTCGGCTACGTACTCGCGGTGCGCGTTGGTGTTGGTTTCGCGAGGCTGCTGTACACAAAATACGCATATCGGTTGGGGTCGCTCGGCGTGAAGCCCGTGGGGAAGAGCTGCTGGTGCGTCGGTGGTGCGCTACCCGTGTTCGCGATGTGCAAAGGTTAGACGAGGCGACGGTGTGTAGTCAGTGGGAGAGCGGCACGCGGGGGACGTAGAAGCGGTCAGCGTGAGAGCGGATGCCTCCACTCTGTCATGATGTAGATCGTTCCCGATGTAGCGCTCGTCGTTCCCCGACCGGAATAATCGCGTTCCCAGTGTCAGGTACATCCGTGTTGGCCCGTTAAGGGATACATGGATGCAGCGAACGGCCAGAAGCCCCTCGGTGAGTGCTACGTAACGTTTCTAACGCGCGGTTCGACGGACAGAGGACTGAAATATCGGCAACTCCCCTTGGCTAACGATCGAAATAATTTAGCGATCGTTGAATTTCAAATTTCGTTGCTTTGCGCGTTTGTCAATTTATGTTTTTCACGGAAAAATACGATATCGCGGGTTTTTTTTTTTTTTTCGGTGTGCGGTTGGCTAATTTTTTGTGACGAGTTTTGGGACATTTTTTTTTTGGCTTTTTTGGTGGGATGATGTTTGAACCGGTTGTGATTTGTTTACAGCTGGGCAAATGCCCACGGGAGGCGGGACTGGCACGGACAAGGCGAAAGAATGGCAGATGGAGCTACACATGGAGAAGCTGCGGTCGAAAGCGGCAGGATTCAAGACGCTCGTCGAGACTGCGAAGAATCTTAGAATGGGGATGCTGGTGAGCTATGATTTTTCCTTGGGCATGGATGATTTTTGCATGTGGCTTTTTTTTTATGAGAGGTCGCTGTGTTTCACAGGACAAACGGTTTGCCCTGGACAGCGTAGAGAAGGCGCAGCTTCAGAAATGTCTGGACACTCTTCAGCACTCCATAAAGGTGACCTCCTTGCAATCCATGGTGGAGCGCCTGGAGAGTCTCAGCAGACAACTGGGGTAAAATTGAATTTCAATCGAATAAAAAAAAAAATACTCAACTTCTCATTTGATTCTTTATGCTGTAATTTTTCCCTCCAGGTTGAAGTTTATGATGTCTGGGCCACCTGGAACGGAACTTTTCATAACATCGGATATGTTTTTTGTGGAAGTTCTATTGGAACCCACAGGAGTAGTGAAGGATGTGAAAATTCATCACGAGGGCAAAAGCGAACAGCAGGTCGGTTAAATTCCGCTGTAAAAATATTGATGCACTCATTAAGGCAATGTGAAACATCCATATCGAGCCCAGTTGGTATCAAAAACTGTAGCAAACGTTTTTGACAGATATTTGCGTTTACAGCTAAAAGAAGAAATTCATTCCCAGCGGCTTTCACCAGTGCAGGGAATGAATTTCTTCTTTTAGCTGTAAATGCAAATATGCGTAAAAAACGTTCATTACAGTTTTTATTACCGCAGTCGATATTTCACATACCCTTAAACCGAACTTCCAATTGATTACATACTCGAATATCTGCGTAGAGCTGTGAGGAATTGGTGTCCTGCCTCTCGCGCGGTGACTTCGTCGATTTCACGGCGCAACTGGAAGGTCTCGCGTCGATTTACCAGCTAAACGCGGACAAGAAAGTCAAGTGCAAGGCCTTCAGCGCGCTGCAGTCCCTCGAGGCCGACCTCGGCGTCTTGGCGCAGCTGCAGACGTTTATGAAAGAGCCGTTCAACCTCGTGCACAAGAGTCCAGTCGGTGAGTCGCGAAATTCACGCGCGCAGACTTCGACATATCCGATCAATCTAACATTGTTTTAATTGCTATTTTTTCAAACAGGTATTCTGGAGGGTCGAAAGGGTGGCCACCCCATGAAATTGACCTACTTCGTTTCGCCCTACGACCTGATAAACCAGGAGAACCGAAGCTGCCACTTGCTGAGTCCGGGAACCGTGATTCAGAAGAAGATCGGGCACTCGGTAACGATTTGCATGGAAGGCTCAACGGCGCACAAATTGCCGACCTCTAGTATAATTACCGTGAACCGAAGCCCGTCTGGAAAAAGGTCGGCACTCATTCTCAGCCCAACATCAATTTTCCCAGCGACCCTGACATTTTTTGTCAATAATTTTTTTTATTATTCATCACAGCACGCCGTCTTACGCGACGTTAATCGGCGCGAACTCGTCGATGCTGCCCGCCTGCTTCGTTCTCAAGCTAGCCAAGAAGATGCCAATGTGCATGGAGCTCGTGCACAGAATACAGAAAGTAACGGAACTCGAGTGCAGCGACATCTCTGCGCCGCACCCGCTGCTCAGTCTCATAGTGCAACACGCGAGCAACGGCCAACTGGACTGTCGAAACAATCGAGGACTCTACGTGGTAGATATTGAATTTATCGTATTAAGGCGATGTGAAACATCCACGTCGAGCACAGACTGTAATGAAAGTTTTTGACGGATATTTGCGTTTACAGCTAAAAGAAGAAATTCCTACCCTGCGGATTTCACCAGTGCAAGGAATGAATTTCTTCTTTTAGCTGTAAATGCAAATGTACGTAAAAAGAGGTTCATTACAGTTTTTATTACCGCAGTCGGTATTTCACATGCCCTCAAACGGCATGTGAAATGACCTTTAAGAAAGAAAAAGAAAAAAAAACATCTCAGTTCCTTCGTCAGAAAATCCATTTCATCTCTTGTTGCAAGTAAAAAGAACGTCGTTTCTCTTCTCTAAAAATTTCCAGACGTTGCCGGACCAGCAGCACTGCTACTTCATGACGGAGAACAAGGGTATGGAGGGCGCTCTAGTCGGTAGCATTCCCTTCACGCATCCGGCTCACGTGCCGCAGATCCTGACGTATCTGCGTCAGCAGGCACTCTTCAATTCGCTGCTGAGCAGTTGCGTGCGCTCGATGGCTCGCCAGGAGCCGGAGCACACGACGATGTTCGAGGTGAGCGCTCTGTCGTGGCAACACGTATCGGTGAGCCTGGAGCATCCGTTCGAGGAGACGATGGCGACGGCGGAGCTCGATCTCACGGACATCTCCGCCCTCAAGTGCAAACTCTACGGGGTGAGCGTGAAGAACACCGAGGCGACCTCGGAGATCGTCGGTAAAGTGTTGCAAAGGTGCCTTAGCATACCGTTGACGATGAGGACATTGATTAAAACGTGGGAGGGCCGCACGAGCGCGATCCCGAGCGTGGGGATCGGCGGCGGCGGTGGCGCCGGGGCAGGCGGGGGAGGAGGAGGCGGCGGCGGCGGAGGCGGAGGAGGAGGGACGACGAACGGCGGTAATTACGGGGTCGGGAGCCTCGGGTCCGGGCAAAACGGCCACGACGGCAACAGTCAGCCAGGGTTGCCGGATTTTAGTGACGGGGGCGAACCAAAGATCAAACAGGAGCCCGGAATGAACGGGAGCAACGGTAGCAACGGGATGAGCAGGAATTCGTCCAGTCAGCAGCAGCAGCAGCCGCAGCAACCGCAGCAGCAGCAACAGCAACAGCAGCAGCAACAACAACAGCAGCAGCAGCAACACCAACAGCAGCAACAGCAACAGCAGCAGCAGCAACAGCAGCAGCAACAACAGCAGCAGCAACAACAACAGCAACAACAACAACAACAACAGCAACAACAACAGCAGCAGTCTTTTTTAGATGCCGGAACGGAGAATAGTATCGGTTTTCCGTCGTTTTCCGGCCAATCCGATACACCAAACACATCAGCGATGCTGAATCCCCTGCAGCTCGGCGCGCTGCTGAGCCAGGGAAAGTGTAGCTCGCCCGTGGACGGACACTCGACCTCGAATCCGTCGTCGAGCGAGCGACCGAAGAAGACGCGAAAGCGCAAGACCGCGGACGGAATGTGGCGCAGCCCCAAGAGCAAGGGTGACGATCTCGGGGAGATTCTGCTCGAGAGCTCGAGCTCGGATTCCACGCCGCTCGGGACACCCACGGGCCGTGACAACGCGAACGGCACGAGAACGCCGACACCCACGTCGGTGGCCGTGAGCCTCGTGAGCGGTCTGGACCTGTCGAATCTCGAGGCCGCGGACATTCTGTCGGGCGACACGCGGAGCTCGGACTACGACGTCGAGAACGAGAACGAGGTGATGGAGGTTCACGATCTTCCCGACGACTACGGGGAGATAATGAAGCGCGACCGCAAGTCGCGCAAGAATCGCGAGGACAAGAAGAGCCCGAACGTCTTCGACGAGGCGAAGGCGGCGAGTCTCGTTCCGCCGTCGGTGAGCATAACGCCGATATCCTCGGCGGGGATCGGCCAGACGACCAACTACAACTCGGTGCTGACGGGAATGGGACTCGAGAGGCGGCCGGGAATCGAGATAATACCGATCTCGTCGTCGCCGCAGACGACCCTCCCGAGCTCGATCACCATCACGCCGATCGTCTCGCCGTCCATGAAGGGCATGACGGACGAGCGGAGGGACCGTAAGAGCAAGACGAGCGACGAGAAGGGGAGACTCGAGAAGAAGCGCAAGCGAAAGCGCGAGGACAGTCCGATGGGTCCACCGGACAAATTGCCGCCGAAACAGTCGCAGCAGGATCCACTCTCGAAGCCGGTCTCGGTGAGCATAAAACCCACCGAGCCGCAGCCGAACGTGAGCTCGAGGCCCTCGTCGCCCGCCACGACGACGCGCAAATTCAATCCCTCGCCGACTCACACGAGTCCCCTGGCTCTCGTGGGTAAATCCAGTCCGACCCTCAAGCAAAGCGTCTCGGCGTCGAATCCCGGCGCCTCGACGTCATCCTCGAGCGGCTCCGCCACCGGGAAATCGATTCAGAGCCCGAAACACTCGCCGGTCTACAACAGCCCGAAGCACGCGCCCTCGGCGGTACCCGCGAGCGTCAGCCCCAAGCACGGGACCTCGTCGCCGAAGCACGGAAGCTCCGCGAGCGCCGGGAAGCCGAGCATGTCGGCCCTCAAGTCCGCCGCGGCGAACAACTCGCCCTCGTCGTCCGGCAAGAGTTGCAACGAGGCGACGTCCTCGACCTCCTCGACTTCCTCGTCGACGTCCTCGTCGTCTTCCAAGCAAAAATCGTCGAGCAAGGAATCCAGCAGGGAGAAGGATCGGCAGAAAGTCTCGTCCTCGTCGTCGTCGTCCACCTCGCTGTCGTTCAGCGCTAGCGGCTCGGGAAGACAGAGCCCGAAGACGAAATCGTCGAGCGGGAAGCTGAAGCAACTCGAGTTGATCCCCGCGAGCAGCGGCGAGACTCCGCCCACCTCGCTGCCCAGCAGCGGCAGCAGCACTCCGCCATCGGGGAGCTCCGATCTCGGGAAATCCGCGACCGCGCAGCAGCAGCAACAGGCGAGAAATCGCAAGGGTTCGCTCAGCGCGGTGATAGACAAGTTGAAGAACGCTCAGCACTGCACGGACGAGGCTGGAGGCGGCGGTGGAGGAGGAGGAGGAGGTGGAGGAGGTAGCAGTAGCGGCGGGGGCTGTGGAGGTGGAAATGGAGGCGGAAGCAGCCAGAAGTCCGGCGGCAGTGGGAGCGGAAACGAGAGCGGAAGCGCCGGGAGCCAGAAGGAACGAGCGGCGAGCTCGTCGACGGCGAAGACCAGCGGGGAGGGAAAGAGCGCGGGAAAGAGCAGCAGCCCCTCGATGGACGCGAAGAATCCCGCGGAGTACATGGTGAAGCACAGCTCGGACGGCATGAAGATCACGATAAACAAGACCCGCGCGAAGGACTCGAAGACCGGGGGAAATTTGAAGATTTCATCCAGCGCAGCCTCGTCAGTCGGCGGTTCCCTCGGTGTCTCGGTGTCCGGCTCCTCGGGCTCGGGAAACGGCTCGCCGAAGACTCACACGGGGCTGAAGCCGGGAGTGAACTCGGGGCCGGCGTCGAAGAAGCCGCAGACGCAGTCGTCGATGAAGACGAGCGGCCAGAGCGGCGGCGGGATCTCCTCGTCGATGAGCAACAAGATCGGTGTCGCGGGTCAGAAAATTTCCTCCGTCCCGAAGTCCTCGTCGTCCGGCTCGAGTTCCGCCGGTGGCGGTGGCGGTGGCGGCGGCGGCGGTGGCGGTGGTGGCGGAAGTGGAGGCGGAGGCGGCGCGATTCTCACGAAAAGCGCCACCTCGAAGTCGTCCACGGGTTCGCCAAAGATGTCGAGCTCCGGGGCGACGGATCTCAGCAGAAATCGGGACAAACCGAGGCTCCCGAAGTCGTCGGAGAAGGGCGGTGGCGGCCTGTTCGGGTCGAAGGGCGCCGCGGACGGCAGGAAAGCGAGCCCATCGGCGCTGCGCGAGGAGAGCGAGAGCGAGCGGGCCTTCAAGGTCCTCGCCGCTCACGTCTCGCCCTCGAACATGCCGAGCTTTCCGCCGCAGCTCGTCGTCGAGGGTCTCATCAAGCAGCTCGACACCAAGTTTCAGATTCCAAAATTATCCGCCCGTGCAAACGCTGCTGCCGAGACCGCTGAGAAGAAATCCTCGGCCGAAAAGCTGTCGCAGCCCCCGTCGCAGCCCTCGTCCGCCGAACACTCCGCCGCCAAGCTGCTCGCCGATAGCGCGACCTCCGGGAAATTGGAGACCGCGAAGATCCCGGCCCTCGCGAGCATCTCGCCGAGCACGCTGGTCGGTGGTACGAAATCCTCGTCGGACGTACTGGACGCCGGTGCGATTCAAGCCAGGAGGGAGATAACTCAGACGAAACCGGACATTCTCTCGGTCGCCGCGAGTTCGTTGCCTCTGATGAACCTCGGGGCGGCCGTGAGTCCCGCGAGTCACCTGATCCTTCAGCCGCCGGTGCTGGCGGCCACCACGACGCCACCGCAGGCCGTCGGCCTCGACCCCGACGTCCCGACTAATCTCTCCATGTCCACCGGAGACGACACCCGGGACTCCTGCAAGGATCTCGCGTCTTCGGCCATCGCGACCAGACCGCCAGCCGCAGCGGCCGCTCAGCCGCCTTTTCTCAAGACCCCGGCGCCCGCGATCAGCGCCGCGATCGGCGCGTCTACCGGAGTTCCTCCTCCCGTCGAGGATATCGTCGCCGGCGGTTTGAGCCACGTTCCCGTCGATTCGGCGCTGCCCCCGGATCCCGTCGTCGCCGCGACCGCGAAACCCCCGGGCGTCGTCGTCGCCGCCGCGAGCAACCCGATCGCCGGCCTGGCGATCGGCACGGAGAGCCTGAATCTCAGCACGAAACCCGCCGACACCGCGATAAACAAGTACAAGTCCCCGGAGGAGGGAAGAAAGTCTCTCGAGAAAGTTCAGCCGGCGATTCCGATTCCAGCTCCACCCGCGATGACGTCCGCGTCGTCCGCGATGGACGTCCCGGTGGCCGCGAGCAAATCCGCCGCTCCGATTAACGCCTCGGGAACCGCGCAGGACGTCGCCGAGCTGCTGCTGGATTTCTCGACGCCCAAGGACGTCGCGAAAGTCGCGATCGCGACGATTCCCGAGCGCGCGATGAGTCTTCAGGCTGCGCCCGTGAGAAGAAACACGCCGCCGCCTCCGCCACCGCCGCCGCCGGCTTTCCCGCCGAGTCCCTCGGTGAGCGTTCACATCGTCAAGAGCCCGGCGCCCTCGCCCCGGGTCGTTCCGCACTCGCCGCACTCGGTCGCCTCGCCGTGCATCACGGACGACGAGCTGATGGACGAGGCGCTCGTCGGGATGGGAAAATGAAGATTACTGAAGGCGCTGCGTCGACTCGCGACCACTTCCGGGTCCTCGACGGGGCGACGAGGCTGCTTCTACGTTCGACAGACGTCGCGACGTCGACGTGTCATCGCGAGTGCTGCTGCCCCTCCGTGCTTCCTTCTTCGCGCGACTGGACAATAAAGATACGTAAAATCTACGAGCTATCGACTGCCTTAAACTCGACGCGATTTCTTCCAGGTGGTCGCCAGTTGGCGCGTTTGTAAACTCGGAGAACACGCTCGTTCTCGGGTCCGTTTGGTCTCTCGAGGCTCTCGGCGCCGTGGGCGAGGGATTCGCGCTTGGTTTTTTCTTTCCTCCTGGTAAAACGACTCTATTGAATACTCGAGAATTTTTCCAATTCGTTTGCAATATTAATAATCATGACGAACGCGTCGCAGAATGATCAAAATTAATTTAGTCGTTTACTTCGCACGAGAAGAAGAATCTTAGATACAAATTAAATCCCTTGCTCGCTGCACCGAGCACAGCCCCCGATCTATTTTGTTCTCTTTCTCCTCGGATATTTTCATCGAGGAAAATAATCGAGAGGGAGGCGTCTCGCGTTCGTACAAAGGTCTAAAAATGGTATTTAATGAAATTTAAAAAAGCAAACACAAACAAAAAAATAGTGTACTGCCAAACTGAACAACAGCAGCGATGATATTGATCGAGTAATTCGTGAAAAAAAAAGAAAATCGTCGTCAACCGGGAATTGTCTAGGTGACACGTGTGACTCGTCGAAAGCCACGAACGATATCCTGCGTACACGCGTGTATACGGCTGCAGCTTATGTATACATGTAAATTACAGCGTATAATGGTTAATTAATTGTGTACAGAGAGCGAGAGGGAGAGACAGGCGGGGGGCAGGGAGGAGAAACGCTTATATACATACATGTATATATGTATGCATATTATACATAAGTGTACGGACGATGTACATACGCATTAATAATGTTGTACTATCTTTGCGGATATATGCGACCTGCGGATATTTGTGTAAGGCTCGGATAATAAATATATTTCTTTGTTTTAAAAACGATACATGGTATTTCACTGTATTTACAACGACGAGAAAAAAAATAGTTTATCGACGATTCTTGAGCGATCACGCTGACGATACAAACATTTGCAGCTGGGGGGTGGAGGGGGGAGAAAGACGTGGAAAATCGTTGAAGCGCGTCAAGCGCCAAAAATGATTCCACGCGAGACGAGGAACTTTTTATCTTCACCTCGGAGACTTTGCTATCTGAGTTCTTGAGTATTGTTCATGCAGGAGATGATTCGGGGAAGAAGCAGGTCCATGATTCCCTCGCTGTAGGGGGGACAATTGACGCGGGCGAAGTACTCGAGCGAGTAGAGGCTGATCATGAAGCCGCTGCCGGTGCAGAGGGAGAACCACATGAACATGTTGCCAGCCTGGCTGTTCGAGCGCATGAAGAAGCCGAGGAGGTAGCCGGCGACGCCGAACATGCCGAGCATCACCGGGAGGAAGAAGCCGAACGCGACGGCGAGGATGTACTCGTGGAAGGCCGCGGAGATGAGGAACACGGAGGACGCGGCGAGAAAACGATTTCCCGGCGTGACGATCTCGTACATGTCCTTGAACACGTAGGTGTAGAGCCAGTCGTGCACCACGACGTTCCAGCGGCGATAGTAAGTCGAGTACGACGTGCAGTTCCACCAATCCTGATAACAAAATAATGAGTAGTTATATCCCGAGACCTGGAAAATTATCGAAATATTTCCCGATTGTTTTGTTGCAAAAGAAACTTTTCTGCGAAATTTATCCCTCGTTGCTCAGCAGGAAAACTAGAGGGAGATATTGCGATTAATTTTGGAGGCTGAGGGGTATTTGTCGGATTATTTTTCGGGTTTGGATTTTGACTAAGCTCTGTGATTGGTCGAAATCCAGACCCGAAAAATAATCAAATAAATAACTAAATGAATGGCACATATTTTCAGCAGTTCGCACTCACTTTGTAGAACAGTCGATCGCCGAATTTCATGACCTCGGCCGCCGCGTTCATCCACGCGTGGAGCAGACAGTAGAAACCGCTGAGGAAGACGAGGATGCCCGAAAACGAGTTGCCGCACGCCGTGAGGATGAAGCTACGCATGTCGAAGGGTTGCTTGCCAAATTCGATGAAGGATGGGATGAGCAACCGCTCGAAGATGTACGACATGTTGAAGACGACCAGGATGACCTCCATGAAATGCCAGAGAGCGAATCGCCACCGAATTTCCTTCGTTCTGCGACGAGAATTCATCTTTGTAGCTTCATCATCTTCTAAATGTGACTTTCTTTGCAGCCTTTACCTTGGGTAGCTGTCCCGGTAGATCAGAGTCGGTGCGAACATGAAGTAGAGGAACTTGGAGAAACCCGGAAAGGAGAATTCCTTGCCCTCCGCGTGTGGCTTATGAGATGTCACGACGGGTGCTGTGCTCCTCACGAACGCGTGAGTCTTCATCAACATCCGGATCTGCGCGACGGATATAATGTTTGAAACGCATTTCGGTAAATTGAACCGGGACAACTCGGAATTGTCGAGCGAATTGCTAGCGTTAACGTGCCGAAAAACAGATTGTCGAACGTCGTTTCTCCGAATCGTCATATTACCGAATCACCGTTTTTCCAAAAAAAAACGTATTGCCGAACACCATTTGCCCGAATCGTCATATACTGCCGAATCGACATTTTTTCAAAAAGTCAGATCTTTGAAATTAACTTGCTTGAAACGTAACGTTGCCAAATCTTGCAACTAATATTTCATAATTTAACTTTCATAATAAAAGATTGACTGGAGAGTCGACTGAAGGCGAAGGTGGCACCTATAGGAGTGTTATAAAAAAAATCAGTCCGTTCTTTCTTTTTTTCCATCACCGAATTTCCTTTCATACATTTTTCTCGAATGCATGCGGTGGGAATGAACTAAGATAAAGATCCGACAAAACGCCGTTTGGCAAAATAACATTCGTCTTTATAAAGTTTCGGTGATGTGACGATTCGTAAAAATGACGATTCGGCGAAATGACATTCGGCATTATAATTTTTCGGCAAAGAACCGTTTCGGCAATATGGCTTTCAGTGAAATGATTTTTCGGCAAAATGATGTAGCCCCGAGCGAATTATCGAAACGCACCTGCTCCGTGAGAATCACTACACTGGAAACCGGCGGAAGCCCCGTGTAAACAACCGCGCACGCGGGAGCAACGATGAAGAGTATTTGAAAAGCCACGTAGAGAAAAATGCATGCGTAGTCCCAGGCTTTGACTTTGCGGGCTGTGAACAAAATTACATATCGGCATCTATATTTTTGATAAATAAAAATACAATACATGAATTGAGACACTCACACTTTGGTGAAATTTTTACACGTCTGTCGGCCCAATAACTGCAGGCCGGATAGACGCCGAAGCTGGCAGCGACCATCAGGAGCCAAATTTCTATCACAATAGAAAATTTGCCGAAACCCATCATTATCAGCTTCACCCCGAGGTTTGTCCTAAGCGAAACGACGAGGATTACAGACAATTCGCGATTTAACGCAAAATTACAGCGACAAGCACTCACGATCCGGTGTGCAGCAAGTCGTAAGTCACCGTGTTGAGGGATAGTATGATAAGGACGGCGATAAAGGCATTGTAGATTGTTCTAAAGTGTTTGATCTCGTAGAGATCGGTGAGCACCGAATTTCTGCAGAGGAATTGTTTCTCCGCAAGGCTTCCGTTCTCCGAAGTTTTTCTGGAACGGAATAAAATGTATAATTCGCGCAGGCTCAACATAAAAATACGCAGATCTTCATGGATCAATAGATAAGTCGTAATCTTTGTCGAACGATAGCGAGTAATTTTTCGTGGGTATTGAAAAATCGCTTGTTTACCTCTTGTCGCAGTACACTTTCTCATTTTCGTTCAAGCGAAGAGCGCTCACTCCCTCGAACTTGTTGATCTCCTCGAGACCGTCCATGACTTCGGACATCATGTCGTCCAATTGATCGCCCACTTGATTTACAACATCGTGTTTCAATCTCTGTGAAAACGGGAGATACGATATCAGCGTTGATAGTCGGTTTGGGAGCATTCAACGAGACGAGTCAAAATAATGATGAAAAGCACTTTTTTCGATCAGTACTTCTATTTCTAATATAACATTTTGGAGACAACAGTCTGTTTGATATGTATAAAATTTAGCTCGTGATACTGGTTGGAAAAGATCGAAAAAACGATAAGCCAAATTCGATCAAGGAGAAGCGACGAAAGTGATGAAAGGTCAGCCAAGTGAATTTGCGCTCGTGAGATAGATTAATGAGCTTATAATAGAAGACACAACAATTATTGTTGTTATCACAGTGAGCTAGAAAAATGTGGTAAACAATAATTAGGGCTGATTACGACCATGTAACGATTTATCACAAACAATGTAATAAGTTATCGCTGAAAAATCAGGGGGTATGTGAAAAAAATTGGAACGCAAGACAGATCAGCTAACAAGTTGGTCGGAAATATTGTTGAACGTGTCGAGCTAATTAATGAATTAGCGTCGACAGAGTAAAGAAGGAAAGATAAGATTTGCATTGTGTGTTGTGCCAGTTTTGTTGCCTGTACATCGGCAGCGGGCAACTCGAGCGTCCGCGTAGTCGTGTTCAACTTATTTTGTTATGAAATGCGATATGCACACTGGTTGAAAGTCGATATAAAAAATAATGCTAAGAAAAGAGAGTTCTGCTCACCTCCATGCGTTCTCGCACGTTGACGATGGAAACCTTGCGAGTCATATCGTCAACCGGCTGCGGTTTTCCTGATTTCTCGTTCACTGCAATAATAGATACCATTGCTCAGAAAGTGTTTGAGATGTGGCTGAGGAAACTGACCATTTTTATAGCGTTTCTTCAAAAAATAATTCCAAAAATTGAGTCATCTACTTTGACGTGAATTTATTTACTCCACTGGTTTCTCGTAAAAAGTGTATTTTTTCTGATAAAAGGAAATCACTTGTGACTTCGATGGTTATTAAAAATCACGATATCACAAATTGAATTGTTTGTTCCACACGAAAATTTCCCAAGTCATCTACGTTACTAATTCACGGCCGTCTGGAGACGGGCGGATCAAAACAAAATTAATTTATTATTGCGCGTATTGAAATTCTCCATATACTATGGCATACATACTCGCTGACGATAATCCAAATATTTGTATTCGATGTAGCCGTTCTTCGTGTAAACACGGGTGGCTTCTCCGCGACGCTGGACACTCGATGAATCAATGAAACTAAAATGCTCCGACGCGATCCCAGACCCTATTAACGTTATCCGCAATCGCCTCGATTAATTGTGCGGCGGTCAAAAACGTCAACACAGTCTCGCGGCTCCCAATCTCCCACGATAAAAAAAATCCACCTCGATCTTAACATTCTTCCCCATTGCCTCCGCTCGATTTCCTTATCAGACTTGATAGAAAAAAAAATGCCCAAACAGAAGCAATAATTTACCGACACTTTTACAAAGCTACAGGCGATTTCAATACTTCCATCACCAAAGTGTCGTAGACTTTCGCGCCCTCAAATTATGAATATTAATTATTTATCACCATCGAGTGACTTCTCAAAATTATTCACAATCGTCGCAAGAAAATAATGTATATCAATTTCTCCGTCGCAATTAAGGACAGCAACTTCATTAAAAAAGAAAAAAAAACAATAACAATTAACATTCCACTCAAATTCCAGCTACTTCTATATCCAATAAATTTCCAAACTTTCAATTCTCAATTCTCAATTTTGCTCACCTACGTCGCTTCAGTTTCCAGTTACTGCAATTTCTCGCCTCGTCTCACCATTACACCGAGTCGGTGTAGCCGTCGATCTATATCGATCCCCGTGGTTCCGGGGACTCCTCGGCTCCGTGGCTACCGGCGGTGCGTTCGATCGGCGCACGTTATTCCCCAGCACCACGTTCCACACGACGCGGTGCGAAGCCTGGCGCGGCCGCCGTTCTCCTTCGGTATCGCGTCGTCGTCGTGGTCGCTGCGCCGCCTTAATCGTCAATAATCGCGCGAACGAGGACACACACAATTCTTATTGACCTTAAGCCCGACGCCCTGGCCTGAGCGAGCAGTGTCGCGACCCCGAGTGGCCGGTTAGATCATTTTCGAGCCGCGCGGCTCGTCGCACGAACATAGTAACCAGAGGCGAGTTCCCTTTCCTTCGGCTTCCAATCGCGCTCGCCGAGCAACGCGCTAATCTTCGCCTCCTCGTCCCGCTCGACGCACAATATACGTACATATATACGTCAAGCGCGTTCGCGTTATTGAGCCGCACGGCCGGGGGGTGCGGACAGACCCCACGAGAGAGCGGTAACTCGACTATCAATCGCGTCTAATCGCGCGTGGCCCGCCGACACATGTATTGCATTATTCGCATTAGCTTCGCCGCAACACCCGCCACTCCGTGATCCGTGATTGTGCTTAGTTTTTCCTCGCTTTCTGTCTTTCGTGAACGGAATTTATCCTCACGAGATTCGCAGAGCTCGGAAATTTGTGACCTGAGTCGAATTTGTGATCTCGAACTTAAGTTTCGGAATTTAACGTGCAAGAAAAAAATGGCATCTCGTTGCAAAATTCGAACTGGAGACCCAACGTCGGACTACAAACACGGCCGCTCGGTACACGCGCACTCCGTAATCTCCGACTCCGTTTGACCAACGCAAATAATACAAGGTTCATAGATCGTGTATCGTGAAATTCCCGATAGGCGATGCGCTCGTCGAGTCTACGGAAGTCTCGCCCTAAATCTATGTTTTATCGATTCAAGTACGCGCGCACTCGATTATCTTAGTTTCTGTCGGGTTTCGTCAACGTCTGACGGAACAACGATTGCGTTCGACTCGTGGATCTCGGTGGGTCGAGTGGGCGAGCATCGCGCGTTCGACGACCGCGGGTCTTACTGAAATTCCGCCGAGCTGCTGCCTCGGCGCTCGGGCTTCGCGTGGATCAGAACAGTTGCAGCCGCAGCAAGTGTAACAGTCACGTACGCGCGCTTCTTACGCTCGTCAATGGATCTCCGCGTTTGATGATTGCGTCCGACGTGATCTATTCACTCGCTCGGCCGGGAGGACTCTCGACCTCCGCACAATCGCAATGGGACCAAGTTTATCGTTTCTGTCTCGACGCTATCGCAATGCGCTCGATATATTTTTCCGTGCGCTCCGTTTTTGTTTCTTTATTCCATCTCCCCGTCGGTTTCCTCGGTGCAGTCCGCGCGGGGGCCGATTTCACCCGGACGTTTTCCCCGTCGACTTCGATCGTCCGGCGGACCTGAATGAGACCTAAGCGCATGTTGTTAAGATTATGCAAATCGCTCGAACAATTAGCGCGATGCGCGGAATTATCTTTAACGACTCCGAGTGGGAGTCAAACGCACGAATAATTCAAGACTGCCAACGAACAGATGAAACTCTTCTTTATGTCGTTAAATTGCATTACCTACATTATGTACAAAGGTATAAAGTTTCACCTCGCGCTCGCGGCTCGAGTTTTTTTTTCGCTCGCCGCGGATTCAGTCGATTTCGTCGGTTCGCCCGTCGAGGAATCATCAGGTGGTTTTGTAGTGAAGCACGCCCGGCGGTGGAGGCGCTGGAAGATCTGTCGTAAATTGCGTTGACTCCGACACCTGTGAAAGCCGAGAAAAAAGCCATGTTGAAGAAAAACTTTGCATCAAATCCAAAGTAGCAACACCGAGAAAAATGTAGCCAGGCTCTGTTTTCGTTGTCTTCGATTATTTCAAGGCCAACGTCGCAGTCTTATTCCGCAGATAACGAGCCGAAGAAAAGAAATACCTGAGGTAAATGACCCAGCGCGTTGTTCGTCGAGTAATTAGCCCGCTGAGGATACGTAGCGGTCGCGTGATTCGACGACTGCGGCAGTCCGGGGGGAATGACGTTCGGTGGTTTGTAGCCGGTGACCTAGACAAGCCACAAACGTTGAACCGTCGATACCGAGAGAAATTCTTTCCAAAGTCCACGTTCCGCAAATAATTCGATAAAACGAAGATAACGAGGAACGCAGATCTACGCGAGAGATAGATAAATCACCTTGTCGTTGATCTCGGGGAAAATAGTGCTGAGATTGAAGTTCGTGAGACTCGTGCCCGAGGGATGATGATGCGTGAGCGCCGCGGAATTTCCAGTGCCGTTCGTACCCCTTGAGACGCGATTCGAGTTCGCGGGCAGGGCGCTCGGATGCGCGTGATTCTGGTACAGCGGATTCGCGTGGGGAGGCGCGAGAAAGGTCGTCGGATGCGCGTGATGATGATGATGATGGTGGTGATGATGATGCGACGGATGAGGATGATAATCCTCGAGCGGCGAGGCGGCGGCCGACAGAGGAAAATCCAGATTGTGCATCGCGTCGGTCTTCCTTTTGCTCTTCTTCGACGCCGTCGTGTAGGAATTTCTCTTCTCACAATTCTGATGCTTCCCCGCGCTCGTCGCGTAGTGAAGCTGATGATTCTTGTTTCCAGCCACGCTGGCGCTCGAGGACGTCGTGATTCTCGCGCTCGACGACGACGTCACCGAGGACGAGGTGTTCGCGCTCGTTTTCGCCGAGGCGTTCGACACGTTCGGCAGCAGAAACGCGTTCGTCTCCAGGAAATCCGTGGGATTCTCGTGGAGCGGCATCATGTAGCTCGTCGGTGTGTTCGAGATGCTTGTGATGAAGTTCGTCGTGGGATAAATATTGGTATTAGGCGAGTAAGCGTAGGACGAGTGATTGAAGTTCTGATTGACCACCTGACCGTATCCGTTGGCCTCGTCTCCGGTGTTCGTGAGATAGTTTATGGGAGGCATCACCATGTCCGTCGTCGAGAGACCGCTCGGGTATTTGTTCTGCGCGTAGTCCGAGCTGAAGGATTTTATCGTCGAGCTCTGCAGCTGCTTCTCCTGATTGTTCGCCTCGTGAACGCTGCTCGAACCACCGATGAGAGCCTCCGCGGTATAGTTGCTCTTGCAGTGCCTGTTCCGCCAGTGAACCTCGTTCTGCTGGTACTTCTGCTGCTGCTGCTGCGGCTGCTGTGGTTGCTGCTGCGGTTGCTGCTGCTGTTGCTGCTGCTGCTGCTGGTGATGGTAATTCTGCTCGGGAAAAGCGTGCGCGGTCGTCAGCTTCTGCTCGTCCGTGTGCTGAGGCAGCAGCTGCTGATCGGTGACGTTGCTCTGCTTCCTCGCCTCGATCTGACGCTTCCCCGTGCCGCGGGGACTCGCGTTCGTCTTGCGCTGATTCTTCCGCGGCTGCTGGGGAGCCGGATGATTGAGGTGATGGTGATGGGGATGATGATTCTGCTGCTGGTGCGACTTCTCCGCCTTCTCGTGCTCGACCAGTTGGCTCACCGAGAGGAAAGACGTCCCCTGGTTCGTGTGCTGAACATTCTGGGTGTTCAGCATCGCCTGGTAGTCGCGGCCGGTCACGTTGGCCTCCTTGTCCTTCCCGGGCGGCTGGACCACGTCCTTGTTGCCTCTCGGCGCCATCTGACCGAATAGGAAGGTCTGCTTCTCGGTTATGTTGGTCCCCAGCGCGAGGTCGCCGACCAGAGTGGGCAGAGTCGAGGGAACCACCGCGTGCTGGTCCATAGATTTTATCGTCTGATTATGCTCGATTCCCTGAGTGTTCTTCGTCGGCGACCACGAGAACGGCTGCTCCTCATTGTAGAATCCCTCGGCGATTCGTCGCGGATCGCTCTGCAGGCTGCCGATGTTCGGGAAGCCGTGAGGGCCACTCACGGCCTCGTAGTTGTTGTAGAACTGATGATTGGGCGTGGACTGATTGTAGGCGGGCGGCTGGGTGAAGATGTTGTTCTGGCAGAAGTCGAGCTCCTTGCCGATCGGCGGCAGAATGAGGTCAGCGATGTTCGTGTTGTGCTTGATCTCGGGGGTCATCATCCAGTTGACGGGAGGCCTGATCGGTTGTTGCTGTAGCTGCTGTTGACCCAAGGCTTTCGGCTTATTCGCGATTTGCTGTTGCTGCTGTTGCTGCTGTTGTTGCTGTTGCTGCTGCTGTTGCTGCTGTTGCTGCTGCTGCTGCTGCTGCTGCTGCTGCTGTTGCTGCTGCTGAGGTTGAGTTTGCTGCTGTTGTTGCTGTTGCTGCTGCTGCTGCTGCTGTTGCTGAGGCTGTTTGGGAACGTTGCTGTAAGTCGGATTGTTGTGCTGCAAAATCGACGCCTGACTCTGCACGTGTGGCTGATACTTTAGCTGAACATTGTTATCCTTCTCCTCGCCGTATTTGTAATTCGTCGCTGGATAAATCTCGCTGTTGCATTTTATCTGTACGTTGGACTCGGGCAGGTCGAACGGCGCGTGAGAGTCGTAAGTGGAGATCGCGTAGTTCGGCTTCTCGGGCTTCGCCGGTGCCGGCTGATGAGCCTTCGACGCGTGCTGGAGACCCGCGAATTCCGTCTGCGTGTAGTTGGTGCCCATCGGATATTTCGCGCTCTTGTTTTTGTTCTCAGCGCCGAACTTGTAGTCCTCGGGATTCGCCGGTTGGTTGTGAGTCCTGCTGGGCTTCTGCTGAGGAATCACCGACTGGACGGTCTTGCTTTTCGAGGGATCGTCGAAGCTCTGCTTCAGGCCGTCGTGGACCAATTTTCCGCGGGGCTTATCGACGCCCGGGATCGTCGAGTCCTGGGGGAATCCCTCGGCGGGCAACATGTTCCCATAGGCAACACTCTCCTTGTGGATCGGAGCGTAACTGTAGTTCTCGCAGATCGTCTTTCCCTCGGCCTCGTCTACGTGATCCGCTCCGGGCTCGTACGGCACGAGATTGTTGTTGTTGTTGTTGTTGCCGCCCCCGCTGATCGGCGAGAAAGTCGTCCACGAGAGGATGCTGAAGTTGGACGAGTTGTGAGCGACTGTGGTGGTCGATTTGATCAGATTGTCGGAAACGGTGGTCTGTCCGTAGTTTGAAGTGGCCACGCAGCTCTGCTGCTGCTGCTGCTGCTGCTGCTGGGTTTGCTGCTGAAGCTGATGAGAGTAACGCGGCATCGACGAATTCTGTACGAGTTGATTCTTCGTCGACACCTGAGCGATCGAGTTTGCCGCGTCGAAGATCGGTTTCTTCGCGTCTCTGGGATACGAGACGTAGGTCTCCGCTCGTTTCCCTTGGAACATCGAGTCGGCCGCGATGTTTTGCTTGGGATCTTTAGACCCGAAACTCGCGTAGCTTGAACTTTGAGCGAAGTGGTCTGAATCAATTTTGCCGGGCGCTGGCTGAGTCGGGACGGTCGGCTCGACTCGTTGATTGTCCCCGGCGCTTTGGGTCGTGTCTTTGCTGCTATTGATGCTCGTCACGGTGATATTTTCGTTCAGCCGCGAAGTTATGTACGGTCGGTCTTGCTGCGTCGCGCTGGCGTCCAGAGCCGAGGAATTTTTCGCCTGAGCCGCGGGATATCCCGGGAACGGCGCTGTCTGAACGTTGCCCTCCTTGCCGTGAATGTCGTAGCTCTGACCGAGAGCGTAGGTCACCTTCGTCCGCGCGGTATATTCGTGCTGCGAGCTCTGCGAAGCCGGGGGAAAAGTTTCCTTCGTCCTGGTGGAATATTCGTGTTGTGAGCTCTGCGAAACCGGGGGAAAAGTTTCCTTCGTCCTGATCGAATATTCGTGCTGCGAGCTTTGCGAAACCGCGGGAAAAGTTTCCTTCGTCCTGGTGGAATATTCGTGTTGCGAGCTCTGCGTAACCGGAGGAAAAGTTTCCTTTGTCCTGGTGGAATATTCGTGGTGCGAGCTCTGCGAAACCGCTGGAAAAGTCCCGTAGACCATGGACTCCGTGGAATTCACCGCGGAATCTTTGCTCCTGCTCATGTAGATCTGCTGCGAGGGCTGAGGATCCTTTCCCGTAGTGTGAGCGACGTAGGCGCTCTGGACGGCCTGAGAACGCATCGAGGGATAAATCGGCATCGCCGGAGTCTCGGGAATCGTCGTCGAGGCCTGCGAGGAGCTCGCGGTCTTCGTCATCCCGAATGTCCCGCGCGGCTGATGATTCGCGCCGGCGGCGCCGAAATTCGCGTAGCCCGGCACATAGTCCGGGATACTCGGGTATCGAGCGATGGAATCGTATTTCGGCAACTCGGGATTGCTCGGGGCAGGTACTCGCATCGATATCGAATTCGCTCCCTCGTATTTTGAGCACGGAACGATCTGCGATTGGGGCTCGCATTTTCGTACCGGATTCTCGCACTTCGCGACCGCGGAAGAAGAATCCAGCACGCTCGGCGCCGCGATTGAGTTTTGAATCATCGTAGTCGGCTGATTGGCACAGCTGGAAATCGTGACGGTGCCGACGTCGCTTGATCTTGCGCTCGTGGTGATCACGGCGAAATTATTGCTCGCGGTTGTGCAAATCGAGGGCTCGGGGTACTGAACGACTTTGTAGAGTCGATCCTTGATCGCCTCGGTATTCACGATCTTAGGCAGCGCTTTCGTCGTCGCTGAATCGCCGGAGACTTTGGGAACGATCGGAGCCTTGGATTCCGAGCGTTGCTGACAATTGTCGGATTTTTCTTGCGGCTGAGGGACGACAGAAGTTTCGGCTTTGACCTTGAAGCTGTTGGGCTCGATCGCGCCAATCTGCAGAAGCATCGGCGGCGTCTGGCTATGGTACTTCAGGTCCTCCTTCATCTCCTCCTCGAGGACCTCGGTCTTGCCGTTCAGCGAGGACACCAGCGGGAACGCCATGAGAAACGCTGCCGTGGGCGATATCGACTCGGGATTGTGCGAGCTCGAGGGAACTTGAAGAGAGGCGAAGAGATCGTTCGAGAGATCCGAGTGAAGACCTTCGGCGCGATTGCCGATGGGGACGAAGCTGTTGCTCGCGCTGTAGGCGATCGACTTGAGGCTCTCGTCCTTGGATTTTTCCGCCTTCGCCGCGACCTCGACTTCCTGTTCCGCGGAAACGGAAACGGCGGCCGGCAAAACGGAAGCCGCGGTTTCCGGGTTCAAAGACTCGACGATCGTGGGAATATCTGGCTTCAATGTGGTCGTCGTGTTTGTGTCCAGATTCAGAATGATCTTGGCGTTGTCGACGATCGCGTTGCCGTCCACGCCGACCTCCGTCTTCTCCGTCGCTCTCAGGAGGCTGTCGAACCGGGATCCGAGGTCGCAGACGTCTTTCTCCTTATCGACGACGACCTCGGCGTCGGCCATCGCCTCGTCGACCTCGGAGAGCGCCGCGACCGCCGCGGGTTCCTCGTTGGAATTTTCCGGCGACGATTTCGCGAGCTCGGAAACTGCGGGGACGTCGACGTCGGATGGCAAAGGGTTCGAGGGTTTGTTTTCGGTCGGCGGCGGCGACTCCGCGGGGTCTGCCGGTTCGGTCGGAGAGGATCCTTTGTCGGCGATTTCTGGACTGTTCGGAATCGTTTCCGACTGCGGAGAAGACGATTTGTCGGTGGTCTCGTCGGGATCTTTGATTTGCGGGATAGTCACGATCTCGTCGGTAGCGCTCGAAGTTTCGCAAATCGGATCTTTCAGCGTTGGCAATTTGTCCTCGGGACTTTGAGAAATTGGCTCCTCCGGTGCTTTCGGCGACACACTGGCTTCGCCGATTTCCTCGCCGATTCTCTCCACCACGTGTCTCAAATTTTCGATGGATTTGCAGGTTTCCGGAAGTTTCGCGATCTTCGGCTGCGGAATATCCGCGTCTTCGGGCTCCTCGGTTGCTTTTCTTTTTCTGTCCCCGACGTCGACGCTTTTCGACGCTTCGACTATCGTTTCCGCGCTTTTCGCGGCCACGACGGACGGAACTTTGCTCGATTCGCTCTTGTCCGTCGCTTCCTTGACTTCCTGCTCCATTTTGCAACGCTGCTGAATCTTCTTGCTCTTCGTCGTCTTCTTCGGCTTCGCTTTCGCCTCCTGCTCCACGGTATCGTGAGACTTGCCTCTCGTTGACTCGCGATGAATCGCGGGAATCGGGACTTTGTAGGCCATCGTCGTGGTCGTGATCTCCTTGCCCTTCGGCAGGATTCCCTTGCGGCCCCCGATCTTCGTCGCCTCGATGATGTTCTTCACGTTCGACGCCCAATCGCGCGAATTCACTCCCACGCTCGTCTGTATGTTCGGCATAGCGACTTTCTGCACGGTCTTCATGAGCGTCTGGCCGCGCACGACGGAACTCGGCACGCGACTCGAGAGCGGCTGCATCACGATCATCTGATTCTGTTGCGCGTTACTCAGGATAATCGGACTCGCCGGCTGAGCCTGGGCGCTCACGAGGATGTTCGACGTCAGTGGCGTTATCGGCGTGACGAGCGGCATTATTTTGCCCGCCGACCATATCAGAGTCCCCGGCAAGAGACTCGCTATCGATTGACTCGGGGACGACGAGGCCGTCGCCTTCTTCTTCTTCTTGATCTTCAGGTCTATGAGCTTTCCTTTTCTCTTGACCTTCTTGCGCGACTCCAGCTTGCGAATTCCCTTGCTCGGCTTCGCGGCCGCCGACTCCAGGGGCGCGACATCATGCGGCGCGTCTGAAGCGGAAAAAATCCGTTTATTCATTCTCTCATTTATTTATTTACTAGCAGGTTATTGTGTCTCGCGCGCTTCGCGAGCTCGCATAGCTTTCGCGTAACGTATTTGGTTATCAGGCATTGTGAAATTCAATCATATTTATTGAACAAATTCATGGAATCGTCTCATAAAGTAAATTTCGACAAATCAGAACCACAGTTCAATCTCGCCTCACTGAAGATTTAAACGTTATGAAATCAGCTCTCAATCATTGGCGCACAACGGCAATTCAATCCAACGCTATTGGATAAACTAGATTTCTTGTTTTCCGTCCTTTAGATGTCAAGGTGTATACATTTTTTTCCGGTTCCTACTCTGGAGCACCCTACATAAAGTTGACCATGTTCAAAACATGGATCGATCAGATTCAAACCAACAACTCGCAAATTTCTACTTTGCAGCTTTTTTTCTCAATTACAAAAGTTCAAATGATGAGAAATTTGAACCACAGCGAACAATTTGCCTTGAACATTTCTTCTTGCATTTTTTTTCGATTATTTTTTTTTAGAAATAAAAAAAATGTTGATTTTTTTTTTTTTTTTCCAACATTTTCTATTGCTCGGGACGCTCAGCGTCGGATGGAGACAACAGACAAACAACTTTCGAAAATATATATAAGATTTTATTTCAAGTGTAACTTTATTTACGCACCTGGTAAACTGTGAGCGTTGGAACTCGCGGTCTTGTCGGTTGCTCCGCCAGGCTCCCGAGTTTCAGTGCTCTCGTTAATGCTACTATTTACATGATTCTCCTGATCCTCTATCAGTCCATTGGCGGAGTCTAACGTCGCTTTAGCCTCCAAACACTTCTTAGGGGAGCCACCGGCGAGACTGACCGACTTCTGCTTGGAAGGCACTTTGTATCCCATTTGCTTGCTCTTGCTTCGCTTCTCCGGCTTCTTGCACTCAGCCAGCCGGTCCAGATACTTTTCTCCATCCTCTACGTTGATTTTGTTGGACCATTTCAGGGGAGAAATCTTCTCCAGAGCCGGCTCGGCGGGCACCGTTATTCCGGCGTCTCGCAGCAGCGTCGAGAGCAACTGAGTGCGAGAGAAAAGTTGGGTAACCAACTTTTTTAAACGACTCAGCTCTTCCTCTGAAAATTATAATGATATTTGTGGTATTTTGTGATTGTTTGTAATATTTTATGTTCAGAGAGTTTGTAATATTTTATGTTTAGAATCATTTTGTGATAATAGGCTTATGAATTTTATAGATCAGGTTTCCCTTCAATAGTTTAATTTAGTTCATAGATATATTTAATTGTTGTTTTTTTGTATAAACTGGAATTTTTAAGCTGCGACTCCACTTTAAACACTATTGTAAATTGAAAGGAGTGATCAGTTAATTAATTAAATTAAATTAAATAATTGAATTAATAAAATAAATAAATAAAAATGTCCTCACTGTGCGCCTCTCCCGCATGAGTGTTGAACAACTCCTCGGTACGATTGTTGAGCTCCTTTATGTATTTCGATGCATGAATGAGAATATCGACTTTGTTTCTCTTGCGCCCCTCCTGATAGGGCGGCAAAAGGTCCGAAAGGGTTTTGAAGTACGTGTTCATGCGATTTCTTCTGTCTCGTTCCCATGTTTTGGCATTGCTGAAAACGCAAGACAACAAGTATTTTAACAAAAAAAATCTCGTTCAGCGAAGGAAAAAAAAAGTCCTGAAAAATTCGCGCAACTCACATCTTTTCTTTACGGGGCATAATTTAGTCCTTCGTCATTATTCGCGTTGCCACAGACGAGCCGAAAGACACTCGAGCTCCCGGCGATCGCGAAAGTCATCTCGTCAGCTCTCGATTTATTGACATCTTCGCGTTCCCCACGATATCGCAACCATAGCGACACTCTCCACGGCCCGGAATAATGACATAACCGCCGCGTCGCTCGGCCGATCGGGAATCGTCCGCTTTTCTCAGCGTCTCGGCGGCATTTTCCTTCGATCCCAATTGCCGACAATCATGAGAATTCACGGTTTTCGCGACTTTTTTCGCCTGGTTCACGCGGATCGAGAATCACGATAATTAGACTTTTGACAGGTCTAGGGCCTTCCAGGGCCTTCCTGGTCGGCTCTCTCGCGGAGACTGTCTGACTGACCGACGGGGAAACTCGCGCGCGCGACGTTGCGCCGACTCTCTCTCGTTCCTCACCGCCACGGGAATATTTCGCATCTCCTCGTTAGAGAGTTGTAAGTCCTCATTTTATTTGATAAATAAATGAGATAAATAAATATTAAAGTATGGTTTGTTTTGTGGAAAAAAAAGTAGATTACAGTTTTTATTACCGACTGCGGTATTTCACATATTGTTTGGCCACGATGGATCTCTCTCTCAGGCAAAATATGAAAGTACCGACTGCGTCTAAGGATCTACAATCAGTACTTTTCGCCTTTTATTCGAAAAATCAAGAGAATAATACTAATAGATAGAATAATACCGTGGCAGAGAATAATACTTCGGGAGGATTCAACTATGTCACTCGCACTTATTTCTCCATATTTTTTCATGAAAATTACCATTAAATTTTATTGAGAATAAATATTCATTGCCCTTAAAAAATTACACCATATTACTATTATTAATGAATAATTACAAAAGCAATTGTACCATCGAGTTTGTTTCTAAAAGATTTAGTAGGGATTTACAGGTCTGCCTCGTTGCCAGCATCGACGTGCATTGTCGGCTCACCGCGCAACACGCAGCCGCCTTCAGTCGCTCGCGCTCTGCGATTTTGACACAAGAGCCGAGAGAGCTCGGTGCGCGTTTTCCGTTGTGTGTTTTTGCGTTCAACAGCTTCGCAGTCGCCCGAGTGATCGTAGATTTTTGATTCATTTACATGGATCGGAGTGCAACTTCGTGCCGCGAAGAGTCCGACCCGCGTCGCGTAGTCGTTCCCGAGACTCGTTGACAGTGGACGCACCGACGACGTCGATATGAAGACTCTAATTGAGTTCGACGAGTGCCTTCGGGATACCCCGAAATTTCGGTGAGTGGAAACGCGCGAGAGAAACTTTCTAATCTCACCGACGGCGCGATCAATGTCGCCCGATTGTTGCAGTTGTCGCTCGACTTCCAGTGTTTTTTACGCTGTGCGAAACGAAAAAAACGAACGCGCGTCGGGCGTGCGACGCCAAATCTCTGACTCCAGTTTTTCTCCAATTGAAATTGCCTTTGTTCAATCGGCTTTGTATTTTGTTCGATTCCAGGCTGTTTCTTTCGTGTTGATTGTCTAATTGTTCGATTTTTTTAGGTCCTGCATTGAGGATGTAGAGGGAAACATCGAACAGCTGGAGCAAAAGTTGGACAAGGTACGAAAAGTTTGTAAATTTATGTCTAGTGCGGTGGCTTAATCACCATTAATTGGTCATCAGTCGAAGGAGGCTGCACAATAAGTACTCTCAATTTACCCACTGACGGCTCCCCTGGATTCGTAGTTGGAAAAGATAGATTGTTTCTTGGATACAGCAAATTTTTCTCACGATTAAATGTCAGATTAATTAGTCTCGCGCGGGAGTTCAATGAGAATTAATTTTTTTGTTCCCAGGTCCTGAAAAATTGTAATTCCATGATCGACGCTGGAAAGAATTTTGTGGCTCATCAGAGGTACGAGTTTCGAATGTTTTTTCCTTAATTTTTATTTCTTTCTTCTTTTTAAAATTTGTTTTTACTTTGATCGCCTGATACTCTGAAGCAATTAGAAATATACACTAGCAATTAGCTTTAGAGCACATCATGGTACAATTGCTAACTATATCACACTAAATTTATTTACTTATTAACAAAATCGTAAGATGAGTTTATAGATAAGGACACAAAGATAAGAATTATTGCATAAACAATGCCCGGATAATATCAGATTGTCAAATAAATTTGCCAAAAGTGTGTCAAATCATCTGCACAATTTGTACAATCTAAGCTCATATAACAGGAGGAAGGGGGGGAGGGGGCAGGGAGCGCAGATGAATTATAGCTGAGGTGATGGATGACTCATGCAGGTTCTCGCAGTGAGGACAATTGAGCTGTAGCATTCGCGATATGCTGATGCATAAATTCCAGTACCTTTTACAGTTCTTATTTTTCTCATTTATCTCAGCACCATTGTTAAAAAGAATTATCTGTATTCAAAGTTTCCCTGCTTTGACCCCGTTGATTATCAATTCGTAGAAAGGAGAAATCCAATCTGTGACTTTTCTACACATCGCGACGATAAAGAGCGCAAAAATAGGGAACATTGAACTTCACACTCATTGAACACTGCAGAGAAAATATTCACAACCCGCTTTATCGTCACAGCAATGTTTATTTAAACGATTCGTCAGCCACTTAAATAAAACAATGCAGCACACCGCGCGATCCGACGCAACGCACTCACTGCCGTCGATTTGCCCGCAATCGCCAGCACGAGACTCCCCGTCGATGGCACTTAAAGTCCCGGCTATTTCTCGTTGCAGTCAGTTTGCAAACAGTCTCTGGGATTTATCTCTTTACTTCAACGACGACGCCGAGATAATGGCCTTTTTAAACAAGCTCATCCACGCCCTGCAAGAGATGAACAAGTTTCACACGATTCTGCTGGATCAGGCCTCGCGGACGGTGGTCAAGGATCTCAGTTCCTTCATGAAGAGGTGAGTAACAGCGTAAAACCTTAAAAAAAAAAGAAAGGAAGATTTTTTCCTCGCAGGAAAAGATCTTTCCTCGCGCTACAACAATCCGGCCCGAATTGCGGTCGATATCTGCGTCAATAGTCATCAATATATACCTTACGATTAAACGTTATCAGCTCGCGCAGCGTAGCTGGAATCCTATCTAAGTTTCGCTGTTAGCCAGACTGCTCAGTAGCCGTCGTTTTACAAGCTCGGCAGAAGGAAAATAAAATAGGTGAACAATCTCGCACATTCCTCGTTTATTCGAACAGTGACATCAAACGGGTGAAGGAGTCTCGGCACTATTTCGAGAAGATATCCGCGGATCTGGACGTGGCGCTCAACCGAAACTCTCAGGTCCCGAAGACGCGGCCCGCGGAGTACGAGGAGACGTCGAACATTCTCTCGGCCACGCGATCATGCTTCCGGCACACGGCGCTCGATTACATTCACGCGTTGACGATGCTCCAGGCGCGTAGACGCCACGAGATACTCGGGACGCTGCTGAGCTACATGCACGCCTGCTTCACGTACTATCATCAGGGCAGCGATCTCGCGCAGGATCTCGATCCCTTTCTCAAGGACCTGAGCGACGATCTGATAAGAATGCGCGGCGACTCGTCGAAGCTCGAGAAGGAGATGGAGAATCGTCACATTCACGTCACTAGTCGGGACCTGATTCCCTCGGCGGGGCCGGGAAATCCAAAGATGGAGGGCTATCTCTTCAAGCGCACGAGCAACGCCTTCAAAACGTGGAACCGGCGCTGGTTCTGCCTGAAGGATCATCAGCTGGTCTACAGAAAGCGAACCGGCGAGGAGGACTACACGATAATGGAGGAGGATCTTCGGCTCTGCACCGTCAAAGCGTCGGTCGACTGCGACCGGCGAAATTGCTTCGAGGTTCTCAGCCCGACTAAGTAAGCCACGTGTTTCTCTTATCGCGGCTTTATTTTCTGCGTTCACGCCCGAAATACCCGGATAAGCCGCGGATTATAACGGATCCTCTTATCCTCAGGAGTCATATGCTGCAGGCCGACAGCGAGGAAATGTATCTCGCGTGGGTAACGGCCATGCAACAGGCCATCGGTGCGGCTATTCAGAGGGGCATGAGCACCGGTTCGAATTCCAGCTCGCACCAGGTGCAAAATCGCGACCTCAAAGGACCCGTGAGGCCTCCGCCGAAACCAAAATCTAGGTACGAAAAAACAGTCCGGGGTTGCAGATTTTTTTTTCCGATAATTTCAATAACGCGTGTACTTTGTTTGCAGAGTTTGGGAACAATTGCTGAAGATACCAGGTAACGACGTTTGCTGCGACTGCGGGAATCCGGATCCTCGATGGGCGAGCATAAACTTGGGTATTACACTTTGTATCGGTGAGTATTTTCCTCTTAATCTACGTATTAAGGAAGTACGAGCGGTACCGTCCCGCCAAACGTGGGTTTCACAGAATATTTCGAACACTTCTTGATGGGATAAAAACCTGAAAAAAATCAAGAACGTTGAAGGTGCTGAAAATATTTATTTGGCACAATAATAATTTCAAAATGTTATTAACAAATTAATGAAAAACCGATTTGTTCAACAGTTTACCCGGCAGCCCAACTTTTTTTCTGATGATAATTATTCATTAATTTTTCTAAACACATATGAATGTTTTCAAAATTTTGTCTAATTTTTTTTAATTGCGGTTCTAGCCGCCCATTTTGCTTAAAAAAAATACAATTTAAAAAAATTAGACAAAAATCTAAAAAAAATGCATACGTCTTCAGAAAAATTAATGAATAATTTTCATCAGAAAAAAGTTGGGTTACCGGGTAAATTGTTGAACAATTCATTTTTACATTTATTTGTTAATAACATTTTAGAATCATTATTAAGCAAAATCAATCTTTTCGGTACCGCTGAAACTCACGTTTGGCGGGACTGTACCGCTCGTACTACCTTAATATGTAGCCGTAACGGCGAATGTGAAAATGAAGAATCTCGCAAAGTTTACCTAACGCGAAACTCAAAATTTGATTAATGCATTCCTCGAGATAACACAAACGACTGTGAACGCGTCACGGTTACAATCAGACACGGGGCGTTAACGATGATATTTCATCTCCAGAATGCTCGGGCGTGCACAGAAGTCTCGGTGTGCACTACAGCAAAGTGCGTTCTCTGACGCTGGACGATTGGGAGCCGGAGATACTGAAGGTAATGGCGGAACTGGGAAACACCGTCGTGAATAATGTATACGAAGCTCTCCGCGTACCGCCGGAAATTACCAAAGCGACGCCAAAGTGCAAAGGGTAAGGTGAATTCACGCGTTTTCGTATTTGCAATTCGCGCGAATCCGACTAAGCAACGATTGTCTCACGCAGAAACATCCGCGAGGCGTGGATAAAGGCCAAGTACGTCGACCGAAAGTTCGTCAAGCCGCTGACGAGCCTCGCGACGAGTCAACATTCCAGCCGGGAGATGCAGCGATTCCGCAAGTGGAGCGTAAGAAAATTGCGTCGACGGCCGCGAAGCCACGACAAGTTCGACGGCTCGAGCCGCAACAAGACGTCGACGCTGACGTCGGTGAAAGAATTTCAACATTCCGTGAGCTCGGACGACAGCAAGGACATCCCCTACGACAGCTTGAATTCCGCGGAGAAGGGCAAGAAAATCGATCGGAGCTCCATGAGCTCCGAGGACAGCGCGATACTGGATCTGAAAAACGAATCCACGCTCTACGGGAAAATTCTCACAAGCTCGCGGGCCACGCTCGACGACGAGAAGAGCGAGATCAAGTGTATCGATCCCGCGGACGGGGCGGAGGCCAGAAATAGAACGGGAGTCGATAGCAGCCTCGAGGCTCGGAGCAAGGGCGACGCGTCCGGAGCCGAGAGCAACGCCCTTTTGCCCAGCAATTCCGAGACGAATTTGTCCTCGAAGAGTGACGCTTCCTTCAACACCGGAATATCGAACGACGTGAGCGAGATATCGGAGAACAAGGACACGGGAACGGAAAAGCAGTTGGGGGAAAAAATGTCGGACACGGACGTGCTGATGTTCGGCTGCGATCTGCCGAAGCCGCTGATCGAAGGCAGCCTCGAGTTGAGCTCCGATCAAGACTCGACGGCCGGCGAGGACGAGGAGTTCGCCGACGAGGAGGACATCGAGAATCTGCATCCCGATATGCTGCTCTACAAGGCCGCGGCCGCCCACAATTTGCCCGTTATGTGCGCCGCGATGGCCGCGGGCGCTGACAAAATGTGGTCGAACGTCAACGACAGAGGACGAAACGCTATTCATCAGGCTATAATAAGTGTAAGTTCATCACTTTTTTGCATCCATCCACGTCGAGCCCAGTCGAAATCAAAAACTGTAATGAACGATTTTGACGGATAGCGTTTAAAATTAAAAGGCGAGGCGAAACCTACTCAGTCGGTAATAAAAACTGTAACCAATTATTCCGACGATGCTCAACGTTCCCGGAAAAAAAGAAAAGTTTTACACCATTCCTCTTTCGATTCTGGTTGGTATAAAACTTTTATTTATCCTGGCATGTGTCTAGTTTCCGTGTATTGTTGGTCCGAAAATTATTTTCTCTCTCTTTCGCACTCATGGTGGTTTCGCCTCGCCTTAAAAGAAGAAATTCATTCCCTGCGGATTTCACCAGTGCAGGGAATGAATTTCTTCTTTTAACTGTAAATGCAAATATGCGTAAGAAACGTTCATTACAGTTTTTATTACCGCAGTCGGTATTTCACATGCCCTTAAAATACGTTTTCTTTTTGCAGGGTTCCGTCATGTCTTGCGAGTATCTGCTTTTAAATGGCGCGCGAATAAATTACCAAGATTCGGAAGGAAAAACGCCACTTTACTTGGCTACGGAACTGGGTGAGTCACCTGACATTTTTCGGACGTTTCTATTACGTTGGCACGCAAAAAAATGCATGTTATAATCGTTTTTGCAGGCCACACGGCCCAAGTATGTTTATTACTTAAACATCGCGCGGATCAACACATAAAGGACGAGAGCGGCGTGAAGCCGCTATCGATCGCCGTGAAGGAAGCAAACGCGGATATCGTAACACTGTACGTAAATCTTTTCGCCGATTTTTTCTTTTTCTCCACAAGCTCGAGACTTAAATCATCTTTCTAATCGTCACAGATTACGATTGGGCTTACTGAACGAGGAGATGAAGGACTCCGAAATCGGTGTCACGGGCGACGAGACTTTCAACGACGTCGTCCGCGACTTCAGTCAGCTCGCCTGCTCTCATCCCGAGCGACTGCAGCGACGAAACGAGTCGAGCGGCGTGCAAAACGCGCCCGAATGATATTTCCAAAACGGCCTGTTGCTCGGTTTTCGTATTCTGGGCGGGAAACTCAACGACGGAACCCTCCGATTCTGATATTTCGCTATCGCGAGGGGCGCTTTCGACTTCGGCATCCCCACGCGGAACACGCCGTTGTAATCTCATTACGAAACTTAACACGAATTTTGTGATAGAACGTTTTTTCCTGGTGAAGATAAAAACTGTTTTTTTCCCGGTGAAGATTTAATCCGGATCTTGCCGGTACAGTAAGTATTGCCAAAAGAAGTTTAGAGCTGTTTTTGCTTAGGGCCATCGCTGTTGTAACCTGAGCAGAGGAAGACGGTTCGCGCATGATTTTTTTTTTTTTTTTTTACGAAAAAAGCACGCCTCGAAAAAGTATATCGCAGCCTATAGCACGCTCGGAGTGCAGTTGTTTGTTACCATTGTGCTTTAATGTTTTTTAAGATACGATAAACTGTGGTTTCGCCGGGCGACGAGCTTCCCAGTCGGTACTTATTTCCGCGTTGTCGGCTCTTCTCGCGCGACGATCAACGAATCGCGACGGCGCAGTGAACGGTACTAAGAACCAATTGATCGCGCGAAGATCAATTGAAAAAGAAAAGCCATTTTTAAACCTGTTTCTACTGTTGTGTAAATATTGCTGTTAATTTGTTGAGTGCCTCATCGGCCACGCGGGTCGGTCGAGGGCTGCCAAATTTTCGAGATATTTGTATATATTATAACGATTGCTATTTTTCCCCAATGATTTTTCGACCCTACGAGGTCGGAGGGTCCCTCAAAGATATATAACGAAAGACGCTGCGGCACTTTGAAAAAAATCGCCGTCGCAAATGGAACAAATCCTCAGTGGTCAGAAGTTCGTGTACATGACATAGACGTACGAATATATCATCGATAGAAAGAGAAGGAGAGAGGGAGAGAGACAGAAGAGAAAATTCCGTGTAAACTTCTGTGTGATTCCTCTTTTTTGTTGTCTCTTTTTATATAATAATTGTTCTATCGTGTTTTTCGAGCTTATATCGCCAAGTAACTTTGTACAGTATTTTTTAAAAATATGAAAGCGTATCTCTTCATAATCGTGACACAAAAAAAAACCAACGCGTCGGTCCATAATCGTGATTATAGATCTCTTCGACCGCTGCTCATTGTATGGTTTTGTTAATTTTGATTATCTCGTAATGGAGGTTTATTCCAAATTCTCATGTTTATCACTACGCCCAGTGCTTTCTTGCCGGATTTGCAAATTCGCGCGGTGTTCGTACACTTAAGGAACGATACATTTATCGCTATAGATAATTTCTTTCTCGATATTACTCGGTGTAGCGTGTCTTCCAAAAATCGTCGGTGTTCGAAGCTTTAGATGCATTTTTCGAGAGACAAAAATCTCAAGTCAGTGTATTATCTGTCCCAGTCGTTGACCTTGTTTTTGCATAAACTTTCATTGCGTTTCTAGTTGATGTCAACTTGTACTTATTCATCCGCAAACGTGATTCCCCGACTCATCGTCGATCGTTAATGATATAAACACCAAGATATTCGTTGTACAAAGATGTGAAGAAAACAAAATACCGCAGGATATATAACCACCGGAAATGCGACGCTGTGGCGTGTTACCTAAGAGCGGAAAATAACGCGAGCACTGCCTGTTCACGGTAGTGACTTAACGAGCAATTAAGCGGGCCGGGAAATTCCCAAAACATCGTCTTCCCCTAACGAACTCGCGATCCCCAATTATATTTTCCAATCCCCACCTTATTATTCCACAAATATTTCTCATCGTTATTCCAAATGCACGAATTCATTGTCGACGATTTACAGATGTCTGAAAAATGTATGAAAAACAGAAAATTTGTTTTTTCTGCAGGCATTTAAAAAACCTGAAGGTTAAATCAATTAAAAAAAAAATCTAAGCCCCAAAAAGTGCGACAAGTAAAAACGAAAACGAAAGTTCACAAAACAAGCATCACAACCGTACTAAAGAATTTTACCTAGTTGATTAAAATATAACTGTTTATGTATTAGAGGAAATATTGTATACAACTTTTATGCCATATAAAAAATGTATTTAGTGTGAATAGAGTTGGGCGTAATTTTACCGCTCCCGTCCCGCGACCGTCGAGAAGCGTCGAGGTGCGTTTCGCGCGTTCGCCACTGCAAAGCGGCTGGCGAAGCTCAACGAGGCAATAAACATCGAAAACTCGCTGGGGCAATTTGACGGAGTACAGACGCATCGAGCCATGCGAAACGAATCGACTCGATGCGTGCGCGCGATTTATGAGATGCGCGGGGCCGATTGGTGCACGCGCGGGTCAATATCCTATCCGTACGGGATCGGCAGGGTCATCGTGGAATGCGTCGTTCGCGTCTGTCGAAGACGCACTTTCTTTATCCTCGTGACGGTAAAAGATGATCGCGAGGGCAACGAGAGTTTGCGTGAACCGAAAAAAAAAAAAAATTTGCGTTATCTCTGGTCTCTTTCGGATTTACGCATCTCGCATTTTAATTCTCATCATAGCTGTTAATCATAATTTATTATAAATGACGCCAGTCGGTCGGTGTGATAAGAAAAAAAATGCGTCTGATTATTGGGCCGAGGCTTTTAAGAGGCCCCAATAATCAGCCGGTCTTTTCCGAGAACTTTTGCCCACAATCGCGCAGTCCCTACGAGCGGAGTCATCGGCCATCGCCGGCCGGCCGGGTCGTTCGATGATTTCATTGGTCGGAGCGTCGGCTAGAGATAAAAACGCGAGGCGATTATGAATGCAGGTCTCTCGCATTGGTTTCTCCCCGGTTCACACCGATAAGACACTCGCGCATCATTGGCCGGGGCCTTTTTTTTTTTTTTTTTCTTATCCGCGCCTCGCGGATAGTCCGACGTTAATTATCGTCACGCTATTCGCGTTGCAAAAGGCCGCGCGCGTCAGTTCCGGTCGCCGCGAGTGAAGAATGAATCGCGCGGCGAGAAAACGCGATTCGTTAACGTCAACGAATTACCAAACATTTTGTATCTCCAGTTTTTTGTCCTTGCAATCAATTTTTCATTAAAACTAACCCATACGCGCGCTGACCCCGTTAATGCGCGTTTTTTTTACGTGAAATAAAAGAATAAGGCTTTTGTCTAAAACCCATAAAACATTAAAAAATTAAACCCATCCCATGGGTTCACCCAATTCAAACTCCATTTTTAATTCCAACCGCGTCTAAGACTTTTAGATGCGGCTGGAATTTTTGTGTCTGTGAAAATGGTGACAATAAGAAAGTGTGGGTTGTCCGAAATAGTCCGGGAAGAAAATCGAGGCGCAATTTGCTCGGGTTCTCTCGACTCCCGAGAAGTTCTATCTGACGAAGCGGGAGCGGCACGCAGTCTAGCCTAGGTCTCTTCGTAACCGCGAGAAACAGAAGCGCGAGATACATACCTACCGAACGCTTGTGTGTTGGACTAGCGACGGAGACGAACGCAGATTAATTCGAACAACTGGAAATACGAAAAAAATTCATTTCTCAAAAAGGTCGATCACGCTCCACTCGATCGTACCGAGTAACTTATAAAAGGGCAACATTTTGCATTTGCATATTTTGCTGCATTAATGACTTCCGTGCAAAAATATGTTGTGCAATATTTTGTATTAAAAAAAATTGCATATATTTTGAAATGCATTTTTTGTCAATAAAATGTACAATCTATAAAACGGTTTTGATTAAGCTTATCTGACGCAATATAATGAAGATAATCGCGCGACCATCGCAAAATACATTCTCGAACAATCGAGTGTGGGACAAATATAGTTCTGGGCGATGTAAATGGCGACAAAGTGAAGAAAGCTTGTGAAGTTTATTCTCGATCAAGTGTCGCTCGCGCGCGCTGGGCCGCGCTTTGGATCTCGTTTGACCTCGTCTTTCGTGGCCATAAATGTCGTGCGCGGGCCCTGCGCACACCGCGACCGAGGGGAACCTGTCGTGTGTTCGCGCTTTACGCTTTATCGATCATCACCAAATTTCGTACGTAGCAGGTCTGTATGTTGTTTTTCGACTATGGAACATTTCGGTTCCTTTGTTAACATTCGATGTGATTTAGAGCTAAATTTAGTTTTTTCGAAATATTCAAAATTCAGTAAAATCCGAACCGCTTTACCGATTTCGTCGAAATTCAATACCATACAACATTGAACGTATCTTTAGTTCAAAGAACTATTTAGCCAAATCGTCGAATTTTTACGAAAGTTAGAGCGACCACGCCCTTTTTTTAACAAATTAAAAACTACATAAAATCTTAATGACTACGTATGTTTTGTTAAAAATCGCGCCATTCAAAGAGGGGCGACTACTCTACTTATGTGCCAAATTTGATCCCGAACGCTCGAATGGTTACTGAGTGAGAGGTGATTGAATTTTCGAAGCCCAGAACACACACACACACACATACATACATACGGACATTTCTTCTAAACCATTTTTCTCGACGTTTTAGGCGATTCTAAGCATACTGGCATGAAAATCTCGAAAAAAAAAAATTTCATGAAAACAAAGCTTCCTCTATGAGGAAGAAAAATTGGCTTCTGTCGCTCCGGTCGAGTATCGAGTGCGGGAGTTTTACGACTTTTTTAAATAGGGGGGGGGGGAGGCATGCAGGAAAGAAATGAAGTCGTTGTTGTTGTTGTTATTATTCTATACCCTCGCTGTGTGGCGGTTGCTTGCATTGACGCACCCAATTATAATATTCAGCGTTCGCTGCTGCTGTTGCTTGCGGGCGCAGCGATCGCGACCTTCAACGGAGAGAAACGCGATTGCATTCGGTGGCCCCTGCTCCTCGTGGGCAAGCTTATTGGCTCGCCCTTTCTCTCCGACCAGCGCGCTCTGCGGTACAGTAAGTTTATGCGACGCCCTACGTGCCGCCCGACCCTGCGCGCTGGACAGCTGTTTTTTTCTTTCATTGCCTCTTTTGTTTCTCCCTAGTCCGCCGCGCGACCGATTCGCCTCGGCCATTACGATCTCTCGGAGTGAAACAACGCACTCGAATTCTCGGCGCTCGTAAAAGCTCCGAGTGCCCCGTAAGCAAGTCTGATGACCGGTCAATTTTTCAGTGGTTCGACTCCGACATCGAGTACGCCAGGAAACTCATGAGCGACGGCGGTTTATCATCCTCGACGGTGAATCATTCGCGATAAAAAAAAAATTATGTATAATTCGAGAATCATCAATAGCCCCGATCAATATCGCGATTATCGAGCTCGCAAGGCTGTAATTCCATTGATTTTATAGTTTCATCTTATTTTTTTTTTTTTTTTTTTTTTCATTCCTCCACGTACCGAAGATTAAAATTCTTCGGTTAACGGCGCAAGCAAAAAGTCGCGGTGTTAAAAAATCATCGCATAATTCGAGCGCGAATATCGCTGGCGCGTGATCGATTTCATCGTTTACCGAGTGCGCTCGCAGGGCTATAATTCCCTCGAGGCGGAGATTTATAATCCCAACCTCTTTTCTGCTCTCTTCTCGCCGCCGCTGAAGATTCAGATTCCACGTGGTTTGGGCAAAAAGACGCTGCCGCGCTCGCCGATGCGGAGCGCCGCAACGCTCGCTAATCGATGCAATCCATCGGACGTCGCGTAGTTGAATCAATATTCCCTCCGTAATAATCGGTGTAAGTGGCGGTGATGCATGCCCCGCGCGCTAATAAGAGTGATCCGCGCGCCCCGTCGGGTGAAACTAGTTAACTACGCTCGATAATAGATGGAATAATAATGATAATAATGACGACGACGATAATAACAGAAATGATGCACGGGAGCGGTTTTCTTGCACCATAAATCTGTCTCTCCATTTGAGGATGTCAAGCGGGTCATTTTCTGTTGCAACATAAATGATTGAGAGAAGCATCAGGCGCGAGTGCGCTTCGTGCTCTTTGGTATATAGTTTATGTATTAAAGAGCGTCGCGCGGGTCTTCCCGGTACAACAAGTGCCGTGGAACCGAAGTCCCGTCGGCAGTTGCATCGCCGCGAACGCGATCGTGCCGCGCGTTCCGTTCGCTATGCCGCGTATGTCGCCCTCGCTCTCCGTCCGTCTGTCCGTCCGCCTCTCTCCCTCCTCGTCGTTACAGTGGACTCTCCCTAACTCAACGATAGCCGACGCACCTTTTCCCCGCGATCCACCGTTGAGGAAAGCGGCTGTCGCCACTTTCGCTTGTTCAAGATGGCGGAGGGCACGCGGCAGTTTGGCGGTTTGCCGTTTGTTTGTGCCTTCCGAGCACCGTGCTGCGATTTTTTCGGACGCGAAGCGCGTTCCGCTTTCGAGGTTATAAGGTTGTGGCGCCGGAAACTATTTGCCAGGCTTTTGAGTTAGGCAGGATACGTGCTATTTCGGCAGGGAGAGCGAGTTAGTTAGAGCACGGTCTAGTATACAGGTCCTGCAACGAAGCCAAATTTCAATTGTGGGGGTAGTCCCTCTTAAGATTGTTCCTCCGTTTACACATCTTTCGATTCATTACGTATTGACTTCATTCGCACTGTTTACAGTAATATACGAAAATATTGTAGAAAGCGACGGCGCATGCGCCACGTAAATCGGAAATGAAAGCGAAGTCGCGTGAGTTAGAGAGAGTTCACTGTACCATCTCCCGATCCATGACGTCCTTATACCGACGCGCACCCAACGCGCGCACGAGAAGCAGCAGGATCAACTCAATCTAGCAATTTTGCAGCTTCCATGCCGTTAACCCAATCGTTATCGATTGATCCTCGTTAACGTTCAACTTGTGATCTCCGCATAGCGAGCATTCCACGAGCTCGAAACATCTGTTGCCAATCTGTTCAATATCGGTCACTGCGCGCGAGCGCGCGCACGATTCGCGATATATGCGTGCAACGAGCGTATGCACTGCACTCTCAGTGAGAGCTGATCCGATGTGTATAACTATGAACGGCGATACCGGGCGTTGTCGTTCGTGTGCGAAATACATCATCGCCAGGGAGAGATTATAGCGAGAGGCGGGAGTTTCATTAATCGCAGTGACGCGGTGCATTTTACAATGTACCACAATTTCTTTCGGAGATCCTATCAGAGGTGAAAGGTCTCGGGCTTGGATTAGCGGCGATCTTCAATCGCGTTTCAATGCAACGTAATCGAATGCCGCGCAGTAGATCGATAACCGTGGGGTATCGATTGACATATCGAAACTTCACAGTGGCGACCGCAGCGGCCCAGGTGCGCGTCGCTCGATCGTCGTGGGATCGTTTTACCGGGAAATGCGGGCGAGGAGAGGAAACCTGGGCAGCAGCAAATGCGCAACTTCGCCAACGCTGCAGTTACGATGTTTTTCCAAAGCCTGAAATATTTGTTATGCATTTGTATGAATCGATATATCGATACACCGATGGAAATTTAAGTTCTTCGCCCAATGTTAAACGCCTATGGACCCTAGCGGGTTCGGCAACCCGTTAGTTTGGCCGAAACCATATACGAAGTGACTATTAAAACAACTTGGTTAATTTTTGTCCAATAACAACGGTCATTTGGGGTTCGGAATGACCGTTTTATGAATTTCATAACGTCTTATGAAATTCATAACATCTTATGAAATTCATAACGTCTTATGAATTTCATTCGGTCATCCGTACCCAATGATCATCCCGATAACTGTCCTATGAATTTCGCAACTGTGTCACCCATATCAAATAACCGTCTCAACAACCGGATGCTTCTGGGACGGTTATTGGGCTCGTGATTCGGTACAGTTAACCCAGTTAAGAAATTCCTAGGACCGTTATTCCGAACCATGAATGACCGTTGATTTTGGGCAAAAATTGACCTGGTTGTTTCCATGGTTATTTAACTGGTCACTGGATCTGCTAGGGGAGCCATCTCTCTTGCACCTAACCTCACTTTCTTCTTTTCCGATTCTCCCGAAATGGCTTCGAGTTTCGAGGAGCCAGACGCTTAGCCAAATACTGCAATACTTCCGCTCATTCTCTAGAAATCTGAACTCAATCCGGCTAGTCGCTCGGAACAAAAAAGGTTTCAAAATGTTGAGCTGTGATAGTGCCACTGCCAACATGGCAGTGGCACTATCAGAGTGGACGGCGATACTTCCCTCAGCACGACGCAAACGAGCCCGAACAATGACGACACGTTTTTCGCATCGTCTGAAACAAAAACGAAAGCGAGAAATAAAAAATACACAGCGACGCACGCGTAAGCTAGTAAGTACAAACACCGAGCGCCGTGCACCAACCGGGCGCGGGGCAAAACGACGGCATTGAGAGAGGAGACACACATCGACGGCATCTCCGATCTATATAGTTGGCGGAAGATTATAGCTCGCATGCATACACGTGGCATCGATCAATTTCGGGCCACGGGGGCGTCGGGAGAGATCTCGAGGAGGATGAAAATAAAACGGGCCGGCTTCGACAAAGTGTATATACACTAGCGACTCCTCTGCTTCTTCTTTTCCTTTGTATATTATATATATATATGCACACACATGCAATACATACATATATACACACTTCTTTCTTTCTCCGGTCAACCTTGAGCGAGCAAAGCAAAGGAAGAGAAAGAGAAAGAAGTAAATACAATAAAGCGGCTAATATGCGGTTATTAATTGCCTATTAGGGAACAGGCTCGTGTGTGTCCTACAACACCGACCTACCTCGCCTCTCCTGCTGCCGCTGCGGCCGCTGCCGACGACATCGAGACACGTGCGAGGACGTTTTCGGCAGGGGAAACACGCGCAGCGAATATCGTCCAACGTACACTCTTGTTATTATTATTATCATCGTCATTGTGTCGTGCATATCGCATGAAATGTCGTCCGGTAAACAAATTCCACGCTTGTTTAGACGATTGAAGTTTGATTGGGACGATCACGAGATATACGAAGATGACGATGACACGATACATCGAGCTACGCGCGACTGACGCGTTGCGGGAAGGAGTCAATGACGCAAAAGATCCGATGCGATGATGATCGATGAAAATATTTTTTAAAAATACATATATATACGCGATCTCGATCCCGCGCGACACACGCGGCCGCTCTGGAATTGAGCGTCATCAGCGCGGAATTTTTTTTTTCTCAGGTCTCACGCGCAGTGATCAGTCGCCTTTGGACTGTTGTACCACGAGATCTTGAGTTGTGGTGCACGAATAGTTGATTGAGGCAAATTAATGGAAATGACGCGTTAAAAAATGTTTGGCTGGCGATTTTTTTATTCTCGGACGGTTGAATTTAACCCTTCGTGATCACACTATCGTAGAATTCCACGTTAAATTACTATGGTAAATTTTACTCAGTGTGACCACGAAGGGTTAAAAAATCTGTAAGAAGGATCGAGAAACTGGGTTTTCTCTCGAACGGAAGAAGAAAATCCAAATCGGACCTTAAAAAAAAAGAAAAGTTCATTTTAGTGATCTCATGAAATACGAAAGAAAAATGTATAAAAAAACGTGCAAGTCGTAGCGACGAATTCACCATGAGTTATTTTTTCAAATGCGGCGTTTTTCACGAAAAACCAAAGAAATATCATTTTTTCGATACTTCGATTTTTCCCTGAAATTTATATTACTTTCAGCTTAAACCTTCCCCATATAATTTTTTTTTTTTTCAGAACACCAAAGATGGTTGTCGTCTCAGGTTCTCCGAGTCGTTTAGCTCGACCTGTAACTCGCGTTGCCGAGAAAAGCTGCGGACTACACGGAGACGCGGATCGCCACACACCCCACAAATGTTACATCAGCCTGCAAGAAGCCCCGAGACTCGATTCGTCGTGGAGGCTCTCGGTTCGAGCGCGTCGAGAGTAGCCTCTATTTCCACTAGCGCGCAGCGAGACGTCGGATGACACGACGACGCTGGGAACCTCGAGCGTCGCCTCGACGACGGGCGCGTCTTCTTCGTCTTTGGCTGCGGCTGTCCTCGTCCTCCCGTTCGCGTCTAAGAGCGGCTAGCGTAGGTCTGCGACAGTTTTTCAGGCTTTCGGCCAAGAATAAGTGCATTGTCGACCGGAGGAGACGTCGTCGACGGCGACGACGAAGACGAAGACGAAGACGTCGTCGCTTTAGTCAGCTATACGCGGGGCCGACTCTTCTTTGGCACAACCTGAAACCAGACGCAAAAATTTATCTCGTTCATCGGGCGCACAGGCCACCCGCCCCGGCTGCACGGCTTTTCTCGTACGAGCGCCGAGACCGAGTGGGAGATGTGCGATATATATATGCAATATATATCCGAATAATTCAGTCAACGCGATTTGGCTATACGTATTAGCTAAATCGCGTTGGCTGAATTATCAATCGTGACAAAAAGAGAGGCAAACGTGTGGAGAAAAAAATGGTCACGAAACAGATCGCTTTAAAATGATCATTGGGTCGCAGATTCTACCAAGACAAATGTCTCCTAGGGCTAGACTGATCTATGGATCGTTCTGCGAGTCTTTTTTTAACCTCAGACTCAGCAGCCACCTGGGACACAGGCTCAATGGACATGGTGTGTCGTGAGTGTTGGTATATAAATTGTCGCTAGTTGGGCAAACGATAGTGGATTGTAAATCGACGAGTGAAACAGCTGCAAAAGCCGTCGCGCTCGTCTGCTACAAGGTAGTCGATTGAATTGTTAGAACTATGTATAAAAAAACGTTGAAAAAATAGGTTGTGAATTGGATCGTTGTAGAACGATCGTTGAATCACGAGATCCGAGCGAGACAGACGTCTCGCGGGGTTCCAGACTGATCTATAGATCGCCCGACGAATCTTTTTTTAACCTCGGACTCAGCCGGCCACCTGGGACACAGGCTCTATATCAACTCTTACTAGGCGGTGTACGCGACTCGGTGGATTGTAAATTGACGATTGAAACAGCTGCAGAGGCTTTCGCCTTCGGCGGAGTTCGATTGAATTATGGAAACACGGGAAGATAACAGCTGGCCCCCGCGTTAGCTCTCACGGCGAGTTACGAGGGTGTTACCCACCCGCGCGGCTGCAACTTTACCCACTTCCACCGCTGGGATGTGGATCTTGTGTATCTTGTAAATCGCGATAGTTTGTAAAATGGAGCAAGTGTTGTTTCGTTCGGCCTCCTCGATTCTGCTGTGAAAAATCTTTTTCCACGACGCAACAAGTGCTCGAACAAGTGCTTAAATATTAATTACCTTTTTAATTAATATAAATAATACCGCACATGGTGGCCGTTTTTTTCGGCGAAAAAAAATTTCCTGACTTTTTCTTGACTTTTGCCTGACTTTTCCCTGACCACGGTTCTGACGATTTCTATTTAAAAAATTAATAATGCCAATGAAAATGTATCCTAAATCGGTGCACGTCTTCGATAAATTATTTATTTTCCCGATCAACAGTGAATCACATTAACCCTTTAACGACCAGTGTGACACATACGTCCCACCCGTCCTCGTAACTTGGCTGTTAAAGGGTTAAACACTATTATATTATGTACTTTTAAGGATTAAATACTATTATATTATGTAATTAATTTTTTTCCCTGACCAATTTTGAAATTCCCTGACTTTTCCCTGATTCCCTGACCAATTTCTTTTCCCCTGACTTACCCCGGTTTTCCCGGTTTTCCCTGACCGCGGCCACCATGCCGTACGATTGTTGCAACTTTTCTCTACACTGAGAAACACTCGTAAATCTGTAAAAAAAAACAAAAAGAAAAAAAAATCGTATTCATTGGAAACAGTTTGGCAACGTCTTCGTTCGCGGCGTCCTCGTACCACAATCGCCCCCGGTTTTACGATATCGCGCGTATGTTGCGCTCGCGTTGCCAGCGAGCCGAATATCAGCGGCACCGGAGAGGCAGCTCGAGCCGACGATGTCAGGAGCAAATAACGATTAGAGCGAGAGAAATCATTCCGGATGATGGGGTGACTCGCGGGTGGGCCAAAGTGGGAGGCGCAACGACGACGAAGACGACGACGACGAAGACGACGACGAAGACGACGACGAAGACGACGACGAAGACGACGACGAAGACGACGAAGACGACGACGGCGACGACGACGACGAAGACGACGACGAAGACGACGAAGACGACGACGGCGACGACGACGACGACGACGACGACGACGACGACGACGAAGACGACGACGACGAAGACGACGAGGAGGACGCTCACGTGTCTGTCTCAACTTCGGGGATTTGTGCGTCTAGACGCGTCGCTCGCTACTCTGATGTTCTCGCGGAGATCGGGGCTCCGGGCGGACTTCTCGCACTTCGGAAAGTTGATTCACCGGAACCGATTTAGACTAACCCACGCGATGGACACTCGCGTCTGTCGCCTGCGCTCTCGCCGTCCCTCTCGCTCGCTCGTCCGCTGATCCCTTCCGTGCGTGTACGCGTCTCGTGCGCGATCTCTCTGCAACGATATTCATAAATTTCAGGGACAGACGAAACAACCCCGGGAGGAGGACGGCTTAGCTTTCGCCTCTCTTACCCGAGCGGATATGGGTTGTTGAAGACTTTTCAAAGCGCAGCCGCAAGTCGAATCTCCAGGATTACGATGATTCCACGGAGTCGCGGGCGGTCCGACGTCACTCTCCCCGAGTTCACATCCTGTGCGATCTTTTCTCTCATCTCCCGATATTGCAACCGGAATTAGTTTGATGGCGAACCTGCGAGAAAGTTGGAAATAAATTCTTCGTTATTACGTTTGTGTTGAAAATATAAGTGAAGTAGGCAGATCAAAATGACAATTGATTTGCGAGACTAATTAATTTCTAGGACCAGTCAGTTTATAGAATTTACAGATAATAGTAATTTCCTTAAATTAATTTTTACAACTTTTTGCCTTCAATTAAATGAGCTGCAATTTAATATCCGAAACAGTGTCGGCAGGGTCGAATTCTAATTCGTCGCCAGACATTCCCACGCTGAAACTGGTGATGTCTTATTAACCAAGCAAATTCGCTTTTGCTTGGGATTTCGGCCGCAGGACGGAACGTTTAATCAAACCGAAATATCCCGTTTGAAATGCTTCAAAGTCACGTGACTTTTCTCGACATCGCGAGAGCACGCAAACGGGGGACACAATATGCACAACTCCCGAAGACCGTGCCGATCGACGAGATGGGAGAACCGAGCGGCCGGCGGACGGAGTCAAAGGCCGGGCTTACGAAACGGAGGTTCGCGTCCTGTGAGCGCACAAGTGCACAGACCTTCCATCGTCCGGCAATAAACGGAGAGAGCAAAACACAACCGACGAGTTAATTATCCCCCCAATTAGCCCGGTTAGGTATACCGGTTCGAATCGGTTCGAAGCTGCGAATACCTAACCGAGGATGGTCTACTTATCGGCTCCTACACCGGTTGGTCGCCTCTGGGCCACGCAACCATAACTCCGGCCTGTGCCGGACACTTTTTTCGCGACCACAATTAACGTATTGCAATATGTACGACGGTTCTTTAATTTTATCTTTGTCTAGTGGTTCAATGCAGCACTGTTAATTAATAATATTTGTGAATTTGCTTTACTGAATCTCTAATTCGTCAGCTGCAGTGTTGTAAGTCCCCATTCATTACTTTAAGAATTAAAGTTTACACAACAGTTTATTTTCTAGTTACGATTTTATAATGACGACCTGCACCGATTATACAAATATATCTGAACTTTTGAATAGCCGTAAGAAAAACCTAATTTTTAATGAAATTTTGGGAAAAATCGTGAGAAAAATTGACAAGCACAGTCTTTCATCATTTTCGCAATGCATTAACAGTATTTCTCCAGTTTTTCGATAAGATTACCATGAAGTTTCATGTGAAATTAATATTCTTTGCCTCTATTTAAAAGCTTACACATCGTATTATAATCATTACGAGTTATTATGATAAAAACATAATTACAAAGCCTAATAATTGCAAACTGTATCATCAATTTTATTTCTTTAAAAATGAGGGTTTTACAACTGTGGTCAGCTGATATATTAAATTTACTGTACGAGTGTAGTAAAGATCCACATCTTTACGTCCCACTTGTGGGTTAAATTTAATATACCACTTCATGCAAATGTACCACATTTAACATTTTACAAAGTAAAATGAAAACTTATTCTCGACTCTTGATACAAATTTTTAATTCCACTCGCTGGGTGATTTGAAGGTAAAAAAGGAGGGAATTAAGAAAAATAAAAGAACCGAAGATCTGAGAAGCCGGAGCGGCGTATGACGGGAGAATTTTCGAGCGAACGAGACCGCACAGCTACGAAGCGATACGACGGCGTCGATGTCTTAGCCACAGTCATAATTATCGTCCGCGTCTGAGAGACTCTCGGAGCTCTCCAGCCCCCGTGGCGAGTAAATAAGCGTAAATCGCGAGGGCGAATACTTAGTGGATCCGGTGGCGACGGGTACCGTCTCGCTCGCGGGCACCGCGGTCGCATCAAACGTGCTGCTGTACCACTGTAAGCTAGACATCTGCTCTCGCGCGCGGCCGGCGGGCACGAAGCCGACGCGTGGCCTGCGTCGCCCGGCTAGGAGAGACCGCCGCGCGTTTATATATTTTACAAGTTCATTCACGTCTCAGCCTACATCGGATGTTTTAAGGCAGTCGGAATAAACGCGCGACGAGATCTCCCGACTCTGTGTATATTCACCAACCGAATTCACGTTGAGGCGCAAAATTTCGCGGCTCGACAAATTTATATTTGTACAGCGGATATATAACGATTTCTATGCGTACGTCTGATATCGTCAGATGAGGAATTCGAACGATGCCCGAGCTGCGACTCCTAAACTCTAAGAATACCTTCGAGGAAACTCGACGACCCCGGTCTATTCTATCCATAGGTCGTAAAATTATACTATCAGGTATTCATTTAAAGGTGATAAAGGATCGCGTAGCGCGGGGACAACACAAAAGAGACGAAGACTAGGACGAGAGGAATTTGTCGATGAAAGCGTTCAACGCCACTAAAATCGAGTCTAGACATTGTTAAACCTCAGAATTTTCCTTATACAATAACGAGAGACGCTAAAGGATCCTGGGCAGACGAAAATATTATTTGCACGAGGAGGAATAAATTATATCTCTCGGTGTAATATGAGTGGAACGGCTGTTCTGCCGCCTTTGGGGCAAATTACAGAGGAACCGACCGCGCGCCGACCGCAGGGAAAATTGAATCGGCTGATGCAAGTGAAATACGCGAATGAATCATCCGCGAACGCGACGAACGTGCCCGGTGTCACGTAGCGACTGCGCGAAGCGTCCGCCAGGGCATCGGAAAACCGTAACGACCAGCGAGACGGTTCTTGCACAATAATTCGCGTAACAACCGGAAGTCGAGAGATCTACAGCAACCACGATGCGATACTAATAATACGTACGAGCTCTCAGTCAAGATGCCCCCCCCCCCCCTGCCACCAAAGAAATAATGTTCACTCGACGTGTATCGTCACCTTCTACCCTCGTTGCTTTAAGGAATACATTTTACAGTACAGTTTGTTTTGTAACTATGATTTAATAACAGTAACCTGCAGCGATTAGAAAATCAAGTGCGCACTGTTGAATCGCTTCATAAAGACCTCGATTTTTAATAAATCGTTGGGTGCGATAGTGAAAACATGCAAGAGCACGATCCTCCATTACTTTCGAAATGCATCAAACGCATTTCTCCATTTTTACAGAAGAGTTACCACGAAATTCTTTTGGGAATAAATATTTTTCACAGCCATTCAAATATGTATGTATTATATTACAATTACTCGATGTGATAGTTATGAAACAATAATTTAAAAACCCAATCATACCATCAACTTTACTTTCTAAAAGATTTAGGAATTCGCAGCTCTATTCCTCATCAGTTCGGACACGGAATAAAATTCTCAACAAATTTCGAAAAATCCAGGCAACAAATTCGAAATAAAAAAAAAGAATTTGGGTGAACCTTCGGGAGGCTATTTTCGTGTCTGCATCGTCTCCCGATGATGGATCATCTCTGTGGCGATCGTTCCGTCGGTCCTGGGCGCACGAAGAATGGCGAGAGGAAAGCCGGGACCAGAGACGACGATGATGATGATCCGGGGAAGCACCTGTGCCTCCTCCCACCGTTTCGTGCAAGCGGCGCGAGCTCCAAGTGCGTCTCAGCGTGTACCTCCGTGACCGCCGAGTCCGCTCGCCGGGACGACGCAAATAAACGGCGTCGCGCTGTCTGGTAACCGACGGCACCTAATCACTCGAGATGCACGCGCCAAGAGCAATCAGTCTCTCGCGCCCCGACAAATGACAACGCGGCTGCGGCAGCCGCGTCAACTCGCGCCGCTGTCGGACGCTCGAGATTTAAACTCGAGAGAGAGAAAGAGAAGAGCCGATGACTCGGGCCGATCTCTCAACTACACTTTACTCGTATACGCAAATTAAGCCGCGAAGTGCGAGACTTTGTTGCACTTGCCAAGTGATTCGAGACGGGAATCGCGGGCGATACTCGCCGATGGGTTTATAGCCGTTGGAATGCGGCCCGAGTTGCGTTGAGTTAATGTCACAAGTCGAGAGATTCGTTTGATTAACGAGCAGTGAGGGAACAAAAATCTACTCCCTTTTTCTCTGCCAATCTTTGGAGACATTAATACTTTCAGAACAAAATTTTGCTCTTTTTTGTAAGTAAAATGCATAGTTTGAGGATAAAAAGATTTGCTCTGCTCAATTTAAAAGGTATTACGAATTCATACTTCGAGTGAAAAAAATGCGGCAAATTAGTTGCCCGGCGGCGAATCGCAATCTCGCGAGTAAACTGGACGTGAAAGTGCGGGAGGCGCGTCGAACGGTCGCGAGCCTCGAGCCCGGGCAACGTTCGCACGTGAACGAGGATGACTGAATGGAGTAACTGGTTTACGTCAGCCGCACGGGACGCCCGTACAGCGTACTATACTACTTGTGCACCGCGATACATTAAAGGCGTCTTGTGCGCGCGGACGTGCAGTTTTCACCGAGGATCTGCGGGAGCCCGCGGAGGCCAAGAATAATTTGCCCCCGTCGCGGCATCGAAAATTATCGCGCGCGATGTAAATCTCGACGTGGACCACGAGCGGCGGCGGCGGCGGCGGCGGCGGCGGCGGCGAATGCGCGTCGGTTGGTCAGAGCGGAGACGCGCGCCACCGGCGAAGATGAGTTCAACCTTCGTCTCGTCAAACGAGGCATTCGTTACGATTCTCCAAATATCCAACTCTCGACTCTCGCATCAGTTCAATTATTAGCGAGGTCTTAGCTCGCTCGCGAGTCTTTCGGCCGATTTCTCTTTGATCGCCAATCACACCTGCGGCGGTACCGAAAAGAGATAAAAATGCAAGAAAAATGAGAGAAATGAGAGAAAAAAAAATGCATGAACGATTAAGCGATAAAATAGCCTCAATTATATTTTTCCAGTTCGTCCTTCGTCGCCCGAGGCGAAGCGAATATTCGAATAAAACGCAGAGCGATATTTCGGTTACGAGAAAAAGTATGTAAACTAAGAAGTATTTTTAATACCGTCTCATTCGAGTCCTGTCCATCCCTCAAGTAGAAAGCTTCTCGAAAAAAAAAAAAAAAAACACACACACACAAAGTGTCGTGTTTCACTTTACTTTACGACCACGCTTGGACGTCCACTCGTCCCTCGATGCATGTGTAAACAGGAACGAGAATATCGGAGTCGCTTTATCTGTCGCGACCGTAGCCACTGCGCATTTTAGCCGGTTTCCTGGTTTTTCCGTCCACTCATCGTTTCCTGAAATACAGAGGAGAACGAGATTAGTTCGAGCCCAAATGCTCCGACGAATTTGTTCAATTTTTCCACTCGGTTATTATCGATGATTTATCGGTTGGAAAAAAAAAATGTTTCTCGTAATTCACGCGCGCTGCATCGCGGCTGCCTCTCGGTCTGGTAATGTATTTAATCTCTTACGAGAATTTCTGTATAATCACACTGTACGTTTAATAGTGTTGCGCGCTTCTACAGCGGCGAATCCGAGACGCCTGACGTTTTTAATATATCGCCCCCTTGTCAAAATTAATCACTCCCGCCTATCGCACTTGGCCGATGCGCTATCTCCCGGTATTTTACGCGTATCAAACTACAGAACAGCCTATATAGGATTACTGGCTGGTGTTGTACGTTTGATATATTACAATTTCACTGAGTTACACGCGAGAGTCGAGCGTCTTAACCATTTTTTTCATCGCTTTTTTCCGAGAAACCTACGTCAATGGGCGCGGAGGGTCGAAGGACGAGCAGGCGAGAGACGGCGAGAAAGAGAGCGATAGAGTGGAAAGAAGCGCCGAGAGGGAGGCCGAGGGAATGAGAAATTCTCGTTAAACAGCCGCGAATCTCGGAACGACTAAACTCGTGAGAGATTCGGTCACCGAGAAACTTCTGAATAGGGTGCATAATTAAATGTCTTATGGAAATTTCATGACAAATAGCCGAATTCGCAAGAAAAATTCCGCCAGTACGACTTCAACTCTCGTGCGGCTATTTATGTTAAAATTTATGGTCGCAAATAATTCGAGCGTTCGTCGAGCCGACGCGCTGAGAGAAAAATCGGTTAATAATTAATCGCAAAATTTGTCTCTACACTGTTAAATATGTTTACGAATTTGAGTTTTACACTATAATTTAGCAGCCGAACCTAGCAATGTAACGAATTTAAAGAACATAAAAACGATGTTATAGGAATTAGTGAAAAGTACTGTTACTTCACTCGGTGTAATGGACGTATTACGCACGCGAAGCGCAAAATAAAATAAAATTTCGTACAATATTCGAGGGAAAACCTTTTTCTCAACTCATGTAATTGCAACATTCGCCTTCTTCTCGTGCTGCAAACTCACACTCGTGGGAAGAAGTTTTTCCGCCCTCGTATGTTAATGTATTTACCGTCGAAGTCACTAGAGCTTCGTACAGCCGGCGAAATAGAAGCGTTGCATATGGTGAACCTCGGGACGAATCGCCGCGAGAGCCTCGGTTGAGATCTATGGAAAAGATCTTTTGGCAAAGCGGTGGACGTCGAGGTATATCGAGTGACGTTTCCCCAAGCATCAGCCACCTCGTCGGGCCGGCACCCGCATGTTATAAATGTAGTGTGGAGAGCTCGGGCGGTTTTACGCAACACGTTGTCGCTCCGCCGCCGCTGATGCCGTTTCTGCGGCGGCTGTTATGGTTTGCCGTGCTGATGCTGCTCTAGCTGCTGCTGCTGCTGCTGCCGCTGATGATGATGATGATGATGATGCGGTGGCCATCGTGTCGCGCGACTGCCAAGAAAATCCGAAGTGAAATTGCTTCCTGTCTTCTTGGAAAATTGTCTGGCCCGACTTCCAACGTACGAGGACTATAGCGCCGAGTTTTCAGGCTGAGGTGAAGCCACCCGCAACCTCGCGAGTCGTCGCCTCGGTCGTCTGCACTGAAACGCGAATATTGAACGTAAATTGAACACAAAGTTCCACTCAAAAGATAAAAAGATCTTAATACGAAATTCGTCGGTTATTCTCCTACAGCCAGAAAAATGTTATTGAAAACGAACGAAGAATGAAGAAAAGAGAAAAAGTTTATACACGGTGCAACCAGATGGTTTTTTTTTTTTTTTTTTTTTTTCACGCACGCTTTTGCTTACCTTCCAGCGTGAAGTGGGTTTCGGACACGTCCGTGTACTCAATATTGTCTCATTATTCACCTACGTCATTCGTATATAAAGTTGAATTATTCCGGTTCACGGTGGACAGCGCCGCAGCATTTAATAATTCGTGTCACACGGTGCACATCGACGGAGACTGTGCGTTGACGGAGAATCGCTCGTATATACAGATGTACATTACCAATGATACATATGATGTATATGGTGTGTGGGTCGATCCGTAGCGTCGAAGAGTAGCGCAACGATGCAATTATATATGTAATATATATATGTTTTTTTTTCATTCATCGATACGACGATTGGATAGATCTTTTTTTTCCTTGCTTCTTCCATTTTCTGCCATCATTTTTGTTCTTCTCTCCTCAAGGACCCGTCTGATAAATAATAAAATTCGAATTATTATATGCATATTCAACCGCCTGACAGTAAATATAAAAAAATAAAAGTAAATAAATAGTAAAACTAAAAAAAAATAAAAGTGCGTCGCATTTGAGCCGTAAGGGGGGGGGGGGGGGCGGGGGTTAGGGATTACCAAATAATGTTTGTGCGTCAGAGGAGAATTTTCACTTTTCCTATCGCTCCGTCTTCCGGGAAGGCAGATGGTAGAAAGAAGACGCACGCGACGCACCAGCTAATCGGGGCTGACGTCATACGCGGAGCGGTTAGTCCACTGGAGTCGTGGGGATTCTTCGAAAGAGCATTAAGAACGTGAACTCGTTGACTAGAGGCTCGTGTGGCGTCAGGATTTTCCAGTCCTCCACTCGTATCTTCTCCGCTCTTGTTCCTCTTCCTTCGCCCCCTACATTTTTTTCCCCCTCTGACTTTCTGGTGAGAAAGTCACGTAGGCCGGGCGTGAAGACTTCTCGTGACGCGTATCATTATGCCTCGGGCCCGATAGCGGGCAATGTGCGAGCTGCAATCGAGCAGCCGGGGGATCCTGAAGAAACTGCCCGATCTAACGAGTCTCGGAAACGAGCGAACGAAAAAAACCAAAAACCGCTCGGCTGCAAATACGTTTTATTTCATCTAATTGACGGTTCGGAATTTGCGTGGTGAAAATGCGACGGTAATTGCGGGGAACCGATATGAAAAATCGTCAAAATAAAATTGCTCTGTAACTGCAAATATGAAATCCTGGGACTTTGTAAAAAAATAAATATCACTTGAGAAACACAAACAACATAATTTAATATTGGAATAAATAATTAAGTCAGACATTTAAAAGATTGAATGCCAAAATGAAGATGTAGGAATTTCGCGGCGAGGATTTTTGCAGGTGTGATGAAAAATGGCTCACGTCCTACGTTAATTTATCATCGCGAATAAGTAACCGCACGGCTCTCGCGTCTCCCCGCAGAAAAATCCAAAGCAAATATCAGCCTTTGTGATTGCCGAGAGCGGAGGAAGAGGCGAGATCGGGCGTCTAAAATTCTGGGAAGTCGCGCGCGGTGATCGTGAATCAGAATGTCACGCATATGCAGAGAGTCACACGCGTCCCGCTTCGTCTTCTTCCTTCTCGTTTCTTTTTCTGTTTTTTTTTCTCGTCAGCTTCGTTTCTTCGACTCATCGCTCGATTTTTATCACTTGTGAAATCCCGTTTTTTTAGGTACCTACCGGCATTTTTTCTTCGTTTTTTTTTGTATCTTATAACTCGCGCCGGCGAAGCTACCGTCACCGGGTTAATTGTATTATCTTCCCTTATCTCTCCGCCGCTCGTCCCCTTTTCTCCGAACTGCGCGTTCGATCTTCGCCTCCGCGCAGGGAATTCGTGTTCGCCGTCATCGTAAAAGGGTGCGACGTGGGTTACAAAGATCAATCGACGAACTGCGCAGTCATCGTTCGTCGTTCTTCTTTTTTCATTCTTTCCTCCTCTTATTCCGGCTCCGCGTGCGATCTTCATCCTCGGAACTTGATGACGCAATTGTGCGTTGATGTTCGTAAGATGCGTATGAGACAAAACTGTAATAAAGAAATCAAAAACAATTAATAATTACTTTTATATGTAAACATGTTTCTTTTACTTCATCTAATTAAAAAGTCATAAAACTCAAATTTCCACATTTTTTCCATCGTTCTGCCCTGATCACCGTCTCGAGTGTATACAAGTACAGTGCATTTTATCGTTCCGATACGACACGAGAGGGAGAAAGAGCCGGAGAAAGAAGTCAGAGAGAGAGAGAGAGAGAGAGAGAGAGAGGAGCGTCCACGATGAGGCGACTCTACGTCACTCGCAGCAGGCGCTGGGATTGGTTCCACGACGGTCGGGCCCCCGTCAAGCCTTTTGCTCTTTACTCCAAGAAGATATGTACTCCACATATCTTCCATTCCTCTCTCTCTCTCTCTCTCTCTCTCTCTCTCTCTCTCTCTCTCTCTCTCTCTCTCTCTCGCTCTCTCTCGCTCTCTCTCTCTCTCTCCCTCTCTCTCTCTCGCTCTCTCTCTCTCTCTCTCTCTCTCTCTCTCTCTCTCTCTCTCTCTCTCTCTCTCTCTCTCTCTCTCTCTCTCTCTCTCTCTCATGACTCACGACTCTTGAACGTTCTTCATTCTGTTTATCTACTATCGACATACAAAATTGCGTAGGCGTTGTACATCGTCTCCGTTATTCTTTCACTCCTATCGCCTCTTTATGCTGCGCATTGCTACTTGTCTCTCTCTCTCTCTCTCTCCATCTCCCTGGGTTTTTCGAGCAAACATCGCGCAGCGGCCTCAATGAGAGCGCACGAACGCTCGCACAACGAGAAACCCGGGGGAGCGAGGGAAGCGAGCGGCCCCGGTTAATCTACTACGCGCTTACTACCATTATCACGTGCCTCGCCTTGAACCTCTCATTTTCACTCTTTCGCCTCTCGTACGCTACACTTCGCTCGACGTTTTTCCTCTCTGGCCCCGCGGGACGATCGACGACTCGTCGTACGTTACGATACAAAGAACGTCACGATAATTTGTGGAATAGGGGAAATGTCATCTACGAAACACCGATCGAGTTTGATTATTCGTTCGGGGAATCCGAACTGACTTTTGCTATGAAAACATGATTTTTTTTTAACCGCCTAGAATTTGCGTTCTTGTTGACGATGAAAAAAGAAATCCGTTTGGTTTCCAAGATTACTCCGAAAAAATGAAATATGTAGCTCGCTCTCGAAAGTTCCCGAAACACTGATCCAGTTTGATTATTCGTTCGGGGAATCCGAACTGACTTTTGCCATGAAAACATGCATTTTTTTTAACCGCCTAGAATTTGAGTTCTTGTTGACGATGAGAAAAAAATATACGTTTGGTTACCAAAATTACTCCGAAAAAATGAAACAGCTCGAAATGAGTAGCTCGCTCTCGAAAGTTCCCTTAGACTCCGAAATAGTGATGACAATATAATTATTTACGGAGTAACAAATAGCTGTGACTCATCCCGCGAATTTATTTGCCAATTAATAAGTCAATTCCGAAAACCGCGAGGAAGACGTTTCACGAGGGATGCGTCGGCGCGATATCTCACGATGGCCTAGAGAAGTTGCGTTTGGCCGGGGGCCAAGAAACGAGAACGCAGAAGAAGAAGAACGTCGAGGGGCTAGACGCTAAGTAAGAGACTGCGAGGAGCTAGAGCTCCGCGCTTTGCTCCTCGCTCGACCGGAACGTCGGGCGCGTCTGATCTTTAAACCCTCCAGAGGCTCCGCCGGCGGCCGTAATTCAGTCGCAATTAATTAATTAATGCCGCGCGGGGAGAATATTTGAATTTATGTCGCGCGTCGACACTCGATGCCATTACTTCGACAATTATTCAAATGTTAAACAAAAGTGCGATAATTTTTCCCACGAGAAAATAAATTATGCTCTGCCGCGTGAAAAAAGTAGATTTATGTCGCAACTCTCGATGTTATTAAACCGATGATTATTCAAATATTGTATAAAAGTATCTCAAAACCTGTGCTCGAAAAAATTAATTAATACCGCCTGACGCTGCTCGTGAAATTAATTTGACAATTATGAAATTGAGACAATTTTTCTTAATTTGACAATTATGAAATTAAGAAAAATGGTCTAAATTTTTTTCGAACGGATGAAACATTTTTTTCTCTCCTCGGAGCAGTACAGAAAAAAAAATGGAAAAAAAGTCTCATCGCACATGACGATAGGGTGAAATATGTCTTTAATAAAGTCTCATCCGCTGTGCGCGAACCCGCCGCCGAAACACCGAGGGTGTACGCTTGTCCCGGCTTGCGGTTCGATAAGCGCGGGACAGCTTTATCCTCGCTCTTCGCTCTATATATCTGGCCTCGCGCGTCTTTTCTTTGCACATCCTGCTGTCATCGCGAATGACACATTTAATAAGAAACTCTGGGCTCGCCAACCGTACAGTCAAAAGCTCCTGGCTCTCGCCTTTCCCCACTCGAGGGGGATCCTAGTCCGCTCTCGGTGCCATAAATTCGCAAACTTCCGCTTCTCATAGACTCGAGGCGGACGCAAAAGTTGAACAAACCGAGGCTGCAGCCCTTTATCGCCCGGTGCACCGTGTCCTCACCCTCCCTCTATTAGCTTCAGCATTGTTGTCGCGAGTAAAACCATCAACGGCGATGCCGCTCGCTCTGCGAAGTCGCACCTAACGACCCCGAGAATTAAGCTAACGGCGACTAATTAAAAGCATCTGTAACCGTTCCCGGTACCTGCAATCGGTCCCCACGAATCTCGCTGAACAAGCGGCAAACTATTGTTCGACCGATTTAGCGACGCGTCTTCGATATACTCGACAAGTCGCGACGACGAAAAATTAACGCACAATGAGGTCTAATTAAATGACGATCGAGTGGACGGACTGATCGTAAATATTTTTACAAAACGTCGATCGAGGCTCGCTCGCTGCGCGTTGCACGGCCACGACGGGCAGAGTCGCGTCGCGATGCAGCGAACGATGTCGCATTACCGGACGAGTGCGTCAATCAGTGCATCGGGCTCTTCCCTCGGCTCGCCTCTCTCGCTTCGTCTTGGAGCGCGCGTCTCCTCGGCGCGAAGCACGGTCAATCCGTCAAGGTCAATCTCTTGAATTTACTCCGAATGCGCCGAAGGTGACCCCTCGCAATATCGGCTTCGTAATCTTCTTCTGTCGTGAATATTTCGCGTTTTTTTTTCTCTCATCAAACTGCGACTGCGCGCATCGGCGTTGCACGTTAGTGCGTCGTACGCGCCCCGCAGATTCTCGAAGCCCAGACGCAACTCCTTTTTCGACGGCGAAGCGGCGAGTCTTCGGTCTGCCGAGTATGCAGATTTCACGCGCAAACAATGTTCGGCAGCCTGGAGAAACAAAAAATTGATTAATGCTACTGGCAGTGAAATTGTGGTGCCAGCGACTATTTGCATAGATGAACTATTTCACATTTAGTTGCGCGAATTTTTCTCCGGCCCGACTGTTAAGTTATTGTGGTATCCCGGAATGTGGCGACCTCAGGTGTGAGTGAGCGCCAATACAAGTCAGCGTTGACTGACTGCGAGAGAAAGAGTCAGTCGGCTGCGTGCCCTGCCACGGGACACAGCGTGGAAATAAATAGTCACATGTCTACCCGTGATTACTTTATTTACCCTGGGGCCTAATTCCCTTAATAAATGGGGATTCAGCGGTTATTGGCGCTAGAAAAAGCGGAAAATTAAAAAAATGTGAAAAACTAAATTTCCTCAGATTAATGGACTTTTTCAGTTACCATGACACGGAAAAAAGCAGTTCATTTTTTTAAATCTTTAAATCTAATTTTAGTAGACGAAAGAAAAATGTCCTTTTCCCTTTCGGTGCATTCTCTGACCTATCAGCTTCGCGTTTCGATGGGCGCAAAGGGTCTGCAAACGGCAACTTAGGGTCAGGGCTCTGCGAAAAGAAAACAGCCAGGCCGACCGGCCGAATCCCCGGCCACTTGGCAACCCTACCAAAAATATATTCGCGGTCTAGACGCGGCGGAGATACAGCGTGGACGTATGGCAACGGTGAAGTTGCGCGAACATGTTTACGTGCGAAAATTCGCGTTTGAGCGAGATAGTCGCGCGGTAGAAATGCGCGGGCGCCACGCGGCTCGGCGCTTGACCTTGTTTACGAGATCCGGAGACCCGCAGTCCCTGTGTTTTCATGGTGAAATATATACGAACACGAGCGGCGGATTTTCTTTCCTAGCGAACGTCCGATCTTGCTGTGTATACGTGACGACTGCGAATGATAATATTTTCATGATCTCGGGACGACGTCGCGACGGCATCGCATCTTGTTTTCCCTTATCTGACGTCCATCGACGACGAAATCCGGACAAAGTGCACGAGGGCTGACGAAACGCTTCCGGTTTGCTACTGCGTCTCTTTTTTCCGGGTCATTGGCCAAACTCGTTGCACAGAGCACTGAAAAGAAGAAAATATTCAATTAAAATCCAAAAGAATTACTTTTGTTATTTGAAAAATGACAGCGAAAATGCGGAACCGCCGCGAATTATCTCACGAGCCACGAAAGCGCGACAGTTAAAACGATTATGAGTAAGGATCGGGCGCGCTTACTCCGAGCTCTTCCAGGGGTTGTGGCTTAAAGCATTGCGCACGCGTGAGACACGCCAGGAACACGGCGAGGAATCGTAATTCCTTCCACGAGGGCAAATCCAAACGTTTCTCTGAAATGAAAAAACAAAAATTATTAACCACAAGAAAATTAATCCTGGAACTCATGATGAGGTCTGCACAGACTCCACGTGACCCGCGACTTACATTGTAAAAATAAGTCACGAATTCTAACGTTAAATCATACGAATTTCCACTAATTTTAAGCAATAAAGCGCATTTTCGTTTCTTACAATAATAATAATAATAACAACAACAACAACAACAACAACAGCAACAACAATAACAATAGTAATAATAATAATGACAAGAACAACTTCGAAAAATTGTAAAAAGTCCATTCACGCGATTTCGCAAAAAAAAAAAAATATAGTAAACACTCACATACGTTGTACATTACGCTATAGGTGGACATATGCACGCTACATGTATCATAACATCGAAAAGAGACACCCTACCCCTTCCCCCGGGTCGGATATCGCGCGTGGAAGGAGAGCATCATCGCTGAGAGAGCCGAGAGGTTCTCGCGCGCGCTCGAGAGACGGAGAGAGAGAGAGCGAGAGAGAGGTAGGGAGAGGGAGAGCGAGAGAAAGAAAGGAGAGGCGGGTGAAAACAACGAAGAAAGCGTTCGCGCGCGCGAGAGAGAGGGAGAGGGAGAGGGAGAGAGAGCGAGATACAGAACCGCCACCACCAGCGTGCGGGTATCGCACACACACCGCGGCCACCTCCCCGTCGCGAGTGCCGTTTCTCGCCCCCACCAAGACCGCACGCCACCGCAGGGACCGTTGCTCAAATCACAATTTAAGTTCGACTTATTACTTATTATTATAACTTCTAGCTTAGTGTCGGGGCTCCCCCACCACCACCGGCCGCCGCGGTGCTAGCCTCGTCGCAGCCACCGGCTAGCCCACAGCCTATATAAACCCGCGACGCCACGAAATCGTCCTCACTCTATACGAGAAGACAGTCTATGTTTAAAGTCTCCGAACCGGTAGAGGAGAGTAATACACACGCATACATATATACATATATATATTCCACGGTACTACGCGCCGGACTTGTATCACTCGCGCAGCCAGAGCGCACGCTTAGAGAGCGAGAAAAAGACGCGACGCGATATCGACAAAGATCGAGAGGAAGAAAGACGACGTGTATCAAGCGATATATTAACTAATTTCGCGTTTGTCCACTCGGTGCGGCCGGTCGGCGTCGTCGACTCTCTCGCCAGTTGTAATTGACGATCGTGCCCCGCGGACGGCTCCGACGCGCACACCACACGCCGCTTGAACCTCCGAAGCCGGCTCGCGCTGCTCTCGAGCTTCTTGTCGCCGTCTCACTCTCGCCCGCAGCGCCCACGAAGGAGCCCCGCCGAGGTGCGAACGTGGAAACGCGACGATCGCCACAGCTCCTGCCAGTCAGCGCGAACACACAGAAGGGACCCGCAACGCCGCACCCGACAAGCCCGCACGTGTTGCTCTCGCCCTCGCGACAAAGCAGGAAAACAAGAGAGAGAGAGAGAGAAAGAGAGAAACGAGCCGCTTCGAGTCTCGCTGTGACACGTGAACATTATTGCCGGTTCTTCCGCTGAATTCGCGTGCGAGTTTATACTTTTGTTTTTTTTTCGTCGACCGTTCAGTCGTTTCGGGCTCGATTTGTCGAAGGGGACAGAAGTGAGAAGACGATATAAGCAGTCATCATCATGGCACATCTCAGGCTGCTCGCTGTACTCATCGTCGCCGCCGTCTGCTACGTCACCATCATCGACACAGCGGCCGTGCGATCCGAGGTACGTTTTTGTGATTGATTTTTACTGCTGTACGATCTTGAGATGGATTAACCCTTCGTGGTCACACTTCGCTCACCGATCGCGGTGGTCACTCTGGGTCGTTTTCACCCGGACCATATTTCACCACGTATTGCGTCCAAACTACCGGCTTGAAAAATATTGAGAAAAGTACAGAATATACTTCAAACTTTGTAGGTAATTTACAAAAATCGAAATTTCCCAATATTAAATTGCAACATATTTGTAAAAATTAATGAAAGTGAAAGATCGAAAAAAATGACGTTTTCTCACTCAAAATATCATAACTCCGTAAATAAAAGATCGATTTAACTCAAATTTTAACCTGATACTCTCTAAATATAGAACTTTTGATAAAAAAATATTATCCTAGCGCCCGCCACAAAAAAGCTATTTATTCCGGACAAAGTCCCCTTGGCCACAGGGAACTGTTTCGTTTTCGCGCCGAAAGATCGATCTCGGGTCGAATCGACCCAGAGTGACCACGAAGAGTTAAACGAATAGAGAGAGAGAGAGAAAGACTCTTACCTTTTAGGTGTTTTTTGTTCTACGGTCTGTTTACGTTTTTATCTTGGCCTGCGATAACGCGAGCCAACCGGCCGATCGAAGGACGTTCCAATGACAAATTTCTGTCGCACGTGAGAATCGGGAATAATCGTTAGTGACAAGTTCGCTCGCGATATATAACGGTCGTTTTAGTGTTGTATTGTCGAACGGAAGTCGAGCACGTTCCGCGTGTTTTTGTTTCGGCTTCGGACTCGCGGGCTGTCGGTCGGAGGTCAAAAGCCAAAACACGAGGAGCCCCCGGTTTTTCTGTCGCCGCTCTCGCGAATATGACCCACGTGCGTGGCTGCTCGTTCGCTCGTTGCCCGACAGACCGGCCGGCGGGTCGAGAAATACGAGCTGCGCGTATCGCGTCCGGTGGTTTTGCATCGGAGCCGTATATTTCACGATCGTCGCTACTTATTACCAACAATTATAACATCAAAATTCGAATCGCCTCTTTAAGACAGTCGCGAAAATAATACCTGTTGAGTCAATTAATTCCACGATCTTCGCTACTTCACCAACAATCACAACATCAACGATTCGCAACAGTTGCGAAATATTAACTGTTGTTAACCCTTCGTGGTCAGACTTCTCCCACTTCATCACGGTGGTCACTCTGGGTTGATTTCACTCACTTTCTGACCGCGTATCACGACCAAACTATCGGCTTGAAAAATATAAAAAATTTACAGAATATACTTTAATCTTTGTAGATAACTTACAAAAAAAGAAATTTCCCGATATTAAATTGCAACATGTTTAAAAAAATTAATGAAGGTGAAAGATCGAAAAGAGACGTTCTTTCACTCAATAAATCATAACTCCGTAAACAAAATATCGATTTAACTCAAATTTTAATCTGATACTCTCTAAATATAATACTTTTGATAGAAAATAGTATCCTAGTGTCCGCCACAAAAAAGGTATTTATTCCGGAGTTTGAAGTCGTTTGTAGAGTCAAAAAATATATAAAATCATGGAAAAAAGGACATTCCAAAGTATCGGTAGATGGCGGTCAACTGGTGGTTTGGCCACCGGGAACTATTTCGTTTTCGCGCAGAAAGATCGATCTCGGGTCGAATCGACCCAGAGTGACCACGGAGGGTTAATTATACGCGATAAATAATTATAAAACGAAACTGGGGGCTTACAAACTTGTTACGACGTTTCCAGGGGTCGCGCGGCGGTCGTTGAGTGTTATGCAGCGCAGAGATTCGACAGGATTCGTTGGCTCGTGAAATCGCGCGACAATTTAATTAATATATTAAGGAAAACGTGCGCGCGTTGTTTTCGTCCTGCCGGACGCCATTAGCCTCGCGTCTCTCTCTTTCTCTCTCTCTCGCTTCTTCATAAGGTCCCTCCCCCTCCCTCGCCCCTTCCCTTCCCATCCCCTCCTCGCTGAAACTCCATTGGTTTACGTTTTTTCTCGCCTCCGCGAACCCAGCGTCCCCCGATATCGCGCCTTCTCTCTCGGCTCTCGCAGATTTACTATTTCCGCACCCTTCGTGCATTCTTTTTTCGTGCGCATTTCCAATGCGCACGAAAAAAGAATGTGCGCGTTGTAAAACGTGGGAAACCACGTTTTACGAGTTCCGCATGTTACGATCGCGCCTTCTCTGCGTCACGCGGTCTCGACTCTCGAGAGTGTAAAAAAAAAAAAAAAATACAAGGAGCGTACAATTGTTTCCATTTTGGTCCGCCGTCCGATTGGCGCAAAACGGGAACCTCGAAAACAGAAACTGTACCGCGAAAAATGTGACGACACACTGAGAGAAAAACATATGGTTGAAACAACAATACTATATTTTTACAATGCAGTAAATTCCCAGGCTACTCAAAAGTTCACGTGTCATTTTATAACTGCTACAGGTCATCGTTATAAAATCGTAACTGAAAAATAAACTGTCGTGTAAACTTTCATTCTGAAAGTAATGGGGGCTTACAACACTGCTTGTAAGTCACCGAAAAGCAACTACGAAATAACGGTTGCTCGGATCCGCTAAAGGCGCTGTTCTCGGAGGCCTAGAAAAAGGAAAGAAAGATAAACATTAACAACAGCATCACATTTAACAACGCCACAAACGAGGGATAAATAGTGGGAAAATGAAAATAGAAATAAAGAGATAATATCGTATAGATAATAAAATGATTCTGAAGAGGCCCCGACGTGAGGCCGACCGTCGCCGAAGCGGTAGCGCCAATACAATTTACGGCCACAGCCCCAACAACACAGCAAAACGGAAACGGCGCGACAGTCACTATTATTACTTTCACCGTTTCGCTGTATATTCGCTGATGCACGCGACGTCCGACGGATAAACATCGACCGATTTCGAAACTATTGGAGTGTTCACAACAGTCTCGTTGAAAATAACCTCTAAGTTTTCGGAAATGTCGTTCCGTTCGCTGTTGTCCTCTTCCTAAGTTACAAAACGGGAGGGGCGTGAGCAGAGTTGTAAGCCCTAATAAATCTTTTAGAAAAAAAGTTGATGGTACAACTGTTTTTGTAATTATTAATCAATAATAGTAACCAGAGTAATTATAATACAATGTGTGCATTTTTAATGGCTGCGAAGAAAACTTATTACTAATAAAATTTCATGGTCACTTTTCTGAAAAAATGAAGACGGTGACACACACTGTAGGGCTGTCTCCCTCGCATCTAACCTCACTTTTTGGTCTTTCGATTCTCCTAAACAAACGGTCTCGCCCGATTCTGCAATACTTTCGCACATTCTCATAAAATCGTAGCTCGATCTGGTTAGAAGCTCAAGAAAAAATTGCTTTAAAAATGTCAGCTGTGCAAACGACAACTTAGGGCTATGGTCTCATTTTTTTCACAATCGCTGACAATTTTTTGTTTTTTTTTCATTGAAAATACGGTATCTACTCAGCTACACTGTAAAAAATGTTTGCGTTTTTTCTGTACAATCGTGTGTGAAATTAGTACAACTCGGTATAGGAAAACGAAATTAATGTGTTTGCATCGTACATTTAATACACATCAATTAAATTCGGTAATTTGGTGATTTAATACCACAACACATGATTGTAAAATTAATGATTACTAAAATTAAGAAAGATTTTTTTTTACAGTGTATTTAAAAGTTCACACGTCATTTTACAATAGCTGCAGGTTAATATTCCTAAATCACAGCTACAAAACAAACCGTGCTGCAAGATTTATTTCTTAAACTAATGAGGATTTCGAATTCTGCGTGGGACACGGGACGTCGGGTAAACACACTCGTAATACGTAAATATACGTTCGAGCCGGCTGCTGGCGCGACCGGGGCAGTTTGCGCCGAACGCGGTGTAAGACGTTATAACGTGAGTCATGCGTCTCTCGAAGCCGAGAAGAGAGCCCGATAGCTCGGGTCGCGCTGTGTGCGTGTGGCGTTTCGCTTCTGCGTGTGATTCCGTGCGTACACGGGGGGGGGGGGGGGGGGGGGATCTGGTGTCCGGCACCAGCAAAGGCGTTTAACAATTATCCCGGTGCTCGGGCGGAGCGAACCGGATAGATACGGCGAAATATACGGCGCGCGTTACATGCGGCCGGAGTGCCGGTCGCGGTCATGCGATCTCGCTATGTGGTTTTCATTCATAAACCGAGTCACAGACTCCGCGAAGCCGAGCCGCGCTGCTCCTTCTGTTGCCCATTTATTACCCCGGCATGATTCGTTCTCTGCTTCCCTCGCGAGCAGTTGCGCGCTCACGTGGGTCTCTTTCTCTTTCTCTGCCGCGCGCGTTTCACGCCGCATGCTTCGCTTTTTAGCCCCGACGCAACGGGACCCCGGCGAGTGATTGGTTCGCGAGCGAGACGAAAATTCGCGATTTGCCCACGGTCACAATTTACGCAGACGTGAAATCATCATTTTTTTTTTACAATAAAAAAAAAAAATCAGCTCTTGCTATATTAAAACCGACGTAAAAATCGATATTAAAAAAGTGCATCTCTGTTCTTTTGCTGCGGTAAACAGAAACCTACTTAGGTGATTTGAGTAAAGACTCATCGATCACTGTCACGAGTTTTTTTCCCCCACCCTGAAACGTGTGTGTGTGTTTTTTAATCAGGAGAGTAAACTGTGATTTATAAATGTTCGCAAAAGGAGGAAAATTGAGGCAGCTCGCATCACGACTACCGCGGCTCAGATTGCGCAGGTCGTTGCACAAATTTTATAGCGTTTTTTTCGGTCACGTCCGCTGCGAGCGATAGCGCCCGACTCGTACGACAATTTATCGGCCTGCACGATATCCGAGAGTCTTTGACTTTGACCCCGCGGCCGCGGCGCGACGAGATAATAATTATGGGACGACGAGCCGCGCGGACCGTGAAATCCACCTTAAACGAATTTTCCGCCTTGAGCGCCGCTGAATTTACATTTTAGAATACGAAATTAATTTCTCTATTTTTTTTTTCGCAACACCGACGGCTCAATATTTACGCATTTTACTTGCAGGAATTCGCGGAGCAACTGCAGCGCATGGCGCTGGACGTGGGCCCCGAAAATCTGAGGACCCAACGGGCCATCGAAACCGGAGGCGAAGGAATGCCGAGACGTAATTGTTACAACACCCCGTGTGGCTGGGCGGTTTATGTTCCGTTCACGAGGCGCGTCGATTACTTCATGAAAAACACGTGAGTCGAGAAATTCATTTATTCGCGAATATTGGGACTCGTTGAACGTTATTTACGAAAATATTTTTATTCGTTATTGAAAACAAATTTTGTATGAAAAAAAAAATAGAAATTGTTTCTTTGAAAAAAAAGAGAAAAAAATTAAACGAAAAAAAATATAGGCTTTTATATTTTTTATAAATAAATTAATTTCTTATATAAAATTAATTTATATATATATATAAATATAAATTAGTATCCAATTATGAATGGTGCAAACGAACAAATTGGCTGAGTTCTGAAATAATATAGAACGTCTGCAACTGAGTTTCCAGAAAAGCGCGCAGTTCGAGAGTGAATGGACGCGTGGCGGGTATCGCGAGTCATGCGAGAATTCGATTCACGACTTTCGAAGCTCACCGACGACGATAAAAACGCGCCGCTGTTCACCCCTCGGCCGTCGACGTGTGTTAACTTATCGCCCGCTTATGGCCCCGGTGATTAATTCGCAAAGTTCGTGATTAATGCGCGTCGTACGCGCCTCGGCGTTTGCATCACAATAAAACGCGCAAAACGCCACGAGGGGAGAAGAGGCAGAAGAGGCGCGAGATGATTTTCGTAGAAACGCTCACGCCCCGCTGACACCCGCGGGGGCATCGTTGTCGCGCGCGTTCGTCGCAGATAATAAATCGTTAATAACGCCCGAGAGACGCCGGGCGATCCGCGCGACGATTTCTCGCACGCGCCTCGACCGCGCCGATGACTTCTCGGAAGGAGCCGTTTACTTTAAACGGGGACGCGTGAAACTAAATCAACTGGACCTTGATATTCGCTGTGTGCACTTTGCCGCTGGCCGAATAGCCAGAGAGGAATTCTCGTGGTCGAGGAGAGGGAAGACTACCGACGAGAGGAAATTTAATCGCGGGGGCATCGGAAATGCGTGGCACAGACGAATCGATCGCGACTCTTTCGTCGAGTCTTTTTTGCCTCGTGGAGTGATTTTCAAACGTCGCGAAATGCACTCGAGATGCACCATTTGCTTCAAATAAATTTATATTAATTTCGGATGCCAATTTTTTTTTGTTACAAAAAAGTAAAATGTTTTTAAAAAATTGCTGTTGCCTTGAAATAATGTTTCGTTTTGCCTTTTCCAGCTGCGACTGCCCCGACAAGACGTACAAGTGCGTGCGCTCGGACGACGATCTCTCAGTGAGCGCGTACGTCTACCGCTGCCGTCAGAACACCACCGCGGACGACATCGAGTCGCCTGAGGACGCCAATTAATGCGCGCCGACGAGACTCTTCAAATTTGCTCGTAAAGATTTTCTCTTATTTTTCACTTTTTTATCATCCACTGCTCCTCCCCACTAAGCTATACATATATGGTAGACATATAAACCGCATCGCGCGCCGAAGCGTCTATGACTTAGGAGATACTTTTCTTTCTTATAACGACTACAGTTTCCGTGTGTGTTTCTTCTTTTTTAGTCGATTATTTTTTTTTTTTTTGTAAACGCCGATCGCGCGGAGGAGACGGACGAAGTTGGTAGTTTATAGCGAGACGATACCGTAGAAATTTGCTTCTTAGATTCCAATCGTACGCGCGGTCTAAGGACAGACAGACAGAACACGAAAGAGAGAACAACAAAAAAAAAACAATAAGAATCAAAAGTGTTTATCTATACGCATAATCATACTTAGAGATCGTCGAGAAGACGAGTAAGAATTTAAAAAAAAATATTAGTGAATAGTAACAGCCAGGGAAGCAGATTCAGAGAGAGAGAGACAAGGAGAAAGAACGATTTTTTTCTTCTTAATTACGGAACGAACGCCGGATTGCCGTCCGTTCGGGACAAGCGAAGAAAGAATGAAAAAGCGCGGTACCCGACTGCCGAAATGTTTAGCTCCGACCGAATCATTTCGGCACTTCGCGACATCGACAGACGGTTTCCAAATTGCTATTGGCGAACACAAAAATCACGGATAAAACAGTTGTAAAATCTTCGAGAACCGCGCAGAAAACTTGCATACTCACTTGCATACAGCATTCCCACGCGCAAACGCAGCAGATCGTCCACCAGTTCTCCTTATTGTTTCCCCGCCGCTTTTCGTTGACTCTGTTCTTTTTTTCTCACGAGCCCCACCGTAAATTCCTGAGGCGCAGTAACTTTTTTTCCGGGACGTTTGTCTTGGCTAACCGAAAATATTTTCCAGAGCACCGAGCCACATTTTTCTTCTTCACACCATCCACTTTAACCCCTCGAACGTCGGATGCTAGATGGAGGTCTAATATCCTTCCTGCAACAAGTCGCCAATGCCTCAATATCCTGCTTCCTAGTGCTTCTTTTTTTAATTAACACTGTCGAAGTGTGCTACTTTTTTTCATTAACTGGATAAGATACAAAAGCGATCGAGACGCCCCGTCGTCGAGATCGACAAAACCAATAAGTAATTACGTAGGTTCATCTCGGGACATTGCAAATAGATATCCATGTATAACGTAGACAAGGATACGACGTAGAACTTAGTAACAGTATTTTAATAAAGAGTTTTTGTTTCCCCGGCGTCCCAGTCTCCCCCTCCCCGCCCCCCTGTCCCATTTTTCGTCCAAGTCTTCCCTCAACCCAAGCCCTCCTGAATAATGTACTTAAAGTAGGGAAAAAAAAGTCACCAGTATATGTCTCGATATTTGTATCATAATTCATTATTTATGACGAGGATATGGTTAATGTCGTTATTCGTTACTTAATGCATTGTACAAAATTCTTGATCGAATTTTTCGAAGCATCTTGTAGACGGAAGACTATTATACTCGAACGTGACGAGGCGGCGCTGCGGCTCTTTATTAATCGGCGCTGAAAAAACGGCGCCCGGGCGCACGATCCCTCGCTGTTTCGTGTCTGAAGCGTCGTATTTATTGTCGCTAAATCGATGAGGCTCAGATGGCGCCGACAAAAATATTCTACAAGCGGGAATCGATTGATGAAGATGGAAAAAAAAAGAAAAACTATTGCAGTTGAGATCGAGCGAAGGGAAAACAGCCTCGGGCGCTCCGTCATAGTTTTTAAAAGATACCTGAATATGTAATAAAAACGAACGTACGAAGACGAGGAAATAGGGAGGAGATGGATAATAATCGAATGTAGTTTCGTTCAATGATGACATTGACACTGTTCCATACCTAGCATCATATCGACTTCAACTTATATAAACTTGAACGCCTATTTCTATGTAGTCTACACGAAAACATGTAGTTATTATTGTAATTATTGTTATTATTATTATTATTATTATTATTATTATTATTGAAAATTTACTGACAACGAAATCCGACAACGTTTTTCGTAAAGATGCTCGGTAGTTCACTAGAATAGACGGAGGTTTTAGTTCAATGTATTTTTACGCAGTATTTCACTTAATGTTATGTAATATATGAAAGAAACAAATAAATTATCTACTTATTAAATAAAACGAAACAACGAAATGAATATTTAAACAATATAACGAACGTACTGTAATGTTATTATACAATAAATTGTATGTAACTTCGTACCACACGAGATGTTGCGAGTGTTGCGTCATTTTTCATCGTGTCGTACTCTAGATTAAGGACTCCGGTGCAGCAATGCAGGTCGCCTTCCACTGTAATGGAAGTGAAGCATTTAAAAAATCAGTACCGCCTCAAATGTTGCGCGAAGTGCAGTAGCGACTTTAACAAGGGGTTTTCCGAGTGCCCCTTGAAACTCGTCGCTTTCGTCCCCCATAGCCTTGGGTTTATTTCGAGTCTTTCGCCTCGGCGCACGAAGCGGTTCTATTATTACACGCCGCGAGTTGATCGTTCCCGCGCCGCGAGGACCCGTCTTTTCCATTGGAGACCTCGAACTTCGCGAGTGGCAGCACCTGACGCGCGCCCTGCATTATCGGCCGAGTTTTCGCGAATGCTCGTGCGAGTCGCGTGATCAATTCACAATGTATTGTTGCACCGGGAGGACTCGCCTTCTCCCCCTAATACCTCGAATTTCGCAATTGCCCGGCTGGGCGGCAGCACCTGCCGCGCACTCTGCATTGTCGACCGGGTTTTCGCGAGCGCCCCGCGCCATCACGTGACCGCCAATTAATGATTCGCGAGCTTCGAGGGGTTTTCGCGAAAAACCGAATCTCGCGAAAAAATGCGTAGAATATTTTTCCCCACAGCGGAGCGCCGAAAAATCGGCCATTAATCGCGATTTCGCGCGGCCACCGCTATTAAGGTCGCGACTTCAAGGCCGCGGGGGAAACTCGCGATCGATATGAGACAATGAGAGCGCGGAGCGCGGCGAGGAACGCGCGCTGTGCGAGCAGCGCCTGCTGGAGGTCACGCGTAGGTCACCCTCTCAGTCTACGCCGAACATTCGTGCTTGACTGTCACGCGCTGAGTTGAGGTGAGACATTTTTTTATCATTACACCGGTTATCATTGGCGAATTTCCGCCAACTCGGATTCATCGACGCTCTCGCTACTTGCCGCGAACTTTCCGCATCGATCGTTACCGCTTTTTCCGCGGAATTCGCGTAATTCGCGTCACTCGGACACTCAGCGTTCGGATATGATCTCGTTACGTGTCCGAGGCGGTTTCCTCTGCGGAAAATTGGCTCTAAGGTCGCTTGCATCCCGCAATTCTCGAGACTCGCGATCGTCACTGCCAGCAGCATTCTTTTTCCGTTCGTTTCGCGGGAAATCGCGAGATTCGCCCGTTTTTTTTCGCGATTCGCTCGATAGATTTCTTTTGTTCGTGACCTTGACAAGGTCAACGGTTCGATAAGACCGTTTTGGGCTGTTCGATTGTCCTTGTACCGGCGTTTTTCAAATGCCGGCCACCCACGGCGATCTGCTCGACGAGTTTTCGACATTCGATATTTATACATATACGTCGATCGAGTGCGAAACGTTTGGGGCTAAAAATAGACGGGATCAGTTGGAAACCGATAACGCGGCGGCTTGCGTCTCTTTTTCTCGATAATCGCGCACTTTGAGGTAAGTTATTGCCGGGTATTTGAGCTGCGTTCTCGTTGCAGAAACCTAACCTGCAAATTCAGCACATTCAAAATGACGATCCAGAGCATCAAGGCCAGGCAGATCTACGACTCGCGTGGTAATCCCACGGTCGAGGTGAGCGTCGCTGTCGCAATCGATACTAATCTTTGTGTTTTTTCAATTTTTTTTTTTTTTTTTTTTTTTTGTCAAATTTGCTAATCATTGATTGAATGGTAATTGCAGGTCGATCTTGTGACCGAGAATGGTCTTTTCCGGGCAGCCGTTCCCTCCGGCGCCTCAACCGGAGTCCACGAGGCTCTCGAGCTCCGTGACAATGACAAATCCAAGTACCACGGAAAGTCTGTGTTCAAGGCTGTCGACAACATCAACTCCATCATTGCTCCTGAACTCCTGAAGGTATTTCACTCTTGGCTTATTTTTTTAATCAATCCTTTGCTGCATAATTAGATAATCATAAATAATCATAAATCAATGTAGTTAGAATTGCCCAGTCTTGTCCTACTTATAATGTTTGCATTGTTGGAATGCAACGAAATTCATATAAACGAATTCATGTAATTCAGAAAAAAAATGAATTCTAATTAACCCACATGATGAAATTGGGTATAAAAAGTCATCGTAGCAACTAATTGTTATGATTACTTTTTATACCTAATTTGATCATTTGGGTTCACCAGAATTAATTTTTTTCCTGAATTTCGTTGCATTCCAACAATACAAACTTCAACATTATTCCTACTTTGACGAAGCTTTACAACAAACTTCTCAACAAGAAATAATCAAAATCTTGTTGTACAGGCCGGTTTGGATGTCACCCAACAGACGGACATTGACAATCTTCTGTTGAAAATCGACGGCACACCCAACAAGGCGAAGCTCGGTGCTAACGCGATTTTGGGCGTTTCGCTGGCCGTCTGCAAGGCTGGAGCTGCCAAGAAGGGAATTCCTCTCTACAAGTGAGCGACGTTTTATCTCAATTTTCTCAGCGTTCACTTTCGCGGTTGCAAAATTTCTGCCAGTTGCGTCATTTTATTCTCGCGTCTGCGCTGCGATCGTTGTGCAAAGTAAATACGAATAATTTCGTCAGATACATCGCCGAATTGGCCGGAAACACCGACATCGTTCTCCCGGTTCCGGCGTTCAACGTCATCAACGGCGGCTCCCACGCGGGCAACAAGCTCGCCATGCAGGAGTTCATGATCCTGCCGATCGGCGCGGCCAACTTCACCGAGGCCATGAAGATGGGCAGCGAGGTCTACCACTACCTGAAGGCCGGCATCAAGAAGAAGTTCGGTCTGGACGCGACCGCGGTCGGCGACGAGGGTGGCTTCGCCCCGAACATTCTCGAGAACAAGGAAGCTCTCAACCTCATCATGGATGCCATCAAGGTAATTTTGATGGCATGAATTATTGTAATAGTGTTTTATGTCATTCATCGTTGATCGGCAAAATAAGTAGTTTATCGAAGACGCGCACCGGTTTTGGATACATTTTCATTAGCATCATTAATTTTCTAAATAGAAAAATCGTCGAAACTGTGTTCACGGAAAAATCAGGGACTTTTTTCGCGGCGAAAAAACGGCCACCATGTTCGAGCCAAGTAAAAATTGATAATGACTGTTGGTGGAAATTTCACAGACCGCCGGATACGAGGGAAAGATAAAGATCGGCATGGACGTAGCCGCGTCGGAGTTCCACAAGGCCGGCAAGTACGATCTCGACTTCAAGAACGAGAAGTCCGACCCGGCCACGTATCTCGAGCCCGAGGCGCTCAAGAACCTCTACCTCGAGTGGGTCAAGGGCTACCCCATCGTCTCGATCGAGGATCCCTTCGACCAGGACGGCTGGGACTCGTGGACCGCCCTCACGGCCGCGACGCCCATTCAGATCGTCGGTGACGATCTCACCGTGACCAACCCCGTGAGGTAAAAAAATTATGATCCTCGATCAATTAATTTTCTCTCTCACGCGCATTTTCCAATTGCTCACGATATTCCGCTTGGCTCGTGCTGATGAATCGCAATATTTCGAACAGAATTAAGACAGCGATCGAGAAGAAGGCCTGCAACTGTCTCCTCCTGAAGGTCAACCAAATCGGCAGCGTGACCGAGTCGATAAACGCGCACAAGCTCGCCAAGAGCAACGGCTGGGGCACGATGGTCTCCCACCGATCGGGCGAGACCGAGGACACTTTCATTGCCGATCTCGTCGTCGGCCTGTCGACCGGACAGATCAAGACCGGCGCGCCCTGCCGCTCCGAGCGACTCGCCAAGTACAACCAGATTCTCCGCATCGAGGAGGAACTCGGCGCGGGCGCCAAGTACGCGGGCGAGAAGTTCCGCAACCCGTCGGCTTAATAAGCCCCCGGTTTACAATTCGGGCGCCCAATTTTTGCCCTCGAGAGAGTCAAGTACGGCTAAAATATCACATCGTTATTGCAACACAAAACAACCCGTTACGTCATCATATATATATATATCTCAATACCTGTACAATTGTCGCAACGATAGAGCGCGCGAAAGATCCGACCGAGGTCGAACGATTTCGCGTGAAACATCGGATTATTGGCCGTTGCGAACGTTACCGTTTTTCGGACCCCACCCTCGCACATTCGTCATAAAGCAGCGACTAGTTTAGGTCTCGCGCGATATCTGCGATCGCACAAAGAGCGTCGTGCGCGACTTTCGCGTTTCGTAATACCGTGATTTCGAAGCGAACGAACGCGGTGAAAAATGGACTTCAGAGCGGCCGAGTGGTCGTCGCGCGGCAATGAGAGATTTCTTTTTCTAGCGAATCCGAGTCACCGGGAGAAACGAATGAGCCCGGGATGAGTCTCGTTCCAAAGTAGTTGTCGGGTTTACACAGTTATAATAAAATGTTGTTGGCATGAATTGTCGTCTAGATCGATGTCGATTGCAGTACGATTTAATAAAGGAGACCGTACCTCGAATTTATTTTGTTTCTCACATTCTTTCTCTCCCCTCTCACTCCAAGCGCCTTAATTCGTATCAGATCAATTTTCGATCAGTACAAAATATACAACTATCAGTTAATTAAATATTTGGCAATAAATAAATCGTGCGAAAAGACTCTCGGGCAGCCACGAAAAATAAAACGTAATGACATTTATATACAAACGATCAGGTAACTTATGTAATTGCGTAGTTTTGTTTGGGGCGGGTGAATCGAAATTACGCTCTGTTCGTTATCAATGTTTCGTTCTGCTTTGGCTCTTTCGTTCGCATCACCCAAAGGATGTTTCCTTCCTGGGAACAAAATACAGTCTTTGGAGTCACAGTTGAACGATTTTGAACGGTTTCGTAGAATTTTTGTGGATCCTTCTCGCTCACCTGGAAGTAATCCTCGATTTCTTGGAGTGTTCGGTCTTTGGTTTCCGGCAGAGCCACGTAAATGAAGACGGCCTCGAGCAGAGCCGAGGCGCCGAATATTGTGAATATTCCTGTCATACCAACGATCTCATTCATCTGTTCGCAGAAATTAAAAGTAATCAGTAAAGTATTGTTTTACTTTAAAGGTTCAACCTTTTTTTTTAACTAAATGTTACAATACTCGCCATGGGAAAGAGTTTGGTAACACCGAAGAGGGATAGATTGAAGACGAAGAAGGTGCAGCCACCGCCGATTCCGCGCGCTCGTTGGGGAAGCAGCTCGCCCATCATCAGCCCCGGAAGGGTCATCAGGCCGACGGTGTTCGCGCTCACGTACATGAGAATACAGATGCCGATGACGTAACTCTGCGAAGTGGGGAGCGAAAGAGCCTCGTCTCGTGTATTGCACTCGAGAAACTGTTCCGTTTGCGCTCGGAAGGCGAGACGTGAGAAGTGGGCAAAGCGCGCAAATGGGGGTGAAATCGAAGCACCTCACGAGCGAGTTTCTCCTACGTTCGAACTACTTCGCGCCCCGTGCAATGTATCGGAAGAGCTGAGTGCAGGAAATTGGAAATATTTCCGGGGAAAAGTCTGGAGCATCGGGGCCTTTACTCGTCTCACGAATTGGGCACAGGGTGAAAAATTCTTTGCAAATCGAAACTTTAAGGAATATAAAGGAAGAAGATATGTTTTGACATACTTTTGTCGTGTAAGAAACTTTCAGCAATATAAAGGAAGAAGACATTTTTTTACATACTTTTGTTGCCTAAGATAATGAGACAAATGCATTATGAAAATTCTCACGTCTATGTACGATTCCTCTTTCCTAGCCAGAGTGTAACCAGCCAGTACGAGGGATGCGAGAGCCGTGCCGGTTGCGGAGAGTATTCCAAGGGTTCGTCTTCCCATTCTGAGCAGGAGGACGCACGAGAGGATACAGAAGATGAATCTGATAACGGCGGTCATCACAGCAGCGAGGTAATTATCAATTTTTTTTCCTCCTGAAAGAAAAGAAAACATGATCGCAATTACTTGTCAATCCGTTCAACGAAATATCGTTGGTCAGATGACTCACCGATGTCCCTCACGAGATCGACGCCGTAGAAAACGATGACGTAAGTGCCGCTGAGTATCTGGAGAAGATTGAAAATGTTGATGATGACGAGAGGCTTCAGGACGCCGGGATGAAGAATTTTTGCGAGGGCCGACGACATCCGCTGACGAAAAGTCGTGGATATGGACAGACGAGCGAGATCCTCGGCGGCTCTCACCTCGAGAAGCGATATTTCAGCGTTGACCTGAAGAAAAAAAAAAAAAAACCCGAGCGTTTTGCTTAGAGAATCCGTCGTGAAAATTTGTCTCGTGTGTCGTATTTTCTTGATGCTATTGACGATTTTTTTATTGCAGCCACGGACGGAAATATGCGCGACGAATGCTTCGTGGCAACCGTGGCGGATCTTCAGCGAGAAACCGAGCATACCAGATGGGTATTTCTACTTTTATTTCACGCGAGAACAGAGAAGTGATATTATTTTTATCCCTGTTTCTCTGTCTACAGATATATGGAAAAGCTGCGGCTGGAGGCATCGCTGGCAACAGATCCTTTTATCTCTTTTACCCGCTCGCGTTCTCGCACTCGGACGCTGAGGGAAAACCGATAACGCGCGCGCCCGCGCGCTCGGGGCAATCTTGGAGAATTCAATTTTCAATTCTGTCGCGCGATCGTCCGGCCGACGGAGAAATTAAATATCTCTTTGGAGTCGAGCGTGGCTCTCGATACTCCGAGGCGGCTTTGCGCCGCGAGAACGCGGAATGATCGAACGCTCACCTGATCGACATCACCGCCTCTCAGCCACATGAGAGCCTTTCTCGCGGAATTTGTCTTCTTGCGACGCACCAGCCAGGCGGGACTCTCGGACACGAGGCTCAGGGCTATCAGCGCGAAAATTGGCAGGATTGTGCCGCAAAACGCGACTGTTTTCCAGTTCAGAGCGGCCCCCAGAGCGTAGACCAGGAGGATTCCGCAACTGTACGAGGCGAAAGATCCTCCGACGAGGAAACCTCGGAGACCCGGATCAGCAATCTCGCCCACGAGGACCTGAAATGATTTTTTCGTCAATACTCAAAGTAGATCAAAATGTTATTTGTTTGAAAATTTCTATCAATTGTCGATTAAAGATGTGTAGTTTAAGGGGGAGGGGGTATCGTCTTGAAACTTTTTTTTTCCATTTTTTAAATTTTGTTTGATGAATGCACAACATCTCAAGAATGTTGTATCGAGTTTTTAGAACAATTGGAGCAAAACTAACGGAGATATGGAATTTTAACCATCGGAGGCACTTCACGTTTTCAAAGTCGATGATGGCTGTAGTTTAAAATCTATTGTAGCGACCCTTTTCAAACACTCTTTCTCTGTATAATCCATGAGGTAGCGCTGTCGAGTTTTTTTATTCGTTGGTATTTTTTATTTTACGATAACAAATTTACCGATTTTTTAAGCAAAAATCGCGTTTTAGACTTTTTAGTGTCACCAAAAATTGAAATGTAAAAAAAAACTCGACAGCTTTACTTGGGGAAACTCCTAACCTAATCAAATCAATTTGATTTTTTTATATCAGATGATCGAGTGATGAGTTACAACCGTCACCGCAAAATAACTTCTTTTGAAGACGTCTCCGGAGATTTGCTCTCAACGGCTTAGTTTTTAATATCTTCCGCTGAAATTTTCATAAAATATTCTTGAAATGTTACTCTACAATACCGTAATCATTAAATTTAAAATACACTGCCCGTATTTTGTTAAAAAATTGTTGAAAAAGGGTCCTTTTTTCACCGAATTAACCAGATCCCCCTCCCCCCTTAACGTCTGTAAAATTTCACCTGCGCAGGTACAGCAGTCAATCCCACGGCGAATCCGGAGATGACTCTGGCCACGAGAATCCAGGAAATTTTCGTGGCGAATCCCATGACGATCCAGCCGAGGCAGAGCGGGATAGCAGCGAGAATGAGGCCGCCGCGTCTTCCTATCGCATCTATAAGTACTCCAGACAGTAGAGATCCAATTGGGGTGGCCAGACTGTGGACCGACGCTGTGAAAGACGAGAAGAAAGTTTTATTTTCATCAGAACTTATCCTACAAGAAAGCGATAAAAAGCCAGGGTGGCGGAAGAGTCTAACGAGGAAGTGGAATTATCGCGACAATCAATTAGAGCTTCATCCACCTTTTTATCTCTTGTGTGTATTGGCCAAGCGAATTGCCGCGCGACTCCACGACGAATCTTGATTACTCCGACACGACTTCGTTCAACTATTCCAACGGGAATAGTCAACCAGAGGTCGCAGCATAAACGTCGGATCGGCCGATAGATACAGCAAGAGGGGATCATCCGGAATCGAGATCGACCCGAAGCCCGAGATAATTGACCGAGACTGCATTAAGTGAGCATCATCAGCGCAGACGCTCAAAGATAAATCGAGCGTGATAGCGCGCAAAATCCCGGGATACAGGCGGCTCAAACGGCGAGGCTTTCCAGTCGATCAATCGTGGCAAATCCAGCGCCACGAAAAAAAATAACAGACGTATATGAGATAAAAATACCAAAGGACGAGACGAGTATTTTCGTACAAACGTTTTCCATTATTTATTTCAAATGAAACAGTTTTGGGAACGGACAAAAAAAATCGAGAGCACCGAGAATCAACGGGAGGATCAGGGCTCGGATTTCGCGATCCATTCAACTTTTATCTTCGCTGGAAAATAAAAAAGTCTTTTAGTCCAGCGCGAGGCATTGACGGCGTAGAGCCGAGCCGAACGACGACGATAAAGTATTTGATGGGAAAATCAATGCAACGTGGTAACGAACGAAGGGACGACGCGAGTCTATAATCGTAAGCTCAATTATATATCCTCGTGTCGTACGGTATATCGCGCACTTTGATTGCCGCCAGACTGACCTAGATCCTATGAAAATATAATTTGCTTATGACGCGCGGTTGATCCTCACGCTCGTTTAACTGGTCCCAGCGGCGGCGGCGGCGGCGGCTCAATTGACGGAGCGCGTGTCCTTAGGAATCCCAATGAAATATCAACGTCCTCGCGTGAATCAACGAGCAACATTGGCATTGAAACGCGCCTCGCCGATTCGTCTCTGCGACTCGTTGAGGAGATTTCGAGGATCCAAGGTCTAAGCGACGCGATAAATCCTCGAATTATAAATCGATTACGCGAAGAAAAAAAGGCGAAAAAAATCCTCAACCAGCCAAAGTCATTGCGGATTCATGAGGTTTTTTTTACGACCATTTCTACCAGCCCCCAATGATAGTTGGAGCTGGTATCCCGGCTCCCGGGCTGTAATCTGAAAACGGCCTTTTCCAAATCTCTACGGAGAACGATTGGTCGATCGTGGTCCTACTTTCGAGGGCCCAGACGCAATTTCGCGTTGATGATTTTTCTTTTATTTCCCTTTGTCCTCTCGGTGCTTCCCATCAGGATGGAATTTCGACTGAGGGTCTATTAAGATCCTTATAAAATGGCCTTAAGATCCCTCTTTCCATCGAAACACCGGCTGAAGATAATCGAGTTATATCCAGGAGATAAAATTTAATTGTCAGAAATTTCCAACCGTGAAGATTTGATTGTAAATTCGTTACCAATAAAGGACCAAAGACTAAAGGAAAAAAATCGTCGACCTAAAGAGAACCGATAATGCTAACAAAAATAGCTACTTTTGCGAACAGAATACATCAGCGACAACGCAAAAATGTATTCTGACGTTATCGGAGCAGCCGGTGGCGTCATAAATCCGCTGTTATTGCTCGATTGCTCCGAATGCTAGGAAGTTGAAACGCGCGATAAACTTGTCCGCTACTGCAATTCGACAACACGATATTGGCAACACTTTTAGCCTCTCGAGCTTTCAGCTGTAATTTTTCCGGGCTGTAATTTTTCATACACGTTCTCTGGCTCGCATGTTGACCGGTTTGTTTTTTACGAGGCGATAAACATTTTTCATCCCCCGTCCGGCGATTCGCACTTCCGGATTGTTTGTGTGTCCACACTGCCCGGGGGCGACTGACGGGACAGATTATATTTAGCATGCGACCCTCCGACTGCGGAAAGCGCGCGACCGACTCGTGTCTGTCTGTGTGTGTTAAAGTTGTGACGGGCGGAATAATTGAAAGCTTCGATTTATCTTTCCTTCCACGCTGCAGCGACGATTTGTAACCCACGATATTTGAATAAAATACCATTAGCCTTGCGATTCGAATAACTACGAATGATCCGGAAATTCCGGGAGATAATAAATATTTGACACCGTAAATTATAAACAGCATTCGTAAAAATGTATAACTTGTTTTTGCAGTTAGCATAATAAATTAACCAGAGACTTTAGGTACGAATTTATGAACAAACATTTTTCGTTAAGAGTACAAAAGATACTGATTTTCGACCATTGAGAGTTGATCACAATCGCCGTCTAAATTGGCGGAATAATTATTTACGACTGGTGCTCGATTAATTAATTCATTGTCTCCTGCCCGCGAATCGAATGTATAAATTACACGAGGCGTTATTATTTGCTCACGGGTGGCGATTTCCCGTGGAACGATTAATTGAATTATTTCGGTGGGTCGAGAATTGCGGTTTAAACGGGCTCGGAGCATAAGGCTCGGCGATTTATGAGACCGCGAGGGGCAGAGCCGAGGGAGAGTCCGACGGCCGGGACGCGACCGTGAGTCAGCTGAAATCATTCAATAAAAAAATATCTAGGTCAGTTCCACGTTACGAGGCGCGCGGAGCCAGTGTCGGGGCACACAAATTACACGCAGCCCGACGCTTCATTGAGAAGAGCGTCAAGGACACGGTGAACCTGCGACGGTTGCTCGGAGGTCCTTGAACTTCTGGCGTCCCTTTCCAGAGGCCGTTTGCCCCCGACTCTCGCGCGGCCTTTCACGAGTTATAACAGACTCGCGGTTGCATCTCATCGTAATACAGATGTCGAAATTTCTTTACTTCACTCGGTGTTGTAATGGACATACTATGCACGCGAAGCGTGCATTTCACACCTTGTAAAGTAAAATTTCGCACAATACTCGGCAGAAAACCTTTTTCTCGGCTCGTGCTGCAAACTAAAAAAAAAAAAAGTTGAAAAGTTTGTGAAAAAACAGTTTTTCCGCCCTCGTATAGTAATGTACTATTACTTCACTCGGTGTTGTAACCAGAGTTGTAAATCCCCAAATTTTGTGAAAATAAAATTGATGGACAATTGCCTTTGTAATTATGTTTTTATAATAATAACTCGTGGTGATTATAATGCGCTATGTGAACTTTTAAATAGAGGCAAGAAATATTAATCTCCCGTTAAACTTGATGGTAATGTTATTGAAAAAATGGAGAAACACTGTTAATGCGTTGCGAATATAATGGAGGACCGTGCTTGTCCATTTTTCTCAATTTCTCCGAAAATTTCATGAAAAATTCGGTTTTTCTTACGACTATTCAGAAGATCACGTATAACTTTATAATCGCTACAGGTCACCGTTGTAAAATCATAACTGGAAAATAAACCGTTGTGTTTCTTTAATTCTTAAAGTAATGGGGACTTACAACACTGGTTGTTATTGACATATTACGCACGCTTCGCTTCGCGTGCGTCATACGTTCATTTCACACCTTGTAAAGTAAAATTTCGTACCATACTCGGCAGAAAACCTTTTTCCGACTTCGTATAGTAATGTACTATATTCTCAGGTCAGCAGACGAGACACCGGCCGGCTGTCAGTCGGCTTACCGTTTTTATTGTTTTCTCTTTTATTACACGGGTGGAACGTGGTCGATTCTTAGCCGGCGGGCAGAAAAGTGGCTACAGCGGGCAGAAAAGTGAACTTTTCCTCCCTAGGGAAGAAAGGTAGACTTCCTCCCGCTAATCGAAAACTGATGTCCTCGTAACGTTGCAGGCTTAAAATTATGGTCTTTTGTTAACGTACAGACGGAAAAAAGTATAGTGTGCAACTCGGGCCGAATTGGCGATTACGGCTCGTTTGATTGCGGCCCTCGGTTTGCTCGGGCAGCAATCTTCACCCTCGCTGCAATCGTCAAATTTCAACTCTTGACAATACACTATATTAGTGCCGTGTAAATCTTCCTCTGAACTGGGACTCTTTACTGTCTATGTGATGTTACTCATATATTATCTTTAAAAAATAGCACATGTTACATTTTTTTGTTATCTTTCCAATCATCGGAGTCGAAATGGGAATCGATGTTTTTTAAGATTAGCGATTGAGCGGATTACGAACACGTGGAAGGTGCCGAAGCACAGGTTGCGTACTTGGAGTTATCTTATCCCGGGAGCCAGATAACTGGTACGCGTTATCGAATTGATTTTTTCTCGCACAGCCGGAGGTCTCGAACGACCTGATAAAGTGCGATCAGTGCGAAGTTATCCGCGGCCGGAAGCCGATGTACATTGTTGCGAGTGGTGTTAAGTTTTTGTGAAAAAAAAAAGAAATTGCGATGGGGGACTACAATGGAAATGTGAGATTTACCGGGCCGACCGCACCACCGGAGACTCCTGTCCACGAAATACATTACGGAGCATCGATGCCCCAGCAGCAGCCGGTGCAGCTGAACCGACCAACCTCGACTCCACTGCCTCCGTATTCCAGTCAACCACCCCCTTACACCGTCAACGTCCACGACACCGTTGTTCGACCCGTGGCCACCCCTGTTTACGTTGTTCAACAAGGGCAAACCAGCGAATGTACTTTTTTACTCTACTAGTACTCTATGAAAAATCGATAACGATTTAGAAATACAATTTTGTCCCTTTTTTATTAGTAAAATTAGGGAAAATTTAAATAAGTCAAATCAGTAAAATTTACGAGATAAGAAAATGCATAAAAATGTTAAATTAGTGAACTTTTAAACAATTATAACATTAGTAGAATTTTGAATGAATTATCATATCGTTTTGATCTTCAGGTGCATTTTTGGGACGTTTGTGCTGCATCCGTGTCACTTCGTAAGTAACATTTTCGATGCTTTCTCACATTTATCGTCTAATTGTAATCTCGCTAATTAACGGTAAGGAAATTTGTTCGCACAATTGGAGTTCTCCTTGAAATTTCGTGTGCGTCCCGCGCACGTCGTGTGTTCGCGGCGTTTAGCGGTCGCGTCTGAAACTTCGCCGGGTACAAGTACAGCGTAACACGGAAAGCGGTGCAGAGACTTGGGTTTACCTATCCCAGACTCCGACCGCGAGACACGGTATACACAGGACGTTCAGGGTGACGCAAAATTAATTTTCCAATTTTTCGTCAGTGAAATAACTTCATCGTTTGACTAAAAATTTGCCAGCAATTTTTTCGAATTCACTGTAATTCATTCTATAAGAATTATAAATTTGAATTAACTTATTGGGTGCTCCCTGATAAATTGATCTCCAACCCCAGCAAATTCGGTTGCTCCGAATGGCCAATTTATTATTATTTATATTGCTTAGAACTCAATTTAAAAATCAGTTTACAAAAAAGCTAAGAAATTAAAAAAATAATTGAAAAATAATTGTGAATCAATCTGTACATGGTGGTTGGGTCGAGATTGCTAACAGAGCCGGCGAAAGGTGAAGGCAAAGGTTCCGGGTGGCAGGTCTCGCGAACCCTGGATGGCTTCGAGTTTCAACCCGCAAATTTCGCGCAGATAACAAAGTTAACGCGCTAACTTTGCCCTAGCTGTGTGCGCACACAATCCGCGTGCGCCCGCCTCGCGGTATCGCGGCCAAAGGCAACAGTGCAGTTCGTTGATTCCACTCCACGTGCCGTGTATCTCTATACGACGAATGAATTTTCGATTCAGGTCGCACCTGCGATCCGGCGAATGGAAATTCTATAGGCAGAGGCGACTGATGAACTCAAAGCGGAGTGAGCGTTAAATTGGAAGCCAACGGAGAGATTTGGCTGAGAAATCGAGTCGCGATGAGAGCGGAAAATTGCATTTTTATTGGGAGGAGACAAAGTGTCGCAGGGTCTTTGCTGAATGTGAAATGATGATGATTCTCACCGATCCACGAGCCCATTTCTCGGTCGATGTGAAGCGTCCCATTGGCTTCGGACAGTTGGGGGAGAAGCACGGCGCTGTAACCAATGGGCATTCCACCCCCTGCTGCAAGCGTCAATACCGCCCCGGCCACCATGCACTGAAAAATAAAATTAAAGATTGAGAACAAAAAAAAACTCAAGAACTTGATTGCAATTATTCGACAAAGAGGAATTAATTTGTGACTAAGGGTTTCAAAAAGTCGTCCACCAGAAATAATCGTTCCGTTGAAATAAAAAAATGAAAACACAAGAAAATTGACTAGAATAGGGTAGAAGTACCGGTTGTGGCCACCTTTGGTCCAGTTGTGGCCACCGAGTTCGAAGGGACAGAATTATTTGTATTGGTAAAACGAAACAAAATTGTATCGATAATATTGTTAATTTGTATGCATTCTTTCGAAGTATCAACATGAAAATACAGAAAAGCAACAATTTGATACAAATAACAGTGAAAATGGCCACAACTGGTACAGTGGCCACAACCGGTGCTTCTACCCTAATCTAATAAAGAGGAATTAATTTGTGGCTAAGAGGTACAAAAAATCATGACAGAAACGACACTCAGGCAAAACTGTGTGCACCCTGCACACTCAGACGAGTCTCATTCACGTCACGCTCTGTAAAGTTTCGCCCGAAGCACTTTAGCCCGTGGAGAAGTGACCTCTCCCCTATTGCAACCCTCTTTATCTCTCGTCTCTTTTTTCCATCTCCCTTCGCACTTTGCCATTCGCATGTCTCATCTCGCTCTCGCTCCGCGTTTCTTCGCCTACTACCACCGTGTTGTTTTTTCGTCTGGCGAAGGGAGCGAAAGATTGCAAACGTGGAAGTGCGGAAAATAATGGAGACGCCCGCGAGATACAAGGGGTGAGAGGGCGTTGAAGTGTCGGTCTGCTTGGATATAAAGGTGACACATCCACCGAACTGTATGAGCGACGAGACGAGGGAGGGGAATGGAAAAAACTAAGTGACTGGCGTGAGCAATGAAATGAAGCAAAATTGAGAGAGATAGCGAAGCAAAAAGAAAAATACGAGAAAAATCTTGAGACTCGAAGTAGATCGTAAAATAAAGACAAATAGTGAGGCTGTTTGCTCTAAAGTGGAAGCTCGACGAGTTGCGGTAATTCTGGACTTTGGAGGGAACATTTTTCGCGAGCCAAAGAAGCTCCTTGTACTTTGAAGACTTAGTAAAGAATACCAAAAAAAAATAAAAATGAAAGTGAAAAATCAATCACTCTCACCTGTGCAAGTTTGCCTTTGAAATTTGACGAGTACTGAGTGGAAACAACGGAGTTCGATCTCTCCTCGTACCCAGCTTTGGCTTTGGCGGAGCTCAGACCGTTGTTGTTATTGTTGTTATTGTTCTCCTCATGATACATCAGTGAACGCTTCATCTGGCTCGTTCTGAGAATGTTCGCTGAGTATCCCAGCATCACCTCGGTCTCCTCACTGAAATTGCGAGAAGCCAATTAGATCTGCTGACTTTTCATCCAAACAATTTATCTAACAACGCAAAAGACACTTTAAAACTAATCTCTGAATTATTCACTATTTTTTAAATACGAATATTATGTAAAGAAAAGATTTAATAACATCCAAAAAAATGTACTAATAGAAACTGAAATGACATTCACTTTATTGTGAAGTAAAATTCAAACAAAAACTCACCAAGATCCAGGTGTCATGGCTGCAGAAATTCTTCAATTCAGTCAGCTCTGCTTCAATTCGGTCTGCGCCGTCAGCCGATAACCCTTGATAACCCACTCACTGTCCCTCGTCCACTGGCACAAGCACAATCGACATTCAACGATCGTTTCGACAAAATTTCGCTTCGGGGACGCTACAATTTCTTCCTCGATGCTTTACAGCCCATAAATTAAATCGTTACCCCTATCCAATTGACTTTATTTCCCCGGCATGTGATAGTCCTTATATCACCTCGGCAGTTCCACGAGCGAGGACCCCCTTTGCCATTTCATTTCACCGATATTTGAGGTATAAAAATTTTATGGTGTTCAAAATTGGAAAAAAGTACAACAAAAAAAAATCAATACCGAGGAAAAGCAATCTCCAAGCTGACGGTAAGAATTTGCAGTTGCAATCTACTGGGTTTGTGAAATATTAAAACTCGGCACGGGGTCCGGTCTAGCCGATCGAGCGCGGTACGAGGACTGAACGTGACGTTTACCATCTCGTGGCTTTTATAAGCAGCCACGAGTTTGATTGAGGCAGACAGACGCAGGGGCAGAGCCCGGCAGAAACAGCCGCGAGCTACTACAGATCTACGCTATACTTACAGCGCGTAATACGCCTCGCCGGTAGCGCGCGTACAACGTCCGCGATTAAATGAGTGCGTGCACGCGCAGATATCGGCCTTCACCCTTAAGCAGGCCACTCTCCGACGGCCACGGAGACCCTGGACACGGCTGTCGCCGAGTCCTTTGCTTACGCGCTTCGAGCCCCGGACGCGCGACATACGCGGGCATCGTGTTGCTTCCTCGACGACTGGAATTTGCAATCAAATCTTCGTGAGTCACCGTGCGAACCAAATTGACGTCGACGATGGATAGATGAAAATCCTAATCCCAACATACTGCGGAATGTGGATCCATTTTTTTTAACAAACATCATTTTCTTCTACTTCAAATTAAACAGTCTAAATTGACGATGAAGAATTGTTACAATTAGTGTACATTTTAGAGGTGTGCGAATAGTGCTCGAATCGAACCGAATTGAAGAGCACTATTTGATTCGATTTTCGAATCGAATATTCGATGATTTGAATATTCGAAAAATTATCAACTGTTCGAAGAAATCACGAACGGTTTCCATCAGCCGGCGATATTGTGATGGAAGAACGTACGAGATTGCTACCCGAAAACGTCAAGGACTTGATTTTCTTGTACAAAAACCTGACATTGTCTCTAATCATTAGAATTGTTTCTAAATGTTGATTTTCTTTGCATGTGCTCAATTAATGATTAAATTTGTAGTTTTTTTCGGAGTCAAGTTATCGAATTTACCGAATATTCGATATTTTCACGAATATTCGAAATCGTCGAATATTCGTTTCGAATTTCGAATCGAATTCTTCGACAAATGTTTACACTTTTGCGACAGAATGTTTTTATCAATGTTTATCGTTCTTATGTGTAGATAAAAGATCCCTCTTTCAGAGAGAGATAAAAAAAACGTCTGCGACGAGCGAAAAGAGTGAATCATTGTCTTCCCGAGATAGTTAACGTATCGCTCGCACTCGTCTTATCGACGTAATGGCGAATGATCACCTGCGAGTAATCCAAGGCTTTAGGATTTCGGAAGATTCTTTTCCGAGATCCCCACGCGGGCAGACGTTTATTCGCCTTCTCCCCCAGAGACCCGAAGATCCTTCGCGCGAGGATTGAGATTGGTATATAAGGGTCTCAAGTTGAGTGCGGCTGCAGGATTATTTAGCTTACTCTGTATATAGATAGCCGCGAATGGACTCTCTAATATATTGCATATCTAGCTTTGCCTAAGAAATTCCGTGAATTATTATTGACACTGAAATACCAGACTCTGGTTAGTAGAAGGGTTGAAAAGTCATCAAAAATAATTCTGTTTATTCAGATTAGTAAAATATCATTTGAATGATAGAAACACCGAATTTTTTAATAAAATTTCATTCATTTTGAAAAATCTGGTTTTATTGGTCAAAAGTACCAAATTGCATTGACTATAAAAAAAAAATTAGCTACATTCTGAGCCAAATATTATTGATTATTGGCTAAAATTTGAGAATCCAGCCAAATACTTGCCTACAATTCCTCGTCACGTACATCAGTCTCCTCTCTGTCCTCGATTTCTTGAGGTCGACTTCCTTTCTCCTGATCTATTACGAACACAAGACCAACAATCCAAAGTGTCTTAATCGTCCGGCACACGACGAATCAACGAGAGCGAGGTGTCGGTCACTCTCGTGGTCCTGGTGGACGTGTCACTTCGTTTTACGCCGATAACCTTGACCCGTTATTTCTTCGTGCAATTCGCCGACGAGGCCGACGCTTCAACTTGACCGATTATGTGGTGTTACTTGTGGCACGATCGAGGAGGATCACAATCGACTATTTTGCCACGAGGTACACGCGCGAAATCACTGGCTCACTTCGTCGTCTGCTTCGCCGCCTCAAATTGCTGATGACAGAAGATACAGACACAGATATATTTATATACTATATATGATGTATTTATGAAATATATATATATATATGTATTGCATACGCGCATATATATAGCGTTATTAACGATCCCAAAGTAGTTCTCGTGGTTATAGCGCTCGGCGCGAACAATTCACAAGCTAATAACGTCGAGCCCTTCGTCGCCTCCTCTTCCTCTCTTAATCCCGATCGCGCGCATATCTCATGGGCGAAGTGGCCCAAGGTCAGATGCCGGAATCGCGCATCACGCTCGAGACGTTTCTACGTGCGATCTCCTCGAGTTGACATTCTCCATCATAATTTCAGCGACCTCCGAACTTACGCTATTTTTACTCGCTTCTTGACATTTTTATTCATCAACAAATTAGACTTTGGGTGAAGGATTCGCGGATTTCTAAATAGGATTCGCGATTTTCGAAACAATTGTTGTTTCAAAATAATTTTCTTGAAAAAATATTGAAATAATAAGAGCGATTGGAAAATCGTCTAAAAAAATGTTGTTTGTGTGTGTTCCAGTATCATCATCGTGCTTATACTCGGCATAATCGTAATCGTATTTGCGACAAATGCCAGAGAAGAAAACAGTCGATATTAGTGGCCGATTACCTCGCGATGTGACGATCTGCCTCAATTATTCGTGGGTTTATTTGGCGAACGACGGTAAATATGGAGAAGATTGGGCCGACAATGCACGGCTGTTAGCTACGACATAAATGCGACCCCCTAAATTTAGTACAACCTCTTTCGTTTGTTCACGATGGTCAAGTGATAAAAAATGTTATGCATAAAAAAGAGAAGAAAAAATGATAGAACGATAGCGATTTTTCATCGTTTTGTCCATTTATTTTTCACCCTCCTATCGAGGACCTCTCGGCACCTTTCTTCCCTCGCAAATTCTCTCGGTAAACATTTTTGTCCACTCAGAAAAAAAAAAAACAGATGCATTATGGAAATACTTGTGTGCCACAGCCGCGTTCTTCCCACTCGAGCAAAGCCTGACGGAAACTGTATACTCTTCTCATCCCCAGGAACAGCGAGGTTTTCGCCCAAGTCGAGGACTCCCGGACATTGCGACCAGTGTCTGCTGCAGTTGGGGCCCTCGTCGCACATTGCCTGTATCCCTGAATCCTCGGTACCTCTCGATGGCACCGCGCCAATGATCGACCACGATTATCCAACATCCGAGAGGCGCAGGAGTCCAGCGCAAACTGGAAGAAAATAAACCATGGAGCCTTTTCGTCGCACCTTCGAGGTGAAATTAAACAAATAAAAATGAATGTTAAACCAAATTATAATTATAAATCCCAAATTTTTATAGAAAAATAATTTATGGTACGATTGGATTTCTAATTACGTTTTTATAATAATAACTGGTAACGATTATAATACGATGTGTAAACTTTTAAATAGAGGCAAGAAATATTAATTTCTCATAAAACTTCAATGTAATCTTATTGAAAATATGGAGAATTACTGTTAATGCATTGCGAAAATAATGGAGGACTGTGCTTGTCCATTTTTCTCACAATTTCTCCCAAAATTGAGTGAAAAATTCGGTTTTTCTTACGGCTATTCGAAAGTTCACATATAATTTTATAATTGCTACAGGTCATCGTTATAAAATCGTACCCAGAAAATAAACTGTTGTGTGAACATTAAATCTTAAAGTAATGGGGACTTACAGCACTGCACCAAATGTATAAAGCGTAAAAGTAAATTTCTTCTTATTTAACGCTCCGAGATTTCGTTCGCCGTGAAGGAACTCGCGAACGCATCTGCGCGTGGCGGAAACAGCAGCAGTGCAAATAAACGACTGTCGTCCCTGCTGTCGTGTCTCCTGGGAAGGCGGTGATCTACTTTTTTTTCCCACATTTTCCGCTCCGGCTGCCCCGGGAAAATCTCGCGCCGCACGTGTGCGTTTTAGAGTGCAAAGTTCACTGTGGAAAACTCGTATGGAATTTGTGGTGTGCGTTCGATATTGGTACATCGCAGTGGGAAATAAGATCCACTGTGTTTTATCCCGCGGGAAGGGATCATTTTCAGGCGGACCGAAAAAGGCCGTTTCACTTTTTCGCGTGTGCGTAGACGGTTTGGAGTACTACTTTTCTCGTGGTCTTATTTGCGACACGGTAAAGCTCCTCCTTTATGCATATCCTGGGACATTTTAGTTTCATGAATCCCATGTACAGTTTCGTATTCCGGCTCGAATGTATTACGTACGTATCCCGGGGAACGTTTTCCTCGTTTCAGGGCCAACGGAAAGCGCAAGGATTTTCATAAATATGGGTTTGAGGCGGAAGCGCGACATTCGACGATCGCACAGTCATTGGCCGTCTCGATACCCACATGGAAATATTTATATGTGAAATATATGTCGACGAAAAGTTCTGTATGTCGCATATGTGTTGCATATATTTTTATGTGCAACATATATTTTGCATATACAACTTTTTCGTGACATATATTTTACATATAAATATTTCCATGTGGGATATCTCGCTCGATTACAGCACAGTAAATATTGCAGATATGTTTTAGATTTTTTAAATATTGTGAAACAAAATGATTTACTTCTCGCGACTGGTGACAGAATTTTAATGGCTAAGGAAAGAAATCATAGTGACAAAAAATTACACTTTTTTGAATAAACATTTCTTTTTTTTTCGTTTTCGAGTTGTGCCAATGACTGTGCTGTTCGCACTTGTGTGACGTCGTTTCCCAAACTCAGCCCCTGCGTCTTCGTTTTCCCTGGGAAAAAAATATCACGGCTCTTGGCTGCTGCAGAGAGCCGAGGGTAATGGCCACACAGATGGGAGGACGTTTCCAGAGTGAGAACCGGATACTCCCGCCGTGTACGTTTCGCAAAGAGTCCGAACGCGCAGGCGACGACGATACCCTCAAGACTCTGATGGAAAGGGTAAATACTCCAACGGCTATGCGCCCCGGCCGCCTATGTCAAGAATATCCCTGGCTGTGCCACGCGAGAGCGACGGCTAAAGCCCCGGCGTTAAGAGGGTGAAACCGTCTTTTCCCGCGGTCCTTATCGAAGGAGCTCCCCGGCACTTGGCGAAATGGAAGTAGAAATGGAAGAAGATGGGGAAGAATTAAACAAACAAAAAAAAAACTAAGCGTGCTAACGGGTTAAAAAATATACTTTTCTACGAGATACAAAATAATAAATGGTAAATTTTATTTACGGTAGAATTTCAATTTCAAACGATTTTCCATGTTGGTAGAATCTTACCTTCGATAGATTTGAAAATGTGACCCTTATCGCGAATTCCTCTCGCACTGGTCCTTCGTTTCCTGTCCAGTGGACTAAAGTCTATTTTTATCAACTTCTTTTATGCTTTGCAAATCATAAAAGTTTGCCGGCGAAACGAGAAAATTACTCGGAAATGGCGTTCGTGCTCGAAAGCGAAGACACGCGGAAGGAGTGAATCGATCGGCTCCTGGGGAATTCTTTAAAGCCTATATCCATGTATGTGCAGAGTTGTTGACTGTAGTCACGTATGTGTGTACCGCTTCGAGGGTCTCCAACTTGAATTATTTAGAGGCATCGGGCTTCGCGAATCACCGCGAGCGACGGTTCGCAAAGACGTCCTGTCGGTTTTCATATTTTTCTCAATGTAATCGATGACGGATTTCGAACGTTGAAACTGAAATTTTTTAATTTATTAATTTTTCTGCAATTTTTTTTTTACTTTAATCTAATTTTATTTATTTTCGGGCTGGTGCAAACAGCTCAGAATTACAAAAATATTCGAGAAGTTGGCGATTACATAACTGAAAAACCGTCACTTTAAGGATGTGGGAGCGCGAAGTATTCAATTCGCGTAAATTCGAGAAAAGTGCGAGAGAATTGCAAACACTTCCCAATGGTCCGAAAATCTGAAAAAATTGATGCACAGTAAAGGTACTGAAAAGATTAATTTTGCATAATAATAATTCCAAAATGTTATTAAGAAATTGACTAAAAAAACTGTTTAACAAATATTTCGGTGATCCAAGTTTTTTTTGCATGAAAATGATTCCTTCATTTTTCTGTATACGTATGAATTTTTTCAGATTTTCATCTAATCTTTGAAATTTGTGTTTTCTGGTATGGAAAATGTGTACAAATTTCAAAGATTAGATACAAATTCGAAAAAATTCATTGTATACAGAAAAATGAAGGAATCATTTTTATGCGTAAAAAACTTGGGTCACCGAAATATTGGTTAAACAATTTTTTTTATCAATTTGTTAATAACATTTTGGAATTATTATTATGCAAAATTAATCTTTTCAGTACCTTTAGTGTGCATGCATTTTTTCAGATCTTCTGACCATCGGGAAGTGTTTGCAATTCTGTGGCACTTTTCTCGAATTTATGCGAATTGAATACTTCGCGCTCCCACATCCTTAAGAGCCACGGAAAGCGATGGATTATTTTATTAATACGAGTTGCATAGCTCGTTCCCTCGCGTGGCTCGATCCCCCTCGACGAGTATGGCTATTGTACTGCGCCGAACGTGTTTTTAGCGGGGACGAACTCGCGAGAAGTAACAAGGTTTACCGGACTCAGTCGAGGGTGAGTAAGTATATAAGCTTCGACGAGCAAATAATACAATTACCAACTTGGAAACGACTTAGTCTGCGCACTGTACGTGAAATATAATTAAATCACATTCTAAGCGTCTTAGCGGCGTGCGGGAGACGCGCGACATCGTCACGATGCACCGAGCGTCGCAGTTGATTTTCCGGGTGAAAAATTCGGGACCGCCGTCGAGGCTCATTTCTGGTTATGAGGTTGCACACGTTGATATCCACAGTGAGTGTCAATAACGAGAAAACCGGTAGCTCGCACTTAGTGCTGAGCTGGAGAAAAAATGCTCTTTGCCGACGTCACCCGAATTTCCAAGCAGCAGAATTTTCAGAGTTGCATTTTCCGTTTCACCGATTTTCGCAGATTCGAAAAAGAAAGTTATTTCCTTGAAACAA